>CM062251.1:23526242-24726242 GCA_031216285.1 Syzygium syzygioides
CATGCACTATGGTTGTAACATTTATTGCATCATAATGTAAACATTGATAATACGTATGCAAAAAATCACTTAAACCATCTAATTTGCAACGCGGATAAAAAACACAAGCAACTAAATAAATAATGGGAATTGAAGCGGTATTTGCCGCGACATTATCAAAACCAATTGAAAAAATTTTGTTAAGCAAATAATATTCTTCTAAAATTTGCCTAATCATTCTATAAATATTATTTGCCATATTCTTATCATCGAAAACTCTAAATGCAATAACTCTTTTTTGAATACTCCAATCATCATCATCCAATGACATGTTATGCCCATATAAGAATGCGTTTGCCAATGATCACTCCGAATATCACTATCTATATGCACACGTCTATTAAATTGCATAAAATTTTTTTGTAAATCCTTTTTTCCATTTCTGTAAAGATCTTTAATTATTCGTTTAAGCGAATTTCTAGGAACACGTTTTGCTTGTGGAGTACATGTTTTTTGTACAAATTGATTAAAACCAAATCTTTCTCCAAAACTAAATGATAAATGCTCAACGGAAACAAATTTACGTAATTCTTCCTGATAAGTTTTTTCATTAAAATGAAATAAAAGAGAAGTGTTAGGATCGACGTACCATGAAATTTGTTGTTGCCTGATATCGATTCCCGCTTGGGTTGAATGTTTGCTCGTAAGATGTTGTTTAAATGTTCCATATCCTTGTCCATTTGTATATTTATATATTTTCCCACAATATTTATAAATTATATCATACCTTTTTTCACCAATATCAAACCTTTCTATTTTCGTGAAGTGATCCCAAATGTCAGATGTAAGTTCCCGCTCCACCTCATTTGTTGTAGATATTTCGACAGGAGGATGAAAAGTTTCTTGTATTGGGATGCGTTCCATATCGAGAAAAATGTTGATTTTATTATCTTGAAAATTTGCATAATCACGAGAATCAAAAAAATGATGGGATTCCGTCATGATATTCTTACCTTTGCCAGTTAGCACTCGACTTTCACTTGCTATTTTTCGAGTGGATTGAGAGAATTGAGCGGATTCATTGGAAGAATTAAGAGAGAATTGAGCGGATTGATTGGGAGAATTAAGAGAGAATTGCGCAGATTGAGAAAATTGAGAAAATTTGAGAGAATTTGAGAGAATTTAGAGTATTGAGAAAATTTGAAAGAAGAGATTTGAGAGAATTTGAGAGAATTGAGACTTGAGAGTATTGAGAGAATTTTAGAGAATTTATAAGAAAAAAATGAGAAGAAAATTTAGGATAAAAAAAAGCTAAATAACCATTGCATTGCAACGGTTATCTTTTTAATTTTTAATTGTTTTACTTTTGGAATTTTTGCCCGTTGCCAAGGCATCCTGCAAAGGCTGCCCTGGCAACGGGCCGCAGCAGGGCCTGTAGACATGTAGGCCTTGCTGCAGGTTTTTTTTTTTAAATTTTTTAAAAAATTTTGGAACCGGAACCAGGCCCGTAGGCCATGGGCCGGTTCCGGTTCCGAACCGTGGGCCTGGTCAACGGGCCGAGCCCGGGTTTGATCGGGCCAGTTTCGGGCCGAAACCGGCCCGTGGCCATGACTATATATGACCATCTTACCTAATCTACCATCGATTCCTAATTTCCTGTATTAAGACTCCGTTTGTTTCGCAGAAAATGAATAATTTGAAAAATATTTTTCGAAAACTAATTGCTTGCAAAAATGAACAAATGAAAAATATTTTTATCATCACTGAAAAATATTTATTGGATAATTATTTCGATCAATATAAGTGATCATTTTTTGGGAAAAAATATTTTTAAAATTTTTCATATTTCACTAAACGAATCGAGCCCGAATAACCCACAGACACTTCCAAAGAAGTTGGATTTTTCCTTGTGTTTTGCTAATATTTTTTTCGAATGCTGATGGGTCTCGCCTTTTGGAATTGACTTGCGGGCGATCATGTGCAGCATAAAAGTATTCGTCCATTGCACTTTCTTTAGCAATTTCTTTTGGTTCAAATTTTGAAATGCTGGAGGCGGCATCCAATTAAGAATGTCTCGCAAGGGCTCTTGTGATTGGAAAGGTTTAGAGCGTGTGAACAATGTCAATAAATTCCAATCATTAAATGGGGACAATGTGTTCCTAGTGGGGTCTCCCCCTGTCCGGCTAGCGCCCGAACTTTCTATGCTGATTCCACTGTTGTCACCTCGAATTTTTTCGAGGTTTAAACCGATGTCGAGGGTTAAGAGTCTTGAGTTATGTCGATTAGCCACTATTATTTCCATTGCGTAAAAAATTATGGAGAATATTTGAGCTCTGATTATTGAATTTGATCAATACCGAATGATTCATTTAAAAAAATCAACGTGTCATTCGTTTTTCAAAAATAGATCTTTCGCACTTAGAAAAAAAACACGAGAAAGAACATCGGGAGTCACTACACTTGAATTGATCGTGAATCTTTCATGGCCATGTAGCTACCTTGTTCCAATAATCGTCTTTGATTTTCTATCGTATTGTTGTGTTCTTTCTTGATAGAATATTTATACGTTAAACCACACATTCACCTTACTTTTGGTCGTAATAGCTGTATAGTTGAGATTAATGTAGAAAACATATTTGAGAAATTTCCATATACTTCAATAAGTATATAGAAAAGAGTACATGAATTTATAGGTTTTATTAGACGATTGACTATCTAAGGAAATCAACTCATATATATGTACACTCAAAAGGGATATGAAAAATCAAACTTAAGGTGAGTCGAAACAAAATCTCCGATCACCAGGAAATTAGACACTATAAATGGTCAAAACTAGCACTGCACAGCATCAAGCATGTTTGGATCAATGGTGCGGCTGCACGTAGGGTGTATGTGGTGGCTTCAAGGTTCCGTTGACGACGAGATTTCAATATGTTAGTTGTCTAATGGCAACAAGTTCGGTGGTGGTGTCAGCTTCTCCAAACGAGAAGTGAAAAGTTGAAAATTGGAGGCCAACAGCATTCGTCCTTTTGCAGTTGACTTTGCTATTAAAATGATAACTAAACAAACGCGGCTAATACAACTAGTATGGCTACAGTAAGTGGAATAAACTAGATTTTGCTAAGCGAAAGCTATTGTGCAAAGATGCGTTGTTAAAAAATACCTCCACAAAAAAAGAAGAGTTTAACTTGCATCATAAGATAACCATGGTGCTTACTCAGACGGGAATGACTCTCTCAAATTAACATTGTCGAGCTGTGGGGATAGATTTATTTTGGACCATGATGAGAGTAATATCATGTTGTGAGTTACAAATTCTTGAATAAGTGATCATACGACAGCTTATAAAAATTTGTTATTTATTTTTTTGCTGTCCAGAACATGCTGGTAGTCTCGCTATAAATTAAGGACTGTCGCTTAATTGTTTATCTATAAATATTTTATGCATTCATTTAATAGGTTAAACCTTTAGGAAAATTGGTAATGGCCACACAAAATCTCAGCTAGTAACAAAGTAGCCCCAATAAAATATTTCCATACTTAATATCAGCCAAAAAAGGCTGGCTTCACTTCAAAAACAGTAACTGAATGACACTAGCCACGTGTGTCGTAATGACCAGCTTGAAAATTGCAGGATAACAACAAGAGATATGGAAAGTAAATGATTATCTAAAGAAATCAATTCGGATATGCATAATCGAAAGAGATATGGAAATTAAGAGGAAAACATCCTAAATATCGCTAGAAGATATCCTCTCGTTTGTGTTTCCAATTCGATCGAAGGTCCACTGCCAGGTTAGATCTGAATGTCATGATCATCGAGACAAATCTTTTGGTCGGGACATGCCATATCTCATCCACCCCGCACAATCAACAAGGTCCGCCAAAATCGAGCGCCAAAGTGGCGGCAGCCTTGAAGTTTCCCATCGAGTGGGATGGCCACCGGTGAATTAAGCAAATTCCTGCAGAAATCTCAGGCTTAAGGGGGATGAAATCCAAAGGAATTCGATGAAATCGAAGGCTAAAAATGAGACAAACTTTTTTCTCGAGGGGGCAAAAGCGAGAAAAAGAAAGAAGAAGAAACCGAGTCTTTTGAATTTTTCGATCTCAAGTTTGAATTAGAACAAAGAACACAAATAACGATCGAGGAGGAGGACAGCGGAGCGGGAAAACGGGGGGACAACGTCCAAAACGAGCGGCAAATCGATGCGAGATGAGGAGGCCCTCCCCTTATCTCGTGAAATTTTAGTCAAAAGCTATGATTTTACCCCACACACAAAAAGAAGAGGATAAAAAAGAAGAGTGTAAAAAAGGACAAAAAGTGGGGAAAAAAAAATTAAAAAAATCAATTTTTTTTTGGGAAAAAGTGGCCTCTGCTTGCCTGCCTGAGATGTTCACGAAGTCACTCCAATTTTTTCATTTTTTCTTTTTTCCTCAACTTTATGCTGGTAGGCCGGACAGGACCGGACCGGACCGGACCACCCCGCATGATTAGCCTTCTCAGATATCCGGCAGCTATTCCCCACCCCCCCCAGGTTTTTTACCCAGAAAAAATAAAATAAAAATCATTCCCTTTTCTGCCCTTTTTCTTCGTTTTTTCTACCCCCCACCCACGTCAGAAAGCGTTCCGAAAACAGAGCGAGGGGGTGATTTTTCAAAAGGAAAAAACAGGGAGAAGAGAGAAGAAAAAAGGGAAAAGGGAAGAGGAGGACAGAATCATACATCTTGTCGAAAACCGAACGTTTCCTTCGCCTCAGAAAACTTCCTCCCCCCCTCTCTCTCTCTCTTCCGTTGCTGTCTTTAGGTAACGGAACGGAGAAATTATTATTTTGGGGGAGTAAATGCACTAAGACAGCGCAAAAAGATTCATGCGAAAGCGTGTCCAAAATGGCGAAATAACAAAAAGGAGAAGTCCCCATTCCCCCATTCCCCCATTCCTTAGAGACAGACAGAGACAGAGAGAAAGAAACGGGCCGTCTTAAATACCTCCCTCCTCCTCCTCCCCCCCATTGAATGCTTCACCGAACTCTCCCCCCTTCCCCTTCCCTTCTCTCTCTCTGCAACTCTCCATCTCTCTCCAACTCTCTCTCTCTCTCTCTGTCTCTCTATCTCTTCTTTTGAAGGGTGAGTTTTCTTTGTCGTCTCCTTCGCGCGACGGGTTTCGGGGCCCCGGGTATGGAGTGCGTCGACGCCGCTTTGATGGCCGGGCTCCGGAAGGACGCCGTGCTCGCGAAACTTGTCAGGCCCCACCACGCCTCATTCTCCGACGACCTCCTCCTCCCCCTCAATTCCCACCACGGCGCCGGCGCCCCTTGCGACGGCGGTGGCGACGGCGACGACTTCGTGGACGACCTCTTCGACTTCTCCAACGACGAGGCCTTCTGCGCCGAGCAGGAGGAACAAGGGAGGGAGGAAGAGGCGGGCCACGACCAGGTGCCGCAGAAGCAGAGGCGGGAACCCCGCGATGACGACGGCGACGACGGCGACGAGGAGGAGGAGGAGAACGTCGCGTCCGTCTCGGCCGGAGAGAAGGACGATTTGGGGCTCGTGCCGCACCTCCCGGTACCGTAATGAGTAACCTCCTCCGTTAGCGAAAAAATCGGTCCTTTGTTTCCGGCTGACCGAAAGGTGCGATTTTTACAGGCGGAGGATTTGGCGGACCTCGAGTGGCTGTCGCATTTCGTGGAGGACTCGTTCTCGCACTTCTCCGAACCGCTCCCCGCCGCCGTCCTGCTCCAGAACCACCCAATGAACGGCGGCGACCGGTCCGAGCCGGAATCGGAATCTTCCGGCTCGTCCAGACCCGGGTTCACTACCCCGCTCCCCTCGAAAGCCCGGAGCAAGCGGCTTAGGACCGGCGGCCGGGTATGGTCCCTGGGCGTTCCTTCTCTCGCTGAGCCGTCCTCGAGCTCTTCGTCCTCGACCACGGCGTCGTCGTCGCCCCTGCTCGCGAGTCCCTGGTTTGTGCACCTGAACCGGAGCCGCAGCCTAGAGCCGGCCGAACCGGAGCCTTGGGACGCCAAGCCACCGATGAAGAAACACAAGAAGCCCGCCGCCGCTGCTGCTTCGGAGACGGCCGGGCCAGCGAGACGGTGCAGCCACTGCGGCGTGCAGAAGACCCCACAGTGGAGGGCCGGTCCCAACGGGGCGAAGACCCTGTGCAACGCGTGCGGAGTCCGGTTCAAGTCGGGCCGGCTGTACCCGGAGTACCGGCCTGCGTGTAGCCCCACGTTTTGCAGCGAGCTGCACTCAAACCACCACCGCAAGGTGCTGGAGATGAGGCGCAAAAAGGAGTCGACACTGCCGGGTCATCCGGAGCCCGGTCGGGCCGCGCCCAGTTTTTGACGGGTCGGGGGTTTCTTCCCTGGTCCTCCGGGAGCTGCTAGGAATTAGGGTCGAACCGGACCGGACGCCCAGCCCATCCCGGTTCGGGCATCGCTAGGATCGACGACAGCAGGTAGCGGTAGGGGCAGTCATGCTAGGATGTCTTTAGGGAAGTCACAGGATTCTCAATGTACTATTTTTTTCTTTTATAGCTCCAAATTTCAATATTTCGATATCAATTTTTTTCTAAATTCGTTTCCCTCGTCACATTCTTCATCATTTCGTCATGAATCGATGGGGCAAATGCATGTAGAGGCAGAGCAGCCAATGGCGGGGGGTAGTTTCGATTGGGATCTTTGAAACGGTTCAAACTTTTGATTTCCGGGTGGGCAGTTCGAAAGCATAGATGACATGAATTCGCGTGGCGTTTTATGCGGTTGATGATGTTGGGACTTGGCGTGGTGTGTCGTGCACCGGCCCGGCTACTTTTTGCTGCCTTGAGGAAACCAACGTAAACATATCTCGTGACACGGTCCTGATTGGGCAAAGCCAGGCATTGAATGAGAGGATTTTAGAATTTGTCTCTTCCCAATTTTGCATGAATTCCCGTTGATTCCATCCACTCCTAGATTGAGACCGTGCCTTTTGAATTTGATGGTTTCAAATTGATTTGAATCGTGGAATGAGGATGGTGCTGGTGGTGATGACTTAGACTTGAGGGGCTTAGAGTGGTGATGCTCGAGCTTCTTACGTACATCGGAATTAGTCTCCATAGGAAGTTCAATCTGGGCAAGTGGCGATTCGACGAGCGAGTCCTATTGATGTGAAAGTCTCTTACCAGTAGATGCATTTCTAATTATTTCGTTCTTTTTGTTTTGACATGGACTTACCATTAGATGGAAACTGTCTAGGCACTAGACGTGAGTGTTTTGTTTGCTTTTTTTTCCAAGTCCTAGACATGAGTGTGGTCATGTGTTTGTCCTCATTAGGGTAGTGGCATGACCGCTCGAGATTTGAAAAGCTATTCATTTTGGCGCCATGAAATTGAATTGGAAGTTGTGAAGGTGGACCTTGCTGTATATGATTCAATAATTGACCAATCGAGAGGTACGGGGGGAAGAGTCAAAGCTATGTATTCAAAAATGAGCGTCGAGCACACCTACCGGGGTTTTTATTTTTATGTGTGTGTAACTTTCATGCAGCCGAACCATGCCTATCCGGCTTTTAAATGGAATAAGATAAGTCTCTCGAGTTGCGATTGGCCGTTTGTTGGGGTAGTTTACATGGCGAAACGAGTCGAAAAATTCTAAATTGATGGGTGAGACGAGAGCCAAAATTCACCTATTAAGATTGGCGAGATTGTTTGTATGTACTTATTATAAAGATGGGAACTAAATCTTTGCATTGTGCTTACATGAAGAGTTGGTGTCGCGAAGCAATAAAATGGGTAGAACTAAGAACCAGCGTAGTATCGCATTGGGTTGTTGAAAGATCCCTAATATATTAACAATGAATTTTATATGCTCTTTATAAACATGTAGTTTTTTTAAACTTCTAAGCTTAAGTTTTTGAATTCGACTTTCTAACAAGGTCATTGACCAGATCGACCTACTTTTTCTTCTTTGAAAAAAAGGAGTATTGACTCGGTTGTTTTGGCCTTTGGCTAGGCTCGAGCCCTCACCATGGCTAGGAGAGGCATGACCTCGCAGGCCTAGCTCGAGGTCACCCTCGTGACCATTTGGCAAGGCTAGCTAGAGGCAGGTGAGGTCGACCTCGTCGGCCCTGACCTTTGGCCGGTTGTTGAGGTTCGGTGGCCAGCTAGAGGAAAGAGGAAAGAAATGGAAAAAAAAAAGAAAAAAGAAAGAAAAGAAAAACAAGGAAAAAGAAAAGAATAATAATAATAATAATAATTGGAAAAATATTAATATATTATTAAAAAAATAATCACATAACCTCCAACCGTGCCACATATGTCTCCAACGTTCACATTAGCAATATCCGGCTAAAATAAGTCGGAAGGACAGAATTGGTACTAGGTCAAAATGTTTATGACTTAATTGATACAAATGCAATAAGTTTATGACTTTTCTGACACTTTTCCCGTTTACAAGAAGTGTTAGTGTTGCGAAGCAATAAGATGGGCTGAAAAAAGAACTACTGCATTGGGCATTTGAAAAATCCCACATCTCTTAACAATGGGGTTCATATGCTTTTCATAAATATGTGATTTCTCCATATTACTAATTTTAAGTTTTTGGAGTCGACTTTCTAGTAGGATCATTAGTCTCATTGGGATCTGACCCGCTTTTTCTTCTTTGACAAAACAGGGGTATTGACCCGGTTCAAATGGCACTTCTACCCATTTGAATTGAAGCCAGGAGGGAAAGAAAAGTCAACCGAATTAGAACAAGATCTTCAAGTGAGGCTAACCATTCATTGAAACCGTCTAAAACCTAAAATAAATTATTCAGGATGACGAGCCAGCGAAGGCGACGTGTCATGTATCGAATTGTTGATTACTAGGGGTGTCAAAAAAACCCGCTCAAACATGAATCGACCTGACTCGACCCGAACACGAAATTTTTGTATTGGGTCGGGTTGGACCTCAGCTTCTTTTGATAACAATAAAAGTAATTGGGTATTATTTGGATTTATTGGGCTTGGGTACCTAAATGCAACCCAAACAATAAGCCAACCCAAACAATAACCCAAAGAGGGAAACCCTAAAAGATCCCTCTTCCACATCTCTCTCGTTCTGTTATTTTTGTCCTCCATCCAGTTCGAGGGCTTCTGCAGCCTCGCCGAGGGCTTCTGCAGCCTCGCCGAGGGCGAGACCGTTGAGTTTCTGATAGAGTCCAACAGCAACCGCACCAAGGTTGTCGACATGACCGGTCCCGGTGGCATCGCGGTGTAGGGGAGCGGCTGTAGCGACGAGGGAACACGGGCGGGGCTTACGGTGGCAGGGGAGGGGGCGAGGCTATGGTGGCAGGTCCTCTTCGTCGGAGCAGGAGGAGTCGAGGAAGGGCACCCAGAAGCAGCAGCCTCGGCTTGGCGAAGGCGGCGTCTGCGGCGTTTGTGGCGTCGGTGTTGGGTTCGTGGTCCCGCCAAGGGGAGAAACGGAAACAGACCCTCTTCCAAACGATGCAGACGCCACGGAAGCTCAAGGAGTGGAACTTCAGCAATGATACCCAGAGAGAAATTAGAGAGACAGAAGTGGGTGGACCTGGTTCAATGGGAACTTCACAGTTGGCGACCGTGGCGAATCAACGAGGGCACGCCATGAACGAGACGAGGATAGTGGTGTGTGGGAGAAAGCCCTAGCCTTTCTGCGAGGAAGATGATGAATTTGGGATCCACAACAATGGCATCTCCCTCTCTATCTCTATCTTTGAATTCATTGTTTAAAACACAAAACCCGATCCAGATCGACCCGACCCAGCTCGATCATATGGCTTTATCTTGTTCGGGTCTTGTCTTGGGTCGGGTCGAACACACATGTTCAATATTCGGGTTGGGTCGGGTATCATGAAAACCTGATCCGACCCGACCCATTGACACCACTATTGATTACTATGTAGATGCCATATGTCTTGACCCATATGTGGTTAGGCTAAAGTTGTCACGTCCCATTATTATTGTAAAAGCCAATGCTAACGAATTTGATAAAACCATAGTTGTTGCCGGTGACCCTTCCTCATCCCAAGCATAGAGCTCACTCACCGGTCATGGCTCTAAAAGAATTTCCAGGCATTCCTATAGTCTAATAAAATTTAATAATTTTAATCCCTATTTAACCCTAGCAAATACTTGGTAGTCCGTCATTTTAACAATTTTTTCAGGTGACAAATTTTCCTTCACATACCAATCATTCAAATGAGCTAAATATTCGATTGTGGTTGGTGAACTCCTGATGTTGCGAAAGTGACCATGTCGAGGTAACAATAAGAAGTGGTTTCACTATACATGAGAAAGAAGTCGAATTTCCATGTACTCGTAATTGATGCATGTGATTACTAGAAGGATGCAAATAATAATCATTCTGTTACAGAATTCAATACTTGGATTTTTCTATTCTTATTCTCTGGATGAGTTTTTGAGTAAAAATACACATTTGATAACGATACAAAATTTCTCCCTCTCAAGCAGTTAGCAAATGGCCATAGGAGGTGGATGGTGGTAGTGGGGGATAGAGAACGGCGTCGGGTGGCAACAGGAGGCGACGGACAACGATGGACGATGGTTGGTGAGATGTGGCTATGGGAGGCGGCCGGTGGCCAAGTGATGGGCGAGTGGCTGGCTAATAGCGAGGGTGAGCGATGAGAATAGTTTTCAATTCTCATTTTTGTTCTAGAAATAGAAAAGTAGAATATTTTTACTTCTAATTTTTGTTCTAAATTTATTTCTAGAATAAAAATTTATGCTAGAAATAGAAAAATGAAATCGCGTTACAAAATAAATTTCTCTTCCAAACCTGTTCTCGAGAATAGAAAAATAAAAAAATAAATAAACATAATGATTATCATGCACGCCTTAAATTTTTCTATTAAAAAAAGTAAATTTCAATATAAAAACCACTTCTTGACGGTGTGGCGTCGCAAGTCACCTTGATGGCTACTTTCAACCAGTTGCGACCGCTTCCCAACGGCTATATATATATGTTGAAAAAACACCTTTCACTCAAAAATGGGTAGGCGTGTAATTGTTTGAAGATATAGATCATATTGAGCCCCATTCGTAGTCATAGCAAATGATTGGGCACCACGACCTTTTGGCTATCATATTTTTGCGCACATTAGAGGCATGACCTAACTCTGTCGGGGTTAGGACCATTCCTAAATTTATTGTATGATGGCCAATTTAGTCACGAACTTTTAGTTAGTCTTAAACTTTTAATTTGACCGATTTATTCTTGAAGGCCGGAAATCACTATCGTGGACGATTTTTGAAAATTTTTAAAATATTCTCTGAATTTTAATATTTTTTCCTTTATCGTTTTCTTTCCTCCCCCTTTCTTCTCTATTATCCTGTATTGGTTGCCATCAACTTGGCGATGGCGGGCGAGAGTGTCCTGGCTCTCACCAGACGTGGGCATGGGCTTGTGAGCGGGTCCTTGACATTCGTTGGCCAGTGACCTTTGCTGCCATACTTGAGGCCCTGGCGACCGGCGAAGATAGGAAACAAAGGAAAAAGGAAAAGGAAAGAAAAAAAAAAGGAAAAAAAGGAAAAAGCGAAAAAAGAGAAAAAAAATTGCAAAAATTATCCATGTCAGTGTGAGCCGTACCATGTAAGACAACCGGCGTTCACCTCAACAATTGCTGACTAAAATTAATTAGAAGGACTACATCGGCAAATCATCAAAAGTTTTATAACTAAATTGGCCAAATTAAAAAGTTTAGAACTAAATTGACCGCTGTATAATGGTTTAGAGCTTTTTGTATAATTATCTATGTCAGTGCGAGCCGTACCATGTAGGACAACCGGCGTTCACCTCAACAATTGCTGACTAAAATTAGTTAGAAGGACTACATCGGCAAATCATCAAAAGTTTTATAACTAAATTGGCCAAATTAAAATGTTTAGAACTAAATTGACCGCCGTATAATGGTTTAGAGCTTTTTGTATAATTATCCTTTAACCAACCCAATGTCCAACTAATGACAAGTATTTTGAGTGTGGCATAACGAGTACATTATTAGATCGCACGTGCATTAGATTGCTCGAGGTGAATTAGCCACACCTCGTTAACCGATTTATTGGTTCCTTTTTTCTCGCATCTTGAGTTTCAACAATTTTTTTTTAATGTGACGAGGAAACTTCCTGTGAAGTACCTAATTCCTACACATGAACTATGCAAGGCGTGAGTGGCCCTAACACGAAATTATTTAGCTTGTGTCTAATTCACTCGCACATCTCTATACCTTAATTGCTAAATCAACCCCATGATGTCGAGACTCATTAGATCTTTCAATCCATAATTACCTACTTCTACAATGCAAGTTATTGTCATAACAGAATTTTAAAGAGAACAACTTATGTTTTGACAATGATAAACATTTAGATTTCTCCTACATCAGCATGTGTTTTGCTCTTCGTTTTTTCTGATGCATTTCCCAACAGAGAGATTTTGTGCATATTTAGGTAGAGAACACTGTGTTGTTTGGTCTTCTGCAAACTCAGATGTTGACATGATTGCTGCTCTTTACCTCAGTTGCTCGTGCCTGCTGGCAGGGGATTGAATCACTTATCTACGTGTTCCCTTTGCCCTTTATAAAATGTCTTTCTCTTGAACAACAATGATAACGACATCTATATGTTACATATATTTATTACTGCCGTCCCTTCACATTGTCGAGTGAAACCGAAGTGATCTACAATGTTCTTCGAATTGAATAAACTAATCTCCATGCAAAAATTTAAATGAAAAAAATGAAAACTAGCAGATAATGCAATCTTGATAGTGAATGTATGCCATTGTTCTCAAGTGAGAAACCCTAGCCAAGTGATGACGATGGAGACTGAAGTTGATGCGATATATATCTTGATAGTTATATTACGGGGGCAATTTAAAATAAGATATTTGCATCAACAAGGAATGCCAACGCAGCATGGTCCGACCCCTATCAATTGTTGGGTCCGTTTCGAGCAATCAATTGGTCCATTCGCAAAATGTTTCGGGGAAAGGAGAAATTTGATATTGCGCTTGGCTGGAAACGGCGACTCCTATCGTATTTGATATTCGGCGATTTGTAAGTGATAGCGAGAGTCATTATGATTGAGAGTGTCGAATCGGGTCAAGCGAGACTCGTTTAGATGGTAGAGTTTTCGAAAACAAAATAAGAGAAACATTGGATGTCATCAGAGAGAGCGGGGGCCGACCCCGTTGCGATCGCGGTTCCTAAGTGTTCATCGTCATCAGTGTAATCCAAGTTACAACCATTTATTGGGGCATACTTAGTTAATTATATATCTTAATTCTTAATTTAGTATTGATCAAGCCGCACCAAACGCTCATCAAGATAGTATTTCTATTTATTAGGTCATTGTGAAATGTTCAAGCCCAAAATTGGGCCTTGCACGATTGGGCCATTAAACCATCTCATGCGTACAGAATTTCATGTGAACTCCCCTCAAGTCCGGCGCGTATCCTCGTAAATGAATCCAATATGGGGTCTTATAACTTGAAATCAGGACTTACAATTTGGTGTACACCGGTGGCGTGGAAACATTTGTATAAGGTTCAGGCGCCGTCACGTATTTGATTTTAAATTTTAGTAAATGAATTCATTCCATCAGTAAATAAGAATTCGCAAGTTATAATTGTGTCTGTTACGATGACGGTATATCTTATATAAATCCCTGATGTTATGAGTTGATCTACCGCATGCCGTGCTGGTTATTTTAGCAAACAATCATCGGGATGTAAATTCAGAATCTTCTCTGGAACTATGGCACCTTTCGACTTGATAAACCAAGAAGAAAAGACGAATGTTCTTTCTAGATTACGTCAAGGTCACTTGTTTGATTCGATTAAAGAATAAACGCGTGAAAATTCAAAGAGACGTTATTGCCAAAATTCTCAAGCACCAAGTACGAAAAAGTTGGACAATGACTTTTCCCTACAGAGTTTTCGAGACGGCCCATGACCTTTAGCCTTGAAAATGCAGTAATCACACTTCAAACCCTAATGCTAAGACTCGTTATAATAAGCAGGATGATGAGTGTGCCTCTTCCGAAGCACACCTTTTTATGGTTGCTTTAATATTTTCTCGAAATCATATATCTCAATTGGGTTATTTGTAGGCCCATCAAACAGGTTGTTCGGGTCGGGTTCGGGCATCTAAATGGTGAACATGGAACTGGTTTTACTTGGTCCGAGCCTCGTTGAAGATCCGTTCAACGTGACGTGTAGCTTAGACACAGAAGATGTCGGATTGATCAAGATGTTAATTAATTATTATTAGTATTTATGGAGCTACGGAAGTGGTGAGCTAAACATGTTGCACGCAGCAGCAGTTTCACAGTGGATAACCTTGATCGTTGTCCAGCATATTCCTACATAAGCAATCTCATGTAAATTCATGGGTATTTGGCGTGAGTTTATATTCTTTTTGATTTTGGTGTTTTAAATAATTTAGAGCACAATTTTTATTTTTGTGGAATATTATTATGGTTGAATTATCTATAGTCACCATCTATCTCTTGGACAAGCTGCGTGTTAGAATATTTCAAAATATTAAGTTATTTATTCATCTAAACGTTTAAGTTTTTTGAACTGTTGATAATGATCTCATGAAATTTTACATTGCGATTAAGGAGTTGTTGAGTACACTGTTTTGTTTACTGAAAATAATCATCGTTCCAAAACTAATCATAGTGTGCTCCAGCAAAATTTAATATTGTAATTCTGTAACCAACTGAAAAGAAAAGAATATATGTACATGGTTATCAAGTCTACAAACTACAGCTCCATGATTGAAAAGTCAAGGGCCATTTCATTCAATGCATCCACTATTTTTTGCACCAGTCCACGAAAATGGACATCCATCAATCATGATGAGAGGGCATTAGCTAGATTTTGCTCTTCTCTTTTCCACGGAAAATAGTAAAATAGAGAAGAAGGGTTTTGTTGGGTGAGGTCACAAATGACCACGCATGAGGCAAGCAGCTAGCCGCCATGGTCTGTTGACCTTTGTAGACAATCAATTGAACTCTTATCACATTAACCTTAATCTAAAAAAAATATTATCATCTTAATATATTAATTGAACACTCTCTTACCCTCTCTATGGTCTTTATCACCTTATCCCTTTGTTAATTTCCCTTGCATGTATGTATTTATGTTCCCCATTAACCGTTAGATTTTAAGCTAATGGTTTCTTGATTTGTAGCATAAATTCAACTTGCAAACCAAAAGATACGATAAGGTAGATGTAGCCTGCAGGTAGCGTAAAAGGGGAAAATTATCCAATCAGTCATAAATTTATTGCACGTATGCCAATTTAATTCTAAACTTTTCAATTTTGTAGATTGAGTCCTAGAACCTTTGCGCGAAATTCTAATGTAGTCTTTCTGATCAATTTTCGCTAGAAATTCACTAATGAGGTGGTACAACCATTGCTGTCCAGCATGGCACACCGCCACATCATTGACTTTTGACGGAAATTGAGTGGAAGGACTGCATTGAAATTTCGTGTAAAGGTTTATGACTAAATTTGATAAAATTAAAAAGTTTACGATTGAATCAGTGTCCACACATTTAAGCTTATTAGATAATTTTCCCTAGCGTAAGGTATGGTTGGCTGCGTCGTTTTCAAGCTCGACGGCATATTAGGTTAAACATAAGCAATTGACATCTAGTTGACCATGTGGTACTTATCATGATAACATCTATCTATTCGAGAACCGTGTGCCACGTTATTGGATTGCCGATTCACATCAATTATCCTTACTAACAAGAAAATTGGGGTGGATTCAAATGCAAAGTGGACCGACCCTGTTTTTTATTTTTTTGGAGGTAAACTCAAGCGGCCCCGCCAATTAAATCAAAGGACATGATGGATAAATCAGCAATTCTCTCGATGTGCCCAATCTGTTCTTTGGAGCTATTATTAGACCTCAAAAGTGGCAGCTTGGTTGGTTCTTTAGTGGTCACCTGAGGTTGAAAATGCTCGCGCTCCTCGAGCGCATTGAATTTTCATTGGAAAGGCAGTAAATGCAAATCACATGTCATTAGGTTACGTTTGTTTTGTGCTAAAATGAATGATATGAAATTTTTTTTTCGTAAAAATGATCACTTATATCGATTACATAAATAAATGAATAAAAAGTATTGTCATCGTTCGCAAATATATTGAGATATAAATTATTATTGATAATGAAAAATATTTTCCATCAGCTAATTATTTCAAGTGGTATAAACGATCATTTTTAAGAAAATATTTTTTAAATAATTTATTTTTCGTAAAACAAATGAAACATAAAAAAGTTGAAGGATGAAACTCATTTCGTTTAGAAGGTCTTAAAGGATTCACCACTTCAAACTTTGAAACAGACAGTGGGGTTTTATGAATTTATACCATATTGATTCTATCAATCATGTCAATTAAAACTTTATGCAAATTTGACGTGATACGTTGTTAAATCATGTCAATCAGAGAACACAATCGATTAAACATTTCGAAAATAATTACCAACTTTGATTCGGCCTAGTTTTTCTTTTTAACCTAATTGGATATATTTAGACATGGAACTTGAAATTTTGTCGTAACGGGTTTGAAAGATTTAACGTTTAATGGGGGTGGAAGTTTTTTTATCTAATAATTTTGTCATGGATGATGATGTTTCATGGTGCCAGTGTGTCTAACGCTTGACGTATTCCACGTTTTCAGTGCAATCTCAGGCTTTCAAATAAACAAAAGAAGTCACCCTTTCAAAAGGTGGGTCGGTCTCATATTAGATTATTATCCACCATTGACTAATTTCATAATCTAGCGTGGTAAAGTGGGTGACTTTGAAGAAATTAAGAGGTTAATCGGATGTAGTTTTAATCGATGTTGCTGATAGATATATAAAGAGAATTACGTATGTTTTGTATATCTTATGATGAGAGAATACGAGGCCATACATAGGCTATACAGAACTCTATCTATAGTCAGGGAATCTCCGATGAATCCTATACAATTGTAATCTAAGAATCATATATACAAGTAATGGACGTAGTAGCTTAGATAGATCGACAAAAGCTGTGAATAGAGCTTCGGTTCTTCTTTTCCCAAGATAATTCACAGGGGAGGCAACTCAAATCGGTAGTTCAAGCAGCTAAAGAAACTCAAATCATAAGCATCTCGCGATCCGGAGAGATTACACTTAATGTTTCATATATACCTTGACTTGGCTCTTTTTCAAAGTTAGTGATGCCTAACTTTATTAAGAAAAATAGTTTCTCGACTTGATTCCCCCAACTTGTCACGTGTCAATTCATGATTGGTCGGACATGAGGTTCTTCTAATTGTGTTATAAATTATCCATTGTAAAAAGGTTCCAAAAGTGGAAGGATGATTGTCTAGCTAAACATTTTGAACTTGTTGTACGTCGGTCAATTCTGTCATACACTTTTTAATTTAACTAGTTTTAAACTTTTTGACAATTCAATATAGTCCTTATAATCATGATTTGATGACGGAGACATCGATCGTTCTATGTAGTACGGTCGACGATAACATGAACGATATTCACAATTTTCTAAAATTTTTTTAATATATTTTCTTCTTTTTTCCTTTTTCCTTTTTCTTTTTCTTCCATTTCCCTCCAGCAGTCTAAGGTCTCGGCGATGGCCAACGGAGGTCACTGTTCACAGGTGAGGCTTGCCTATGGTTAGCAAAAAAAGGTAAGACAAAGAAAAAAATCAAAAACTTTAGAAATATTGTAAACATTGTCCACATCAGTGCTGGCCATATCACATGGGACGATCGACATTCATATCTACCATTAGGACAAAAGGATTGTATTGAAAAATCGTCAAAAGTTTTAAGATTAAATTGGCTAAATTGAAAAGTTTAATACTAAAATGGCCGTTATAGAACAAATTTGGGATTTTTCGGAGAATTTTATTTGAAAGGGGATGTGTGATCCAGTATGTATTATCCATTCTCTTGGGAGGTGCCAAGTTCAATTTCTTTGGCATCTCAGCCCAATTCTTTGTTTTTTCCCAATCTTTTATCTTATGTTTCTTTCTTCTTCATCTTTTTCCCTTTTTTTTTTTCCTGTTTTCCAATTATGATGTCTACAAATATATTGCACTTAAATAATGTCCAATACATATACAAAAAAGGTATCCTAAATTTAAAATCATTTATGCTTTGATATAATTATTAAGATTCGCGGCTATGTTTTTTCATAGCAAAAATTAACCAGTGATCCACAAGAAACGATGAGAGTAGATATAAATATTATTTTTAGTTGAAAATGAAACATCTCATGTTAAATTATTCTTCTATTCGATTGATATTTCATTCATTTCGTTTTTAGTGCTACGTCTACATTTAAATGTCCATGAGGCATTATTGAAATAAGTGGAAATTATTGATTTGCATAAATGCAGTCTAACGCTTCAAATTCGAATATTGTAATAAGTGGGAATAAATATTTCTTTATTATTGTTATGATCCATAGAGAGGTCTCTCGGATTTCAACATTTTCAAACTCTTTAAAACAGTCCATATAGAATTCACTATTGACAAAGAATATATTGCAAATGCAACCATGCAGTTTTTTTTCTAGCAACCATAATGCCAATGATTAACATATATCACGAGAGGGTATAGTCGTGGGTGAGTAAAATTACGGAAAAACTTAATTACACCGGCGCGATGCATGAACCATCTGTATTTTTTATCCATGAAAGGCGAATAAAGTCGGAATACGCGAGCACAAAGAACGAGAAAGGAAAATGACATCGACGCACAGTAATTTGTATTTTAACTCCAGAATGGGCGCAGATGGATGGGACGCTGGCGGACTTCCAGTTCGGGAATCGGGGGTCATCTGTCTGAATCATACTGGTGGCGTGAAAATTATTCTGGGTTAGAATCACATGTGCAAGTCGGAGGCGGTTGGTAGGTCTTACGAAATCTTTGGTTTGACTACGGTTAAACTACAGATATACTGACCCATCAAACCACGTAATCTATAAAGTGATGGCCCGGATTGATCTTGAAATGACGTCCTCACGATAAGGACGTACTAAACACAGAGCACATGGGCATGTTGAAATCATATTGCGTCGTGGCTAAAAATTTAGATTTTTTTTATATCGATAAAATTTCAATAAGTGTTAGTAAGACGCAAAATTATTGGCAAAAAAAATTGACATGGGATTTTTTCTAGATAACTTGTTGATAATTATTGACACTTAAATTTTGACGACCCAGTTAGTTAATTTTTACATAAAAAATTAGGGATCGATCCTGGTTTCTAGAAAAAAATATTAAAATGCATGTTGATATTAGAAGCATTTGCATAGGCTCATATAGTTGCATCTGCATTGGACTGGCTGTGGATGGACTCGAGTGAACGGCTCTGAACTTAATGAAATTAGACTAAACCCGTGTTCAAAAAAATTTTCCGCTAAGCCCATGAATATTATAAGAGCTGAAATTTTCATTGGAAAATGTCGAGTTGAAAAATATTAATTTGGATATTATCGTGATTTAAATTGAACAAATTGATTTGATAATATCATAGATTACAAGAGATATCGCAATATCTTCTTTGAATCGAAGTAGGAAATAATTGCAAGCAAAAAAAAAAACCCCACACTTTACCTATAAATACATTCATTGAGGGTTCACAAGAGAGGGGGACTCTCACAATTTTCAGAGATTAGAATTCCCAGAGAGATCGAGCAAAAAACCATGCATATTGAGTACTCGGCCACCATCGAGAGAGAGAGAGAGAGAAAGGGATAGAGTAATTCCTCGCGGCATTGTCCAAACCAACGACCTCCCATCGTCATCTATCGCTCCAGCCATTGCTATCCAAGCTCTCTCGGATGCCAAGCATGCACTGGTCCTTGTGTTGCGCGGGCTTTTGCTGAATTTCCTACGAAGGACACACATCCCAGATCTAGTGCCTCAGTTTGTGAGTTGTGCTGTGTTGTCTAACAAGTTTCTGTTTTGCTAGACTTCCCATCACGTGGATGGCCATATTAGAAAAGAGAGAGGCACAATAAAAGGGGGTGCCCAATACTCACGTGAGCAAAAGATGAAGCCTAAATTTCACTCCATGAAGTCCCCCGAGTCCGGCGTTCCTTCGAAAAACGTTAATCAACGTTTTGACCATCCAACTCTCCGGACTGCTACCCTCGACGATTGACGAAGCTGCACGTGCCATCTGCCAAGCCTTAACCGAGCCGGGCACCACCTAGCACGGCTCACCACTGTGACTCTTTGTTTTATTTTGCAGGCCGAATTTCGCTTCGGCGAGCCCTTCAACGGTGTTGTGGTTTACGACCAGACCGAGAAGTCCCTTTCGTTGTGAACACCTCTCCAACGTGAGCAACGTCGATAATTCTAGCGAGCCAATTTGCCTTTCACCACTGCCACAGTCGCCAGTCTGTCCTACCATCCTGATCCGTAATTCTGATCCGCGAGTTCAAATTTGGAAATATCCTGAAATTAGGTAAGAAAATTTATCCGATATCGTTTCAAATATTTAAATTCCTAATTCGAGTGATCTTGTTGTCTTTGGTTGGTCGGTCGATATATTTGAATAATGCATGACGTATTCGCAAGATTCCAAAAAACACACTAAGTTAGGAAATTCCTAACTTAACAACGTGTTGAGACGGCTATCCGATCTCAATCATGAGATACGATACTCGTTGGCACGGAAAATCTTTATCCCGTCCACAACTATTTAGATACGATAGTAGATTTTATTTTGTTCCCAAATTCAAACGAATAGCCTTCCATCAATATCCATAACCACATGGATATGATCGCCGGTTTATATCGTTTCCCTAATTCAAAGATAATAAAACAAATCTTGCGGATCGCGTGAATTGTTTGAACGTAGTTGCTATCTTTGTTTAATTGTTTTTCTTTTAAATAAAGAAAATCAAAAAATTTGTTAGCTAGATTTAAATTAGAAATTTTGCATGCTTAGGGAGTCTTAAATATATCCAAAAGAATAAGATAATTATTTGATTTAAATTGAGATTTAGGGTAGCATATTTCGTAATTTAAATTAGAGATTGTTTTAATCTTAGTGGATTATTTATGATATTTAATAATTTCGAATTTTAATAAAAATCCCAAAAAAGAATCACTTTAGGATAGATCAAATCATTTTCTCTAAGATAGATTGCATGTTAATTTGAGTAATTTTTAATTCCGAATTTCATTTGAAAATACCAAAAATAAATCATTTGTCCGACATTAGAATTAGGTCACTTCGTCGCATGACTATAGTTTGCATGTTAGGCTGTATTAATCGCATGTTAATTTTTGCACTTCATTACATATAGATTAGCTTTCATTTAAATAAGTGAAAATTCTAAAAAATATTGAGTGAATTGCTTGTTAATTAGAAATCATATTAAGATTATTGATATGATTTTCTAGTTAACAATGCATATACTTACGTTGCTTTGAGGTAAGTAATTCTCCCAATCTTGCAATTTATTTAATGTTTTGATTATTGGGTGTTACTTTGGTGGTTTGCGCATCTGCATGATCACCTCACATGCCAGTGACTAAGTTAAAATGAATCCAAACTATCTGCCGAAACATTTTTTGAAAAGAAAAGGTACCGAAAGGGTGTTAGACTAGATCTAGCGTAACCAAGTCCCCGAACTTAGAATCTCTAGTTCGTAGGAATAAAACATATCTCCCTATGTTTTATTTAGGTTTCTAATCGACCTGCTACAAATAGATTAGTGGCGACTCAAAGCATGAAAACATTTGCACGTTAAGAACTTAAATCTTAAGTTGCGAATTGGTAGGGCTTGGGAGGGCTCGAGTTAGGCTTAGTCTTAACAATCCATTAGCCTGAGAAAATTCAGGTCGCGACAATAATTTATCAGCACTTTTATGAAATCGCCAATTTTCTTTATTGTTCGCGAAGTACGAAGTTTTTGCATTGAATTATCATTTTTTATTTGTATAACTTACTAAAACTACAAATTTATTAAGATAAGAAAGGTTGATAATTTGCGTATTGTCAAAAAGAGTTGGTAATTTCATAAAACTGTCCGTAAGTTACCAATAAATTACCAAAAGCACGAAGTAATTGGTTCATAATTATTCTTACCAATAGTTTTTTTTGGACAGTTCTCGACTCTTTTAGAAACCTATTAGGATGAAAAAAAATCCGTTTTCTTAATGTACCGGCAAAATCATCCATTCATAAGTGAGCTTAGTATAGTAATAGCTCACCATCAGAAGAAAAACTTGAACATATAAACTAAATTTTCCCTTATAACATTTTTCAAAGCACACTCATTATAAATTAAGGAGTAAAATAAGAGTATCATTGAAATAACTGCAATCTTACTAGGTTGACTTCAGGATCAAACTCTTGAGGGGTTTCGCCAAGTTTCACCTGCCTTTATTAGGTTTTCACAGGAACCGATATTAGCATTTTTTTTCCCTACAAGCTATGGTTTAGCAAGAATTATCAGGACCTTTTCAGCTTCTGAGGTTGGAAAATTCACGTTCATGATTATCACTTTACTTTGAGATCCACGCATGCTTTAAGCAAGGGGATATAATATATATTAGCTCGAATGTTTCTTTCCCTTGACAATGAAGCATTTCGATATGCCTAACAATCTAATATTTATTCAATTGTGGTATTTAAAGTAACCCGTAATTTATAAGGCCATCTGATTGTACAACGACAACATACATTATAAAAAAGAAGAGATAAGTGTATTGGAAGTTCTAAAACTTGTCATAAAAGTGCAATTGAGTCTTAAAACTTTCAAAAAGTGCAATTAAATCCTAAAACTTATTACGAAAATGCAATTGAATGCTAAAACTTCAAAAAAGTGCAATCATATCCTAAAACTTGTCAAATTGGCCCAATCAAGTCTTTTCATTTATTGTATTTTTTTAAAGTTTTAAGAATCAATTGCATTTTCATGATAAGTTTTAGGACTTGATTACACCTTTTTAAAGTTTTAGGATTCGAATACACTTTTGTGACAAGTTTTAAGGCTTAATTAGGCTCTTTGAAAGTTTTAGGACTCAATTGCGCTTTTATGACAAGTTTTAAGACTTTTAGTAGTGCACTTACCCCAAAAAAGAAACATTATGCATGCATTTTCTTGGCATAAGATGGGATTGCTTCATCATACCGTATCACATTACGTATATAATCAGACACTTAATCGGTTGCTTAATGTACTTCCTACTCTTCCCTTTGAGGGGGACTTCGATAGTCGTTATTTAATTCAATTTGGAAAGGATAAGTTCAGCCGGGGAGTCTAGCATTTGGTCCGTCTTAGATGAGAATAAGACATCTAAAGTAACAACAATTATGGGTTAGCTAATTATTTATTTAAAAAATACTAAGGTGTTAGATGAAAATGCTGTTCATATTCAAGTCCCTTGATTCACATGATCTTAGCCAATAAGTCAGCATGGATGAGATTTTTTGTCTTTATCATTGTACGTGTGTCTATGTAACATCACATATGTTTGCACAAGCTGAAATTGATTTCTCAACAACCGGTGCGAAGGGCGGAAGCTGCGTTGCTAAGGAAAATAAGCTTTAAGTCAATTCATTTTCAGAAAAATAGTTTTCGATGGAAAATTTTTCGCGAAATTAATGGATTTTATATCGGCAGAAATTCAAGAGCTCTTCACTTTATGGCACAAAATAGAAATATCTGGCTAGAGGCTGCTGCGACATTGATGTGGCTAGAGGCAAAGTCTAATAGTGTGAAACCATCCATATCAAAGGACTTTAGAGACGCTAGATTTACACTACGGTTTGACAATTCCCGTCCCGCAATTCTGTTCATAGGACATCCCCATCGTTTCGTAACTTGGCCAAATTACTTCACCTAAAACTGTCCAAAAAATAAAGTAAAACCATTCCATTAGTAATAGGCCCAAACGTCTTAAGTCGTGTCGGTTTCAAGTCAATAATTGAATTAGTCTTCGTCGGCATTTACGCCGTATATGAAAGTTTTAGCTTCTCATGCTACAACATGGACCAAATACCCTAAACGGAGTCTTTAGGAAGAGGTAAACCCCAAGTTTATGTTCATTGCCATAATTAATCGGGCATGCCGTGTCGAAAGACAAGCGGATTAAATCTGCTTGATCATAGTTCGACACCGTGGAATACGAGTGTGGTTAACCGGTTAGGACGCCAATCGTCGATGGCGATTGCTTTGGATTTTTTAATTAGCCTCTGAAAGTCAGACTTCACCGAGAGAGATTGCTTAAGCATCAATAAATGTCCAATTGTCCCCATCGCGCGGCAATTCATGGCTGATGGATGGAGAGGGAGGCGTGCCCGTGCACTGCAAAGCCGACGCGACATGTAACGAATTGTGCTGACCAATACTTGCCTTGTTGTCTGGCGCAACTTTGGGCAAACGTACGCAGGAACATGAGATGTCGAATGAACTTCCATGTTTCGCCCTTCCAAATCGGGGCATTGGAACAAGGACCCGTGAAACATCGAATGAATCTTTTATATTTCGCCCATTCTAAATTGGGCCGTTGTAAAAGTACGTTTTGTCCGGCGTTCCGACCTAAGAAGTTCCCGCGGTCGTCGCGAGACTGCATGTTGTTTTGGGCTACTCGCGGGTGAAGGATCAGATAGTCACGGGACACGCATAATCACACATGCCAAGACAGGGAAAAATTATCTAAAAAATAATAAACCTATTGCATTTATACTAATTCAGTACTAAAATTTTTTACATTTGTACCAATTCAGTCTATCCGGCCAATTTTGAGTGGTCGACACTGATGTGAACGCATCGGCATAATTGAAAAAAGAAAAAGAAGAAAAAATTTATAAAAAAATTCAAAAAAATATTAATAAATTAAAAAAAATTATCAAGTGAACGTTGCACGGCTAGCTGGCGTCCACGTCAGTACCAGTTAGCCAAAATTAGCCGGATGGACTGAATTGGCACAGATGTAAAAATGTTTAGGACTGAATTAGCAAAATTGAAAGGTTTAGGAGTGAATTGATAAAAATACAATAAGTTTATGACTTTTTGGGGAATTTTCCCACCAAGACAGTGAAGGCGCATGCAACCGAATGTCCGTTGATTATGTTTTGTAAACTTCGAGTATTTTATTGCGTATGACCCGTGATCCTAGAGAAATCTTCTAATGGATTAACGGCAAATACATATAATCGAAACATTAATGGTCAGATTTAAGTGGAATATCACTTCGTTTCTACAAAATGCCCCTATTGGACTCTCCACCATCGTGGAAGATTATTCTAGACTAAATAACAACATTACCATTTAAGTAAATAATTATTAATCAGTAGATCTCTACCCAAAAGAGAAACAATAATAATCATTATTCTCTAGAAATTAATCATGTTGAACAGTTTTGGGAGCATTATCACAAGTCCATTTAAGATGGTGATTCTTTTCTTCCGATTCTACGCTCCATTATTGGTAAGTTGACGCATGGTTGAGGTGGAAAAATTTAAGGGATTTTTTTTGGTGAATTTCTCGAAAAAATCGGGTCATCTTGGGATAGCCACGGCCCTAAATGGATTCATGCATCTCGGCTGATCCATCTCTTCGGTCGATCTTAACCCTGCGCTTCCCCACACCAAATTGGTGTGTTCAGGGTTGCGTTTCTCGAGTGCTTCCAGCAGGATATTGGAACCAAGGCCATAACGGGATGACTGAACTCTCTTGCTATCCAAGCCGACGCATTTTCGGCCAGTGATTGCCAGTTCAATTTATGGAGCGCCGAACTATAGATCGACCTTGATATTTATGTTGGTAGCGATGTGACGGATTGAGCTCGTCGAGTATTATTTAACTTGTAAGTGAACTTAACTGCGTGTCGATATTAAGTTGTGGTTGAACCGTCTCACCAACTCTGTCAGGTTAATTCAAGATCTGTAGTTTTACCTTGTCTGAATGCGTTCAAAAGCTCCTCATAACTGCGACGAGCCCCGAAGTTGATGTTGAACTGAAGTGGAGGAACAACTTACCACGTGAAGTGAAGGGAAGAAAGGGAAGTTGCAACGAGAAAATGCAAAAAAAAAAAAAATGACGGTTAATTTTTTTGTAAACCTAGATTATTAAGATATAGAGTAACTACAAGATACACCGGCGGTGTAAAAAAAAATGTCTACACAAACAGTCTTGTCCATCCTCAATCTGGTGGTCGGCGAGAAACTAGATAGTTAGAATTCTCCAATCAATGTGTATTATATCGCTCCCGTAGAGTTTTTACTACATTGACAGAGTGAGGTTAAACTTTTCCTAAGATATATAATATGTTCCGCAGCATGTTCAAATGGCTTAAACGTGTGGGTGAAAATTTTCCAAAAAAATCCTAAACTTATTTCACTTTTGTCAATTTAATCTTAAACTTATTGCACTTTTGCTAATTCAGTTATAAACATTTTCACATTTTGCCAATTGAGTCAATCCGATCAATTTTGATAGTAAGTTGTTGACGTTGATGTCGACTATCTTATGTGGCACAGCCGATGCCGACATGAATATTTTTAATTAATATTTTAATAATTTTAAAGATTTTTTTTCTTTAATTTATTTTTGCTTTTTTTTGGATTTTGAAGGGATAGCTGGCAACTCTCGCCAGCCAAAGCCAGGGCTTGGGCGAGGGCCGCCAAGCCCTCGCCTGGCCAGATCTCTCAAAGGAACGGTCAAGATGATTCATAGGTTCTTTCTGTCCAAGTCCGGCGTGGTCCGCTTCTTCTAATTAACTTCACCTCGATATCAAAACCAAACCCAGATGGGGTCGTAAATAACCCGTCATAAATACATTGTCGGCCCGTTTTTATTGCCATTAGGAAACTGTCCACCACTGTATTTAGCGAACGGGGTCAGCAGAGTTTTTAATGTCAGCTTAGACTTTTCGGCATAATTTTTCAAGCAGAAGATCTCTTTTGGTTGAAAATCTCAACGAGTCATGTTTCACCTAGCGATGCCTTTGGTCGAACATCTTCATCTTTATGTTTTTTTTTTGGGCGAGAGCAGCGACGGGCTTGTTCGCCAATCTACATGGATCGAGATAACTATCCCAATGAAGACATCTTCGAGAATGGTTCAACTTGTAATGGTTTGCAACAGGGAAAACCGGTCCTTAAAGTCTACATTGGACTCGTTTAATTCCTTGCCGATCTTTGGCTTTGAGCGACTGACCCGAGTGCCGGTGCTAGACATGCAAACAAAAACGCATGCCCATTTTTACCGAGTCTCGTAATACATGGGGACACAAAGAAAAAATGTATATGATCGGTTGACCGCGGCGCTTCTAGAAATCGATATATCCCAGAATCAATGAAATTTCTCCCCGTAAAAAGTCGTTTTCAGGGGAGGGCCGGCGACGTTCATGACGTCGAGATTCTGAGAATCGGATTGGTCCTCGAAAAGAAAATGCTCGAATAACCCAGCATGCAACGCTATGCCCGGATAATTACCGCGCGTCTGATCGGGGAGGCGGGCGTCCTTTCGGCGGGCGGCTGAGCCGTCGACGTCGGCCGAGTGTGCGAACGGCGCGCGAGCTTATGCCGCACGAGAGCAGCCAAAAGAGAAAAACACACAGAAGAAGAAGAAGAAGAAGAAGAAGAAAAGGACTCGAACGTGTAGAAGACGAGGAAGGTGGTGACGTCATAGTGATGATCGTACACGCAATCTTACCATTTTTTTTTTTAATTTATGAGGGTCGGATGTCGCATGCCGGCGACAGCGACCTGAGACTTTCATCCGGCCAAAAAGTAAGGGTTCTGATGAGAGATGGCGCCTCTTAAATCTCGAGGTCGGGGCCCCTACCTCCCCGCGGGCCACGTTGGGGACCCCCCACATAATGACACGTGGCGCGGCGCCAGCGGGCCCGTCGGAACAAAAATTTTCCAAAGGCTGCATGATATGATCCGGTGGTAGGTAGAAAGGTGAGCTTAGGTTTTTTGTTTTTGAAGGTTCGAGTCCCATTTAGTGCTCTCGCTATTAACCTAAAAAATATTTGATTTTATGCCTGATTTGTTCCGTCTGCTGTGTGGTCGCATCTTTCTTTTACATGTGATGAGATATGCTAAACAAAAAACAGGTTTTGTTTTTTCTCTTTTATACGTTAAGTCGACATCTGTCCCGACAGATCGAGTTCTTCTTCAATGGATCTGGGACGCGCGCGCGATCGCTTATGTAAGTATATCGAGCATGATGACGGAACTGTTATTTTTATGTGGCGTGTTTTCAACTCGTCGTGTCAAAATAATGACGTATCCGACGAGAATCGAGGCTATATGAAATGAAATCATTGTACGAGATAACATATATATACACGTATAAACTAAGAATGCATCTGGCAAGAACGTGTGCAATTGATCGGAATCATTTTAGGAAAGATGCTCGTCCTAGCTCTCCAAGCACTTACAAAAAGAGACAATCAAGCCGCATTTGGTAGTTAAGCAAGCTTATCGTTCCATTTTACGGAGCCTGTTCATTTCAGTTCTCGATTAGAATTCGTCGCGTCGCTTAATAACAATGCTGTCGTGAGATCTCACGGTACCCTTCACCGTCTTTCTTCAGTTATGCCACATCTTTCCTTATTTCTTCTTGCAATGCGGTTTCAATCCGAAGTATGCATAGCAATCTTTGTCCACCATTCACACACGTCTAGGAACGTAGCGATCTAGAACTATTGACATCTCGAGAAATCGCACCAAACCCGTATGGTGTTTGACTTGAATCTCCTCAGCTAATCGGTCTACTTACATGTTCGACGTGTTTACACCTTCCAAAATTATGAAGTTTAGGGTTCGAGAGAAGCTCAATCATAAGGGTCGGGGCCCCTTTTATTTTGCGCAATCATTTTTTGGAAAATGCCCTTTAATTTGGAACTATACTACAATTAATTAATTATATGTCCTTCCTTCCTTACTTATTTTCTAAGCCATGAGATTATTACCTGAAAACGATCTTGGCCCTCTAGAAGATGAAACATCTCCATAAATTAGAAAAAAAAAAGAGGGGGGGGGGAGGGGGGAAGATGAACTGCTTGTGTCTTGGGAAGAAGGGTCTAAGCAAATGGTAAAAGCCACCAAAAACCCCAAACTTTACCCCTTATGACACATTTACCAGGCGAGGGCGAGCCTTGCCGGCGTCGGGCGGCCCTCGCCGTCGGCGAGGCCCCCCTCGCCAGAAAGGAAAAAAAGTAAAAAAAAAAAAAAGAAAAAGTGGAAAAAACGAAAATGCCCATGGACAATGTACATTAAGGTAAATGTGTCACAAATAAGAAAGTTTGGGGTTTTTACTGTCACAAAAAAAAGTTCGGGGTAAATGTGTGTGGAGGTAAAGTTTGGGGTTTTTTTATGGTTTTTTTCCTTTTTTTTTTTAAGGTTTAGAAAGAAAAGGAGGAGTCCAAGTACCGACCATAACGTAACAGAAACAAGATGTACAATCCGATGCCAACTTTTATTAAGCTTGAACAAGACTGGTTTTCGTAGGTAGCTGAAGAACACACAAGACAACATGGGTCTACCTAATTTTGTATTTAGGTTTCAGTATGATTTTAGTTTTATGGACTACGTCGTTTTCAAAAATATTTTCCAAAAATAAAAGAAAAATTGTGTGTACTTAGTCCATGTGAACTGCAAAAATTCAATTTTTCGTCAAGTGACCCGACTATTTGCTCGTTTTTGTACGGGAAAACAAGGAAAAGTAATTTTTTTGTATAAGGGCAATGTGCTGTTTAAGATCAGAATAAGGTGGAAAACATATTTGAGGAATATATGTATATTTCGATGTACATGATGAAGTTTACATTGGCCTATTTATAAATTTTATGAGATTACTAGTTAAGGTAAGATATATTAATCAAATTATACATAATCAGAAAGTTACATTCACACAATCTTAAGAGATACAAAAAATTCACAGAAATATCCTAATTATCTCCGGCAAGTTAAATGAACCAACCAAAAATTAGAGGCTGACATTAGTCAAGACAATAGTAATAGGAAAATGGGAAAAAAAAGAAAAGAGAAATCAAATCTTCAACTTGTGTACAGGGATACACAAGAGACTTTGTGTATATAAAGGCCACTAAATATCATTCTCCAACCTAGCAACACATTCTCTTGTAAGTTGCGCTTAATTCCTCTCCAGAAGGCAATCCATGGATTTCTACCATTTTTATTCTCAACTCCAGTCTCTCCAAGCTCAACTCCTACAATCACCCATGACCCTCCTCCTCTCCATCATCCCGTTCCTCCTCTTCCTCGGCCTAGTTGCCCGGCTCCGGCGCAAGCCGCCCTACCCGCCGGGCCCGAGGGGCCTCCCAGTCATCGGGAACATGCTCATGATGGGCGAGCTCACCCACCGCGGGCTCGCGAGGCTCGCGAAGAAGTATGGCGGGATCTTCCACCTCCGCATGGGCTTCCTCCACATGGTCGCCGTGTCGTCCCCCGACGTGGCCCGACAGGTCCTCCAGGTCCACGACGGGATCTTCTCGAACCGGCCGGCCACGATCGCGATCAGCTACCTGACGTACGACCGGGCCGATATGGCGTTCGCGCACTACGGCCCGTTCTGGCGGCAGATGCGGAAGCTGTGCGTGATGAAGCTCTTCAGCCGGAAGCGGGCCGAGTCGTGGGAGTCGGTCCGCGACGAGGTCGACACGATGGTGCGCACCGTCGCGGGCAGCGCTGGGACCCCCGTGAACGTCGGCGAGCTCGTGTTCGCGCTCACGCGGGACATCATCTACCGCGCCGCCTTCGGCACGAGCTCGATCGAGGGCCAAGACGAGTTCATCAGCATATTGCAAGAGTTCTCGAAATTATTCGGTGCCTTCAACATAGCCGATTTTATTCCATACCTAAGTTGGGTTGATCCGCAAGGGCTCACCTCCAGGCTTGTTAAGGCACGTCAGTCACTGGACAGGTTCATTGACCGCATTATAGATGATCACATGGACAAGAAGAGAAACAAGACCACTGTTAATGGAGGCGATCAAGACGTCGATACGGACATGGTGGATGAGCTGTTGGCCTTCTACAGCGAGGAAGCGAAAGTGAACGAGTCCGACGATTTGCAGAACTCGATCAGGCTAACGAGAGACAACATCAAGGCCATCATCATGGTAAGAAATCAACGCAATTTATTTTGATCCCCTCTCGCCATCGGGAAATCAATTTTGCATATTTCACCATGCGGTATGGTGAAAAGAAGAAGAAGACGGTTTCCATAATTGGTGTCGCGATATCGATATGCACATGTCAAGCTTCGAGCACCATCGTTTTATTACCAGAACTGGACTTGATTTGAATATATTGCTCCGTGTTTCGTGCATATATATTCATGACGTTAGGGTTTCCATCAGTTGATTAAGCATATACGAGTTATTATCAGTCTATTTTTTCGCTAGTATTCTTTGATGGAGGGTGGAGATTTAGGTTCGTATATTAAAAAATGCCTATACTCGCCCCTCTTTTTTTTTTCGTAAAGAAAACCAAAGTAGAACTGTGGAGCGACTGATATTGGTTTGGGAAGTTTATTCACGAAACATCGATATTTAATGAATGGGTGGGTCGATACTGAAGTGTTCTGATAGTGTCCGATCAATCGCCCATATCTGTATGCCATATCTCTTTGCTATTTACACGTGCACGCACAGTTTGCTTGGCTGCAGATCTTCCACGTTGTAAACTTCTCAAAACTTATTTACTAAATTAAATGCTTGCAGACATAAAATATATTTCCTAGCAGCCATCTGAATTCATTAACGAGTATTAATGGTGGATGTCCCATCGATTCCTTTTTTTGTTCTTATTTGTGATTCATGCAGGACGTGATGTTTGGTGGGACGGAGACCGTGGCATCGGCGATCGAGTGGGCCATGGCGGAGCTCATGCGAAGCCCCGACGACCTGAAGAAGGTCCAGCAAGAACTCGCCGATGTGGTGGGCTTAGACCGGAGGGTCGAAGAGAGCGACTTCGAGAAGTTGACTTATCTCAAGTGCGCGCTCAAGGAGACCCTCCGCCTCCACCCACCGATCCCGCTGCTCCTCCACGAGACGGCGGAGGACGCCGTGATCGCCGGCTACCGCGTCCCCGCGCGGTCCCGCGTCATGATCAACGCGTGGGCCATCGGGCGGGACCCCGCCTCGTGGCCCGAGCCCGAGAGGTTCAGGCCGTCCCGGTTCCTGGAGCCGGGCGTGCCTGACTTCAAGGGGAGCAACTTCGAGTTCATCCCGTTCGGGTCGGGCCGGAGGTCGTGTCCGGGGATGCAGCTTGGGCTCTACGCGCTCGAGATGTCCGTGGCCCACCTCCTGCACTGCTTCACGTGGGAACTGCCCGACGGGATGAAGCCGAGCGAGATGGACATGGGCGACATCTTCGGGCTCACCGCGCCGAGAGCCACCCGGCTCGCGGCGGTGCCGACTCAGAGGTTGGTGGGCGCTCTATATTGAGCAAACAAAGGAGGGGGCGGGGGGTCATTTTTCAAGCTTCAGTAGGGTTGCAAGGTTTGGGAGTGCGCACACATCCGTCCAAGGGCCAAAGCGGGAGGTGGCAAAAATGATTTGCATGGATTTTTCAATTTTTGTTTTGTATTATGAAAAGGTGAAATAACTCAAGAGGACAAAAAAAATTGAGACGGGACGTAACTTGAATAAATACAGTTCTGATCTCTTTCTCTTTCTTTGTGGATATTACAAGCCTTTCTCATTTTGTGGGGTTTTTTCTTTTGTGATTTCTTTGATCTTTGTCAAACACAAATAAATATTGAATGACGAAAATTTACATCATTAAGGGACAATTTATGCTTGTGTACATGGAAAGAGCATATGATTCTCCTTTTTATGTTATATTTCTTTCCTTGCAATACATAAGATGATAGCACAGTTACTATTTCTTGCAGACCAAAGTGCACTTTGTGTTCATAATCTTAAACCTGAAGTGGGGTTAGAAGCTGCTGATGAACTCTCTCTGAGGAAATAGGGTTTTTTACTTGAGCTCAGATCATTCGTTAGAGGTTTAATCTTCAAACTTGTCGCTCCTTTGACAAGAGACTAAGCAAGGTGCGGTGCGCATGTAGATGGCCGAAGTTGTTTGGCAGCCCAACTGGAGCACAAGTTGGTGAAGTCGACACGTTCCAAATCGAAAATGAAAGGAGCTCTTATCCGTATGGGAATTCTCCTTCCCCATGTATACCGGTTGGTATGGTTCCCCGGTCGACGTGGTCTGTTTTGGAATTTTTAACCAGTAAGGAAATGGTAGGATGACAGGAGCTAGTTTTGTCCTCCGTGTTTCGTATACATTGTCATGTGTATCTATTTATGTACAGTCCTTATTGGTATGGTTCCCCGGTCGACGTGGTCTGTTTTGGAATTTTTAACCAGGAAGGAAATGGTAGGATGACAGGAGCTAGTTTTGTCCTCCGTGTTTCGTATAAATTGTCATGTGTATCTATTTATGTACAGTCCTTATTGGGGAATCATTCATCATTTTAGAAAGATATGGACGTGCGCGTGCGTCAGTAATTACCTCCGAAAGGTAAATCTTTCTCGGCGTGGCAATGGAGCTAACACAAAGTTCGAATAGGATTTCGCCAAGAAAGATGATCCGAAAGAAGATAATAGAAGGCGAAGGCTCCGGAAAGGTTTGAACCAGTAGTGTAACATTGCAGCTGTGCAAGAGGGTTAATGTGCTTGGCCCTTGTTCAGTCTACGGTATCCACACATTTTAGAGAGAGAGGAGAGGGACGGAGGAATATGGTTGGGAATGGAATGAAACTTGGGGGCGGGGGTGGATTTAGGTGGGAGACGAGGGGGACGTGAGGCTACCACTTGTTTTTTCTTCAAATGCAATGATCATGATGATGGAAAAAGAAGCTTTGTGGGGGCAATTTCTTTCTTTGTTTTTCTTGGTTTTGTTTCTTCCCAGCAACTTCTTCATCGGAGATTAGGTCACTTCCTCTCTCTCTCTCTCTCTCTCTCTCAAGATCTCTCCCGCATCCCTTTCAGCTGTTAAATCTTCAACTACTTCTCGACATTCCCAGCATCATGTACCTACCAGTCATCCATAGCCATAACCCCTGTGAAACTCTCTCTCTCTCTCTCTCTCTCTCTCTCTCTCTCTCCCTCTCTCTTAAGTGCCCCTCACCACACTCAACATCCCCACCCACTCTTCTCTCCTCTCCTCTCCCCATGAAAATCACTGGACAATGGTTCTTTCCAACGTTGGATCATCCATACTTACCTAAAATACTGATTTTTAATTAACCATGACGGCGGCTTCAAGAATTGCCTTGTGAAGATGAACTTCTTCATCATAAGAAGAAAATTATCCGTATGAAATATTCGGTTTCTACTACGACTGATCCTATTTTTAGAGGACAAGCAAGAGAAGAAAGTGGTCTGAGTAACCACGAAAGTGGCGACTGTTTAGGATATTTATTTATAATTCATTCAATATGGTCTCTCTCATGTGATGCGGGATTAAGGATGCTAATTTATTATAAATTACTCCATATGGCATCTCTCATATGATGACAGATTAAGGATGTCACGCACGTTAAACACAAAAATCTGCGACAACAGACAATATTCTAAGTTTACCCAATTGTCACGTTAAATAATAACCAATGAACAATGTTTTTCTCTCTACTGTATGGAGGTAGGCGGCAAGCACCTGGTGCGCGATTTTCTATATCAACATCACTCAAGCTTTTGAACTTGACCGACAAGGATTCTGCAGAATTTACACCAAACACGGATTAATTATATCAGAAGTAGACAAGTTCTTTAAAATTGCAAGAAATGTCACGGTTGGTGTCGGGTCTTGAAGATTGGTAGGTTTATTTCACTGTTGCTCCATCAAATCTCCTTTCTAACCCTCAATCTGCCTTCAGCACTTATGTCATCAGTGTCACCTTTAGTTTTATAAAACATCCACGTCAAGGGAAACAACTCTCGGAGTTCTTCAGTTTGACTCTTCAGAAATCTGCGTTCGATCGATTTGTCAACTTTGTACACTCCCAGCGTTGGAGCGTTCTGGGGTCGAAGCATGCGCATGGTTTGAAATTGGAGATGGCCAATCTTCTTTCAATCTAGAATCATACTGTATCGATCTGGTCGAATGAAGAGTCAAAAGCTCCTGAACTGCATCCATACCTAGCTTAAAGCCCAGCAAATCGTCCGTCATTAGATATTAGCATGTATAAACGAATCGCACAAGAGTTCCTTTTATGATAATAAATCACTTATAACAGACAAATATATGAACCCGACATGATCTTTCTGTTGTCACCGTTCTAGTCCTCCCATCCATACTAGAATGGATTAGAACATATGAGAAATATCCGTAAGAGAATCGCAAAATTTTTGTGTAATTCCTAAAGAAGTCCTAGATGCGACTTGAGCTTTTGCTTGTGTTCACGAAAATCACCACATTACATATAGACACGAGCATATTGATATGCAGCCCAAGTCAACGCGACGTGCGTATGAATGCAGATCTCAATTTCTTCATAGATGGTCTTTACGGGGGAAAGAAATTATAGATGATTCGGCCATTCGATACGCATTATTAGAAAAGAATTGACAGCAACATTACGTTTTTCATGGGAAAAGTGTTGGAAAAGTTTTAAACATTTTGCATTTGTGCCAATTTAGTCTTAAACCTTTTGAACTAGTGCCAATTCAGTTCTTTCAACTAATTTTGATCGGATTTTGCTAACGTGGACGTTAGTTGGCTTACATGACACCACTTGCTGTCACGGACAATATTTTAATTATTTTTTTCTGATTTTTATTTTTTATTTTTTTCTCTCTTCCTCCCTTCATCCCTTTGCCAGTGACCGGCCACAGGCGATGCCCGGGTGGGCTATCTTTGCTTGGGCGAGGGTCGGCGTCGCCCAACCAAGCTGGGTGAGCCCTAGTGAGGGCTCCCCTCACCAGATCTAGCGAGGCTGACCCTCGCGCAAGCCACGGCGGCCTCACTAGGAGTCATCTTGGTGCACGCAACGCCCAATGAGGCCACCCTAGCCTATGGGGGCTCAAGCCTCACACTAGCCTAGGCAAGGCTCGCCCTCGTTGGATCTGCGAGGGTCGAGCCTCGTCGCCAGTGCAAGGCTTGACCCTCGCCAGTGGTCGGTGGGGCTCGCCAAAAGCCGCCTTGGCCTCTAGCAAGCCTTGCACTGGTCGATGAGGTTCAACCCTCGCCAAGAGCCTCACCTAGCCTCTAGTGAGCCTTGCCCTAGCCGACGTGGCTTGACCCTCGCTAGATCCAGCGAGGATGAGCCTTGTCCAACCGCTGGCGAGGTCCCCTAGCCTCCAGCCGGTCGCCATGAAGAAGAAAGGAAAAAAATCGAAAAATATTCAAATATTATTAAAAGTTATCAATCGCATTGCAAACGATGCCATGTAGGCCAGTCGGCATTCGTGTAAGCAAAATTAGATTAAAATTAGCCGGAATGACTAAATTGGTACAAAAATATAAAGTTTAAGATTGAATTGATATGAAAAAAAGGTTTAGAATTTTTTGATACTTTTCCCGCTGTTTTTTTTGGATGAAAAGTAGAGTTCCCTAGAGTGTAGACTTGTACCGGATGAAAGTAAACCACAGTCCCAGAACGGTGAAGCGAAAATGACGAAATGCTTCCCGTTGATCCCAGGCAACTCCCTTCTGTGGCCAAATGGAAACCAGGAATCTGTCTATTTCCTCTAAAGCCTCACCAGCAATTGCAGGTGCCATGACCCATATCCATCCAGAATCTCTTTTCTTCTTTTTATGGCATTCGTGGTGTCTGAAGCAATTCGATTCTGGCCGTCCTATAGAATTCGACCACCTTTTATCAGTTATTTTCTGCCGCACACGTCCAACAAATGCATACAACACGCGCAGCCACGACGCAGAATACATGATATGACCTGTATAGACCGGTCTGACGTGAAAATACCCAGCTCAATCATTCTGTTTGGATCCATCTAGTCATTAGTAGTACGGTTAAGGTCACTCTTGTCATTTTGGCTTTCATAAGTTGGGGTGGCTTCCATAAAAACCTCAAGTCAATATGGAGAGACTAGAGTATGCTTATTATCATTTATCAGAACCGTTGTATGGTCGTGAGTTGTGCATCGAGCTGAGTATGCCTGGGGAACCATGGCCACTGAAGCCAAGACACAACATATTACATGAGACATGCGTTGCTCGCGCATATTTAGGTATGAACTGTACACAATTTTTGTGCTCCTTGATTTCTCAATGCCGGATTCGTCTGGTATGCCTGGGGGACCATGGCCACTGAAGCAAAGACGCAGCATATTGCATGCAATACCCGTTGCTTCCTTGTATTTGGGGATGGACTGTCAACAATTTTCGTGCTCTTTCAATTCTCATTGCCGGATCCGTCTGGTATTGAAGCTACACTGGACAATCGTTGCGTTCACACTAGCATGAGTTGTCGGCTTTTTGCATTTTTCATTTTTTTGAATAACACCGCATTTACTTAAAGTATATGATTAAATCAAATTTAAGGGGCACATATACTGCACAGACTGGCAACTGAGAGGGAGTAACCATAAAAGGGAACGGTAGCTTAGTTGCTTGTCCTAGAAGCTTAAGCTATCAAAAAACAGACGCAAGAACATATATAAAGTAGATTTCGTGACAGATATTTAATTGGTTAGAAGGGGGAAAACAAAGAAATCAAAATGCACGTATGACATTTGATAGATAGTAGAATGCCCTCGATATTTGCACAGAAGCATTTGAGATTGGACTAAAATGGTAAAGTTGATCTTTTGCAAATAAACAAATGGCCTTGTTCATTCTTGGAGTACGTTTAAGTTATGCTCATGACAACAGTATTCGCTCTGTAATGGATTTCACTATATAAAAAGGTACATTTCTGCAGTACAACAAATATGAAAATTATTTACAAATCGAATCTAAGCTTTTAGCCAGGACGAGAAATTTGGGGGTCAGAAAGGATATTTATTTGTACAGGCAGGAGAAGATGGGCTTTTTACCATCAAATTCGTTGAGGGCACCTGAAAGTGGGGTAATAAGTATCCAAGTCAAGCCGGTCCAGAATATCTTGCGTCGCCCATAGATAGGAACTGTGCCCTTCAATGAGATCTGTAATGTCGACCTGCATAAGAAACCAGATTGGAGAGTGATAAATACACCGTAGTCCGATGCATGTTCATTCAACTTAAGTTGACGTGTCTTACATTCTCAATCCCAGGATGGTCAGTTGCTTGAATTCCAGCTAATCCTTGAGTAAACATACTGCAGAAATGAAATTTCTAAACACGATCAGAATACATTTTGTAGACCAAGTAACTCAAAGTCTATGTAAATCAGGAACTGATGGCTCAATTTAGAGTTATGCAGTGGAATCTATATCTCAGGGCTAAAGCAGATTAATAGACATGTTTAGGGTATATGAACTAGAAGGATTTACTGCAGTCAACTCCAATGTCCATCATAATTACCTGGCGCGGAAAGCAAGCCCAAGCATCCAATCATTTGTGGAGTATGCATTAATAAACCTTCCAGACACCATCTGCAAAATAGTGGTAAGCGTTGAATCAATAAATACAGATTTACAAAGAAGAATTACAAGCCGTAGGAAGATGCTCCTTGAGAGTCAAAGTTCAATGACCTTTCTGGCAGCTTTCCAATTCTCATCTCTAATTGAGATAGGCGCACCCAGAAGGACGACTCTTTCAACAAGTTCAGCTGTTAAGAGCAAGCAAGTTCTTGATGATCACTAGCACTCAAGCATTTACCCGCCTAATGCACTGCCGAGGCAGCCAATGAAGCAGAAAAGACTGAAGAGGGTAGAGAACTATAAAAACACAAATTCTAGGCTCCACAGTACCAGTCTGTTCCGTTTCCGCAAGAAACTGGAGACATTTGAAAATGACCCGTGCTCCAAGCGAATAACCTATAAGCGTCACAGGCCTGAGAGATTTTCAGATTGACGATCAACCACATTTAAAACTTCCAGGGGATAATCAATAGTGCTGTTACTAAGCTCAATACCTGTTCCCTTGCAAGCCTTGTCGTAACACTTCAGCAAGAATCTTTCCTGCTTTGTCAGATCTATACAAAGAGCAAAACAAGAACCTTTGAACCTTTGAACATCGCTGGTTCCGCTAATCTAATTAGCAAAAGTGTCTTGAAGACCCCAGGGATTAGTAGAGGCCTAGATCAACTCATCTAACCAAATTACTTGAATGGAGTAATCAGCGAAAAAAGGAGTTTAAAATTGGTTTTGCTCATCAAATTACCACATCAAGAGACTTCCCTCTCATTTCTTGTGGTTATTACATAAATTCTTCAATAACTGAATGGAATTCATTTCGATCGTGAAACCACTAGAACCAGCAATCCTCTGGGAAACATTAGCTCTTAAAGAGACAAAAGGAAAGAGGTTTACAAGGGTTGGGACTCTGTTGTAAGTTTGAAATGTGGTGGAGGGATGGAAGTAGACAGTTATTTTCCTTGTCCAGCTTTACATACTATCCTATGGCTGAGTGGAGGGTTACCTGTTTATAGCAATTGTCCACTTGCTGTCAATAAAGTCAGTGGCAACAAGCAATGCAGCTGGCCAAGCCAAAGCAGTTAACAGTGTGCTTAAAACAGTCATCATTGCACCTTGCTTCATCAGTTCCATCGCAACTCCTGAGTCAAGCATCGGTATGTCACAAAAGGAGTGAGGCCAAAGTGTACTTCCATGGACTATTAAGAGCAATACGATTGAAACTAATTACTTGAAGTAAGCCAATCCTGAATTGCAGTGCTCACAGCTATTAGATGCTTCGACTCCCACTGAAGCGCATACCTACACAACCAAGAATCAGCAACTAGGATCAATCATCAAATACCAACCGTCCAAACATACATTCGTTTTGTGATGACAGTTGTCAGCATGAAAAGAGTCGAACGGGGGAATGCGTGTCAAATTGTTCAAGATTATGCACTCGCAAGAACTGAGAAGTCAGAACTAATTCAAATCCACAAGGAAAAGACAGGCAAACTAATTTAAATCAAGAGAGTGAATTCATGAAAGGATATTCGACTTTTCAAAATCTTCTCCCTAGTAAAACAGTACTCCTATTGATAGTAAGTGATGCTACTTTTCTGATCAGCTTTTCTATTGTAAAGCAACAACACTGCTGCAACTATAGGTGAAATTGGAGAGGGAAAAAACTGTATACCATAATCAAGGTACACATAGTCAAGCAACATAAAAATGATACTCAATAAGGTGCAGACAACATATAAGGTCAAAAAGCTGTGCAGAACAAACTTGGATGCAGGCAATGGTGCCTCTATAATAAATAATCACCAGACTCCATTGAGATAACGCCTAAGATTGGAAGTTAAATTACCTTTCCAAGTTGTTATTTTGTCCTTGCCACGGGTTTACAAAATCCTCCTCGTCAAACACAAATCCAGAGACCAAGATCTCAACTGCTAATCGCTGATATAAGAAAAAATATTAAGAATAAAGCTTGTGCTTAAGGAATTAGTCATGGGACTCCTGTAGAAACTGAACCTTTAATGTGCACTTTCTATTTCTAGTATCAGCAAAAAATTATCAGAAAGCATTTCCACGGCAATAAGTTTACACAGTACCGATCTCCTATGTTTCATGAATGCACAGGAAGGGCATCTAATTAAAGCAAGTTGATGGCATTTCACAAACGTGTGGCAGATGGGATTGGTTGGACTTGGGGTGCAGAAGCTGAGAGTGATTGATGAAGCTGGAGGCAACCATGAATAATCACTGATGGAGGAGGTGGTGGAGACAGTGGTGGTTAATGTAAATGCTAGAGTTGCAGTGGTGGTTTGGTCAATGCCAGTCGCCCAAATGGTATTGTAAGCTAAGCAAGTTCCAAACTACATCCTTTTCTGTAATAATAGAAGCGATTGCCGAAGTTTAGTGCATATTTTCTGTTCAGTGAGAACATTTTCCACGGACTATTTTTTCTCAACTTTGCTGTTGGAAAATGAGAAATTATGTTTCCACACAGCTACTTTTGTGCAAAGTCACACCCTTAGTTAACAAGTCGCATCCATGTGAGTATATTTTGGTAGGGGGTTAGAGGGAGGGTATGACATTGATAGCAGACTGTTAGAAATGTATTCCCAAAATTACATGATGGGAGACTATCTTATAGTGTGGAAGCATAAGTATTTTACCCCTTGGTTTTGGTTCTCCCCAATCGATTTAAACTCAAATTCATCAACACCTCCAATTCTTCTTGCCATTTTACTCCCTGTAAGACCAGCTCCGGCAGCTGGATATATCAAAAGACAAAGGAAATACAGACAAGGTTTTCAGAGGGTAAGCAAAAACTTAATTTCAGGAAATCAATTATGCTGTTATCGTTACTTGCAAAGCAATCAACGCATTGATGAAGTAGCAATAAACCCTTAAGCGGAGAAATCTCTCTCCAATTGACGACATAAAAAGAACTAAAAAAAACCACAAAGATCTAATAAAAAATCAAACTGCTCAAGATGATAAAGTACCATCATGCAGCATAACTGCTTCTTTGACAAACTTCAACAAGATTATGAAGTAAACTGAGTGAAGCAACTTTTGTAGATAAACTGAACTGTTAAGTCTAGCACAAAAGGAAGCCTGCTAAAAAACCCGACTAGGAATTGGATTTATGTTATCACATTTAGCTGCAATATTTTATTCCCATCAGATCAACCTTTGCAGGTCATGATTTATTACCAATCAGTAATTTAAGTAAGATGGGTCCAAGATCCTAACACCTTAGCCAAAAGGAAGTATTTGCTGTTTTACAACCAGCTATTTAGAATTAATGTCCCAGTTGAAACTTTATCTTAAAATATGACACTTTGATGCATAATTCACACTCTTGAAAAAAAAAACTCTATGATACTGTTCATGACAGCTGAAAACAACTACTTGCAACTCTATCTATATCTGATGACTAGGTAAAGGATTATTCAAAGAAATGCAATGAGCCGTTCACCTCCAAAGGATGCAGCAACTGCAACAGAACCAGCTACCGTTCCTGCAGCGCTCGCAGCGGCAGCAAACCCACTTGCTCCAATCACAGGAATCAAAGTGCCTAATGTTGGAGCTAGAGCACTTAAACCTGCGGCAATTGCTGGTGCAGCTAATCCTGCTTAAATATGGATAAGGTGAATAGATAATTCAAAAAAATTTAAGCCACAATTTCCAGTTATAGTTTAATTTTCTTCTAACTCATTATATGGAGAAGAATAAGCAGATTCATACCCCCAGTAATAGCCATTAAGGCTCCTCCAGTCAATGCAGCAGCACCAATGATGCCACCACGCTTCCATTTGGCCCATGAGCTCTTTGGCGATTGGGCTTTTTCTTCCTCTTTTAATTCTTTTTCCCTGGCTGCAGCCATTGCAGAGCAAGCAACCATTATTTCAATTGCTTCCTGCAGCCAAAACATCCCAAATTGGCAGAAGTTTGAACATGATTAAAGAGAACTTTCTAGGTGTTAATAACAACAATGTTCTATGTAAATGGAATAGCAATCCCCGAATACATCTCAAATCTCTCTATTTGAGGCCAACTGATTTCATATTTAGGTTGCTATATAGGAGAGAAATTGTCCTTGAGGCCAACTAATTTCATATTTAGGTTGCTATATAGAAGAGGAAAAAATTGTGCTTGAGGGGTCTCCTCGCCCAACCCAAACCCACTTAAGGCTCTTGCAGAAAAGGCAGTAGGCAGAAGCTAGATTAATTTAAACATGGATTTTATTATTCAGAAAATACTAAAGTACTAAATAAGTCAGAATGCAAAGAATCATATTTTTCAAAAAGCTTTCACAAGAGAAAGATGAGTGTAAGCATACAAACCATTTTTAGCCATTTGATATCTAGCCAAGTAGCTAACAACCTCAAAGCCACCCGATGTCTAGCATCATACCCTTTCCTTCGTCGAGCAACCTTTTTGTCATCATCACGAATATCTGCTAGACAAGCTGAAAGAAGCTCATAAAGAACTGTCACTTTCCTCTGGTAACTGAGCATTCCACCTTCCTCCACAGACTCCCCATCAAGTTTGTATCCAGGCCCAAGAGATGAGCTTTGGATGTTGTAATCGCTTGTATCAGGAGAAGTTTCTGAGGCTATAGCCACTGCAGCAGCATTTTCTTGTCCATCACTCGTAGAGCATTTCTGCCGGCACTCGTGCTCATATTCACGGCGCTTCTCCTTCTTAGACTGGAAAGACACAGGATTTGTCTCCATGCTAAGTGCCATACAGTCTATAGCTTTAGCCAAAGCAAATTGCTGTTCTGATCTTTCCGAAGAGTTGTCACCGCTATCTTCAGAAAGTAACCTCATGAACTGTACCAAATGAGCATGGGGAAGACGACATTAAGTTTAGCAGAAAAGTTTGCTAAATCACTGGTAGAGCCAGGAAAACGACAGATTCAATTAATGTGATCTGAGTTACTAAAGCGACACTAGTCCTTCACTGGCCAAAGACCAAGATCTACAAATATCTTTCCCCATTATGTCGTCAACCATTGGTCTAATTCTAAAGAATAGGCATGGATAGCAGCAACCACGCGAATAGCCAAGCATAATATCTCATCAAATACCAACTTAGGATGCAGAAGAAATATCCGATGAAATCTTATACTGATATTTCGTATCCCGAAATGTACTCGAAACAGAAAGACCTACAGCTCCAACATGATGCTTTGCAGCAGATGAACCGGCAGTTTCCTCCAGACCCAGCCATGCCGCCTGATCGATACCCAGAAATCTGCAAATCACGGTTGCACAATCAGCATTACCAAAACAATGAATGAGCCAAAAAAAAACATCCAGTGGGAAAGGAAAACAGGATACTATCATCGTCGGTGATCACATCGACTGTACAAAAAATTCGGGACGGTCTAAGATCGCCGGTTCAACCTCAACTGATTTTCACTGATTATGGTAACTGCTGGACAAGATCGCCAATTCAACCAACCCCGACCTAAATTATGACGACGGCGGAAAGATCATAATTCCACCGGATAAGCCAAGAGCTGATCGAGATCAATCTCTACATAATTGGGGAACACAATCTGACAAAAACGGGACAAAAAAGAAGAAGAAGAAGAAGAAGAAGAAGAAGAGAGAGGACCAGAACTCACTTGAAAACCGGCCGGAGCAAGCCCGAGCTCTCGTGGACCCAAAGCTCGGGGTCCTCGGACACGGAGTCGCTGCTGCTCCCGCTACTGGTCCGCTCGTCGGAGGCCTCGCCGTCGCCGCCGCCGCCGCCGCGGGCGAAGGAGCCGAGGGGACGCGTCTGGTGGATCTGGGCCTGGTGGAGCGCGAGGGCGAACAGGGCTCCCGCCCCGTACCTCTGCGTCGGCGAGAGGAACGACGTCGCCGCCACCGCCGCCGCCGCCGCCGCCGCCATGATCGGGGGAGGAATCGCTCTTGAGTCCTCCGCCCGCGAGCTTTCTTCTTCGAAGCTGCCGAGCTTTTGGCGCGGTTCGCGGTGTGAGGGACGGACCGGCCTCCAGGGGTGGTTTTGAAAACGACGACGTACCGCTCGGCTCGCTCAAAGTCAAAAAACTTCGCGTACGAAACGAGACTTCTTCTTTGTTTCTTTTCAAAATTTTTTACTGTTTCACTTCGAATTCCTTCTTGCAAGCTCTTTCGACGCACGAAGCGATCGAACGGGGCGCTGGTGAATTTTGTTAGGATGGAGTTGGAAATTCGGACAGCCGAAACATGAGATTATCTGCAGATTTACGATGTCCTGAATCCAATAAATAAAACTACATTTGTTCGACCGCTAATGGATTTATAGCCAAAAATAGATTTTTCTATTTTTATTCAATTGACGAGTTTCTGAGCCACGATATGCATTTGATAAAGACACAAAATTTTTATTTTTGAAATAGAAATTCGTTTAATAACGAAACAAAATTTCTTTCCCTCAAGCAAATAGCGAGCGGGAGGCGATGGACGACAGACGGTGGGTGGTGGAGGGAGGCAGCTGATGATAGGAGGTGGCCAGCATTGGGCGGGGGAGAACGGCGACAAGAGGTAGTGGAGGACAACAACGGGAGGCAGCTGGTGGGTGGGGGGCAATGGGAGGTGGGCGATGTTGGGCTGCGGCGGCGTGAGGTGGCCGATGTTAGGCGGCGGCGGGCGGCCGACATTAGGTGGAGGAGGAAGGCAAACAGTGAGCGGTGGGTGGCGGGAGGCGGCGGCAGGAGGCGACCATCGGCGACAGGGGGCGGTGGGTGGGCGACCGGCTAATAGTTAAGGCAATTGATAAAAAGAGTTATTATTTCTCATTTCTATTTTTTTTTTTGTAAAGTAGTTATTTCTCATTTCTGTTCCAGAAATAAAAAAGTAAAAAAATTTTTACTTCTGATTTTTGTTCCAAACCTTTTTCTGGAGTAGAAATTTGTTCCAGAAATAAAAAAAAAATAAAATTGCGTTACCAAACGGATTTATGTTCCAAACTTGTTCCTAGAAACAAAAAAATAAAAAAACAGAGGAACAAAATAGTTATCATGTACGCCCTAAGTACGCCCTAAATGCGTTATTGAATGATCCCCAATAGAATTTCTCATCTTGGTATTGAGATTCGGTTAATTGAACTAATAAGATCCCGATAAACATTTAGGCAAACTTTAGCTTTCGCCAAAACGATCAAAACGCATCATATATTCGTAGATTAAAAGATTATAGTGTTCGATTGGTGAATGACTACCTTCGGCTTAATCCCTTTTCGCGTTCATTGCGATCTCCTGCGCAGCCATTTCGAGCCCCAGGGGCTTGGGGACACGAAAACAAACAAAATTCGTCCCTAGGCAGAGGAAATCACCATGACCTTCCCAAAGCAAATTATCTGAGCTGCAATGTGATTGTAGCAGATACATGTACCATACCACTTACATGGTCCTTGTACAAGCGGATGCAAGAATGGTACAATCCTTATATTCTTATACGCCCCATATCTTCAACAACGATGCTTTACATGTTAAATTAGACCTCAACCAGGAATATAGAAACTTCCCTACAACAAAGAATGATCGAGAGTAACTAAAAGTCTTAAGTCTCGCACGACCCGCTTCTTAAACAAATCAAGGGTGCCAAAAATTACAATTCGCTCCCTTCTTGCAACACCCGCTTTCATAGAATTTACAAGCCCGCTGCCCTTTGGGAGGCTGACGGTAACTGCTGCTTCCTCCGCCGCCACCGGAATACTGCCTGCTCCATCCAGATCTACCCCTATTAAAACCTAAGTCTGATCCCTGATATGCCCGTTCTCTCGGACTTGCATATCTACTTCCGCTGTTACCGTATCTAGGCTGGTTCCCTAAAATGCCCTGATTTCCAGAAGCAGCACCCAAGTTAGTGTTTCCATTGCCGACGACCGGTCCATGCCTCAGATCCCAATCCAAGGTGGCATTTCCGTGATTTGCTCCCACCCAACCCAAGTTTGTGTTTCCTGGCAATGCTCCATAGTTACTCTGCATTGTCACTGACGGGGCTACCCAGGTATTACTGGTGTGACCTGCTTCCCAGCTTGGGCGAGGATGCACGGGACCAGAAATGGAGGAGCTGGTCCCTGGTTTCCACTGGTTAACAGATACACCGCTATGCTTCTGATCTTCCACTGCCTCACCACTCACAGACGAACGCCCGCTAGACATCTTTCCAGCATTGGGAAGGCCCTGAGGTTCATCAGTAATTGTGGATTGTGAGGGTACATGCATATCACTAGTAGGGCTGAAAGCATCTCTCTTTCCTGGAGGCGGACCAGGACTGAACACCTCTACAGGACTGAAACAATCATCTTTACCCCCTTCCACCAATTCTGGACCTGACTTCAATATCGAAGTAGGCGAAGGCAAGCCATTAAGAGACTCCATAGCTTCGACTTCAGCCAACAGGTCAGAAACCGACTCCTCAGCTAAGGAGCTAAAATCATTGGGTTCTGTAACAATTGCCTGCCAACTAGTTGTATCAGGCACGTTATCTGACGGTGAAGGGTGCACTATTGGGCCAGAAGTTGGAGTGGCAGCATGATCACCACCCATCTCAGCCGGTTTCAAGGATGATGCTGACACAAGAGTGGAGTCCCATTCGTCAACTAGTTTAGCCGGGGTAGAAGAATACATATTCCATTCTCTTGACACTTCATTGACCTGTCGTGCACAACCCACTAAGCTGGAATTTGTGCCCCAGCTTGGACCCGAATCTGGCACCGGAATATTGGATGACAAAGGCTGTTTGCTCTCCGTGACTTGATTTTTCATTTCTTCAGTGTCTGTCTTTGGTGTTTCAATGTGCATACCAGATAAATCAGTTTCTCCATTTTTCGGTGGCATATCGAGCGATTTGTCCATAGGCACCACAGGAGGATTTGGATCACAATCATTCATAGAACCATCTACAGGAGGTGCAGTTACCCAATTCTGTCCAGATAACTGACCAGAATGCCCATCACCACCAACTTGCTTATCATTCGTACATCCACCATTTGCTTGACCCTCAATAACCGGAGGTGGTCTTGGGTTTCCGTTATTCTGGGAAGCTTCATGGCTTTCATTTTGCTGAGGAGGCTGGACCTGAACTGGAGAAGCCTTACCATCATTACTCGGGAAATCTGCTCCCGGCAAAAGATTTTTAGCATTTTCTTCTCTGCTACTAATAGTATCTATTGCACTGATAAGACTAGACAAATTGGAGCCTAATCCACCATTTGGAAAGGCTTCCTCACCAGCTTTGCTAGGAGAATTGGGGATACTTTCTTTGGGAATGCAGCTCTCTTCACCAATACTTACATCTGTCACAACACTTTTCACATCCTCCTGTATGTTATGTTGGTCAATGGAGCTCACCTTTATTTCGTCTGGTGGCACAGAGGGCTGTTTAGTATACCGTCCATTCAATGCATCAGTCAAGAGTAAAGAATATTCTAGTGCTTCGTCTATGCTCCATATCCTCAAATTACGCGGGAAATGCCCACTTTCATTCCATTTACGCAGCTGAATCAAAGTAAAAGGTCCTTGAACTATCCCCCTTGGATCATGGTAGTGCCATATTTTGCATATCTCAACATCGTTCACAGATTGTTCAGTTCCTGTTGAAAGAGGTGACGGTGATATTTCTGATGCAACTCCAGAAAGCGATTCTGTCTTCCAACTGCTCATTATAGATCCTTCACGTGCCTGAATTCTTGAGGATCCATTCATCTCAGGCATTTGGCTCAGAGACTCTCTATCCATATCAGTTAATTTCTTTTTCTGAGATCTGCTTTGAGTTTCTGTCAAGTCACTGCTCCCCCTCTGTGGAGAGGTTGATGCCCTCCTCTTTCTGCTGGATTGAGAATTTGTCGCATTTTTATTCCCATCTGCATGTAAAAAGCAAAATCACAATGAGCTAAACTATATTATTGCAAATATCAAAAGTTCATAAAAGCAAAATACATTGTAGATCTTGCTCTTCTGACCTGGTAAAGAAGAGTCACTTTTAGCTTCATACATAGGATCCATGCTCAGATCGAAGTGTATTTCAGGAAGTTCATTCAGTCTGCGCTGACGTTCTTCAGGTGAACTCAGGAGTTGTAATTTCTCCGTGAATTCTCTAAGCGTGAAATGTGGTCAAGAAATACTCATAAGAATTCCCAATTTTCACTGTCTTTCGAAAGCAAAAAACAGAAAGAAGACATATCTTTGTTTCCGCAACTTATTTCAACAGGTGATGGTTTAGGTAGAGTGCTGTAATACTAATCGTGATTCTGCTCTATCCATGTGAACTTACAGTGGGGACAAGGACATATTATTCCCTCAGCTTCTATTTTATTCATACCCACAAATACCACCATCTTCTAGTAATTAAAGTCCTCAATGGCTCAAACCAAAAGCCAAGTAAGCCCCTTCCCACTGCGAGGCAGCTGAGCTGTAATCAGCGTGTACATAGAAAGGGGCATCAAACAACAAAAAGTCAAGCCTCATTCTACTAAGTTCGGCTGGCATAAAGAAAAGGGCATCATGAGGGTGAAACTTTTGGCAAATACCAAGAAAATACTTATCTCAGGCAAAATATTTATAAGACTAAATAGGCTACCACAGAATAAATATTCTATCAAACCTGCAGCAAATATCATAAATAAAATGGGTAGGACCTAGACAAGAGTTCAGCTAGGTTCTTCAACAAGGATCAATGTTAAGACAGATGTCATGGTTGAACCTGAAAACATTGGACATGAAGAAGGCGCTATTATTATAATTATAGTATCTCACAGACCAAATTATTACTTTTATATGCCCCTTTGAAAAGATCTTTAATTCCGTTGCGACATTCACTACTAGATGTTTGACACATGATCACTAAAAGTACAAGGCTACAACAAGATAAGATTGACCAAAAAGCTTGATCATTAAAAGTCCGGTCAGGTTCGCCCAATTAGTGGTAGAAAGAATACAAAGAAGTAATATAAGATCTAATAAAAGAGGATATTCTTTTCCGTGTCCCTTTTCACTTGCTCGATCACGAAGATGATTGAGCCGCACTATCTCCTTCTCCAGCCACTAAATCAGAAATTTGAAGGCAAGGGCAAAAATAAAACAAATAAAACAATTAGCCTCCTGTCAAGAAGAACAAAAATAACATGCCCCAACCGCAGTGAGATTAAAGATGAAGCTAAATCCTTATAGAAGGTACAGATGGCACCATGTGTTTTTGGGTTGAAGGAACTTACATCAGTAACTCTTACTTCCTGCAACGCCATTGCTTTCCCCTGGATCTCACCCTGCCAAGAAGCATGGACCGTTTTCAAGTTAAGTTAAATCCTTTAAGAAAGAAATGACCGAGATTAGAACATGCCACTCACCACAGTCAACTGTTTAATCAGCCCATGCTTCATGCTCTCCTGTAATCGCCTGCATTCATCCTGAAAAAGGAAAAAGAAGAAATGACCCATCATTGCAAAACTACAATTTATGTCACATATGTGACTTAAGAACTTTGAAAAGTACAACTAAATCAATCAAAATCACTCAATTTCATGGATTTTATATTCTGAACCCTTCAACTAAGATTAATAACCTACAGAAAATCATATTCCTTATGAAGCTTCATTAAAGAAGGGAAAGGCCAGAATAGATTGAAAGGCGATATACATAGTAGGCCAAAAATAAAAAATAAAAACTTGGATTCTCCCCGACAAACATCAAAGGACAGCAACCAGAAAAGACTCCTAAACTTTCTACTCATGTATTTTTTTTTCCTTTATAAGAAAAGTGAAGATGAGGAAGTGGAAGTGCACTTATTATCGAAAGCTCACTCAAGCACATAAGATGGACAAGAGCTTATAGAGCCTAGCATGCCAATTCCAAAGGGGCCAACCCTAGGAACCGTGGGACCAGGTTATGAGCCATTCGATTTATCCAATGCTCCTAATATAAGCTGAGATACAAAGTTTTAAGACATTTTTTTGCTAACAAAGGCAGGGTGAGAGGAGGCGCCAGTGTAGCTGCCTTCCTTGAACGTTACCACAGGGACTCCACACCTTGCCACCAATATTTTAGACACTCACACTAGGATTAGTATTGCATATGAAATAATTCACAATCGAGTTGACCTCGAAAAGGTAGCATCTATTTAAGTACATTGTGCAGAGATACAACCTATGAAGCTAAGTAAAATGAGGACACAGGATATCATGCATTGATCAATAAAAGAGAGCATCTATTGATACTTGTCTGATCACCTCAGAGAATTCCTGACTAGAAATCTCATTGATTGATATGGCTTCTTTCTTGTCCAAATTTTGTATTTCAAGCTTCATACTTGCGCTTTTGCCACCAGTTTCGTTTGTCTCTTCTACCCTGCTAGAACCTGTATAGCAAAAGATGGCACTTGATGAGTTCGCACAGAATACATTACCAATCAAGCATTGCTCTAATAATTCGTAGGAATGGCAATAAACAATTACCGACGACTTGGACAAGCCTATGATGATCCTGCTTTTGGTCCAAACCAGAAATCTTTATGCGGACAAACGATCCCACGACCTTTTCATGAAACTTTTCGGAATCATCAATCATCTTATCCATCATGTTCCGCTCCAAATATATCAATCTTATATTATGAACATCTATTGCAGCATAGTCATCTGGATTAGCCTGTGATACCCTCTCATCAATCTTCTTCTTAGTTTTACGCCTCTTATCAGTACTCACCATCAGCTCATTACGATTGTTCGAATCAATGTTCATCTGGCTAGTAACTGCATCAACAACTGGCCCATGAATGAAACCATCAATCCGAGGTTTATCCTTCACAAGAAAGTGAGACTCGAGAAGCTTCAGCATTTCAATATGGCCAACAACAGCTTTGCCAAATAGACTAAACAGCATTGAATCACAAAGGATTTGGCATTTCTGGCGTGGGTCGCGAAGATTATTACTTTTAATATATTCCAACAATAGTTTCTGCACATCAAATGGAGATAAAATGGATGTATTGCCATCTTTCATGAGTGCAACAAACTCCAAGAGCTCCTTAGATGCCCATGCGATCCCTTCATTAGAGGATGAGGATGGCCCTCCATCAATTGGGTTTAAATGTTCACTTTGAACCTCTTCCTCAATAACTTTCACCTGCTTCTTGGTCTTTCTTCTGTTTGAGCAATCAGCTGCCCCATATCTGTTGAAGTCATCTAACCCGACTGCTTTTCGACCATTATTACCATTAGCTACTCTAGGAGGCACTTGCCTATTAGACAACATGTCAGATTCTTTCCAAGGATTTTTAGCTTGGATGAGTTCGTGCATAGATAAAGACAACTTCTCCTTCAGGTATATCCAGTAAACCTTGAAGAGATACTCCCAGCTACTTTTGTCATCAAAATCTACTTGAACCTGCAAAGTAGCGTCCAAAGGACAAATAGTCAAGGTAGAATGCCTGAGATTGGTGTGCACATCAAGGAGTGAGCGCCACAAATGTGCACGCACATGCACACGCTCGCGCGTACAGTTGGGTGAGGCACATATACAAGGTAATTTCAAATTCAACAGAACAACTTCTGTAACAAGCTTTAAAATGCAGAGAATAAGACAGAACAATAACACTCACAAATAAATGTCCACAAATTGAGGGGCAGCATACATACCCCATCAAGCATAACTGTATTCTACAGTCATGCCATGTTTGATTTTCCTCTTTGCAGATAGAGAGACAAGATTCTCAAAGGTCAAAGGCTTCTTTCAGTGGACCCAGACATAGATGGGTTGACACAATGCCTTTTTTGGCATACAGGGATGGAATACGAATTGGCACATTATGTAAATTCTCTTTGCGGTGGAACTATTAAGCACTTTCAATACCTGAGCTGGCACCCCAGGGTGCCTTGACAGTTCAATTCTTCTCCATGCTTATCCAAGCGGAGGACACCGCTAAGCACGAGAGTAAGAAACCAAGGGGAAGTGGAGTTACAAGATGCGGTAGTCCTATTACGAGCTAGTTGTCCCACAAAAACATTTGAGACTAAGAAGATGGTTCGACAGTACCATCATGGTCAGTGTTAATAATGGTGGTCAAATTGCACAAAATCTTCAAAACCAATTAGCTTCCCTTTTAGGAAACAAATCTTCAACCTCTATCTTAGATACAAGCAAGGAGATTTCCCGAAAAAACCTTATCAGCTTCATTAAAGTTCTATCCAAACCAGGAGAAGCTCCACAGAATATATTTAATCTCTGCCCCCACCAGCAAGTGAACTTCCAAAAGTTGAGATCCTTCTCTCTCTCTCTCTCTCTCTCTCTCTCTCTCTCTCTCTCTCTCTCTCTCTCTCTCTCTCTTTACTTTTTCTAACTAAATGGAAAGATTTCATACTAGTTGAGGCGCTTTAACTTGTATTCTTGTCAGATTGGCAACTTGCGATAAGCAGTGTCTAAGGGCATATTCGCAAATTATTGAATTTGACTGTGATAATTAGATAGTTAACTAATTTATGCGAGCAAAGATTGTATGCCTAACTTCTAAGCCACAAAATTTTAATATATGGAAAAGTAATTGGTTTCCACTACTGAAAAATACTTGAGCATATAGGCGTAGAGGCCCAACATCTGGGAGTAAGTATTTGTCAAAAGCAGTTTTGAAGTTATAATATGCCCCGCCGGACGGTCGATAATGAGCCCAGCAAGATCCCGGTAACAAAGCTCCACTTCCTAACCAACACCCCAGCCGTATAATTTTGATTTTGGTTCCAACCAATAAAAAAACCCTGGCAAAGCAGCCCGTCAAGGTAAATGTCCCAAACTTCTTATGTTTCTTCCTAATTCACAGAGAGAGCTGTGTGACTATTGAACAGAACTTGGTCCATTCACAACTTCTAAAGCAAATGGAAGTGAGTTGGAAAATTTTTCAGTTCGTAGTTCTATGCAATTCCCAGACATGCAAATCTTGTCAAAAGAAGAAGAGCAAGATAATCAGCCTTAGAGTTGGCGCATACCTTTTCCTCATTTCCCAGCCTTATATTTTCAATAAGCATTATTGTCTTCAAGCATGTCCCACACAATCCTTTGTTTCCTCTCACACATACATAGTCAGCACCTTTCGTACAATTCTTGCAGAGAGAATACGTGCAGGTATAACACATATGGTGGGCCGCTCTTTGACAAGTGCTACATATATGCCAACCTGAAATGAACGAAATACACACATAAAGATCACAACTAAGGTTAACATTGGAATTCAAGAAGGCAATATAATCTATATGTTTCCCGAATGAGTTAAACAAAGACAGATAAGTCATTTGAACAGACCACTTTATGATGGAAAGGAAAAAATAAATGCTTCGTCTGTTAACAATAAAGTAAGAAAAGATCCATTAATATTATCAATGGAAAGTGGAAACATTTAAATGAGGCACTCGAGTTTGCCACGTGAACATCTTTTTTCCAAGAAAGTTGGCCTACTTGCATGCTTTTTTTTTTTACTTCATAGTATTAGTAGGATCAAAATAATGCAAGTTTTTAAGTGCTAAGTTGAATTTTCTTACAATGGGTACCCAGTAAGTAGGCTTTTCTCATCATGTAGCCGAAAATGTTTTAAAATTGCTCATTTATTATGACATTGTCCATTCAAGGTGATTCAGTGTCATAATCTATTTGCTACTTAGAAGGATCTGGGCCAATTTGTATGATGACTTAAGATGGGGAGAATTTAAAGGATCCACCAGTTTTGACATCAAAAAAGAAAATTTGACTCGTTTACGAGAATTTGAGGACCCAATTGTATGTAGCCTTACCCTCTCTATGCTCGGATACTTCCAATCTTCGTATACTTTCCCTCAATAACTATGATCATCTACCATCCAGACTATAATGATTTAGTGCATTAATAACCTCCCTCTCCCTCTTTCTACCCTTTGATGAAGCACTACCAAGGCTCGCTAGCCTATGACAGTGACATGCACCTTGGAATGTACAGAGAATTACGGTTTTATAAACCCAGCGGAGGTTACAGGAAAATGTCCCCAACCAGCACAAACCACACCATCAAAGAAAACATCATTCACAGAACCAGCCAATACATGCGCTTGACCTGCCATTTCATGCATGCTTACAGGAAGGTCAATTCTACAACCTCCAACTACATAGGAAACATATATATTAGTTTGTCCATTCAGTATTTAATATTCCTGCAATTAGGAAGAGCAGCTAGTGAACAGGGAAAAACCTAACAGATCCGACAGTTCTGCCTGTTTACATTGACAAATAATAAACAGTAAAGTCATAGATGTATGTCATCCTCAAATCCACAGTAATCATCACTCTCTTGTAACCTCTCAGTCCTTCTTAGATGATCACTTGAACTCATTTCCTGGCTTTACTGAGCATACTAAGAGGCTGCAACCAATTATATTATACGAAGGAAATGGAGGCTCATGCAGTAAGGAAAATTTGCAATAATACCACAAATCAGGTACGGTGCCTCCATTGGAGCATCTCTTACACAGAATTTCATTTTCTTGGTTCAGTTGAAGCAACAAGTTCTTTTTTCATTTGCCAAGCATTGAAGCAACAAGTGAAAATAGATAATGTGGACGTATCTTTGGACCGATAGTGTTTTATGAAGGTCAGATTTGGGTCTATTATCCTCTTTTTCCTATATATAAATACAATGAAGAGGCTTGCACACGTAAGTGGTTTTGTCCTTACCTTTTGGATTTCTTTCGATACGTCTTTATTTCTCTCTTTCGAATACATATTAGTCTAAGCTATGCCAAATTTCACAACATGAACTATTTGATGTTTTTTCATAATGAAATTGTACAACAGCATGTGAGTGCTACGCACTTAAATGTGTTGAAAATGGTTAGTCCAACATGTCAATATGTATGGTCATCATTGCCACAGATTTTTCATGCAGATTCTTATAATTTTCAGGTCCAAGAGTTCAGCCACCATCCCAAAAATGGAAAGTGATATTAAAGGAATATCTACCACGCATGTATTAATGCAATTTTGTGCGTGTCAGAAGTTGATAGTCTTACCATGAAACAACCAAAGCTACACTTTCTTGTGGGTAAAAAAATCTACTTCTCTGTTATGGCAAATACTCAGTAAATCTACCGTCAAAGATTAGGTTCAAATTACCTCCAACATCAACAACAGATTCTAGCTCTCTTGAAACATACATTGAAATCAACATTGTTCAAGCTGAAGATATATGATTTGCCCTTTGATCCACTGCTTTATAATTCAGTTTAAAATGTCGTTTTCATTCTTCTTATTATTCTCACGATCATCAATTCTCCACATTGACATGAGATAATAATTCACTTTCACATTTTCATGATTTTGCACAACACGCAGACTTGAGTCGAGTCTCTGGAAAAAAACTCTCTTTCCATTGCAAAGTGAATATAAAGGTAATAATTGATGCTCATATAGCACCCAATTGCCTGAACTCTATCTAAAGTTGAGAACTCTGAAGTATTTAACTGCAAATAACGGGTTATATCATGGTAATGAACAATGTTCTCCCTCGAAAAAAATGTCGTGTCAGATCTAAACCCCGATTTAAGAATGACAACAAAATGCCAATCAACAGAAACTAATGAGTAACTGATAAAGTTTGGCAAAGTTTGGCATACCACAATTCCATTTAGCTCTCGACCGGAAAAATGCCTCCTCCCGTTTGATACAAGCAGGATGATATGCCTTGGGGCAACCCCTACAGTTAAGAAATCGCAACAAATTAACCATAACGGACCACATAAACCCTCGAAAACCCCGATCACGTCAAGACTGCCTATTCACTTAAGACAAGATTAAAATTCAGTTATCCTATCCAGCTTGGGATAAACAAGGAAAAGGCCCTCGTATTGAGAAAAAAAAACATCTCACAGACCTTGCTAAACAAGTTTGCAGCTTTCTTCATTTCAAGCGAGACACCGCAAATTGAATAAAACAGACTAGACAAATTTCAGTTTCTCAAATGCCAACAGTCTTGGTGAGGGATGAAGGAAGGACCCATTAATTGAAGCCGGTGCACAGATTAAACATTCCCATTTTCTCGCCGCGAAACTAGACATCAAGTTCGCCTCATAAATGATATCCAAACCAAGTATAGACTTATGATTTTAGCTTCAAATGCCAATCTTAATTTACCAAAGAAAGCACCATCACAATTCACTTCAGAACGTCCCCCTTCTTTCCGCCGATTCTCCGGTTACCGCAATATTTGAAACTCTAACCGCCAAACTATCACAAACACAAAGCCCGGAAAAAAAAATAATTCTAAAATAAATCACCTGCGATCACACAACACGAGGTTGCCACCATCGAAGCAAATAAAGCAAACGTCCTCCTCATCTTCGGCTTTATTCCTCGCCACCGGCTGAGACACCTTCGGCTCCCCTGCGTTTTTTGGCGGCCTGCCGCGCTTCCGCCTCCCCGGACCACCCACGGCCGCCGCCAATCCCGCCTTCACCGGAGCTCCCCCGCCCTCGGGAGGAGGAAGAGGCGGAGGCGGGCCCGCCGCCCCCACGGGAGTTGCCCCGCCCGCCGGAGGCGCGGCGCCGGCGCCGGCATCATCCCGCGGCAGCTCGGCCGGCCGGGGATCGTCCGATTCCCGAGGAGGAGCCGTCTCGGCCCCGCGCCGATCGACGCCGGCGAGGTCTTCTTCGCCGCCGCCGCGGCGCTTGGCGGAGCCCCGCAGCTGCTCCTGCTCCTCGGCGGACGACTCGAACAGCCGGAGAATCTCCTGCTTCCGCCGCTCCTCCTCCTCCTCCTCCCGCTGCTGCTGCTGCTGCTGGAGCAGCAAGTCCATGAGATCGTGGACCGCGCGATCCGCGATGGGCGGAGCCGGGGAACTCGAAACTTACAGAGGCAGAGGAGCGGACCAAAACCCTAGGTTTTCAATTTGGGGGATTTTGGGAGGAGCGGGAGGGAAGAAGAAGAAGAAGAAGAAGGGAGGAAAGAGGAAGGGGGAAAATGCGGGGGATTTGGTGCGGGGGGGACTAATGGGGTTTGGGATGGAGTGGCCACATGGGATTGGCGAAACGACTGGGACTGTGTAAGAAAGGATGTGACGGGCACAAATTTCTTCTCTTTCTTCTTCCTCCTCTTCTCCTTTTTCTTTTTATATGCACAAAAAAAAAAGGAGTGGGATACAAAAGGAAAGTATTTTGACCTGTTTTTTTCCGGGGTTCTCCTTTGTAAGGAAAGTCGGGGTGGGGGAAGGAGGGGGGGATGATGATGGACGGAGGATGTTGGGTGGGGGGGACGAGGACGACACGGGTACGGCGCGTGAGAGCGAAAGCGAGTTTTGCTTTTGAATCTGCTTTAACCCCTCCCCCCCCATTAAACTGAACTCGGGGTTTAGACGTGATTAGAACTGCCGTTTTCCTGCGTTACGATGATTTTCTCCGGCGTTCCCTTTTGCCGTAACGGGGAAAAAAGCAAAAGGCATTGAAGATTTTTTTCGGGGCGGGCCCCGGGGTCTGCCGGTCGGTCCCGCGTGTTTCGAGTGCCCGCGGCGCTGAGGTCCCGGGCGCCTTGGAGGCCGCGTTGAACGTCCGAGCGACGACGACTCGGGTTTTGGGGGGGTCAGGTCCCGCGGTCCCCGTGGTCGAGGATGGACCCTAGGGCTAGGACCTCGTGTCCATGGGTTGAGGTCGGGGCGAAATCGGACCGATAGAAATTGAATTTCGCATTTGACATAATATATAAATTAATTATAATCACGTGCATTTGGATGATGCAAAAAATAAATTGTAATGTTGTTCATGGAGTATTTTATTTACTTATCTTATTTTCCTAATTTGAGGCATGATTTAGTCATAAAATGAACTCATATCCAATCGTAAGTGTTATTTCCAAGAAACGATTTGGTAATGATTTTGAATATAATTGTTGCTAAGTCAAGTGCGAATATCTAAGTAAATTGCAAGCGAAGCTCATTTCCATGGTAATTTTATTTTTAGTTGTCGAACCAAAATCTCGTGTTTAATCGAAGAATTGAATACTAAACTAAAAAAAAAATCATTTGCAATATTGCACGAGTTTGTGAGTCTCTCGATTCTAGTGTATAAAAAAGGGACAACTAAAATACTAAATTCGAAGTAATTTATTGAAAATTTAGCTTTTTACTTTTCAGGTCAGTCGATGACGAATAATATTAAAAAGAGATCTATTGCTCCTTTAATTAATGATGGGGTAGCATATCGCACTCCATACATGCTTGCATGCATATGCCTAGATTGCAAATGGCTCAACACGTCGACGAGAATAATCAGCACGAGCTTGTACTTAAAAAACCAAACCATGATTGGCTCTCGATTAATATTCCTTCTAGAAAAGGCAAAACTTAATACAGTGAACTATGACGACCAGTTAGATATGTAAGAGCATCGGATGCATACTTTATCAAATAGATTTCACTTAATGCATTCCTTCAAAAAGCTCGGAATAATTGAAATATTAACAAAGCAAAGTTGTTTGGGAAAAAATAAATCGAGCGATAGAATGCTCAACAAGCAAGTTTAGTCCCCGCCGTCACAAAAAAAAATTAATAATTCAAAAAACATTATCCTGAAAATGATCGCTTGTGTCTCTTAAAACAATTAGTCGATAAAAAAATATTTTCATTATCGTCAATAATTTATATCTAAATATTTTTGTGAATGATAAAAATATTTTCTATTTACTCATTTTTATAAGCGATGTGACCGGTCATTTTTCAGAATTTTTTTTTAAATTTTTTTTTGGGAAATAAAATAAAGCTTAAATTTGCTTATTTGTAAATAAAATGATCCCAAAAAAAAAACATCGTTTGACTTTGACCCGGTAAAGGCAAAGAGACTCGAGCGAATCAGGGTCGTCCGTAGGCACGTTCTCGGACTTGCTTTTGAGTTTCTGTGTATTGGGGGATGGATAGACTCCGCACTAGAAAAAGCTTGGTCCGCCACAAGTATCAAAGCACGAGTAAGCGACACGTGTCATTCTGAACCTGAAGCTATCTTTTGATTTTTATTGCCCACTTGCTCCGCCTTCCTTAATTTAAACGACGACCCAACAAGACAATCCATCTCAATTATTTGTTGCGCGGGAAAAATTAACTAAAATCAAGCACGGTCAAGCTAAATAATGATCGATTGGTCTGCACCCGACGTGGTCATTTCAAGATTGCTTTCTTTCTTTAGTACCCGATCAATCTTCCTTTCCGTTCACGATTCAGAGCGAATAATGCCAATCGAATCATCGGTAGGGCTTGCAAGAAGAACCATCCCAACCCTCCTCTCGAGAGTAAAAGGCGTGGTGACGGAATCTAGTCTCAGAAAGATTTTAGTGTCGAACCCTTGAATCGACGCATCGGCTCGATGCATATGCCGTGGCAACGAACTTGTGCCACGCACGGATCTTAAGCACGGACTGCGTGTACTTGAGCAAAGCGATGGATGATTGAGATAGATCGATGTCATTGCTGAAGGATCGACCGATGCCAACGAGAATCCCACGGCTCGGGGCAAAGCACAAATTGTTGCGGATCAGAATGCCAAAGGGCCGCTGGTTCATAATCGTGGTGCGCGAGCACGATGTGCGAGCATGGCTTTGCATGGACAGTGAACAAACATGGTTCAAGCTTTGGGAACGGGCATTAGTCGTTGTCTCAAAGCTCTTGATTGGCCATGTGCACTATTTGTGCTAGCGACCAAGTTCGGCACATGAGTTATGTTGTATACTAGACATGACCCAGGGCATGTTTCAGTGAGTAAGCTCGTGACCCAACACTGTTTCCAGAAAATAAGGGTGGCATTGAACATATAGCAGTTGGCCGATGATAAGATCGAGATATTCCAGGAGGATGTCTAAGAATTTGCTTGTAACTACCGGAACACCTGTAAAAGCTTGGGCGGCTCAATCTAAGTGATGTCCCTTTCTTTTATCTCGCATTGTGACTGCATCCATATATAAGGGTGTGTGTATCGTGTCTTATAATAAGCCTCGGTGGTCTCGGACGATATTGCTCGTTCAATTTATAAAAATTGTGGGAAGCTTCTCTACCTACGCTGTGAATTTCACACGATGCTCAATGTGCGGGAGCATCTGGGCATCTCTTGGCCCGTGCTCAATAGTGATTGGGCTTCGGCCGACAATGACCGGGAAGGTGTCTGCGGCTCCGCCACCGGCGTGATTGGGCATGTGTTATTATTTTTTAACATTTTTTTTTGGTTCTTTTCGAATATCTTCTTTTTTTCTTTCGGCCGCAAGTGTTACTGCACGGGCTCCAATATTCGATCGGATTCTCCACTCCCGCCACGTGCTCGTTTACTGGGGTGTGGGGGGGGGGGGGGCCGCGAGCGGGGCCCACTTCGGAGGATTTTGTCCCGACACGATTGCTTAGAAAACGTGACCCAACAGTCCGGCCACGCCCTCGGGATTTGTAAGACAGATTCGTGCGAAAGATTTTAACGGTCAGCTCCGCAAAGCACAGAAGTGGAGCATTTTTGTCCGAAAATTAATTCACGAGAGATAACGAGTGCATTAAAGATTCTAAAATTTAAGATGAAAATGAAATCAAGTCTTAAAATTTTAAAAAATATAATTAATTTCTAAAAACCTGTTAAATTAAGGTATTAGGCTAATAAAAAATGCTAACGCAGCTTTTTTTTTATAATTTTTTAAGACACGTGGTGCTTACTAAATGTCATATCAAAAGAATACTTGAAAATAAAAATAAAAATAAAACAGAGAAATAACTAGTTCATCCAAATTGAAAGGAGTTTTTACTGTTCGTCTTCTTAGTTGGTTAACTAAGCAAAGATAATGCAAGCGATTATTCGGCAGTTAAATTAGAACATATAAGAAGATCCCTCAACAATTTCATGATTATTGCCCTCCAGATGAATATATAGTTCATACAAGCATTTCCAAAATATCCGAGGCATAACATGTGACCTCTAATACGCACCATGTATCCTGTCCAGCCATCATGATTTAACGATTTCAAACGTTTTGTCGCATGAGCTTAATTGCTACTAATAAAAGATGATCGTAGGTGCGGTTGCCCGCTGGGCTCTTCTAGTGCCGGGTGGCCTAATGGTCCAAATCGACAAACTTTGGTAAGTAGTTCCCTTCTTGAACTCGATCTGCTCACCTAGGCATGTTCAGATCAGACTATTTGCGTGTGGAGAATTTAATAATCTTTTCACGTTGGGTGGGCATGGGCATGGATCTTTAAATTCAATGCGTTAAGCTCAAATCACCCAAGTCTGTGTTGGGAGCGTGCAGCAGAAATATGATACATTCAATCGAAAAGATTACAAAGAGGGAGATTAGATCTAAACTTATTAATACATCTAGTTAGATCCATCATTACTCAAAAGTTTAAGTTAATGAGTTATGGGTCAACTGAAAATCATGATGTTTATTGCTTGAGGTATTCACCAAACATCGAAACAAATTGGGGTTGGTGTCAACCATCGGTCTCGCAACAGATTGGGATTGGAGCACCATTCAACCATCGGCTTTGATATCATTTGCTGTGAGTGTGCTAAGAGGGAGCCCAAGTTCGAATTTATCAATATATTCAATTGGATCTACATTCACTTAAAAACTTAAGCCAATAAATTCTGTGACAATTAAGAAGTATTAATTACTCTACACCACATCAATTCTCTAATGTGAGACTTCCTTAATATAATTCACATGTGTATCTCAACAACCTGCTCATTAATTGGGCATGCCCGCTGCCCCCCAACTTCTCCACTTGTTGTTTATCTCTAGTAATCTTGGAGTTGGCGATGCTTTCACCTCATCTATAAGAATCTCCTTCATTTATTAAGGACCCAACGTCGTGAACACGGGTGAAGTGATCACTAGACAAGCTTAGATATGCTTGCTCCAGGCGATGGTGAAAACGGCATGCTCGAATGATCCAGCTAGGGCTTGCCGAGGTTGGGGCTAAAGTCGCCATTCCTAGAGCTCACTCGTCAATTACTTCAATTGTTATGTATAATCATATCAGCTTGGTTAGGAGCGGAGTGTACCGAGCAAAGTCATTTCTCAAACTCACCTAACATTTCACTTTCGAGATTGCCCTATTAGGGATTAACTTTGGAAAATTACCAAAAAAGTCATAAACTTTTTGCAATTGTACCAATTCAGTCCTAAACTTTTTTTTTTTTTGCCAATTCAGTTATAAACCTTTTGCAAATTAGTCAATTCAGTCATTTTGGCTAGTCGGTGCTAACATGGCCGCCGCCCGGCATCCTCGTGGTAATATTTTAATATTTTTTTTATTATTTTCGAATTTCTTTTCCTTTTTTCTTTTTTTTTCTTTTCTTTCCCCCTCCTAGCCTATCCGGCCAAGGGGAGGCTCATCGGTGAGGGCCTAGCTCCGGTGAGGCGAGCTGGGCCCTCGCCGGAGCTGGGTGAGCTCTGCCTCGCCGGAGCTAGGCGAGCTCGCCATGGCTGGGCAAGCTCCGCCCTCGCCTAGTGGCAACAAGGGCCCAGCTTGCCTCGCCGAAGCTAGGCCCTCACCGGCGAGCCTCCCCCCTAGCCTGTCGGCCAGGGGGGAGAAGGAAAAGAAAAAAAAAGAAAAAAGGAAAAAAAATCGAAAATAATAAGAAAATTAAAATATTGCCACGTGGATGCCGGCTGGAGGCCACGTCAGCGCCGACCGTCCAAAAGGACTGAATTGGCCAGTTTGCAAAAGGTTTAGGACTGAATTGTCACAATTACAAAAAAAGTTTATGACTTTTTTGGTAATTTTCCCGATTAACTTTGCCAAAGCTGGTTTCAAGTGATAAACGGGTTGATTGCTCCACATCCTTGGGATGGTATCGTGGGGGAGAAGTTGATTCATCGCAAAGGTCATAAGAATCGACTCTTCATAATCGCTTTCTCCCCCTCCTATCAAAGAAAGAAAAAAGGGAAAAGTACAAAAAAAGTCATAAAATTATTATATTGATAACAATTTAGTCCATCCGATCAATTTAGGCAGGACATTGCTGACGTGGATGCCAGCGGTTCTACGTGACACCGCCAATGCTAATGTGAACAAATTTTATAATTTTGTAATAACTTTTTTAGATTTTTCAAATATTTTCTCTTTTTTAAATTAAATTTTCCTTTTCCCATAACTGGTTGATTGGTGAGGGCCCCCGCACCCCCACCTAGATCTAGGCAAGGGCCGTCGCGCCCTCGCCTAGTCCGGGTGATGGTGTTGCTTCCCTTGTTGGCCAACAGACGAGGGTTTCGGCCCTCGCTCGGGGCCAATGAGGGCGCGGGGCCCTCACCCAGACCAGGCAAGGGTCATTGGTCCTCATCTATGGCCGACGATGGTCGGCTGGCAACCTTGCCGGCCAACTAGTTCTTGGAAAATAAAAAAAAAGAGAAAAAAAGACATTAAAAGAATTTGAAAAAATTATCAAAAAATTATAAATTTTGTCCATGTTAGTGCCAGTGGTGTCATGTAGGACTATATTCACGTTAGCGATTTCCGGTCTAAATTGGCTGAATGGACTGAATCGGTATCAATATGAAAAGGTTTATGACTAAATTGGTCCAATTGAAATGTTTATGATTGAATTGGTATCAATATAATAAGTTTGTGACTTTTTTGATACTTTTCCCAAGAAAGAAAGAAAGAGATGAAAATACTTGAATAACATAGATGGGCGGTAAATTTTTAATATTGAAAATGTTACCAGAGTGCATTTGTGGTGACAAATTCATGAGATTGCGAAATAATCGACGGTCGATCCATGACTACCGGCGATAAGAGAGTTGCGATCGACAAGAAACATTTGTTGTTATGAACATTAAGTGAAGTTAGCTATTATTAGGGTGCGTGATTCAGTCAGAAGGCCCCTAATCTCGAGATGTTCTAATCCGTCTTGAGGATGTTTGAACCAGCGGTAATTGGCAAAACTCTCAACATATCCCAAAAGTAAAAGAACAATCACAGAAGAGTTCATGAAAATATTTTAAACTCGATGTCCATAATAATTCGGATTTTGGAAGGTCTCGATAGAAATATCGGGGTTTTGGCTTTTGAAATAAATCGGGGTACCAAGTTAATAAGGTCAAAATCATTTAAAAATAATAAAGTCAAAATAACAATTCTGAAAACATCTAATAGCGAGTATATTAAAAAAATTCATAATGACTCTGCCACAGGCAACAATAATGCGTCCATAATGAGATCTACCCTTTATGTTGTGCATACACTGGCCGATATTGGATAAATGAAATCAATCTAATGTATATATTTTTTGGTCAAATAATCTAATATATTTAAAAATTATACATTTATCATGAAACGAGATCGCTCGTAAAAGCAAATTCCCTGCATTATTATTATTGTTGTTTCCGTTTCTACCGGCGGAATTTTATAATAAATTGCACGGTCTATGCTTTCCACTTACCTTTATTTTCTTATACTTTATAAGTGAGGTGGGTCATTTTTTTGACTTTGAACGAACCTTTTTCCCAAAAAGCGGCTTTTGTTGCGATTGAAAAGCGAGATGGACAAATGCAGAAGTTAAGTGATCATTAATCAAAAGAGCCCATCACAGAGCGACAGGGAACTTGAAGCTGGCTTCATTGGACACGACCAACGCGTACTGCTGCTTTGCTATGATTGGGGCACATTGCATTAGATTGCGTGCGCCGAATGGGACCTATTTTCTACTCGATGCCCGACAATTGATGTTTAGACACATCATCCCTAAAGAGTTCTCTTATTGAATATATTCACTTAAAAGCACAGAAACGTTGATTAGTCGGATCTTTGGCTCGATTGATTCCACGAATGTGCGAGAACTGTTCTGTCCATGTGTAATGTAGAATAAGATTACCCCGTAACCGATACGGCTTTAGCTTTGCTTGCAGTATTTGATCGGCATCGAGCTAATTATGATGCGTACAAAGTGGAAATTTGAGAACGACGTAGAGATATAATCTTGTTGAAGCGAGGTATGCGCCAACTCGAAATGGCAAGTCTCTACACACACGTAATCTCCGTGCGGTGCATTGAATTGTCGCTGATAAAGAAAGAAACTAGAGAGAGAGAGAGAGAGAGAGAGAGAGAGAGAGAGAGAGAGAGAGAGAGAGAGAGAGAGAGAGATACGTAGCTCTCGCATTGATGGGGAACAAGCAGTCGTTGACGAATCCGACACATCGACATCATCGTGCGCGATCGGCAGAACAGTCGAAAGACGAAAAAATGAAAAGACAGAAGAAAAAGCAAGACGAGAGCATTCAAGGTTTGGCCAGAGCAGGAGAGAGCCAATCGCGGGCATCGATGAAGTCGAGGGAAACGAAGGGCTTGGCCTCTTCACGAGTGAAGCTCCCTCGACCACGGTACTCGCCCGCCGGCGGAAGCCCCCGGTCCCATGCACTTGTATTGCCCGTAAAACACCGTCCTGCATCGCACAGACTCGCATCACAATGGAATTATCTTTGATCCATGCGAGCATTCTTGATGGATAAGGTGAGAAAACTTGCTTACATGTCTCTGTTCTTGTCGCCCCAGTCGTACCATCCTTTCGGGGTGATGATCCGATCCATGTAGGTGTGCGCGAAGACCACCCGGGAGAAAGTGCCCCACGCTCGGCCGAGGAACATCGCGCCCGACCCCGTCACCTTGCACCCCACGAACGAGAAACCCGTCTCCTCCAGCAGGCTCTCCCTCTTCTGCGCCGTCACGGCTCCGTAGCTGTCGCTCACGGCGTGCAGATGGCAGCCCCGGTAGAACGACAAGCCGTTCCCGAACACAAAGTCCACGGAGCCCTCGACGTAGCAGTCCCTGAAGTAATGCCGTCCGATGTGGTCGTACAGCGTGTCCTGTGACCCGACGAAATGGCATCCCAAGGCCGCCGCGTCCGCGGAGATGCGTAGTGCCACCGCCTGCTTTCCTAGGGCTCCCGACGTGGCCATAGGGGCTTTGTTCTATCACAAAACGATTCGGATCAATGCCAAAAGAAGACAAACCTGTATCAATAATAAAAACTGGGATCTGCACTCAGACCCCACAGTGAAAGCACCTTGAAGGTGATGTTCTTGGCAATGAAGAAGGGCGAGTTGACAGCGAATGTGGCCGAAGTGAACGTGTGCCCAGTGGGCGACCGTTGAGTCCGATTCTGTCTGCTGTGTCGTCCGATGTTCTTGGCAATGAAGAAGGGCGAGTTGACAGCGAATGTGGCCGAAGTGAACGTGTGCCCAGTGGGCGACCGTTGAGTCCGATTCTGTCTGCTGTGTCGTCCCACTCTACGACCGTCTTGTCCGCGCCTTCTCCTTTCACGGTCACGTAAGCCATGGTTGCTGGGATCTCAACTTTCTCTCTATGCTCAATAAAAGAAAACGGAATTAGAGAGGACCAGAAAATTGAAGGTATGTATTCAATTTATAAAGCCCATTCATTTATCAACATTTAAGCGCTAACCTCGCGCACATAAATTTACATGTAGATATACTTAAATATATATATCAAATGTTGGGTGATAGTTACATTGGGCTAACGGAATTTGGAAATGCTAAATTGTAACTCAAAAGCCTTTAGAATTGCGCTATTAAACACCTCAACTTGGGCACAACGGTTTCTTTCTTTTTTGGGGTCACAAGTAGGGGTGAGCATGGTCCGGGTTGGGCCGGTCCACCCCCTAACCCTAGGACTAACCTGCACAGTGTTGGTCCTCAATTTTGGGACCGAGGACCGCCCGTTGATTCCATGGACCCGCCCGGGAACCGGACCGTCGGTCCGGTCCGGTTCTCGAGCGGGTCCATGGAACCGGTCTCACCAAATTTTCCTAGACAAATAAAAAAAATATGTGGATCAACATCGGATCAACAGAACAAAAAAAAAAGAACATAACTTTCCATACAATTCCTATACTATAATTGGTTCTATTAACCACATCATCTATAAATCAAGTGGGTACCCATCAAATAAGTGTTTAGAGATAAGAGAGCAGAGAGTTATGAGTGTCTAGTTACGTTTTTCTTTTTAAAATTTTTTTTTGGGTCAAATTTTTTTAATTAAAATTTTAATAAATAAATATATTATTATTATATTACCGGTTCGGTCAGGGTGGGCGGGTGGGCGGTTCCACACCGGGAACCGGGAACCGGACCAATACCCACCGGTTCCAAAAAATTGGAACCGGGAACCGGACCGGTCCCCTTGGGAACCACCGGTTCCGGTCCGGTCCCGGGTGGTCCTGGGCGGTCCTGGGTTTTTTGCACACCCCTAGGTGTACATGTTATTCTTCTCCACACGTAGCAATTTTAGCTTTTTCACCGGATATCCCTTAACATGGGTTCAGAGCCCCGAGCCGGATACTTGTTCCTCCAATTGTCGATCAATCATTTCGTATGTGGACCTCATCGATTTAATGCGTACATTGCTTAGTTTTCACCGTCTAACTATGGAGTCTGGTTCTTCTCCGCATAATTATTCTACTCACAAGGAATTGATGATCACGACTGATTTAGAATCACTTGTACTGAATGACCCCAATAGAGAATCTAGTACTTACATCTTGTGACCCTCTTCTTCCTCCATTAGCTTTGGAATATGAAACTTTATTCTTTACTTTTTAAAGGAGACACGCGTTTAATTGGAAAAGAAGAAGAAGCTCATGTACAACGTGTGTGTGGCTCTTGGCACAACATTCCTCTAGCGAAGTAGACAAGATCAAATTGGACAAGATAAGTGTACTTGTCATAAGTGTAGGTATATCGGATTGGTTGCGCGACCTCGGTGCACTTAATCAATGAGCTTTTCAAATGATTTGCATTTAGACATATGAAACTGTTCGTGAATCCTCATTTGGGGAGGGAGGGAGGTCTACATAGAAAAGAAGTATCTATACATGAGGATCATAAATTCCATGCAACCTTAATTTAGAAAAAAGAGGGGTGGAGAAAAAAAAAGAAAAAAAAAGGAAGGAAGAAAGGCGGGTTAATTATTCCCGTCGTGAATAGTGAAAAGACCAAACTATCCCTGACGAGTGCATGCTATTCCTATATATAAGCATTTCTCTAAATGGATTGGTGGGCATCAAACACTACTATTGATCAACACCAAACATTACTGAACGAACAACATGGCTCAGATGGCAAGCCCTTCTCTCTCTCTCGATCTCGGTTCGACAATGGATATATATATATATATATATATATATATATATATATATATATATATATGAAAGATATGCTTGTTTGTCTTTAGAGTCGAGTACTTCGCAAAAAGTTCAGAGAGCACTGCCAGAGAAATGCCCAAATTCTTCTCTGTATCTGAATGTCCATACGTGTATATACATGTTGTGATATATATATATGTATGAAAGATATGTTTGTTTGTCTTTAGAGTCAAGTACTTCGCGAAAAGTTCAGAGAGCACTACCAGAGAAATGCCCAAATTCTTCTCTGTATCTGAACGTCCATACGTGTATATAGATGTTGTGCGTCCCTTTTTCTACATTTTTCATGGAAGAGAGTAATTCACAGGCCGAAAAGATGTGGTGGTCGATTAATTCAACCTTGAGGGAATCGTCTTCTCTTTCTCTCTCTGTTTAACTAATTTCCTATATGTTTCCAGTCCGACCAGATGGGTCTATACACGAATAGCGACGCATCGTACGATTACTCGAAAATGTCATTTCGAATGGGTTGATAGCAACTTTGCTAACAAAGTTCCTCGTCCTCCTCGTCCTCCTCCTCCTCCTACTTTGACCTCTACGCACGTACTGATTGATGTCTCTCTGCTCATATTTCAAAACTCTGCTTGTGGCAGGTGCATTCGACTGATGGCCAAGACCAGGACTGCTTCATAATCCATGCTAGGGAACTCACCATCCTCCACAGTGATAAAAAAGAAAATTGGCGGTGGAAGACTGAAGGGTACTTACGAATCCTTCGAACAGCATATAAACGTATCTTTTATCATATGGTGCACCTTGCCTTGCCTTACACCACGAGTCTAATTAGGCTTTTTCATATTTTAGTAAAGCATGTGTGACATCGGACAAACGGGAACCTATGAAAGATAAAGGAAGGCAATCCATGGGATTTCTCTAGGGAAAATCTAAATAGGGAAACCATAAAAGGACAGAAATTTGTTCGAGGGTGCCAATGCAAGTCCACACAATATTGATCTTTCTCTTCTCTCTTATAATTGATAATTCTTGGAATTATTCTTTTTGGTACAATGTTGTTGATGTTTCATCCTCTTGTGCTGTATGGATAAATGGCTAGGGGATAAAGTTTGTTCTACTTGAACACATTAAATGTCCGCGTGATGTCACCGACTGAACTTGAGATATAGATTTTGACTTGCATCCTGGTGTGCACGGGTCTAATCTTATCTATTTGCATATATATATTTCTTTGTTCTGAATGAGTTGAGAATTAACCATTGAAAAATAGTAATACTAAACTCGAAAGTCACAAATTTAGGCTTGCATGTACTCCATTTATTAAAGTAATGCGTTTATTAAAGTCCCAAATCATTGAGTTATTACTTTACTCATACCCAAATACTTTATCCGTCTTATTGGTTCCTATATATACTTTCAGGGTAGAGGTAAATTCGTAACCCTTCAATTAATTCCCACCATCTAGGGAAAACTGTATTAATATCCCTAGCAAAGAAGGAACCGTTCTTCGGTCTTGGTATCTAAATTTTCATTTTTGCCTTCATAAGGTCGCGATAGGCCAATTAAATTAAGAGCACAAGATGACATTAATGAATAAAAGTTTAGTTTCATCTTTAAACATTGCTGTCAAAGTTTAGTGAGTTCGTTATCTGCTAAGAACTATATACCATGACCTATTTGATTTGTTTAAAAATTAGAAAATCAAAATTTTTTAAACCCTCTAGTCTTTTTAAATTTAATGGTACTATTTACTTCAATTTATGGTCATAATATTGTAGTTGTAGTGTTCACTTTTATCCTTTTCACTTAATTGATCAAATTTAACCGAGTTATAATTTATCAAATTGTAATCTACTTGAGCTTTTCCCATATTTTCTTCTTTTCATTATAATTTTTTTTAATTTATGAGTTGATGATAAATAAGGAGAGAGTATGATGGGTTTCTAGGGTAGAGGGCTTTACGGTGGTTGGGAAAAATACGGAGAGAGTAGAGATGCTATTTCGTCTTTGGTGAATAAATAAATAAATACACATACACACATATATGTATAGTCAGCCAAATTAAGAATAATGATAAAGGAGGAAGAGGAGATTGAGAGGTAAATAGGAAGAAAAGCCCGTTGAGCTTCTTTAAGAATACGCATTATTCCATGAGATATCCTTGTGTTTTTACGGAGTGATAGATGCTGACTTAGCTGTTATTCCTATTTATCATTTTAAGTAAAATCATTTGCTTTGCTGTTCCAGTAATTCAAAATTTTTTTATAATAAATATACCTCATCAATGTGTCCTCCAAGTTGACTTTTTTTTTCATTTTTTTTGTCTAACCATAATTAATAAAAACAAGTCTCGTTAACGAGTGTCCCGAGGCACTTGCTAGAGGTACTTAGTATGGAATACTTTAATTTTTCAAAGTGTTGATTACTCATAACAAAGAAAAAGAGTGCATGGAAAATTGCAAACTTACCTTCTTACGGTCAAGTTTATATATATAATTTTCAATATGCTTTGTACTTTTGTTCTCCGGTTACCCTTGACTTACAGAGTTTGTCTAATATAGATCTCTATGTAGTTATAATAAAAAAAATTTATCAGGTCTACTGTCAATGTAAAGAACTTTCCATACATTCATAATTGTGTAACTGAATTTTATTTACACGTCACTCATCCAATTATGAAAAAAAATTTACACTTACAGTCAACGTAATAATTATCCTGATCAATAACATTTAAATAAAACTACTTCGGCACGAAGTGGCAGAAATGGTGAAGGAGAAAGACCTAGTAGCCGGAGGGTCGTTTAATACAGAGGAACTTGACTGTGAGGAAACGTACAAAGTCTCGTTTCTGCTGAAGATGACGCAAGACAGCACCGCGAAGGGGAATATGGTGAACCTGCAACTGTGTCTCCCGGGGATCGTCCAAACGAAGCAGGCGCATTTGCCCACATCGACAGGTAAGTGGGAGGAACTGGTGGTCGGACGGTTTGAGATGACGGAGCAAAATGTGGGCACTATGATTTTTGACATGGAACAATCGTTCGAACATCCGAAGAAAGGGCTCATCATCAAGGAGGTTAAGATCGTCAAGCTCGAGTGATCACAAGCAGTTACATATGCAATAAGAGCAATTGCAGAGCAATTGCCTTCACGGTGATATGTGTGTATGGTCGTGCATGCGTGTTTCGTGTGCGCTTTTCTTAACTAGTAATAGTAAATAAAAAACTTGACCACTCATGTGTATGAATGTCTTTCTATTTCTGGACCCTGCTGTCTTATCTATGATAATTATCTGTTTATCTACGGGAGAAGAACAGCAGAATTGCCAAAACTTGTGTACGGCGCTTACTTTAGTGCCAAAAGTTTCTCTTGGATCACTTTGATGCCAAAATTTTTGAAAAACGATCACTTAAGTGTCAACTCCGGTCAATTTAGCCAGAAATCCGACGTGACATTTTTTATTAATTTTTGAAGTCGATGTGGCTCGCCGGAGGTTAAGTCAGCATGTATACATCAAAACGATGTAGTTTAGCATGTACACTTGGATTTTTTAAATGTTTTTTCTAGATTTTTTTCTTTCTTTTTTTTTTCTTTTTCTTTCCTCTTCTTCTTCGGTCATCGCCGGTGACTAGAGGCTGGCCACCGGCCATGGCCGGCCGCCTGGCCTCAGCAACGGCGAGGCTGGCCTCAGCGACGTGGCCTCGAACGCGATAGCACCCAATTGGAGGATCACGCCCTAGGGGTCGAACTTAGCCTCCCCGTAGGCCACGACGGCCACGCCGAACGAGATCGACAGCATGTTCACCATGGTGTTGGCCTTGAAGTTCTCCTTTTTAAGCAAGACCCCGATGGAGTAGACGGCGACGGGCATGAGGGCCTTGAGCATATGGATGAAGGAGACAAAGAGGTAGATGTGAGCGGAATTGGAGAGTCAGAGGGAGACGGAGTAGAGGGCCCCGATGAGGACGACGGAGGAGAGGTAAAGCTCGCGGGACATGGTGACGAGCTCAATGAGCTTGAAGACCTTAACGAGGAGGAAGGTGAGGGCGGCGTCACAGGACATGTGGATCATGGTGAGGGAGATGGGGAAGGGCCAGTTGTAGAGCTTTCGGTCCAGGATGTATTTGTTGTACACGATGACAGTGAAGGAGAGGAAGATTCAGACAGCAACGTAGGTGTAGGAGAGGAGAATCTTCTTCACCACGCCCTCGCTCAAGGACCCCGACCCAGAACTGCCCTTTCCCATTTTGACCCGCGAGCAAGTGGTGGAGGAGTAGCGGCGGCGGCGGAGGACGAGTAGGGCAGCGGCAACGCATGGGATCAGGAGGGGGGGAAGGGTTGGAATCAGATTCGGGTGGGGGAAATGGGGGAAGATCTGAGAGTTTTCAGAGAGAGAGAGTGAGGGAGGAGATGGCGAAGTCAGCCTCGACCCGCCATGGTGAGGCTGGCCTCGCCGTCGCTGGGTTTGGCGACGGCGAGGCCGGCCTCCGGTCACTGGTGGTGGGCCAAGGTAGAAGAAGAAATAGAAAAAAAAAGAAGAAAGAAAAGAAGGAAAAAAATTTCTGAAAAAATATTTAAAAAATCCAATTATATACGTGGAAATGCCATGTAGACCGATTTTTTTATAAAAAAAATTCAAACTCAGTTTAAAATTTTAATTATAAAAGCCACGTATTAATTTGATCGGAATTTCTCGTCGTTGGCACTGAAGTGATCATTTTTCCTTCGATTTGGCACTTAAGTGAACCGGCGAAAACTTTTGGCGCTAAAGTGAGCGCCGTACATAAGTTTTGGCACTTTTAGTGTTCTTCTCCCGTTTATCCACCTATCCTAGATTACTAACCATTCACGGGAAGTAAATCAAACTGTAACTCAAACATAATTTGATTTAAACTTTTCCATCTTAATATGTAAAAGTCATTATTAATTACACACTTCACATTTAATATCATAAAAAAAAGGTAAAAAGAAAGGAGAAAGCAATAGTGTTTGGATCAATAGTTATCAAGAAACACCGTGCAAATTCGTTGGGTAAGATTCCGACATCACAATTTTTTTGAGTTTTGTGGCTATTAAGTCGGCTCTTGGAGAAGCAGAACCTTTGGTCAAGTACTGTGATTTTTCTAGAGAGACTCTGATAGAACCGTGTGCGCATTTTGATCCAATGTCAAGTTATGATTTTTTTTTTCAGTCCAGGTCGAGTTATGGTTTTCTTTTTTTTTTTTGGTCGGGAGAGTTATGGTTCAAAAGCCACTAATTTCATGCGATTTGACATCGCAATTAGGGAGAAACGGGGTCGAAAGCTTCGAGCGCGCGGACTGCTACTCAAACCATGAACAGCCCATATGGGAGAAAGTATTCAATAATTGCAAAGTATCACGTGATATGCATTTTTTGGTGAAATCCGGTCATAAATTGACACATGGCAATGGCATGGATAAATGTAAACAAAATTAAAAATCTATCTAGACCACACTCACCGCCCGCAGCCGTGGACCTCCGACGGCATGCCTCTGTTTTATTTTATTTATTTATGCTTTTTGAGGATCCAGTCTCCAGCAAGCATGAACCATCGACAAGCTGCCTCTATTGTATTTCTTGTTGCTTTTTGAAGCTATGGACAACAGCGTCACCAGCCATGGACGAGCCAGTCTTGCAAGCGACTCCGATGCTCTCTAAGGGTGTGCAAAACGGACCATTTGGATCGAAAATTGTCCAGATCGAAGCGAATTGGCCAATTTGATCCACTTCTTGGGAATGTTGGTTCAGTTTCCGGTTCCTAAAAGTGGAATCGGTGTCCAAGTGGTTCGGCTCCGGTTCCATGGGAGAATCGGACTGGACCGACTATATATTTTTTATTTTTTAAAAAAAAAGTTAGTAAAATGTGAATTAAATCCTAAGTTCCGACAAAAAAAAACTAAACTCTAAGTGAATTTCATCGACAAAAATTAGTAAAATATGAACTAAATCCTATGTGAACTTCATTGATATAATTTCATTGACAAAAATTAGTAAAATGTGAACTAAACCCTAAGTGAACTTCATTGATAAAAATTAGTAAGATGTGAACTAAACCCTAAGTGTTTGATAAAAAAAATTAAATCTTAAGTGATTGGTTCCATTGGACCGGATAGGATCGGGAATCGAACGCCCCTAATGCTCTCCATGGTGATAATCCGATCCATGTAGTTGTACGTGAAGACCACCTGGAAGAAAGTGTCTCACGCTTGGCCAAGCAACAACGCGCCCGACCCTGTCACCTTGCACCCCACGAACGAGAACCCGGTCTCCACAAACAAGCTCTCTCTCTCTCTCTCTCCACGCCGTCACAGCTCCGCAGCTGTTGCTGACGGCATACAGATGTCAGCCCCTGTAGAACGACAAGCCATTCCCCAATACGAAGTCCGCGGACCCCTCGACGTAGCAGTCCCTGAAGGAATGTCTTCTGATAAGGTTGTAGACAGTGTCTCGTGACCTGATGAAACGGCATCCAACGAAGCCTATCGTGTCCGCGGAGAAGCGGAGCGCCGCCACCTGTTTCCTAGTGCTCCTGACGCGGGCAATGTATCGCGACCCCCCTTGAGGTTCTCTCGGACTTCCAGAAAGAATTTAGAGGTATTGCCTTAAAAGGTTAGGCTGAATAGCCTTTTGATTTTGGCGCGGGCTCTTTCGAGCCCTAATCTCACGTGACATTTGGATTTCATTTTAAGTTCTTTTTAGTCTATGGGTTCTAAGACTTGTCACTAGCCATTTTGGGTCGGCTAGAATCCAAATGAGACAATGAAAGTTCTTGCCTTGTTTCCGGTGCAACCTGAAATTTTAATTTCAGGGACTTGATTATGCTAATGATCTATTAGCGCCCTTCCGGTATTGCCAAATTGGTATGGTTATTTATCTAAATGACCATTTATGAACTCTAAAGGTCTTAAAGCCGCTAAGTGATCATGCAAGGTATCCGTGGGAGTTTGTTATGATCCCAAGGGGTTAGCCTAATCATTCTAAAAAAAATGAACAAACAATTTATTAAAGTGCAGGAACGAAACACCCAAGTAATTGAAATGCTTCGAAAGTAAATGTGGGGATTGAAAATCCGATTAGAATCGGGCAAAGAATATTACATCGCCTTGTTCTTAGGCCTCGAGACATAAGCCCTCGTAAGCTTAACCCAACATGAGTCAGGCAAAGAGAAAGAGAATTACATTGCCTTGTTCCAAGCCTCAAGATTTGAACCCTTGGAAGCTTGAGATTATAGACTAAACCTATCTTAGGGGGATAATGTGGACTATTAAAACCGAGAAATTAAGAAGTCCCGTATTTTTTCACTTGTCCTGATTCGGGGCATCAATCCGAACATAGGATACAAAGCGCGTACTTAGGTTGCTCCGAGTACTACAATTCAATTATTATAGTGATGCGTAAGCTAAGTTAGGAACTACAATTCTCTTCTTTTTATATTAAGTGGTCTTTCTAACTAGACATTTTTTTTATTGGATTAATATTAAAAAAAATCCCAAATTAATATATTTGTGACAAATTTACCCCCAACTAATTTCAAAACTAATGGAGGTAAAATTTCTCATAAATATACCAGTTCAGGGTTTTACCCTCCATTTGTTATAGGTGTACCAGTTTGTGACTTTTCATGGTATTAATCTAATTTAACAGAAACTAACAAAGAGTAAATTTATCATAAATGTATTAATTTGAGATTTTTTGTAGTAAAAAAAATTAGTTTGTGGTACATTTATTACAGGATGTACCATTTTGAGATTTTTCTTGGTAAAAAAAATAGTTTGGCGTAAATTTATTATAAATGTACTAGTTTTAGATTTTGTGGTAGTAACCCTTTTTTTATTTTCAAACCATGTTTATCATCACTGTTAGGCTTATCAATTGCCTAATCCTAGACCTATTAGCTATGCAAGTTGGTTAAACTAGGCTAAGGTAAACTAAACTAATTTAACTAGACTAAACGTAATAAAAAACTATTGCTTCAGGCTGCCACGGACTCTCGGCCACCTCCTTAGGGTGTTCGGTCGCCACCCTCGATCACCAACTTTCATTTAATCAATCACAACATGCACAAAATCAAAGCGATCAATTAAAAAGTTCACCAATCAAACAAGAGGATCAAGTTTAGGTTCTGGAATTTGTTCTCGCTCATGCGGTTCGATTGACCTGACCACCTCCTAATTAGACTAGGGGTTCATTAGTCAGAGATAATGATCACTTGTGTATAGCAATGGGCTAAGACCCCTAACCTCTACCATGAATTAATATTCATGAATTGACAATTGCAATTAGGCCTATCACTCGTCTAATCGATCACATGCAAGAATAATCAAACATGCAACTAGGCCAAAAGGACTTGGGAAACAATCAATCAAGCAAGGACAAATGACCCAAGAAGGGGCACTTCTCTATTTTAATCCCCTGTTCTGACCAGTTTTTGTTTAATCAAATTGATTAGCCTGATGATGTCCAATTAAGGTGAAACCAACGCTAAATTAAAGCCTAAAGAGTGCAGTCCAATGTTCATTGAGACCATCTTCCAAGATTCGGACCCGAAATACCCGAAATTAGCTGAATTACCCGAACGACATGGACACCGCCCTGATTACGATCCTATTTTTAAAAATACGGGAAAAATGGTAAAGAATCCAAAACGACACCAAATTCGACGGGGAACTAGCCTTCTGAGTGCTCTCCAAGTTTCGTTTTATGACCTTTCACAAAAGAGCCCTTAGAGTTTGCCAAAATTAACGATTTACCCTTAAATATTAGATTCTATCAGTTTTGTAGGCCGGTCCTGGCCGTGTCCAAAATTCACAAAATTGACCCCCTAGACTTTATACCCATGCCCCCAAACTTTCTAGATTATATTTTGGCTGTTTTGAGTTTTTTTTTTCAAAAAAAAGGACCGAAAATTTATCAAAATTACAAAACAAAATCAGTCAACGTAAAACGGAAAATTTTGGATCAAACACCCTAAAAAAATCATCTTTTTATATCGTACCAACCAATGAACCCCAAATTTTATGAAATTCGTGCCATTTGAAAAATTGAACTCTTACATACAACTTTCGAGAATGAAGTTTTTCTAAATTTGGGACACAAAAATTCAGAAAAAATGAGAAACGATAGGCGGTCGGACAGACTTTCCGGAAATCTGGGTTTGCATCTTCAAACTTAGGATTATGAACATTTAACCTATATTCAACCATGTTCAATCACTTTCAACCTCAAACCCAGAAAATATAGGACATATTCAAGCCTTCAAATGAAGGCGCAAGAATAAAATGAACACACATTCATCAAAATGGCCCTAAACATTCATTCAACCATCAAAATCACCTACGAATCATCACAAAAACACTCCTAATCAACATGACTCTATCATATGAACATCTAGAGGCCAAGTAACATTAAAATGCACATCAAACCCTAATCCTAAGGTCATGACCAGCAACCATTATATTACCCAGATTCGATTTCGAATTTCTTCGCATTCTAGTTCAAGATTGGGCACGGATTGAAGAATATTCTTCAACTTCAAACTGTACCGGTCATAACGTCCTTGAGCGGTCACGAGAAATTGGTTATACAAATGAAGAAACCGAGTTAGTAATCGGGATTCCGGAGGACCGGGAGGAAAACGATCGGAACGGGCTTCTGGTGGGGCTTGCGGACCGGAGAGAGAGAGAGAGAGAGAGAGAGAGAGAGAGAGAGAGAGAGAGAGAGAGAGAGAGAGTGGCGGCTGCTATGTTCTCCCCAATGGTTACGTGTGAGGAAGAAGGAGCAACAGCAGACGAAAGAAAATAGATGCGATGGGTGATGAAAAGGAATTTGGAGATTTCTCTTCTCTTTGAGCTTCTAATTTGTTTTTTTTTTTTGAATTTGAGGTTTTAATTGTTTCCCTGAACACTTTAAGGGTTTTCAATGTGTTTCAATATGCTCAATCTTTTAAAATACTCTCCAAACTAGAAAGATATCCAAATCGAAAAGATATGAAATATTCGGTTCATTTTGGATTGTTTGATTTGGGCCGGTTTGGTTCGGATATATTTGACACCCTTGGCATAAGCATCACCTACAATTATATAATGAGATTAATTTTACCTACAATTCATGCTTGCAATATATAATCCACCAAAGAGAAAGGTGGTTAAAACAAATTCCTTTCAACTCTCTTCAGGGACCCTTGATCAGGAGAGACTCAATTCCACATTAGCTCTATAACAGTGCTGCGGAAACAAAAACCCACACGTATCATGTGCGTTGTGCAGAGGTCGAGCCATGGTTGAGCTCAGGATCCCACGTTGGCGCGAAGGTGGGGGATAGCTAGTGCGTCGAATGGTGGTGGGCGATGGCGAACATGGCTGTTGGTTTGGGTTTGGGTTATTATGTACCTTGGATTTATTGGGTAGTGATGATTTTATTTTATTTTATTTTATCAGAAGAATAAGGGTAATGGTGATTGGTGGGTAGGCTTTTAGGTGGTTTTTATTTAATAAAAGGGCAAATGAGCGTTTTAAGTTTTAACTAGATGTACATATCACAAATCTAAAAGTGAAGATGTAAATCGAAATGAGCAGATTTTGAAATTTTTTGGAGTAGTTATCGATTGAGCACGGAATAATGTGACATTATACGTACCTTTATTTTCCCCTTCACCACCGACCGACTATTGTTTTTTTTGCTTCCACATCAATTAAAGAAAAAGGGATTTCATATGTCATTTTGTCTGGCTGAGGCTACATTTGTTTAGCATTTTACGACTCTTCATCATTGCTTTGCTACCCATAAAGGCCAATTTTCGCTTCATTTCATTTGTATCCGCCGGAACTCTTATTCTTTTTTGCCTATTGGTCGTTATTATATAGGGATAAATATATTTAAAGTTTTAAAACTTATCATGAAAGTGCTATTGAGTCTTAAATCTTTCAAAAAATGCAATTAAGTCATAATCTTCTCACAAAAATGTAATTACGTCCAAAAACTTTCAAAAGGTACAATCAAGTCCTAAAACTTGTTAAATTGATCAAATCAAATCTTTCTGTGGATTGTACTTTTTAAAAGTTTTGAGACTTGATTGCACTTTATAACAAATTTCATGACTGAATTGCACTTTCATGACAAAATTTTAGGACTAGATTGTCCCGTGGAGTCCTAAAACTTTCCAAAAATGTAATTAAGTCCTAAGCTTGTCACAAAAATACAATTGAGTCTAAAAACTTTCAAAAGACCTAATTAAATCCTAAAACTTGTTAAATTTGTCCAATCAAATCATTCTGTTAATTGTGCTTTTTTAAAGTTTTGGTGACAAGTTTTAAAATTTAATTGCATTTTCATGATAAAGTGTTAGACTCGATTATGTTTAAATCGTCCGGAATTTTTCACCAGGGGGCAAAAAAAAGGAAATGATTTCCGTTGTCGGGACTTGAACCCGGTTCTCGCATATGAGAGAGCCGAGTATCCTAACTAAACTACAGCGGATTTGTTCTTCCTACGTCAACTAAATTAGTACAACATAGGAAGTGCAAGAGGGAGCGAAGCCGGGAGGGAGGGTTCAAGAGGCAGCGTCTGATAAATCCCTCGCCCGCTGCTCAATGCCCACCCTCCTCCTGTCCGTTGCAAATGCTCGTCTGACATTGGCGACCGTCTCTGAGCACAAGATAAACGCCAAGAACAGACCCACCTCGCTCTCTCTAATCGCAGTCTGGGTATGGGCACTCTGTTTCTTCTTGAATCGATTTCGCTTCTTCGTTCCTCGGACCAAATGGGTCTTTAGTTTTTCTTTTGCCCAGTGTTTTCTTGATTGTTGCGGCTAACCAGCGTGAACCAAGCTAGCTCAGTTCATGGCTGCTTCTGAGTTTTGCTCGTTGGTTAAAGACTCGTCATGAAATGAACGTGGTTTTATTTGAGCTGGGAATTCCTTATTTTTTTGGCTTTCGGTATTTTCTTGGACCGAAGCACTGCGAAAGAAGAGCGAGACCCGCTAAAGTGGTGGATTTTCTTGGCCCTCTGAGGTCATTGACATCGATGTTGTCCTTGAGCTGTGATTGTTGAGGAGTTCCATGATCCCTCGGGATAGAACATTGGGTGTGTATGATGCAAAAATGCAAGTTATTCAGTCTGCACAAAGCTAGATTTTTAGTGTATTCTTTAGGCATAGTTTGGGTGCAGCATATGATCATTGTAGAGAATTTAATGAATGAGAAGTCCATGATGCTTGGTGCCGTCAGGTCAACACTTTCTTTGTAAAGTGCAATTGGTGTAAATGGATGATGTGAACGGACAATCCCTATGACTTGAGAGTGTCATGGCAAGGCCATTTCTTGACTGTCCATATAAAAATGGCTAAATGAAGGTGATGCGGTATTTTGTGATTTAGGTACTGTTAATGAGTTCAGCGAAACGTCACACTACTCATTTTGCAAAATTGATCCTGCTAATTACATGCGCTCTGAATTTGAACTTTGCAGACTGATTGCCGGTAACTAACAAACTGAATCAAAGATGACTGTCTCCGGATTAACTCTCGGTCAGTCAAATGTTTCTCAATACCTGCTCGAGGTGGCAATTCTTTATCTGTAGAATTCCCAGCCTTTATCTCTATTGCAAGGCTTAAAGGAAAGTTCGCATCCCTGCGTGGAGGAAGGTATTGCTCCTTCGAGGATATTCTCATGGTTATTGAAAATGAACCGTTCGGTTCTTTGCAATTTTCTCACCTTGTTTATTTAATTTGTTCATTGAAATTTGCAGCAGACATCAAGCTCTAGTGATCCAGTCTGCGATGGATGCGTCTTATAGCGACCCCACTGGTATCAAATGCTTTATCCTTTGTGATTCTTACAAACAGAAACTTTCTTGTTGGAGGTTTTCTTCTCTCTCATTCTAGAGCTATTGGAATATTAAGGTGTAAGTTTGACAGAAGCAAAAAAGTTTCTCAGAAACACAATTTTGGAAAAGCTTGTGAAAGCTGGTGACTCTTGTTAAAACAGAGGTGTACTTTGAAGTGATTAGAAGATAATACGAGTAACTTTTTGTTCCTTACAGTACCTAATATTTTATGTCCTAGTCTTATTGTTTGCATTTTCTCAAAACGAATTAGGCAATGAGCTACTTCAAGAAAGCAAGATATATGCCCACTTTACTACCGTCTTTACTTTAAGCTCTCATGCCTGTTGGCATTCTTTTATTCCTTATGGTGGAATTTGCATTGGGGAACATTTTCCGGGTGATTTGTTCCTCATACTATGTGTTTTCTGATATTTGAGATGTACCCTTTCCTGAGTTCTGTCGAGCTATGGAGTCAAGGCATTACAGAATAAAAGCATGAAATGTGTAAATCTTATTTCATGGTTATCAGCCTAATATGAGCGTGCCATTGAACTCCCGTGCAGAATGCACATTGATGGTTGTTCACCATGTCAACCGCATAGCACTAATAGGTCATTCTGAAAGGACCTATAGTACTTAAAACAGTTTTGTATTTGCCTGTTAAAAGGCTGATTTTCACGGTGATTTAGTTGATGATTTGTCATAGCTAAAAAAAGTTTATTTTATCCAGAAAAAGTTGAGCTAATTAATGATGTGATATGTCGTTTTGTTCTCCACATTACTTCATCCTATTTTACCGGCCTCTTCAGGTTCGACCATCTTTCCTAGAATAAATGTAAGGGACCCGTCTAAGCGGCTTGGAATCAGTAAAGAGGCCTCCGAAGATGAAATTCAAGCTGCTAGGAATTTCCTTGTCCAAAAATATGTGGGACACAAGCCCAGTTTGGATGCAATTGAATCTGCGCATGACAAAATAATCATGCAGAAGTTCTACGAGAGGAGGAACCCGAAAAAATTGATGTCAAGAAAAAGGTCAGGGAAGTAACTCAGTCCCACGCCGTGCAGGCTGTCATGAGCAGGTTTCAGACTCCGTCCTCAAAGTTCATCATAAAAACAGCTACCGCATTTTTTAGTACTTGGACTTCGCACTCTTCAAGTAGCCATATCCCTCATAGCTACCATATACTTAATACATGATTGGCTGAAAAGCAAACTGCGAGCTTTCCTCTGTGGGTGCATAGATGACATACTATTAGTGTTCGTCATCTGTTTCAGTCGATGACTCTCTCTAGCTATTTATTTATTATAAATCGGTGTGTTCCTGGCCTGATAGTTGTTTAGCTCATTCCTCGCTATATATCCTTTCTTGTCAATCTAACTGCCCCATATGTTGAGTACTTGCAATGGATGAGTTGGATTCATGATTTGTTTCCATATGCAGGGCCGGTGCCTTCGTTTTGTCATGGCTACTGGGGACATTCTTGATGGTGTCCATAATACCACCTTTGTTTAAAGGACTGCGCGGTTTTGAAGTAACAACTTCACTTATAACCTACATTCTGCTCTGGGTTTCTTCTACTTACCTGAAGTAGGAAATTTGGTGACCTTCGAGAAGACCCAATTTTGGTTGAAAGTGGCCTGATATGAGAGTGTTCTTGGTTTCTTCATTCTCCAATTTCATGATGCCTCTTGATGGTAATCATGTATCCATTGACAGTGCGAGCCTCCTTCATTTCTAACATTTGTTCAATGAAAATGCTGGTCTAGGATCAACAATTTTTAGATGGCTGTTTTATTGTCTGGAAAAGGAAAAAGTTGTGAAAATGAACTATAGTGACCTTTTTTTGACTATGGTAAGTTTTTCAGTGACCAAAAATAAAAAAAAGACCGGTAAGTTTTTGCATTCCGTTCTTCTGAAACTCATCTTTGTGGAGCATGATATCATGCGAGCAATGATGTTTGACGTTGTGGTATGCATCGATGGAAGTTGCAGCTTCATAAAATTTCTTGTGGGGCTTACTGAGAAGTAATTGAAGTCGACTAATGGTAGGGATATTTGTTAAAAAAATAAAAAAAGGTTTACAAATGATGTGACCATCTGAAAGTGATTAATTAAGTATGTCCTATTCACATACCCAATAAGAATCTGGCAAATCAATTTGCAAATTACAGACCAAAAACAAAATTTGAAAATTTAATGTATATACCATTGTTAATACCTTTGTCATTATTGGGTAAAGTTTCTGCGAAACAAGTGTTCCGTTGAAAATGCAAATTTTTGCTATTAGTAGTTTCTAAGGTGGGCTTTTATAAAACCCAAAGTCTCATTGGGTGATTTTCTTATCGTTAGTTTTTCTTAATTGATGTTACCAAGGTACTTGCAACGCTCAACTCAAATTCTTCTGCCAGCATCAAAAGAACCTTGCCAGAGAATGTGAAGGGAACTGAGGGTAATTTGCTCCTTCATGTGAACGTGAACTCACTCAATCGACTCGGACTTGGCATAAACACACGTGCAGGCGAATCTGATGAACCGTCATAACATATGCTTATAAAGTGGTTGAACTGGCGATCGGTTCGAATGCTAATCCACACAACTGCAATAAAATCAACAAGAGCAGAAGAGTCGTCTTTCCATACTCTTAACCTGATCTGATGCTAGTCTTTCATATTGGAAGATGTCAAAGCATTTCCAGCTTGGGAAACTAGCCCTCATGGGGCACAAACGATTTGTTTTAGACACTAGTGTCACGCCCCGAACCCCACGGACACGCGACATCCCGCTATGGTCATTGAGATGCGACGTCCCAGGACTCGTCGCCGACCCTTCATTTTATCTTTTAATTACGCATGCGGAAACGAAAACAAGTATCCCCAAACAAACAACAAATAGGGATAGCAAAGGAAAACCAGACATAACATAAGCCATTTTTAATATTCACTTGATTAATCCCTGGAAACAAGTTTACAAGCCCACTCCGAGCATTTTCACAAAAAGCCAGCAAAAGACAAGGGCCAGGGTTAATCTACTTCATCAACCGGTCGAACTCCAAAAAGATAGCTTCCAAACACCCCGAACCAAACTGGGTGCGCCAACACGCTAAGGGCCTGAAAAAGGGGTTAACAACAACAATGAGACGAATGTCTCAATAAGTTAACGCCTAAGCCCCGCTTAGGAGGCCTACTCGCACGGGGGTCCCTAATCAGGCAACACAACATTAACAGCACATTATTAAACAACCACAGGCATCCTTACCTCGCCTTGATACATACGTTGGTGAAAGTCATATGTCGCATACTCAAAGCATTTAAAGAGATTTTCCATGCATTAATGCATCACAGTCGCGCGTGTCTCGATTATAAGGCAAAACCCGCTTGGGCACGTCCCATACCATGCCTAGCAGTTTCTACCCTATAATCAAGCACTATGCATCACACGTATCCAGTTATTACGCCCTCTCGGGGCCACTACACATCAAGCGATCTGCAGCAAGATGGCAGTCTACCGGTATAACCGGGCTCCGTCCCGCTCCATCGGGCACGGCTACGTCAAACGATCTACAGTAAGACGGCATTCCAATACGGCAACATCAAACGATCTACAGTAAGATGGTATCCCGCAAGGAGCATCAAGTCCGGCCTCGGGCCGCGACAAGGCAACCGGGGTATCGGCACTCCAGATTATCCCCAGGCATCCGATAAATCGAGTATTGTTCAAGCGATCTACAGCAAGACCCCGATAAATCAGGCATCGTCAAGCGATCTACAGCAAGACGGTTCCGACGTGTGACCACACGAGCACACAAGCATTCCGGCCAATTATTATCTTCTCAATTAGCCCATACGTTCATGATAGTGCTCATATTAATGCCATGCAACAATGTCCCAGGGTCACACATACAACAGTCAATCAATTTTGCATGCTTCGATGTCAAACCCGAATATCAATCACAAACCATCACTAACATTACTTGGCATAATAGAATAAAATAATTTAATGCCAAAAGCCTCATAAATTTTCCACATAAACTTCCGATCAAACAATTTGCCATAAAATCAATTTAATACGACAATTCACGGCATACGTCAATGTTCAAATTGAAATTGTAATTTGAAATTATAAATTTTCCGAAATAACAATAAATTAAATTCGGAATTAATTAATTAATAATATCCGAAAATAATTTAATTTTCCAAAATGTCAAAACATTTCCTCGAATCAAAAATCATTCAAATCATTTTCTAAATACGTCAATTTATACGGCAAAAACCAACATTGGCATCATAATTGACGTTAGAAAATTTTCCGAAAATAATAATATTTAATTTTCGGAAATTAATTATTTAATAATAAAATAATAATATTTAATTTCGAAAATAATAAAATGATATTTAATTCCGAAAATATTTCTATTTAATAAAATATTCAACCAAAATAATATAATAGATAGCTTATCATCACATCACCACAACTTATCACACAAACGATAACCTATCGCCAAAAATTAACTAATAATCTAACATCAACTTAGTCTAAACCTTAATTAAGCCTAATCTAAACTACCCTAAGCAAGTTTAGCACCCTAAACGAAGGATTAGGGTTAACTTACTCGGCTAACGCCGGCGACGACGCAAGAACGACGGCGGCGACGAGGGCAGTCCGCGGTGGTTCCGGTTCGGACTCGGCGGCCGGCGGACAACGGCGAACGGCGAAGGACAGCCGCTGTGTTGGCTGGTCCGGGGCTGCTCCGGCGGCTAGGACCGCGGCAGCGACGGTCGGAGGTGGACGGTGGAGCCGGTCCCGGCAACGATCGGAGCTAGGCGGGGCGAGCTCGGTCCGGCGAGCGTGCTCGCGGTGAACGGCGGCGACGGTGGAGCAGCTATGGGTGGCGGAGACGAGCGGCGGGCGTCTGGCGAACGTCCGGGACAACGGCGGGGAGGAGCGACGCTCGGCGGTGGAGGACGAAAAGCGAGCGGACCGATGAGGACACGACCCGAGCATGGCTCGGTGGTCCGACGACGGGCAACACTGCTCGGCCAGAAAGGAGCTGGGATGGCGGCGGCGTGACGCGAGGCGCGGCGGCGATGAGCGGCGGAGGTCAGTCCGGCGAGGGCAGAGGAAAACCAGAAGCAAGTCGGCGTCGGGGAGGAGGGGAGAAGGGAGGAAGAAGGAGAGGAAAAAAGAAAAAAGAAAAAGAAAAGAAAGAGGGAGAGGAGAGAGAAGGAGGTGATGGGAGTGGTTGGGGGTGGTGTCAGGCGCGCATGGGGGCAGCGGAAAAGGGGGAAAAGAGGGGGAGGAGAGAGAGAGAGAGAGAGAGGGACAAGTCAAATCGCGATAATCACGATCTAACGGACACGGTTTAAATCCGAAAACAATCCGACGGTTCCCAAAAAAAATCCTAATTAATAATTTTAGGATTTGGGTAAAATTGTGTTAATAAAAATACACTGCGAGAGTGGTCTACCAGTCCAAATTCGTACCCGGTCAAAAATTCACTTTTCACATTTCCCGGGTAATATCGAGGTTGGCCACAATATTATCGACACCGTCCAATTAAATTTATTCTGGAATTCCAAGAAATTCGACACCGAAGTTCGGGCTCTAAATAACGGCCAAATTCGATCGAGTGCGTTTCTAGCGAAATCTCTAATTAAAAAAAATTTAAAATAACCGAGAGTGATCAGTTCCCGGGCGAGATTTTACTATAATCACACTGACGAATTACACGTTTTATAAATCCCAAAAATAGGTCGAAAATCGGAATGTCACAACTAGTATCAGAAACGGTCAAAGAAAGCAGACTTCTGTGTACTTCATCGCATCAGATGAATGGCAACATTTTAAAGAAGGGAAGATGGAAGTAAGGAGATTGACCCGGAATATAATCAAAATGAGTTACTACAGCCATTTTACATCGTTGGAGTATTTATTCTCTATTTACAGGTCAAGGAATTGACAGAACAATTACAGGGGCAAACCAAAGGCAAATTATTGCAATTGTCGATTCACACCAAGTCCTGGATAGACAAGTGCAACTAAGCATGACCAGGATGAGCGTTACAGTACCCTTCATAAATTAGAATTAAGCATCTCCTGAAAAGTTTATCATGATATCACGGTTAGGCAGAGAAACACCTCCCAAATTCACGTTCACCATGAGCATGTACTTCAGATAGAGCTCCTGCCACTATTTTGGCATTCAGACAGCCACAAGTCTATGTTTTCTGTGATCTGTTGCCTTACTTTGTGGACCACATCTGGGGAGCTGCAGTTCTGGGCATTGCCTGAAAGAAGCATGACACTCGGACAATGTAAACTTCGAAAATTTTCTTTACTGGAGACAAAAGTGTTTGAATTGCACAGGATATTTGCTTTTCCTAAACTGCAAAAACACGTTCAAACAGAAGTCATACTAATTAAGCTGGGAAGGGTTAATGTCAATGTCAACTCCACCATAAGCTAAGGGCGCGCATGGAATCCATTCCGGAGCAAAATTTCTGCTCCAGAATGCATTCCGGAACAGAAATGCATTTGTTAAAAAATTTCCGAAATGCATTCTGGAGTAATTTTTGCATTCTGAAAAAAAATTGTGTTTGGTAAAAACACATTCTTTTTTTACTTCCAGAATGAAATTTTGACTCAAGAATGAGTTTTCCACCAAAAAAGAGAAGCTACTTTTTGTAGCTTCTCTCTTCCCGGAACTCATTCTGGTCTCTTCCATCTCGCTCTCTCTTTGGTCATTCTAGCCCTAATTTCTTTGGCTCTCTTCCATCTTCAACTCTTCGAGCACTTCGCTTCTTCCATCTCGTTTAACTCTTCGAGCACTTCGCTGCCCTCCCCTTCCCTCCTTGCGATTGCACCGGAACCGCCACTTCATGCGGCGGCGATCGATTTGGCCCCTCATCCCTTCTCACAACTGCACCGGAAGCCGCCTCTTCAGTTTCGTGCCCTCCATCCTTCCTCGCGACTGCATCGGAACCGCCAGCTCACACGGCGGCGATCGATTTGGCTCTCCCTATCTTCGCTGCTTCCGTTTTTTTGTGCGTAGTTGGTGAGTCTTCGATTCCTCCAACTGTTGCACCTCCTCTCGTTAGCTTTTTTCTTCGGTGCAATTCGCGGTGCGCGACGCGTCTGCCCGTTTAGTGCACGCGGCCCGCGCGAATCTCGCTCAATCGAGTCAGAACGTGACCTCGATTCACCCACCCCCGCTTCGTTCGCTCTGATTTCGCCTCTCGATTCCTCACCCTCCGCGTTGTAGCGGCGGATCTGCTATTTTCTTATCCGCGTTGTCCCCGTTGGCGGCGTCTTTGTTCCGGTGATGTTGGGGTCGTCGGCGTTTGGGTTCGGTCGGATGCTCGACTCGATCGACGGATCTCGGGAACTTTTATGATTGCTCGAGATGATGTTGATGTTGGTGTTTGATATGGTTCGATTGGTCCTTTTTCTTCTTCCTTTTGTTTCTGGGTCTGTCGGATTTGTGTGAAAGTCTCGATCTTTTAGGTACTTTGTCGCCTTTTACCCCGTGCCCACCTTGCATCTGGTTCGATTCGATTTGGTTCATGGTTGTTTTCTGTGGATTGTTTCACCCGTTGCGTTTCGTTTCGTTTCGCGTTTCTCTTTCGAGATCATGAACTTTTTTTGTATGCACGACTGCTGTGCTGACGGTAGATAATTGCTCTTTCTTGCGTAGCTCGAAGGAGAGACCCACTCTCGGGCATGTTTTCTTCTGTAATCTTTTACTCGTTTCTAGCCTAATTCCTTTTCTCTGCGTTGTGATTGCGATTTCTTTACCCGCATCATGAAATTGGCGTGGGAAGAGTCACCAAAGGTCCTACAAATCGTCATACTTTTATCCTGTTTTTAGCTAATTGCTCTTTTGTCCTGTTTTTGTATGCACTACTGCTATGCTGACGGTAGATAATTGCTCTTTCTTGCGCAGCTCGAAGAAGAGACCCACTTTCGGGTATGTTTTCTTTTGTAATTTTTTACTTGTTTCTAGCCTAATTCCCTTTCTCTGCATTGTGATTGCGATTTCTTTACCCGCATCACGAAATTGGCGTGGAAAGGATCAGCCAACGATTGTCGGGTGTTGTCGGCTGCACTTGTCACACCTCACCTACAATTTCCTCGACCACCCGCAGGTGCTATTTTGATATATAATGAGTATTTGTGTTTATGATTTTGCTAGGATTGCATTACATGATCAATCCATGAATACTTTGTTGTAGGCAAGTACTACGTCGTCGATCTGGTTATGCTTCAAGTCCAGGATTTTTAACACCATTTAAAGGCGAACGGTACCATATACCAGAATTTCGACGAAGTGGGAGACCAACAACAGCAAAGGAATTGTTCAACCACATGCATTCTTCATTAAGGAATATCATTGAGAGATTCTTTGCGGCTTTAAAGAATCGTTTTTTTGTTTTGAGACAGATGCCTCCGTTAAAATTTGAAAAACAAACACAGATTGTAATTGCATGCTGTGCGATCCATAACTACATCATTGAGCAAGATAGGATGGATAAGTGTTTGTCCATATATGGAGATCCAGATTATGTGTGTGAACCTACTGAACACGATGCAGACGATGTAGCAACGATCGAAGAGGGAACCGAGATGAACATTATTAGGAAACGTATTGCCAATAAAATGGCTAGGGATAATCATATGCCGGAGATTCCATGAAGTTCGATTTTCCACTATTGTATTGTACTTCCATTATTATTATTCAAGGATTGTTTGCTTTTTTTGCTTTTTGTAATATAATGTTGTATTATAGGAATTGTATTATGTGTAATTGAGGATTTGGTTCCAGGTCTTCTTATAATGACATGTTATTTTGGAATTTCCGTTTTTTTTATTTGAGGATTTAAAAAAATGTACTAGATTTTATCTTAAATATCATGCATTGTAGGTTAAGATAAATAAAATTTTGCAATTGAGTTTGAACTATATTTGTTGCGGAAATAGAACTAACGCGCCGTTATCAAATATATTTCTTATCCAAAAGTAGAAATTTCCTCTTATTTGATCAAACAGATTTCTCTTTCAGAAATCAATTTCTGGAGCAGAATTAGTCATGTTTTACCAAACAGATTTCTTCTCCAGAAATTAATTTTTGGAGCAGAATTAGTCATGTTTTAGCAAACAGATTTCTCCTTCAGAAATCAATTTCTGGCAAGAAATTGATTTCTGGAGTAGAATGGTTACCATTCGCACCCTAAGTGGCCAGTGGCTGGGAAAACTTTAGCAGGAGATGATATCAAGGGTTTAATCCTCACTAATCATTGCTCAGTTGCCACGCCAGGAGGAGAAACTCAACCGCGCACACACTATTCTTGAGACCAGGACTACCTGTTCTCAACAATTCCATTATATTTCTTATTTTTAAATAATTCACTTAGTGCAGCACTTCATTTTCATCTTCTCCTTCTGCTCATCTGTTCTAATATCAGGAGACGGCAAACACTTATTTTTGCTTTGTATTTTTCATTTCAAATTTTGTCTTTGTAAGGGGGGAAAATCATGAGTTTATTAAAGAAAATAATCATATCTTGAAACCGTCAGGACCAGTAGAAGAAGAGCCAAAATGAGAATAAAATAGGCTTGGCACGCAGCAATATCAGCAAATTATTCATGCAAGAATCAAACTGAAATTTCCATTTTCCACAGTGACAACATTCAGTTCTGCTGCGCATTCACCACTGGAAAATGCAAGTCTCCCAATGAACCAGCATACGGTAGTTGCAACCATGAATATTTCGCGACTTTATGCAGCATGTAAGTAGATCCAAGCCGTCCATTCCTTCAAGGCTCAGAGGAGACTGTGGGCACCCTCGCGTATCAATTCCACGTCCGCAATTATGACAGGAGATGAGGTAGGCCTCAGACGGGCGAGGTTGGCCTCGCCAGTTGCTGGCGAGGACTTGGCCCTGCTGGCCGCTGGCGAGATCGACCCTCGCCCGCCTAGCCCAGGTGAGGGCTGCCCTCGCTTGACGCCGGCGAGGGCGACCCTAGCCCAACCCCGGGTCGCCCTCATCGGCATAGGGCGAGAGCAGCCTCTGTCGGCTCCGGCTGGGGCTGGCGGTGGGAAAAGAAGAAAAAAAAGAAAAGGAAAAGGAAAATGAAAAGAAAAAAATAGAAAAAAAATAAAAATAAAATAACGAAACAGTAACTTTTTTGCCAGTCGGTGAATATTCTACTGGCTGGCAAAGTTAGGCTCTTATTTGAACTAATTGAGTACTTCGAAACCTTATTTAAAATTGAATGGATATTTTATATCTTTATTTTATAGAAAAAGACTCACCTTTTTGTATTCAATGAATATGTTTTCTGTACATTTACAATGCTCAGGCCTGATATATATATGGACATATGATAACCCTAATTAGGAGATATACAAAAGGAAGGATTCTATACTAGGAAGAAATTTATACAATTAAAATCCCTAACAAATAGGCTAAAATAGCTCACGACCACACTCCCCCTCAAGTGGGTGCAAAGATGTCTTTGATACCCAACTTGATAAGTGACCAATGAAATTCTCTACTTGACAGAGCCTTTGTCAATATATCAGCTAACTGGTCTTCAGACTTGACAAATGGTAACTGGATCACTTTTGCCTCTAAATTCTCTTTGATGAAATGTCTGTCAATCTCCACATGTTTGGTTCTATCATGCTGAACTGGATTATGAGCAATGTTTATGGCTGCTTTATTATCACAAAACAATTTGATTTCCAAACCTGGTGGATACCCGAGCTCAGTTAGCAACTTTCGAAGCCATAGAAGTTCGCATAACCCCTTTGCTACACCTCTAAATTCGGCTTCTGCACTAGACCGAGCTACAACCTTTTGTTTCTTACTTCTCCATGTAACAAGGTTGCCTCCCACAAATGTAAGATACCCTAATGTAGACCTCCTGTCTGTCACACTTCCAGCCCAATCTGCATCTATGTAACCTTCTATTTCAAGATGGCTATTCTTTGCAAATAGAAACCCCTTTCCTGGGGCTGACTTCAAATATCGAATGATGCGCCACACAGCACTCATATGATCCTCACTAGGTGCATGCATGAACTGACTCACCACACTTACTGCATGAGCAATATCAGGACGTGTATGTGATAAGTAAATCAATCGACCTACTAACCTTTGGTATTTCTCTTTATTAGTAGGCATCTGATCAGGGTACTCTCCAAGCTTACAGTTTTGTACCATAGGAGTGTCTGCAGGCTTGCAATCTAGCATGCCAACTTTGGTCAAAAGATCAAGAACATACTTTCGCTGAGACAAGTAAATCCCTTTCTTCGACCTAGCAACCTCAATTCCCAAGAGATATTTCAGACCTCCCAAGTTCTTCATCTCAAACTCCCTTGATAATAATTCCTGCAGTCTCATAATCTCTAGTGTATCATTGCCTGTAATAATCATATCGTCTACATATATAATAAGAGCTGTCATTCTTCCTTGAGCACCTTTTAAGAACAAAGTATGATCTGAGTTACTTTGGGAGTATCCACACCCTTTCATAGCCGAGCTAAAGCTACCAAACCATGCACGAGGGGACTGCTTTAACCCATACAATGATCTTTCCAGCTTACAGACCATGTTCAGCTTATTTGTGCATCTGTATCCAGGTGGAAGCTCCATATAGATCTCCTCCTCTAAATCTCCATGAAGAAATGCATTCTTCACATCAAATTGATGCAAAGGCCAGTCCAAGTTTGCAGCCAGAGATAACAACACTCTTATAGTGTCTAACTTTGCAACTGGAGAGAATGTTTCCTGATAATCCACCCCATAAGTCTGTGTATACCCTTTAGCTACCAGTCGCGCCTTATACCTTTCAATAGTGCCGTCTGCCTTATGTTTGACTGTGAACACCCACCTACATCCAACCGGCTTTTTATCCTTTGGTAGTTCCACAAGTTTCCAAGTTCGATTTTTCTCCAACGCCTCCATCTCTGCCTCCATCGCTTGAAGCCATTTCGGATCCTTCATGGCTTCTTGAACCCTGTTTGGAACTTGAACTGAGGAAATCGTAAACACAAAGGCTTGTAGTGGTGTGGACAGCCTCTTGGCAGACACATAGTCTGCAATAGGATATCGAGACCGGCGGTCCTCTACATCTGGAGAATATCGATTCGGTGGTTTACCCCTATTATGCCTATCGGGTAGCTTATAACCAGTAAGCACATCAGTATCTTCAAAAGAATCAAGTATAGTAGAAGTACTTACCTCAGGTACATTCTCAGGAGCTTGGAGTGGTACTAAAGAGGGCGAAGAGGGCGAAGACAAGGAGGGCTGTTGCAGTTGTGCACCTGTTGACACCTGTTCGGACCCATGTCGTAATTCAGTGTTATCTGGTTGTGCAGCCTTAGAATCATGCGACAGTAACTCAAAACCTTCAGCCTCAACAGCCTCAAAATCATGTTGCCGTGCGCACCCATCCGTCGCTCCTGCAATTCCTACCTCCCACCAATGTCTGGTTCTACAACTAGCCTCCCCCTGAACAGGACATTGGGGGGAAGGAAAATAGGACTCTGTCTCAATAAATGTTACATCCATGGTGACATACATGTGCTTCCCGGCAAGATCATAACACCGATACCCTTTCTGAGAAGAGCCATAACCAAGAAACACACATTTGACTGCACAAGGGTCAAGTTTGGTCCGCTGATTTTTGTGAAGATGGACATAAGCGACACACCCAAACACCTTAGGAGGCAATGTAAGAACCGAAGGAAGAGACCCATGGGCAGCAAGTGCTTGCATTGGCGTGCGATAGCTCAGAATGCGGGAAGGCATGCGATTCAACAAAAAAGCAGCTGTGACTACGGCAGAATCCCAAAAACGATGGGGAACATGGCTACCTTCTAAGAGTGCTCGAGTGGTTTCAAGAAGATGGCAATTCTTGCGCTCAGCAACACCATTTTGCTGAGGAGTCTGAGGGCAAGAAGTTTCATGTATCAAACCATGTTCTTGAAAATAAGCTGCAAGAGGTTGACTTAAGTATTCGCCACCATTATCAAACCTGAGAACTTGAAGTTTGGCCCCAAACTGAGTCTGAACCATATGGTGGAAAGTCCGAAAGATAGTTTGAGCCTCATTCTTATGTTTCATCAAATATAGCCAAGTCATACGTGTGCAATCATCAACAAAGATGATAAACCATCGAAATCCAGATACAGTAGTAATAGGAGACGCACCCCATACATCAAAATGAATTAAGGAAAAAGAAGTAGAACTTATATTCAAACTGGGAGGAAAACAAGTGCGATGGCTCTTTGCCAAAATACATGTATCACACTGAAAACTAGAGTTCGATAGACCATGAAATAACTTGGGAAACAAATGCCGTAAATACCCAAAAGATGGGTGACCCAACCGACGGTGCCATAACCAAAGTTCCTTCTCTTGAGCTAACTGTCCACGAGAATGATAGGTCCGTCCAAAAGTAATTTCATCCACGAAATATAGCCCCTCCCTCTTAGTACCACGCCCAATAATCTCCTTCGTGAGAATGTCCTGAAACAGGCAAAAATCAGGGTACATAAGCACAACACAGTTCAACTCACTAGTAAGCTGTCCAACTGATAACAGACGATTAGACAATGAAGGAACAAGCAAGGTATGAGATAGAGAGAGAGAAGGCGTGATAGACACACGCCCAGCTGCCGTCACAGGAAAGCTATATCCATTAGCATTGTAAATATGATCTCGACGTGGTGTAATAGATGTAAGAAGATCACCAGATTCCGGAGTCATATGATCTGTAGCGCCAGAATCAACTATCCACCCATGATGGCCATCACCATGTCCATTAGCAAAGACAAACCCACAATTACATTCAAGAGATTCGGCATTAGCAGATTCGGGCTCCATGGGAATTAATGACAAGCCGCTAGTCACTAAGGAGGCTTGCCCTCCATTCCGCCCCTTTTGGGAGCCCTGTTTCTTCTTCTTGGTCTGAAAATCATCCCACCAGTCCGGATAACCATGCAGTTTAAAACAAGATGCTGCTATATGTTTAGGATTCCCACAGTGAGAGCATCCCTCGGATTGAATAGGCATACCAGGTTTAGGGCGAGGTCCCTGGGTAGAAAGCACTAACTGTTCACCTTTGCCCTGCTGTGACACCATGGCGGAACCAGAGGTGACCTCGACAGGAGTGGAGAGCATGACAGATTGCCGCATATCCTCTCGCCTGACTCGGGCATAAGCTTGTTCAATAGTGGGAAAGGGATCCATCTTCATAACATCAGCACGAACATTATCCAAGCGGTCATCCAGACCATCCAAAAAAGTATAGACTCGATCTTCATGGACAATGGCATTGTACCTCAGAATATCGGCCGGACATTGCATAGGATTAGGACGGCGGAAATCAATCTCACGCCAGAGCCCTTGAAGATCATTGTAATATTTCTCGATGGGTCCACCGCCTTGCTTCAATCGAGAAACCTGCCTCTTAATATCATAGATTTGGGAGGTGTCAGATCCATCAAAAAAGGTCGTTGCCACAGCATCCCATACGGCTCTGGCAGTAGGAAACTGAATAAAGTTTGGTATCAAGGCTGGGTCTATAGAATTTATAAGCCAACCTTTCACCGTAGAATCATCGGTCTTCCATTGTCTAAAAGATGGATCTGTAGGAGGGGGCTCAGGAGAATCACCATTCAAATAGCCCAGTTTGTCTTTGCCCGAGACATACATCTCAATAACTTAGGACCATACGCCATAATTTTTGCCATCAAGCTTGACAGCAATCGGTGCAACAGGAGGTTCAACGCGCTATGGCGCGGTCTACTGGGTCAAGAGCTGCTTCATAGCAGCGGTCAGGTTTGCCAAAATGGCAGTAGCAGAGGCACTAGCATCCGCTTGGTCAGTTGTAACACTCGACTGTTCGTCGGCCATGAGATCGGCTTCGCAAACTGAATTGCGATGAAGAAGATCGGGTAAGACGCACGCCGGACGGTGCAATAGAGAACGAAAGCGAGCCCAAAAAAGACTAGAAGATCGGGTAAGCAGGACCGCCGTAATCGATGATTGACGTACAGTACCCCAAGGATCAAACCCTAGAGCTCTGATACCATGTAGAAAAAGACTCACCTTTTTGTATTCAATGAATATGTTTTCTGTACATTTACAATGCTCGGGCCTAATATATTTATGGACATATGATAACCCTAATTAGGAGATATACAAAAGGAAGGATTCTATACTAGGAAGAAATTTATACAATAAAAATCCCTAACAAATAGGCTAAAATAGCTCACGACCACATATTTGACATTGTATTCATTTTGAGTACCAAATTGAGAAAATGCTTTAGAAATTTTCTCTTATTTTTTTATCGACCAAAAGAAATAACATTATTTTTGAACTTTTTTTGTTGTTTTCGAATATTTTCTTTTTTCTTTCGGGCGTAGGTATTATTACGCGGGCTCAATATTCAATCGGATTCTCCACTCCCGCCACGTGCTCATTTATTGGGGTGGGCGGTCGCGCTGGTGGGGCGTGAGTGGGGCCCGCTTCGCAGGATTTTGTCCCGACACGATTGCTTAGAAAACGTGACCCCTAATCCCGCCACGCCCTTGGGATTTGTAAGAGATTCGTGCGAAAAAGAATCTCTTACCTAGTAAGCAGTTCCCTTCTTGAACTCTATCTGCTGACCTAGGCATGTTCAGATAAGACCATTTGCGAGTGGAGAATTTAATAATCTTTTCATGTTGGGTAGGCTTGGGCATGGATCTTTAGATCCAATGCGTTAAGCTCAAATTGCCCAGATCTATATTGGGGATGCACAATAGAAATTCAATGCATTCAATAAAAAATATCACTAAAGTTGCATTTGATTCAGCATTTGGATAAGCATTTGGAATGCTGAACCCAAATTTTTATCCCCAAACTACCCTTAATTATTTTGGGTTATTATGATTTTGCCCTTATTGTAACTATTCATTTTCTTCGCGAGGCGACCGGCGAGGGAGGCTAGCATTGGATCGGGCCGACGGCTGTCGCCCGAGGCTGAGTGACCCTCGACGAGGGTCACGGGACCTAGGCGGCCGTCGCCTGGGTTGCGCGAACTCAGGCGCTGGTCACTTGGGTCGCGCGACCTAGTCGACGGTTGCCTGAGTTGCACAACCCTCTTTGAGGGTCGCCCAATCTCCGAGGACGGCCTCTGGCATGATTCGATACAGATCGCCCTCACTGGCCTCCCTTGTCAGCCGCCTTGCGAAGGAGATGAACAGTAACAAAAGGCTTCGCGCGAAGGGTAAGTTAGGGTCTTTTTATTTCAAAAGCCCTTTTTCAAAAAAACTTTGACAAACACTATTTGGGTAAAAGTAATTTTATAAAGAATTTTTTACTAAATACTATATATATATATATATCCCTAAGGGGCTTTACAATAAAGGTATTTGTATTCCCCTAAGTAGCATATTCAAAGTTGAACCAAACGCACCCTAAAAGGTAGCTCAGGTCTAAATCTATTAACATATCTAGTTTAAGTTAATAAGTTATGGGTCAACTAGAAATTATGATATATTTTTCTTGAGGTATTCACCAAACATTGAAATAAATTGGGGTAAGTGTCAACCATCGGTCTCGCAACAGATCGGAATTGGAGCATCAATCAACGATCGGCTTTGATACCATATGTTGGGAGTGTGCCAAGAGGGAGCCCAAGTTCAAATTCATCAATATATTCAATTAGACCAATTTTCACTTAAAAACTTAAATTAAGGAATTCTGGGTCAACTAAGATATATCAGTTGCTCTCACTACACCAATTCTCTAATGCGTGATTTCCTTTATACAATCCACACCTGTATCTCAACATCCTGCTCATTAATTGAGCACACATGCTGCCCCCAACTTCTCCCGTTGCTTTGATCTCTTGCAATCGTGGAGTGAGCGATGCTCTCACCTCATCTATAAGAATCTCCTTCATTTATTAAGGACCCAACATCGTGAATACGGCATAAGTGATCACTAGACGAGCTTGGATACACTTGCTCCAGGCGACGGTGAAAACGACATGCCCGAATGATCCAGCTAGGGTTCGCCAAGGTTGGGGCTGAAGTCGCCATTCCTAAAGCTCACTTGCCATTATCTGCAAAATTACTTCAATTGTTATGTATAATCGTATCAGCTTGGTTAGGAGCGGAGTACATGGAGCAAAGTCATTTCTCAAACTCACCCAATTTTAGTCCTTTTCCCTACCGTGGTCGGCTCCATTAGGGAATAACTTTGCCAAGGTTGTTTCAAGTGATGGGCGGGCAAATTGCTCCACATCCACGGGATGGTATCGTGGGGGAGAAGTTGACTCATCATAAAGGTTATAAGAATTGACTCTTCATAATCGCTTTCGCCCCCTAATTTGAACGAACGAAAGAAAGCGATTAATACTGAAAAACGGAGATGCCCGGTAAATTTCTAATACTGAAAATGTTACCTAAGCGCATTTGTGGCTACAAATTCATGAGATTGCGAAATAATCAATGATCGATCCATGACTACCAGTGATAAGAGAGTTGCAATTGACAAGAAACATTTGTTGTTATGAACATTATGTGAAGTTAGCTATTATTAGAGTGTGTGATTCAATGAGAAGGCCCCTAATCTCGAGATGTTCGAATCCGTCCCGAGGATGGTTTGACCCAACGGTAATTGGTTAACCTCTCGATATATCCAAAAGTAAAAGAATAATCAAAGAATAGTTCATGAAAATATTTTAGACTCGATGTCCATAATAATTCGGATTTTGGAAGGTCTCGATAGAAATGTGTTGGGATTTTGGCTTTTGAAATAAATTGGGTTACCAAGTTAATAAGGTTGAAATAATAAAATAATAATAAAATCAAAATAACAATTCTGAAAACATCTAATAGCGAGTATATAAAAAAAAATTCGTAATGACTCTATACCACGAGCAACGATAATGCGTCCTTAATGAGATCTTCCCTTTATGATATGTATACACCAGCCAATATTGGATAAATAAAATCAATCTAATGTATACATTTTTTTGGTCAAATAATCTAATATATTTAAAAATTATACATTTATCATGAAACGAGATCGCTTGTAAAAAGCAAATTCTCTGCATTATTATTATCGTTGTTTGCGTTTCTACTGGAGGAATTTTATAATAAATGGCACGGTCTATGCTTTCCACTTACCCTTTATTTTCTTATACTTTATAAGTGAGGTGGGTCATAATTTTGACTTTGAATGAACCTTTTTACCAAAAAGTGGCTTTTTTTTTCTATTGAAAAGCAAGATGGACAAATGCAGAAGTTAAGGGATCATTAGTCAAAAGAGCCTACTACAGAGTGACAAGGAACTTGAAGCTGGCTTCATTGGACACGACCAACGCGCACAGCTAGTTTGCTACGATTGGGCACATCGCATTAAATTGCGTACGTAGAATGGAACCTATTTTCTACTCGATGCCGGACAATTGATGTTTAGACAATCATCCTTAAAGAGTTCTCTTATTGAATATATTCACTTAAAAGCACAAAAACGTTGATTAGTTGGATCTTTGGCTCAATTGATTTCACGAATGTGCGAGAAGCTTTCCGTTCATGTGAAATGTAGAATAAGATTACCCCGTAATCGATACGGCTTTACCTTTGCTTGCAATATTCAATCCGCACCGAGCTAATTATGATGCGTACAAAGTGGAAATTTGATAACGACGTAGAGATATAACCCTATTGAAGTGAGGTATGCGCCAACTCAAAATGACAAGTCTCTACACACACGTAATCTCCATTTGGTGCATTAAATTGTTGCTGATAAAGAAAGAAACTAGAGGGAGAGATACATAGCTCTCAAATTGATGGGGAATAAACAGTTGTTGACGAATCCAATGTTGAGGTTGATGTCTTGTATTCTATCATCCAAGAGATTATGAGATGGTTCCGAAAGGCCCCCTGACAACTGAACAGCACGGGGGTCCTACTCCTCAATGAGCGGGTGGGGGTCCGGGGAGGCCGCCCCGGCGGGGGTCGCTGTGGCAGCGCTCCCGGGCCGCCAGAGATGTTTTATATTCAGTCATAAAAGGATTTATATGGGAAAATTAAATATTTTAGGCTATGTGAGCAACTTTATAATTTATGCCATGTAGGGTTTCGCTATATATAAACAGGTCTTTAAATAGAGAGAGAGAGAGAGAGAGAGAGAGAGAGAGAGAGAGAGAGAGAGAGAGAGAGAGAGAGAGAGAGAGAGGGTGTGTGTGAGATGTAGTGGCTGTACACTTTTCTACGTTATTAGTAAAACGGATCTCATCTCTCCATAGATGTAGGCAGGCTGAATATCTCCTCTGCTGAACTACGTAAATTCTTGTGTTGTGCAAATTTTCATTACTTTCTTGCATCGTTGATAGGATCGAATTTTAGATATTCGACATCCGACACATCGAGATCATCGTGCATGATCGGTAGAACAGTCGAGACACGAAAAAATGAAAAGAAAGAAGAAAAAGCAAGACGAGAGCATTCAAGATTTGGCCAGAGCAGAAGAGAGCCAATTGCGGGCATCGATGAAGTCGAGGGAAACGAAGGGCTTGGCCTCTTCAGGAGTGAACTCCCTCGACCACGGTACTCGCCCCCCAACGGAAGCCCCCGGTCCCATGCACTTGTATTGCCCGTAAAACACCGTCCTGCATCGCACAGATCGACACCACAATGGAATTATCTTTGATCCGTGCGAGCATTCTTGATGGATTTAAGATGAGAAAACTTGCTTACATGTCTCTGTTCTTGTCGCCCCAATCATACCATCCTAAGGTTTGGCCAAAGCATTAGATTGAGAAGTTTAACGGGAGGAACAACTTTGGGTTATGGAGTGTCAAGTTGCGTGCGCTATTGACAACCTAAGGTTTGGCCAAAGCATTAGATGACGAAGATGGGTTACCCATTATAATGAAAGCGGCTGATAAAGCAGAGCTAATGGCGAGAGCAAAGAGTATAATCCTGCTGAATTTATTGGATGAAGTGTTAATAGAGGCGGTTGAGGAGAAGGATGCCGCAGCATTATGAGTAAAATTACAGGCACTCTATGTAACGAAGGATTTGAATAATCACTTGTATATGTTGAAGAGGATGTTGCAATTTTGATATACTGAAGGTACGTCGATCAGATCCCACTTATATGAATTTAATAAACTCATGATGGATTTGAAGAACGTCGGTAAGATACTTGATGACGAGGAACATGGCATGATGTTATTGGCTTCTTTACTGGAAACATGGGAGCACTTTAACTGATTCACTACTCCGAGAGCGTATTACGATTACCTCGGAAGAGGTAAAGTCAGCATTGTTCTCTAAAGAGTGGCAGAGGAAGTTGCGAGATGACAATCTAGCGCAGGATGTAGCGCGAGGACTAGTGATTTGAGGTAGAGAACAACATCGAGGGTCCAGTAGCAGCAGAAGTAAAAGCAGGTCAAAGTCATATAATAGAAAGTCTAAAGGACACGTGAAGTGCTTTGAGTGTCACGAGGAGGGGCACATCAGGAGAGATTGTCTGAAGCGAAAAAATAGAGGTGAAAAGCATAATGCCACAAGCAGTATGGCAAATGTTGCTGAGGAGAGCACTAGTGCTGCACAGGCCATCTTGTGTGTAACTACTGGTTCGTTAGGAGACGAATGGGTGCTAGATTCGGGGTGTTCTTATTAGATGACGTCTCATAGGAACTGGTTTATTACTTGCCAGACTGCAGATGGTGGTAGAGTTCTGATTAGGAATAATGCAACCTGCAAAGTTGTGGAGATAGGAACAGTTCGGATTCGGATGCACGATGGGGTGGTACGTACACTGACAGACGTGAGGCATGTACCAGAGCTTAAGAAGAACCTTATTTCTTTGGGAACACTCGATGATATCGGGTGTAAGTACACCGCTGAAGGTGGAGTGCTGAAGGTCTCTCGAGGTGCCATGACAATGATGAAAGAGAAGAAAGTGAATTCTCTCTATCATCTACTAGGAGAGACCGTGACCGGAGCTGCTACAGTTTCTTCAGGTGAGTCAGATTCTGACTTGACTCAGTTATGACATAGGCATTTGGGGTACATGAGTGAGGCAGGTATGACGATGCTGAGTGATAGAGGGTTGTTGAAGGGTCAGAAGACAGGGAAGCTGGACTTATGTGAATACTGCATCTTTGGGAAGTAACGTCGGATTAAGTTTACAATAGCTATTCATTCGACCAAGCGACCGGTTAAGTACATTCATTCAGACATCTGAGGCCCGTCTTCGGTTCCTTCCAAAGGAGGTGCCCAATATATGTTGACATTTATCGACGATTACTCTAGAAAGGTATGGGTTTACTTTTTGAAGCACAAATCTGATGTGTTTGATCGGTTCAAGAAGTTGAAGGCATTGATTGAGAAGCAGTCAGATAAACAGATCATGTACCTGAGAATCGATAACAGCATGGAGTTTTATGATAAAGATTTTACCGAGTTCTGTGAGAAAGAAGGGATTGTGAGACACCGCACAGTGCCCGGGATACCATAGTAGAATGGCTTTGCAGAATGGAAGAACAGAACTTTACTGGAGCGAGCTCGAAACATGCTTTCGCATGCAGGAATAGGCAAGGAATTTTGGGCCGAAGCAATGAACATGGCATGTTACTTGGTTAATCGATCTCTATCATCTACTATAGAGTGGAAGACTCCTAAGGAGGTATGGTCAGGGAAACCTGTTGATTACTCCGGATTACGAGTATTCGGATGTCCTGCGTATGCTCATGCGAGTGATGGTAAGCTTGAGCCGAGGGCGAAGAAGTGCATATTCTGGGTTATGCACATAGGGTGAAAGGCTATCGACTATGGTGCACTGATCCCAAATCACCCGATTTTCTAATCAGTAGAGACGTGATCTTCAACGAGACTACAATGCTTCAAAGGAGGGGCCTTGAGACATAACTAGCAGAGCAGACTGGTCGTGGTGTCAGCAGTGAGGTGGAGATTCAGGTGGAGACTCTAGAGACCTCGAAGGTAATAGAAGCTGAGATTGCAGATGAGGTCGCAGTTCCTAAAGTCGGTGATAATGAACAACCAGTAGAGCCGCAGCACACTATAGCCGCGGGTAGACAGAGAAGGCAAATTAAACCACCGGTACGTTATGGTTATACAGATATTGCTTATGCATTGACTGTAAGTGATGAGATGGAGACAGATGAGCCTTTGTCTTACTCTGAGGCGATGGCTAGTTCTGAGTCGTCGCAATGGCTAGGGGCTATGAGTGAAGAGATGGAATCACTTCATCAGAATTAGACATGAGTGTTGGTCAAAGTACCTAAGAGCCAGAAGATTGTTGGTAGCGAGTGGGTCTTTAAATGGAAGGAGGGCATTCTTGGTGTCGAGGTAGCGAGATATAAGGCGAGACTTGTGGCCAAGGGGTATACACAGCGGGAGGGCATTGACTACAACGAGGTGTTCTCTTCTGTGGTAAGACATACTTCTATTCGTGTTTTACTTGCCTTAGTTGTTGCACAAGATCTCGAGTTAGAGCAGCTAGATGTGAAAACAGCATTTCTTCACGGTGAGTTGGAGGAGCGGATTTACATGAGGCAGTTAGAGGGATTTGCTATTCCGGGTAAGGAAGATCATGTTTGTTTATTGAAGAAATTTTTATATGGGCTGAAACAGTCTCCTAGGCAGTGGTATAAGCGTTTTGATTCTTTTATGGCTAGTCTGAACTATTCTAAAAATCATATGGATAACTGTGTTTACTATAGGAGATTGGAGAATGGGTCTTTGATATATCTATTACTATATGTTGATGATATATTGATAGCAGCTAAGGGCATATTTTATATTATTGTGCTAAAGAGGCAATTGAGTGCTGAATTTGAGATGAAAGATTTAGGTGTTGTAAAGAAAATATTGGGTATGGAGATTTTACGTGACAGGACTGCAAGAATTTTACGTCTTTCTCAGAAGAAATATATTGAGAAGATTATTGCACGATTTAATATATAGTCAGCGAAATCTGTAAGTCCACCTTTGGCGATGCACTTTAAACTTTCAAGATAAGTTATCACCGCAGACTGAGGAGGAGGAGGAGCATATGTCCCGTGTTCCTTATTCTAGTGCAGTGGGTAGTATTATGTATACTATGATATGCACTAGGCCTGATATTTCACAAGAATTGAGCGTTGTTAGTCGTTATATGAAGCGTCCTGGTAAAGCTCATTGGGAAACTGTGAAGTGGATTCTCAGATATTTGAAGGGGACAGCAGACGTTGGAATTGTGTACCGAAGGGATAGTAATGACAGTAAGACCACTGGTTATGTGGATTCAAATCACGCAGGTGACTTGGATGAACACAGGTCTTTAGCAGGGTACGTATTTACGCTAGCAGGTGATGCAGTTAGTTGGAAGGCATCCTTACAGGATCACGTTGCCTTGTCTTCGACTGAGGTAGAGTACATGGCACTGACCTTTATAGTGAAAGAGGCGATATGGCTAAAAGGTTTGCTCTCGGACTTTGGATTAGATCAGAATAGTGTTGATATACACTGTGAAAATCAAGGTGCGATATATCTGGCATATAATCCGATTTATCACGAGTGAATGAAGCATATCGACATCAGGTATCACTTCATCCAAGATGTCTTAGCGAAGGGTGTAGTTGTTGTTAAAAAGATTACGACAGAGAAGAACCCAGCGGACATGATGACTAAGCCTGTTCCTTTGGCGAAGCTCAAGCTCTGCTTGAGCACAATTGGCGTCTATGGAGAGTGAGCGCTCGCCGGGGCGTTGGGAGAGTAGCATGGTTGATAAGCATTATGACTTGGCTATAAACATTGAGCCAAGGTAGAGAATTATTGAATTTATGTCTTGAGTTTAAGCCTGCGTAACAAATTCACTTTCCTATTCGACTGATTTCAAATGAGGGGCTCACGGCGACGTGAATAGAGAAGGCCACTAAAAGACAAAATAGGGGCACGCTTTATTTTATTATATCTATTTCGGTGGGCCCAGGTCAATTTGTTGAATGCTTATTAGTGAAGGACTTCCTTTCTTGGACGTGCAAAAGAAACGTGTGGGGCTACGGAAGTCAGATAAAAGGAAAAGTAGAACTAGGTTTTTTTTGCCGCATATAAAAAGAAAAGAAATTGAGGGTTTCTTTCTTTTAGCGAAGACCAAAGCTGCACGAAGCAAGACGTACAGAGACGCTAGTATTCAAGCCGCACGGAGGAGGCATAACGTATAGAGACATTCTTGAATGTGCGCGTGTTTTGCTTTGGGCTTGAATAGGCAGTGATTTGTGTAGTGAGTTTATTATATTCAAATTGAGTTAGTTATTCGTAAACACTTTGGGTTTGGGCTTAAATCTAGGTGTGGGAAACACTCGAGTGTTTTGAGCGAATTGTAACTTTGATTCTCCAATTATAATGGATTATTTGTTGCTGGCTCTCCCCATGAATGTAGGTACCGATATTCAGATCGAACCACGTAAATCTCTGGTATCCTTTATCGTTTCTCGTTTATTTCTCTGGTATTTTTGCATTGATTTAATTTGCAAGGCTCTGTCGTTTCCGCGTTATATTTCCAATAGTATCTTTGTATTGGAGCACCCCTATCCCGGTTGGCAACATGGAGGGATGGAGTAGTATAAGATAGAGCATGTACCGAGAGACCAACTTACTCATCTTGAATGCCCAGAGGTCCTCACTGATTGCGCCATGCATCCTGCCGCGGTCCCTGTATAGCAGAGCTAAGTGGCGAAGTGCCAGATGAGGACGCTCTTGTCGAACTCCATCGGTTCCACACTCCAGATCAGATCGTCACAGTTTGACCTCTTCAGTATTTCGATTACCTCCAGCTCGAGACTCGCCAACCCATTCTTCAATCTGCCAGTTTGTTGATGTCTGACCGTTTCCTTCATGTGACTGATGATCCATTCTTTAGTCTTTTTCTTGAACTCTTCGTAACCAATGCAAAAGATCACCAACTTCTCGTCTAACTTGGCGAGACACGGATACTTGAGGACGATCCTATTTATTTTCTGGATAGATAATCCCAACAGGCTGAACTGGGCCACGGAATTCGACCATCTTTGGTTCGGGCAGAACTGGCGAAAAGCCACGGCAGACGAAATTGCGGATTCCCCTCAAGAGAAAATGCCTTGGCTCCTGGAAAAACTTAAAAGCTACATCGAAAGAAATTGTGGATAATTCACCTTAAGAGAACTTCAAAATTTAGAATGTGGAGTCTGATAGAAAGAAAATCCAAAAAACGAAGTTATTCAGTTAGTCAAATAACTCCTGATTTGTTCAAATTCGAAAAAAAATCAAACTTTTACATGAAAAGCCACAGGAACCCATTTGAGCTACAAAATTGTGCCCAAGTGAAACTAGAGCAAGATCAACAGTTATAGTAAAAGATTCAATGGTTAGCAAACTGGAAAATTTCTGGAGCTTTCACCTCACAGAGCAAATAAGGGGACAAAGAACAAAAGCAAAATATGCATTACCTGTTAGGATGCACGCGTGAGTTGTGCTAGAGAAATTCCACATAAAAAAATTGGTGTGGTGTAAAGTAGATAATATATCATATCTGGCCCATAACTCATTGGCTTTAGCTTTTAAGTGGAGGTGGGTCTAACTGAATATATTAACAGGCTCGGATTTAGACTCCCTCTTGATGATCTCCTTGGGCAAAATGTATTGGGCTTTTGTTATGTTTTCCTAACATTATCTAAGACTGAATTTTCAAGAGAACAGGAAAAAAAACCCATACAAAAAAAGTCTATAGTCAGGCAGATGAACAACTACCGAGAATGAATTTCAAGAGAAGGGAGATTGAATAGTTGACCGGAGAAATCATAGGGATAATGTGTTGATCATTGCATCCATCGGTGGGATCCATGTCTACCGTGACCCTCTTGACAAGATTTACATCTTTTGAGTACCTTCTCTACCGATGGCTAAGTTCAATAATATTATTTTGCAAAGTGATTTACCAAGCATTGAATATTTGAATAGGCCGGTCTTGCATGAAGTTACAATGGAGGATATATAAATATATATACACACACATGTATTTATCCTTCGAATGTACAGATATACTCCACAAAATCACCTTTTGTATCCTAATATCTTGAAATAGTATCTTTTGTGCTTTTACTAAAACACAAAATTTATGTGAATCGCCCGTACTTAGCATAGGCTGAAAAGTTAGTCATGTTTATTGAGAAAAAAAAAAACAGCCTTGCTTTCCTTGTGGGTAGACCTGTTAAACGGGTGGGTTGAGTCGGAAATAGTCTAACCCAAATAAACCTATTTTATCTGTTTTGACCTATTTTCATGTAATGCAAATTTTATGATCCATACCCAACTCGACCCGACCCGACCCATACCCAATTCACACATGACCCAATCTATATTTCTAAAACACTTCCATATTTAACTCAACCTAGGAAAGCTCATATCCAAAGTGAGATGCGAGTGCGAAGTGAGTGAGTAGGAAATTGAGTGAGGGCGAGAGAGATGAGTTGGGTTTTAAATAAGTTGTAAATTCATTTATGACCCATTTAACATCCGTACTATGGTAATACCCCTTTATAATCTATTTACCGAATATAACTAACTCATTTATGATTTATTTACCGATATATGGGTTAAGATATTAGTTTATAACTCATTTTGACAGGTCTACTTGTAAGGTTAGCTTGTCCATTGAGAAATCTAGCTTATTTTTCTCGAAATAGCTGAATGGAGCAACATAGAAACTGATATGTTACTAAAAATATCATCTCTTTTCATGGAGCCAACTAAATATGTTTTTCAGGTAACTTTTCTTTTCTTTCCTTTCCTTTCTTTTCTTTTTCTTGCTTTCAAGATTCGGACTCGGTAAACATAAATCAAATGTCCAAGTGACAATTAAATCACTATGAAACTTTTAAATGCGATATCTAAGCAAATCACACACAAATTGTCTGACCATTGAGTATAGAGAACTAGCCATATAAATGGGAGGTTAATAAGGTAAGGTGTGATCGATATCTATTTGATTTCGGACAATCTATTATATATAATTAAAGTCAGAGTTGAGAGAGTGTTTGGCTCTTTGTGCGCCGCGTGGCACTTCATTTTGAGTCTATGATTGCCATGTGGCTCACATCAACCAATAGATTTTTAGCTTAACAATTTGTCATTTATCAGATTGTATCTCTTATTGGATTTAAATTTCTAGAAATTAGATAAAAATAAATTGTATGAAGATTTTATCTCTTATTGGGTTTGAACTTGACAAAAACGATGAATTAAAGAATTTTTTTTTATCATATTCTATCATCTTCCAATTTCAATGTTTTATATATGTATTAAACATGAATGCTAAAAAATGGGTAAAGAGAAGGTATATCATTATTGTGGCAGTCTGAATCTTTTACTATAACTGTTGATCTTGCTCTAGTTTCACTTGGGCACAATTTTGTAGCTCAAATGGGTTCCTGTGGCTTTTCATGTAAAAGTTTGATTTGGTTACCAAAAAAAATCATTATTGTAGCAGTTATTAATTTAAACCTGGAAAAATATATTTAATAGAAAGTTTTTAATATTATACTCTTCATTAACATGGCCTATATTGAACGTAATTTCTTAAATGTACTTATAAACAGAAAAATTATGAGCCAATCATGAAATTATGCAAAAATATTTTATTGTTCAATAAATTACAAGTGTAATTGTCCAATGAAATTAGGATATGTATTTACGAGCAGAATAGTTAAACTTGAGTAAATATTGGTTGATTGACATTTATCCATATTAAATTCAAGATGTATTGGATATTTATTTAAATTTAATGGAAAATTTGGTCAAAATTCTCTATAAATAGAAAGCCTCTCAATCCATTTTCGAAAGAATAGATGTAGACTTTAAATTTTGTAGACTTTCTATTAATAAGTTCCTGAAAATTAATAAACTACAAAAACGCAAAAACGATTGAATTTAGGTCACTGCGATCCCTATCAAAATTTTTGTCATCAAGAACTCAGCAACATCAATATCCCGACCATTTTCGATTTGAGACCAAGCCTTCAAGGCCCTTGAATTGTGCTACTATCAATGGAATACCACATATTAATCTCACGCCTTCAAAAAGTAAGATATTCTTCTATAATATATATACTATTGCCATTGTACGAATCTCATTTTCTTTTTCTCTTCCAAAGTATCTCACCTTAACGGAATACTAATGACTCAAAAATATGTGCACAAACATGCATATCCGTGCTCCTAAGCAACTATTATATAGTGTACCTTGTAGAAGAAAACGCACATAGAATTGACAATGTCTTTTGTTCCCGCTTTGCATTTTCCGGCAACCTAAAAAGCATTAATATACCATTGTGAAATCTCCATACAAACATTGTTGTGACTCATGTGTAAAAGAATCTGATCTTTCGGTTGGCAAAGTATGACTCATGTGTAAAGAATCTTATCTTTCGGTTGGCAAAGTATAATTCTCATCCTTTACGCGTATGTGATAAGTCATCGCGAGATGACACTTTTGGAATAATTCCTTCCTTCTTTTGTCAATTCATAATTTGAACCTTACAAGAAACCAGCAACTTATATATATCCATTTTTCCCTTTTTCCTGAGTCCTAAAATAAAAAATCTTTTCTAAAAACGTATTTTAGTTCAATTTTTTGGTACACTAATGGAATCAGTTCCTCAGGTTCGTTTGGATGTCTGGTAAAGAAGACCAATTCAATTATCGAATAAAAAGAGGGCATTGGAAACATTGTCGCGACCTAAAATTTTCTTAGGCTAATGGATTGTTAAGACTAAGCCTAACTCGGGCCCTCCCAAGCCCTACTAATTCGCAACTTAGGATTTAAGTTCTTAACATGTAAATATTTTCATTCTTGGAGTCGCCACTAATCTATTTGTGGTAGGTCGATTAAAAACCTAAATAAAACATAGGGAGATATGTTTTATTCCTACGAACCAGAGATTCTAAGTTCGGGGACTTGATTACGCTAGATCTAGTCTAGCGCCCTTTCGGTACCTTTTCTTTTCAAAAAAAATGTTTTGCATGCAGTCTGAATCCATTTTATAGCCTAATCACTAACATGTGAGGTGTTCATGCGGGTGCGCAAACCACCAAAGTAACACTCAATAATCAAAACATCAAATAAATTGCAAAATTGAGAGAATTACTTACCTCGAAGCAACGTAAGCATCTGCATGATTAGCTAGAAAATCATATCAACAATCTTAATACGATTTCTAATTAACAAGCAGTTCACTCAATGTTTTTTTTGGATTTTCACTTATTTAAATGAAAGCTAACCTATATGTAATGACATGCAAAAAATTAACATGCGATTAATGCAGCCTAACAAGCAAACTATATGTCATGCGACGACGTGACCTAGTTCTAATGACGGACAAATGATTTATTTTTGGTATTTTCAGATGAAATTCGAAATTAAAAAATGCCTAAAATAACATGCAATCTAACAATTTCTTTTTTTATATATTTTTTTTGTTAAAATTCGAAATTAAAAATTACCCTAAAATAAACCATCGAAATCAGGATAATATCTAAATTAAACTAGGAAATAAATTACTCTAATTCCTAATTTAAATTAAAAAGTTATCCTATCGACTTATTCAAAGCAAGTTATTCTAAACCTATCCTAAATATGCATCATTATCCTCTAATAAATTAATTCAAATTGCATCTAATCTTTTTGGCTTTTCTTTTAAAGAAACAAAATCGAATAAGAAATAAACACCACCATCAAATCAATATCCACACGATCCGCAAAATTTTCCTTATCAAATTTAAACGAGGCAAAGGAATCAAACTAACGGTCATATCTATAGGGTTATAGATATTGACGGAAAGTTGATTGGCCAAATTTGGAAAGCAAATAAAATCTATTATCGTGTCCAAGTGATTATGGACAAGATAATGGTTTTCCGTATCGCCGCGTATCGTACCTTAGGGATAAGGTCGGATAGTTGTCCAGATACGTTGCTAAATTAGGCAAAATTCCTAATTTTAAGTGTTTCAAATATTACGGATATCGCAAATATTATCCTTAGGCATCTAATCAAACACGCAATATTCACGGAATATTCAAAATATTCAAACTAAGAATTTAAATATTTGAAAATATACCGGATATAGATTTTTACCTGATTTGCGGATTACTTTCCAAATTTTAATTCATGGTGGATCGGGATCGCGGCGAGTGGACCGGCAACGGATGACCAACGACGGCGATGGGCTGGCTCGCAACCACAAGGTTGGCCGCGAGAGTGACGCAACAGTAGGGCCGCGACTCGGCAGTGGTGGTGCTCGGCGGCAGACGCGGCAATGATGATGCGGTGCGGTCGATGGGCTCGGCTCACCTGGTCAGTGACGATCAGCCAGCAGTGTTCGTCGCATGACTGGAAGAGTGACGAGCAGCAACTGTTGAAGCTCATCAAGACTTTAGGGACGACCGGAAACTTGCAAAGAAGGAAGCGTGGTCCGGTGGAGACTTTATAGGCGCGACAAAAACACCGGTGATGACGTGGTTCAACGATGGACGAAGCAGTAGCGATGGTCTGGTTTGAAGCGTGGCTATCGCTACTGCCTCTGGTGGACTAATTGCTGTTGGACGTCAGGAGGCTGGTGAGATTGAGAAGCAACGTATGGCAGCAACACGTGTTCCTCTCTCTGTCTTGATATTTCCTTGTATATTCTAAACCTTCTTCACCCTCTTTGCTTTTTCTCGTGGTGAAGAACGTGAAATCTTTGCCCGTGAAGCAGTGTTGTCCCTCAAGAACGTCCCCTTCTTCGTGTATAAAGAACGTGAACTCTCTTCTCTTGTATGCCTCTGTTCCGTGATCTTCTCGCTATTCTCTCACGTGTTTCTCTCGTGCTCTCAGGAATTGTATTCTTGAAAATTATGAGAGCCCCCCTCATTGAAGGGTATAGTCACATATTTATATTGAAACCCTAGGTTAATTGACCGGATTTCCTAGTCCTAATGGGCTTTGGCTTAGGCTTTATTCTTTAATTTTTATTTAATTCCAAATTGACTGAATTAATTTGGGCTTTTCTTTATTTAAGCTTAATGGGCTGATTTATGCTTAAATTAAGACAACCAAGGCTTTTTAGACTTGTGATTTTCGGCCCCCAATCCCTTGCGTGAGCCGAGTACCTGAGCTTGATTTACACGATGAATTTTTAGTTTTCTCGTCATCGCCGGTCCGATGTGGAATGCAATTAACCTATATGAACCTAAACTATATGCTATGCAATTTTAATATTTTTATTTAGGGGTTAAAATTTAATCCCTAATTTTCTATGCAAATTATTAAATGGTCGATCGAAATTTAGGTGTCAACAAACATGTTTTTCATATATTAAAAGTTGCTCCTACAATGAACATTTTCATAATATTTTCTCATTTATCGAGAACAGTTATTTCTACTAATCAAACATGACATTTTCAAGAAAATAAAAAAAAATCTAAAAGCTTAAGTTTTTTGTTTATCATATTTTCAAGAGAAAATTTCAAATAAAGGCTTGAAGTGTCTTCATTTTCACAAATAAGAGCTTGAAGTGGCTCTAACAATTTCAAATAAGGGCTTGAAGTGGCTCTAACAATTTCAAATAAGGGCCTAACCCTGCCGACTCGCAAGCTAGCCAAATTTTCCGGTTGGTCAAGGGTATTTTCGTCCAAAAATAATTTTAACATAAATTTTTAGTTTAATTAGATTAGAAATTTAAAAAATAAAAATTTTTAAAGAAAAAAGAGAAAAAAAACAAGCGGGAGGGTTGGCTACTAGCCCTCTCGAGGTGGCAGCGATGGTCAATAAGGTCGTTGATGCCTTAGCGAGGGCCGGCGACCCATCACCGACTAGAGACGAGGGCCATCGGGAGAGGGCGGCGACCCTCTTGTTTACGAAAATGAAAGCACTTTAGGCTTTTATTTGAAACAAGGTCCACTTTGGGCCCCTCTTTGAGAAAATGATGACACTTTGGGCTCTTATTTGAAATTTTTCCCATTTTCAATGAAAATAAAAACTAAAAACATTTTCACAAATTGAACTAGCCTTGATTGCTACTTCCACACCATTTGCATAGTCAACTGGCACCAAATCGGAGTGCTACGTTTGTGCTCTCTTTTCTAAAAGAAATCGAATCTCTCTTTTTCCTCAAGTTGTAATTTGGATAGCGAAGCATAATATTTTGCATCATACATCGACCGTGGAAAATCTCATTTTCATTTTCTCTGTGCATATGTCATATCACATGATTGAGTACTCTACTGAACATATCGAATTACATTTAATAAGATTTCATAAGCTACACTAGTCTTAGCAAAAGTAGCGCTTTCAGATATGGTGTGAATTTGTAAATAGCACTAATGATCGATTGAATGTGTAATTTCAGTGAGTCTTGTGTACATGTTTTTCTTTTCTATATGTAGCAATTTCAGCTTTTGCATCGAATATCCCTTAGCTTGGTGTTAAGAGTCTTGAGCCATTTTCTCTTTGCTCCAATTATCAATCAATCATCCCGTATGTGGACCTCGTCGATTTAACATGCACATTGTCTCGTTTTCACCATCTAACTATGGAGTTTGGATTCTTCTTTGCATATTTATTCTTCTCATAAAGAATTAACAATCATGACAGATTTAGAATAACTTGCAGTGAATGGTCTCAATGGAGAATTTAGTACTTATCTCATGTGACCTTCTTCTTCCACCTTTAGCTTTGGAATCTGAAACTTTATTCTTTGCTTTTCAAATGAGACACGCTTTGAATTAAAGAAAAAAAAAAGGCTCACATAAAACTATGGGGCTAAAAACTGGGAAGAGTTTCTTTCAAGACTGAGTACTCCAGCAACAACTGTCCTCCACCTTCTTCCTTGTCTTATTTTTTTTTCTTTCGAAATCTATTTTGAAAAGTTAATATGTGAAAGATAGAGGCCAAAAAATTGAAAAACGAAGTTGTTCGGATGGTCAAATAACTCATCATATGTTTAAATTTGAAAAAAAATCAAACTTTACACGGAAAGCCAAACCAGCTCCTTCGAGCTACAAAATTGCGTCCAAGTAAAATTAGAGAAAGATAAATAGTTTTAGCGAAAGAGTGGATGTTTAACAAACTGGAAACTTTACAGGAGTTTTCACCTCACAGAGCAATACAGGGACTGAAGAACAAAAGCGAAATTTGCATTACCTAAGACTGAATTTCTAAGAGAATAGGGAAAAACACGGGAAAAGTATCAGAAAAGTTTTAAACCTTTTGCATTGATACTAATTTAGTTATAAACATTTTTTTGTGTTAATTGAGTTTTAAACCTTTTGTTTTTGTGCCAATTGAGTCATTCCGGCTAATTTTGGCCAGATATTGCAGACGTGGACGCCGGCCAGCTCACGTGGCACCAACGGCCATGACGTGGACAATTTTAAATAATATATTTTTTTTATTTTTATTTTTTTAAATATTTTTCTGATTTTGTTCTTTTTTTTCTTTTACTTTCTTCATGTACCCTTGATTGATGACCGGACAGCGGCTCGTCGCCAAATGAGGATGCTGTCACTCGCCACAGGCAAGGCCCAACCAACCCTTGCATAGGCCACAGTGGCCTTGCCGAGCATTGTCAGCCTTGCCTCAGGCTAGATTTGGTGAGGTCAGCTCTCGCCCATGCCACGATGGCCTCATCGGGCGTGGTGAGGGTCGGCTAGGCCTTACCTATGGTGAGCAATGGCGACCTCGTCTGGGAAACAGCGGCCTTGCCTAGGCAAGGCCATGAGGCCGGCCGGCCACAAGCCAATGGTAGAAGAAGAGAGGAAAAGAAAAAAAGAAAAGAAGAAAAATATCAGAAAAAATAATAAAAAATAAAAAAATATTATTAAAAATTATCCATATCAGCGCTAATGATGTCACGTAGGCTAGCTAGTGTTCACATTAGTAATTTTTTATCAAAATTTGCTGTAAGGATTGAATTGGCACAAATACAAAAGGTTTAGGACTTAATTAGCACAAAAAATGTTTAGGACTAAATTGGCACAAATGCAAAATGTTTGGGACTTTTCTGATACTTTTCTAGGAAAAACACTCTTACAACAAGTCACAAGGATAATAGGAAATGGGCTTAATACCCTAACGAACCTCCAACTTTAGTTTTTGTCTTAATTTTGCTTTTTGTCTCATAAAAAATCCCCAACTTTAGGTCTAGTGTGAATTCTACCATAAACTTGTTTTTATCTTATAAAAAATCCTTAACTTTAGGTCATGACCCAATTCTATCCTAAACTTTTATTTGTCCTATGAAAAACCCCAAACTTTAAGTTTTGTACCAATTTTACCATCTAGTCCCAATTTTACCCAAAAATTTTTACAGTCCCATAAAAAATCACAAATTTTTACTTGAGTCACAATTATGCCCCTGTTAACCTTTCGTCCAAAATTTCTTAATAACAACTGAGAGATGGTAAACTCCCAAGCACAAGCTGCTCGAGCATCTCGAGTGCTAGCTCTTCGACCGCAAGAGATAAAACATTCCCAAGCATGAGATATCAAAGACAAAGCGCAAAATCACTAAGGGCGATTTTGACAAAGGGTTAATGGAAAGCATATTTTGGACTCAAGTAAAAATTGGTGATTTTTTTATGAGAGAACAAAAAAATTAGAGTGAAACTGAAATTGGACCTAATGTTGGGATTTTTTTATGAAACAAATTTTTTTTTATGGTAGAATTGACACCGGACCTAAAGTTGAAGGTTTTTCATGAGACAAAATAATTTTAGGGTAGAATTGAGATTGGACCCAAAGTTTGGGGTTTTTTATGAGACAAAAAAAGTTTAGAATAGAATTAGGACAAGACCTAAAGTTGGAGGTTTTTTATGAGACAAAAAGTAAAATTGGGACAAAATCTAAAGTTTGAGATTTTTTAGGGCGTTTGGCCATAGGAAATTGGGACATAAAAGACAAAGAAAATTTAAGATTAAAAAAAATTTATAGTCAAGCAGAGAAATAAGTACCGAGAATGAGATGAAAGAATTATCAAAAAGAAATGGCAGGAAGGAAGATTAATAGATCGATTTGAAAAATCATATGGTAGATGTGTTGATCATGGCACTCGTTGGTGGGATCGATATCTACTGTGAAACTCTTAACAAGTATGGCATCTTTTAAGTACTTTCTCTACCAATGGCTAAGCTCATTAACATCACATTGCAAAGTGATTTACCAAGCATTAAGTATTTGAGTTGGCCGCTCTTGCATTAAATTACAATGGACGATCTATATCCTTTGAACGAGCAGAAGTAGTCAATATGGGATGTATCTCTTATTGGATTTAAATTTCTAAAAATTTGATAAAATAAAATTATATGAAGATTTTATCTCTTATTGGGTTTGAACTTGACAAAAAGATAAGTCAGAGAAATTTTTTTTAATCACACTCTATCATCTCACATATATACGTTAAATATAAATGCTAGAAATTGGATTATAAGTATGCATATCATTATTATTGAAGCCGTTTTTTATTTAATACCTGGAATTATATATATGTATATTATAGAAAGTTTTTAATATTATACTCTTCACTAACGTGGCTTATTTTGAACGTAGTTTCTTGAATGTACTTATAAACAGCGAAATTAATTATTAGCCAATTACCATAATCTACATAAATATTGTATCGTTCAGCAATTCTTTTTTGCAATTGTAATTGTCCGATCAAACTAGGATATGTATTCATGAGCAGAACAATTTGAGTTGAGATAATGGTTAATTGACTTTTAGCCACATAAAATTCAAGATGGATTGGATATTTAATTAAATCAAATAAAATATTGGTAAAAATTTTCTATAAATAGGAGGGCTCTTAATTCAATTTGGGAAGAATAGATGGAGACTTTAAATTTTGTGGATTTGATGAAGAAGTTCATGATAATTAAAGAACTTCAAAACAGCAAAAACCTATCGGATTACGTTTTGTCATCAAGACCTCAGCAACAAGCCGTCAAGAACTCACCAAATGTTCAGGTTATGAAGACCTCAACCATATTCAACTAGAGAACAAGCCTTCAAGGCCCTATCTAGTTCGTGAAAAGGAGTCAAATATCATGCTATCTTATTGTAGATGAAGCCATTAAGCCCTTCGAATTGCGCTCATATCAATGGAATAATACATATTAATCTTACGCTTCCAAAAAGTATGATATTTTTTCCAAAAAAAATTAAAATATTTCCATTCTTTTATTGGGAATATTGTCCAAAAAGTCCTAAACTTATTGTACTTTTGTTAATTCAATCATAAACCTTTCAATTTTGTCAACTGAGTCCTAACTTTTTGTCAATTGAGTTTATCTGACCAATTTTGGCTAATAATTACTAATGAGAACATTAGCCATTCTACGTGGCACGGTCAATGCTAATGTGAACATTTTTAATAATTTTTTGAAAATTTTAATGTTTTTTTTTTCTTTTTTTTTCCCTTTTCTTTATTGTCTTTTTGTTGTTTGGAGGGATGGCCCATGCTAGCCACACACAAGGCATTGGCCCTCACCAATTTCAGGTGAGGGTTGTGACGCCTTTGCCAGATTTGGCCAGGTGAGGTCCGTAACGCCCTCACGTAGAGCCCACAAGGGTTGCTAGGGTCACTAGCAATTTCTCCAAAACCTAGAAAAAATAGTTAAGAAAAGAGAAACAAAACCACAAAAATTCTAAAAAAAATAATTTGAATTTTATTAAATAATGTCTATATTAGCGTTGGTCGTGCCACATAGGATAGCTGGCGTCCATGTTAGAAATTTCCGATCAAAATTGATCGGATGGACTCAATTGATAAAACGTAAAAATATTTAGGAATGAATTGACAAAATTGAAAGGTTTGAAATTGAATTGGTAAAAGTGTAATAGGTTATGACTTTATGGACAATTTTGGCTTCTTTTCTCTTACATGACATCTCATACTAATGGAAATACTATTGAAAACATGCATGTAGACAATGCATGCCGGTTTAAAGCGTGGGATAAGTAACAAGTAAATACTACACCTCGAATAAGAAGATGCACCTAGACTAGACGATGTCTTTTTTTCCCGCTTTGCATTTTCCGGCATCCTAAAAAGCATTAGTTATTCCATTGTGAAAGCTCCATGCAAATGTTGTTGTGGCTCCTCTATCAAAGAATCTGATCTTTCGGTGGTCAGAATATAATCCTCATCCTTTCCTCTACATGCATGGGGCAAGCCATCGTGAGATGACACCTTCAGAATAATTCCTTCCTTCTTTGGCTGTTGATAATCTAAGCCTTATTAGAAGCACGCAACTTATATTTCCATTTTTTTTCTTTTTCTGAGTCCTAAAAGAAAAATCTTTCCTAAAACGAATGTTAGTTCGATTTTTTGCTGCACTTATGGAATCAGTTCCTCAGGTTTGTCTGGATGTTTGGTAAAGAAGACCAATTCAATTATCGAATAAAAATCGCACTGAAAAGAAATTTTTTTTCGTACATTAAAAGGTTGCTTCTAAAATCAACATTTTCATAATATATTCTCGTATGTTGAGAACATTTAATTCTATGAATCAAACACGACATTTTCAAGAAAGCAAACAATCTAAAAGCACACGACCAAAAAACAAAAACAATCTAAAAGCACGAGATTATTTTCTGTTTATATTTTCAAGGAAAATAAAAAACTGAAACACATTCACGAAGTGGCCTTGATTGCTACTTCTACACCATTTGCACAGTCAAATGGCATCAAAAGGGAACGTTCCGTGTGTGCTTTCTTTTATAAAAGAATTGGAATCTTTCTTTTTTCCTAAAGTTGTAAATCGGATAGCGAAGCATAATATTTTGCACTGTACATCTACCGTGGAAAATCTCATTTCCATTTTCACAATGCAAACATCATATCGCATGATCGAGTTCTCTACTGGACGGATCAAATTACATTTAACAAGAGTTCATAAGCTACACTAGTCTTAGCAAAAGTCGCACTTTCATATACGATTTGAATTTGCTGATAGCACCAATGACTGATTAAATATGTAATTTCAATGAGTCTTATGTACATGTTATTCTTCTTCTCCACACGTAGCAAATTCAGCTTTTGCATCGGATATCCCTTAACATGGTTCAAAGCCTCGAGCCAATCTCTCTTTGCTCCAATTATCAATCAATCATTCCGTTTGTGGACCTCGTCAATTGAACACTTACATTGTCTCATTTCCTCCATCTAACTATAGAGTTTGGATTCTTCTCTGCATAATTATTCTTCTCACAAAGAATTGACGATCGCGAGAGACTTAGAATCACTTGTAGTGAACGGCCTGATGGAGAATCTAGTACTTTCCTCATGTCACCCTCTTCTTCCACCATTAGCTATGGAATATGAAGCTTTATTCTTTACTTTTCAAAGGAGACACACTTTGAATTGAAAAAAAAAAATGCTGTGTGTGTGTGGCTCTTGGCACAATATTCTTGTAGCGAAGTAGACAAGATCAAATTGGACAAGATAAGTGTACTAGTCATAAGCGTAGGTATATTGGATTCGTATTTCGGACCTTGCGTGACCTCGACGGACTTAATCAATGAGCTTTTCGGATGATTTGGATTTAGACAAATATGAAACTGTTAATGAATCCTGGAGAGAGAGAGGGGGGGGGCGGGCTTTTTCTGCATAGAGAAGAAGTATCTATACATGAGAGATTATAAATTCCATGGAACCTTAATATAGAAAAAAGAGGGATGGAAAAAGGAAGAGAAAAGAAAAAAGAAGAAGAAAGATGGGTTAATTATTCTGTCGTGAAACCTTTACCAAAAAAAAAAATTATTCTGTCGTGAATCGAGAAAAGACCCAACTAACCCTGATGAGTGCATGCTATTCAGTATATATAAGCCTTTCTCTAGATGGATTGATCGGCATGAAACATCACTGAAGAACAAAATGGAAGGCAAGCAAAAGCAAATCTATATCTTTAAGGAAGCCGGCGTAGACATCAATTACGGCGTAGACGTCAATTCTAAAGCGAAGGAAGGAGTTGTTTACAAAGATAAGAAGAAGGCAAGCCCTTCTCTCTCTCTCTCTCTCTCTCTCTCTCTCTCTCTCTCTCTCTCTCTCTCTCTCTAATAATGGATATATGTATGAAATATATACTTGTATGTCGTTAGAGTTGAGTCTTGTAGGTGTACATCCATTTTCGCGAAAAGTTCGGAGAGCACTATGAGAGAAATGCGCAAATTCTTCTCTGTATCTGAACTTCCATACGTGTATATACATGTGCATGTCCCTTTTTCTCCATTTGTCACGGAAGAGAGTAATTTACCTGCCAAAGAGATGTGGTAGTCGATTAATTCAAACCCGATGGCATCGGCTTCTCTTTCTCTTTCTATTTAACTGATTTCCTATATTTTACCCGTCCGACGAGGTAGGTCAGTACAGGATTAGCGATATATCGTACGGTCCCTCGAAAATGTCATTTTGAAAGGGTCCATAGCAACTTTGTTTATAAACTTTCTGCTCCTTCTATTTTGACCTACACGCACGTCCTGATTGATGTTTCTCTGCTCGTATTTTAAAACGCTGTTTGTGGCAGAAGTATCGGGTCGATGACAAAGGACGGGACTGCTTCGAAATCTATGCTAGGGGACTCCGCATCACCCTCGGTGATAGACCTGTATATTGGCGGTGGATTACTGACAGTAACAAGTACTTACGAATCCTTAGAACATCATATATACGTATCATTTATCATATAGTACACCTTGCCTTACACTACGAGTCTAATTAGGGTTTTTCATATTTTAGTAAAGCATGAATGACATCGGATAAAGGGGAACTTAAAAAAGATAAAGGAAAGCATTTAATAGGATTTCTTTAGGGAAAATCCAAACAGGTTCCCATAGAAATAGGCAGAAGATTTGTTTGAGGGTATTAATGCAAGTCTGCAAAATATTGATCTTTCTCTTCTCTCTTATAATTGATAATTCTTGGAATTATTCTTTTTGGTATAATGTTGTTGATGTTTCACACTCTTTTGCTATATAGATAAATGGCTAGGGTTATTTCTTTTCACTTACTCGGGATAAAATTTGTTCTACTTAAACACATTAAATGTCCGCGCGATTTTGCCTACGGAACTTGAGATATGGATTTTGACTTGTATCCTAGCATGATGTACCCGCGACTAGCACGGGTATAATCTTATCTATTTGCATAAATATTTCAATGTTATAAATGAATCAAGAATTATCCATTGAAAATATATTAATAGTAAACTTGAAAGTCATCAATTTTGGCTTGCATATACTGCACATGCTAAAGTAATACGTCTATTATAGTCCCGAATAATTGAGTCATTACTTTATTCAAACCTAGAATACAATGATTAGACAATTTCAAACCCAAGCAAATTATGGTATTGAAGTCTTCCCATTGGTCTCTATATGTACTTTCAAGGTAGAGGTAAATTCGTAACACGTTGATTAATTCCACCATCTAGGGAAAACTGTATCAATATCCCTAGCAAAGAAGGAACCGTTCTTCGGTCTTGGTATCAAAATTTTCATTTTTGCCTTTATAAGGGTGCGATAAGCCAATAAAATCAAGAGCACAAGATAATATTAACGAATGAAATTTTAGTTTCATCTTCAAATATTGCAGTCAAAGTTAGTAAGTTCATTATATATGAAGAACCATATACTATGACCTATTTAACTTGTTTAAGTATTAGAAAATCAATTTTTCTAATCTCTCTAATCTTATTAAATTCTAATGGTGCTATTTACTTCAATTTTATGGTCATCATATTATAGTTGTAGTTTTCTCTTTTTTCCTTTTCACTTAATTGGTCAAACCTAACCGTGTTATATGTATGTATATGTATATGTATGTATGTATAGTTGGCCAAATTATGAATAATGATAAAGGAGGAAGAGGAGATTGAGAGGTAAATAAGAATACGCATTATTATATGAGATATCCATGCATTATGACGGAGTGACAGATACATAATTATCCTATTTATCATTTTATTTTCTATTTTAGTTCCAGTAATTCATAATTGCATAATAAATATTCCTCATTTATGTGGCATCCAAGTTGACTTTGTGTTTTAAAGATTTTTTGTCTAACTATAATTAGTAAACAGGTCTTGTTAACTATTGTCCTGAGGCACTTGCTTGACATACCTAATATAGAATACTTTGTCTTCCTAAGTGTTGATTACACTAATAGAGAAACATAGCGTATAGAAAATTGGAAACTTACCTTCTTACCAAGTACCAACTAAACTCCGTTAATCAGGAAGACTCGTAGTTTTTTTTAATTATTAAATTTTTTGTTAGCTAATCTGGATAATTAATTAATAAGGAACGGTCAAGTTTATATATTTAATTTTTAATATACTATTTACTTTTGTTCTCCACTTACCCTTGACTTATAAAGTTTGTATAATATTGTTCTCTACATAGTTATAATAAAAAAAACTCATCAAATCTACTGTCAGCATAAAGAACTTTTTACACATTTGTAATTGTGTAACCAAATTTATCTACACTACATGCCACCCGTCCAGCGGCGATTGTGTGAATTTTTTTTTTTAATAATTATCCTGGTCAATAACGTTTAAAACTACTTCAGCAATGGCATCGAAATGGCGGAACTGGTGAAGACGAGGTGGCTGGAAGTCAAAGGGTCGTTTTGGACAACAGGGTACCTAACTCATGGGTCTTGGTACACAGTCTCGTTTCTGGTGAGGTTGCCGTCCTGGAGCAACATGAAGAAGCAGACAGTGAACCTGAGACTGACTCGCCCGGACGGGAGCATCCAAGAGGGGCAGGAGGAGTTGCCTGAAGAAGTAGAGAAGTGGCACGAGCTAGTGGTTGGGCGGTTCCACATGAGTGAGAGGAATGCGGGCGAGATGTTATTTGCCATGGAGCAATCGTTCGACAGATGGAGGAGAGGGCTCGTCATCAAGGCCGTCGAGATCAAGGCCGTCGATAACTAGGCCACACGATCCCAAGCAGTTATACATACAATAAGAGCAATTGCGGAAGAATTGCCCTCATGGAAGTGACTATAGTAGTGATATGCGTGTGGTCGGGCGTGCGTGTTTCGTGTGCGCTCTTCTTAGCTAGTAATATTAAATAAAAAAAGATGAACTTATGTGTACGAACATCTTTCTATTTCCTGGACTCCGTCCTCTCATGTGTGATATCTATTTGTCTATCTATCTATCTGTCGCGACCTTTCTGGAGGAGAACCACATAGGGAAAGGTAATGGATTACTACGCGTGGTGCTTAGCACGGATTCTCCCAAGCCCTATAAATCACAACTTAGTACTCAATTCAATCGTGCAATTTATCTTACCTTTTAGAGTTGCTACTAATCGGTTATGGGTTGATTCCCAGAAACACAATAATGCAATTTATGTACTCTGCATCGTAAATATTGCACTATGTCCCTCATCAATTCAATATATGATGGCCGCCTTACATCGAAAAAGATAGTACTTTCGTTTCCATTAGTATATTCCCATTCCTCGGTGTCAATGACAAATTCCCCACCATAGCAAACAATGATGGCGATAACATTGTCTTCTATGGCCATGCTGCACAGAAAGAAACAAAATAATCAGCTTTTGGGACCACAATGCACTAAAGCCAACAAGTTCACACGGAGGATCCCACAACTGCAACTAAACGATTAAACAAACGGCCATTGTCGAAATAAAATAACTTCATTTTCTGTCATTTAGTAGAAACGAAGCAACACAGCTAGCACTGGTGTCCCTACAATCAGAACTTGAGGTCCTCACAATCACTATGCCACAATTCCTTCTCTATTACCGTCATGCCTAATTTATCTCTTCCCCCAATCCTTAATTTTGCCCTCGAAGCCATAATTGTGCCCTCGGAACCCTAATTGTGCCCTCGGAGCTCTAATTTTTCCATCCAATTGAGCCATGAAAAGAATATGACAAATCTGAAAGACTGAGGGTAAGAGACAACATGTGAGCGGCGGCCAACGACGATGGCAACGGTGACGGAGCACAGTGACGGACAACGAGAACTTCCTTCGCCTGAACGACGACCAGACGAACCCTAATTTCACTCTCAATGTGCGATGTTGTTTAATTAATCAGGGGGAAACGACGTCGCATTGGACGTCCAAGCCACGTAGGCGATACGACGTCGTTTTTGAAGTCCACGTGGACTTTATTTTTTAAAAAAATTTGCCAAGTCATTTACAAGATTTAATTAAAAAAGCCACGTGTTAATTTTGGCCGGAATATCTCGCCATTGGCACTTAATTGATTGTTTTTCCTTTGATTTGGCACTTAAGTGAGCCGGTTAAAACTTTTGGCACAAAAGTGAGTGCTGTATACAAGTGTTGACACTTCTACTGTTCTTCCCCCCCTTTTGCTCATTAAATCTCACATTCACACACATAAAACAACACACTCAATTCTCATACAATAATTTACATGAAAGAACAATTCACAAGTTATACATACATGTAGGTAGCATCAATTGCATCATCACACCAACATTTTCTCTTGTTTCACGATTTCGGTCCATACTTACACTTCATTCACTCTCAACATAATGAACATGCATAATGAATCATAATATGCAATTTAGCGTATTAACATGATACGCAATAAATATGCTAAATATATCCACACAAAGTATGTGTGATTTCTCACTTCGATATACACCCCTTATTAACTCGTTCATTGCAATTACACAAAATTGTTGCAAAGAACACAAAAGACATTATGATGCAAAGTTTGGCATAGACATGGCACATAGTAATTAATTAAGAACAATTAGCAAAAGAAGCTGGAGAAAAGGTCATTCACATTCACATCATCCGGACTCCTGATGGCCCGTTCATACGGTTAAAATGCTATCTTAAGTGCTCCGAATCAAACAGCTGACACTTAAATATTCAAAAAAAAATCATATGTATACCTCTCTTTAGATCTCAAGAGCACCCATTGAGGAGTGTAGTGTCCCAGGCACGCCCCTCTCGATAGGGTCACCATAGTCTTACGCATTTATAAGAGTTCACAAGCGGAAGCTGCTTCTTTTTAAGGTTAGCATTTATAACATGAATGAGGCATAAGAAAACATAGTCATGGAAGGCACACAAGTACTGAACTTCATGATTTATCTTATTTATAAACAAGGGTGATACATGGGTGAGTTCACACTCGACAAGCTATCAGCAGGAGGTACTTCCTTCCCAGCCTATCTACATGAACCCACTGTCCACATTAGCCAAAAGTCATCACCCGGTCACACGACTCCATCCAAAAAGTGTCAGTCATGCCCTCCAAAAATGGTACTCTACCACTCCTCGATCCGTGCCTCACTCTATCCTGTTACTGCCATCGTCTACCCTGTCCTCATCTGAGTGCGGTAGGGGTCCCACTAGCTGCCCACCAACTCGGACATAGACCGCTATGAAGCCCAGAAGTATGGGAACCACCAGGGACCCTATATGTGACATTCCAAATTTCGACCCATTTTTGAGATTTATAAAACGTGTATTTCGTCAGTGCCCTTATAATAAAATCTCGCCCGAAACTAATTACTCTTGGGTTATTTTTAAATTAGAGATTTCACTAGAATCGCACTCAATCGAATTTGGCTATTATTTAGAGCCCGAATTTTGGTGTTGAATTTCTGGGAGTTTCGTGTCGAATTTAATTGGACGATGTCGATATTATTGTGGGCAGCATCAATATTGCTCGGGATAAGTGAGAAGTGAAATTTGGATTGGGAGCGGATTTGGACTAGTAAACCTTCCTCGTAATGTATTTTATTTGGTATCTATTGGTCTTTTCTTTATTTTGAATTTGGAATTTTCGTGGCCGTTGAATTAAGCTCGCGAGATCGTTTGTGGGCCATTGAATTTGCACTTGAGTGTGTTGACTTTTGTGTTCTCTCTCTCTTTTCTCGCTCACTCATGTCCCCGCCCCACCTTTGTTATGACCGTCTTCTTTCTCCCCCCCTCCCATTACGTTTTCTCTCATCCCTCTCTCTTCTGCCCCGATCGTCCTTCTCCCCCATCCACCGCACGATCGCCTCCCGCTCACCGCCTAGCCGCCGTGCGCTGTTCGCCCACTGCCGCGCGTCTAGCTGCCGCCGTGCTGGCCGCCTAGCCGTCCGGCGAACCGCCCGTCCCTGCTACTGGCCGCCATTTCCTCACATCGTCTCACGTCTCACCGAGCTGCTCCCTCCTCCTTCCTTCGTCGTGAACAGCAACCCACTAAGCCAGCTAGCCAACCTTGCTCCGCCCAGCCACCTGAGTCGCCGTCGTTCCGTCGCCGTCAGCCGATCACCCTTGCGTTACCGCCGTAACCCCTCTTCCCTTGTTTTTCTTCGGTTTTCCCCTGCTCTGTCTCGCCGGTCTGTCGCCATCGCCCCTTGGCCGACCACCTTACCAAACAGTTCCTGCTCAGCCCGTCGTCGCCTTCTAGTCTTGCCGTCTGCCGGGACCCTTGCAGCTTCGACAAAGCTGCTGCTGCTCACCTCTATTGCCACTGCCTCCTCTGCCCGCTCAACCGAGAGACTAGCTGACGTCGAGAGCCCCCCCTTGCTGCTCTCCCCCCCTTTCGCCCGCGAGCACCACCACCACCCCGTCGCCCTTACACCTTCCTAGCTCGCAGTCCGCCCGTCTCCACCTGGGGGCCGCCACAAGCCGTCGAGAGCCCCCCTTGCTGTTCCAACGAAGTTGCATTCCTGGTGACGCCCCTACTACTGCCCTATCAACCTTGCTGCCCCTGTTTCAGCTCCCTGTTGCTTGGGACTTTGGGTAAGCGACTTTCTAATCCTCGCTTAGGGCTTTGGGTATTGCTAGACTTGATTAGGGGTTGTTTGGTGTGGGATCGTGGTGAGATTGTGGCTGATTTGAAGGGGTTTGATGGCTGGTTCGGCAATTTTCGAGTGGCGATCGTGATATGTTGTTTTATGAGTCTAGTGGAGTGATGTGCGGGCTGAATTTTGGCTATGTAGTAGCTGGTTGTTGTGAAATTCTTGCTTGATTAGTGGCCGAATCGATGGGCCGGTACTAGGTAACCTATGGAGTGACATGTGGGTTATGTTATGTCGGAATGATGTGCTAGGTGGCTGATCACGTGGCTGAATTTGTGATTTGTTTGAGGCGAGAAATTATGTTATGAGTATTAGTTGTTCACTTGTGATTCAACGTTCGATTGGCGATTGTTCGTGTTGGTTTGTTTGGGCCGAGCTAATGAGAAAATGTAGGCTGAGTTGTGGCGGTCTAAGGACCGGCTTGGTGTGATTGAACGAGGAGCCGAGAGTGGTTGAATGGCGGGTTAACTTGTGATGGTCCATGTGTGACTTAATGCTTGAATGTGAATTTGGTGGATTGGCTTTAGCGTGCGATTGAGTATTATATGAGTTGAGTTGGCGGATGATTGAGATTTATCTAGTGGTGATAGTATGTGCTCAATGAAATGTGGCGTATGGGTTTGTCTGAATGGCCTGAGGCGTGTTTAGGTGAGCTGTGGAAGGAAAGTTAGACCTGAGGCATGTTTACATGGGCTGTGGAAGGAAAGTTGAACCTGAGGCGTGTTTACGCGGGTCATTGGAAAGAAAGTTGAGCCTGAGGAGTGTTTACGTAGGCAGTGAGAATGGGCCTGAGGTGTGTTTACGCGGGCAATGAGAATGGGCCTGAGGCGTGTTGACGCGGGTAGTGAGAAAAGACCTGAGGGGTGTTGACCCAGGTCGTGAGAAAGTTAGATGGATGCGCATGTGAAATGTGTTTGGGTTGAATCGGGTGAATGTACGTGTATATGGCGCTCAAGCGACTGTGATATGTGCTTGGGCTATTATTGCAGTATAGTGTTTGACTAATATGCAAAATTGGCGTGTCATTGGAGGCAAGGTAAGTATGTCCTTGTGAATTCTAGTTCGTCGGTTGTTAGATTGCATGTGGAGACTCGTTTTAGTACGCATTGACCTATGTGAGGTTTAGGGATCTGCTTATTGAGATTTATCTCATCCCCTGTTGTTAATCATTTTTAGGTTTGGAGTGACGGATAGTCGTCACGTGCGGTTCATAGACCGGGAGTGACCTTGGGCATTTGATGCTTCGCTTCATCTTTGAATGCCCCCTTTTGTATAGTGAAGTAGGCTACCCAACCACAGTCTCCTTTTTATGATCGTGGTTTATTCGTTAGTAGCCTAGGTTGTTTGGCATAAATGAAATTATTCTTTTGTGCTATCCCTCTATCTTTATCTTTTGTCTGGGTTGTTTTATTTCCGCTTCCGGTTACGTTTGTCTTCGTGTGTTTTGTTTGGGTCGGTGACGCGTCCTGAGACGTCGCGTTCAGTACGACCTTCAAGGGGTGTTGCGAGTCCGCTGGAGTTTGGAACGTGACACTATATCTACCGTCAATACTGATGTACACTTGACAAATACTATTCCTAGAAAGTCGGGATCCACAAAATCGATCATATGGCTCGAAAAGTTGATGGGAACCCCGTAACTAATGGAGGTAGAAGCAGGCGGAATCGGCATATCTACTGATCTATAAAAATTTAACAACCACAGGAGTGAGCGAGAGCTTAGCAAGAAAATATCTATGCCCCTATACTAAACGAACAACAGATTGCACATCAACTAGCATAAACACGATAGGTGCCTACTTGGACACTTTAGACGAAGCAAACATACATTGTTAGTCACTATCTATTAACAATTCGAAGTATGATAGTCTAAGATCAACAATAACGAAAAATGGCATAATGTAGACATGCGCACACAATTTAACGCTTGCATGGGTATCATAATCTCAACTCCAAGTTGCATGTCCGGTGCGCACGCCGGTCGGTGAGCACGCAAGGAGGAATACTCCCGTTTGGTAGAATTCGGTGCACACTCCGATCTGTTGCGATATACGCCGGAATTCTCAACTGCCTGCGCAGGTTTCGTGATCCACTGACCACGACGTCTCGATCACACTCCCGGGGCATCCAGGTCAGAATTCTCCTAGGCATCGGGTTCCCATAACCAGGCATCCCGCTTTCCCTTCGGTTCCTCGGGGTACCGTCGGTCAAATCAACTGACAATATTCAATAATTCAGCAAGCACCAACACATAATCGTTTCATGCAGCACACAGCTCGTCAACAACAATCGGTCTTTCTAAATATCATAGAATTCATAGCTTACCACTTTAGCAGAGCATATCGTAAATCACATTCATGGTCCCATTTACTAGAGCACCATCTTCGCTAATCGTCAACAACACATCCCACGACACGTGACTAATAACATTCTCAATTTCTAAGGACCGACTTCCGATCGGCTTACCGCGATTTAAAACTGACTTGGGATTTCTACACCACTTAATAAAGCTCGTGATAAGTACTTGGCTTCGTACCGAGTTCGCGGCGAACACTTGGTCTTATCCCGAGCCTGAGACTACTCTCGGGGCCAGCACCGGGACTCACCACGTCACCGAACCAGCATCCCAACTTCGCGACTACGCCCCACGTGGTCTCAACGCCACAATTCAACCAACGACACCACAAAATAATCAATCTCCGCAACAAACCAGCCACCCGACACCCTACCTCTACCAACCGAACTCGAGACTCATAAAATTAACATGCACATGGTTCCTTATCTAGAATAGGGAGGCAGAACTTCACTTGCCTCGATGTCGGCTCGGTTCAGCGCTGCACCAGAAGAAGAAAGGAGTGCCGAGCGTCTCGGGACTTCTGGTCGCGTTCCTTGGGTCACGGCTCGATGGATTCGTTGGTGCGAGAAGGTTTCCCGACTGTCCCGTGGCTGTTTGGTCGGGCGGACTGAACGAGACGCGGCTGCTCCATCGAGAAAACCCAAGCCGAAGCAAGAAAATGGAGGAGAGTCCGGGCAAGAAAGGACCGAGCAAAACACAATGGAGAGGGGAAAAGCTGGGTCGGAAATTGAGGGGAATGAAGACTACCTTCCTCCTTCTGCATGTGAGACTAATCTGGGCGTGGGGTGTGCAGCCACCTAGTCCATTCTGCCGCGCCGCATGGCGTGTTCTTTCCGCCATTAAAATGAAGGGAAGGTGTCAGCGTGTCCGTCAACAAGAAGAAGAATGAAGTGGTGGTGTGCTGGTTGGCAAAGGAGAGTCAACGTGGCTTGGAAAGGAGGGAGGAGGTGGCTGATGGTGAGTGTCCTGGTGGGAAGAATGGATGGCGCGACAAAGGTGGGCAGGAGAGGATTATAGCGTGAACATAGTGAATATGGAAATGGCGTGACTGGGGTCGGCGCGATGTGAAAAACGTGACTAAAATTTAAAATGTAAACGAAAGACATTGTAAGGTCAGAACGGTTAATTTGTAAGATGACGTTACGAATGAAAAGATAGATGATCGTGCAATGATCTTGCGGTGGTTGTCGTGGTGATGGCATGATGGTATCTTGATAATATCCGAGCTTTCCAAAGTTGACGCTTCCGCATTTAGTCGACAATCATTCTAATTCCCACGTAACGTTCTGTTATGTAAGTTCATGAAACGAACTGACGAAAGAAATTTTGGAATGTCACAAGGAGTGAGTTTAAAAACATGGCAAGCACAAATTGCCTAGGTTAGAATAAACGTGCACCAAAGAAAATATGAAATCAGATGCTTGGATAAGAGTATGTCAAGTGCGCACACTATTAACAATATCAACACTTCCATTCCACATCTCAATTATTACTACTCATAGAAAGAATAAACATCTTCAATGTTTTCTCCGGCCGGAGGACTGATATACCCTTCTACGGCTCCTCCGAACAGGCTCAAAGACATACAAGAAGAACGGCAAGCACCACCAAGCCTTGTTTCGGTGAAAAGCGTTGGCTATATGGATCCCCCTGATGCTAATGCATTCTATGTTGTGCTGAGGCTAAAATGGAAGATAAATAAAACGAAATGAATTACGCAAAAAATCATGAGCGTGCATGTTGATCAGTTTATCCAACGGCAATACATTCGATATACAAAACGTATAACTCTAAAGGTACAAACACAAATTGAATCTGAGATGACATTAATCACAAAAATCCCTTTTTGAGTGTTTCCATCTTTTTTCATTAAACTGAGGTCACTACGGCATGGCTAATATCAAGTCGCCAACCTATTAAAACAATTGGAGCAATCAAGTCGCAACGGTCCCTAACACATCCTATTCAAACAACAAATGAAACGGCGCATCATCGATCCACAAAAATTGCCAGATTAAAATCAAGAATCGAAACCCTAACCTCAAGAAGAAGCTCACTTTCCTCTTTCATAACCAGCTTGCACTTAAATTCATCTCCTTTCATGCGGCTATTTACTAAATCAATAAACACTGGAGCACTGTTCACTGCCCAGAAATTGCCTTAAAAAGCCAGAGAGAACCCAAATGGGCTCGACATCGAAGCACCTCCCCAAATGCACCATTATAAAGCAGCAAAATTTCAATTAAGGACCAAAAGTGGGTCTCTTTTCTCAAAAAAGGATCCTAAGTAGACAATGTCTCAATTAAGGATTCAAAGTGCCTAAACTAGTCTCAAATAAGAATCCAGCTCGTCGGCCGGCCAAATGTTCACCAGCCGGCTAGCGTGAAACATTTCCGGCGCAGGAATAGTGGCAATTTTGTCCTTTTTCTTTTCTTTTTCTTTTCTTTTTCCTTTTTCTCTCTTCCTTGGCCATCGCTGGTGACGTTCGCCGACCTTAGGTGAGTGCCGCCTTCGTCGGCGTTGAGTGATGGCCACCCTCGCCGGCGTTGGGGAAGGGCTGAGGGCGGCCCTCGCTGCAACCCTCGACAGCCCAGGTGAGGGTGGCTCTTGCAAGCCCAATTCTAGCGAGGGCCGCCCCTGGCCAGCCCAAGCGAGGGTTGCCCTTGCTAGCGTTGGGCGAGGCACCTCATTTGGGCTGGCGAGGTCAACCCCTCCCCCTTGCCGGATCTGGCGAGGGCAAGGGCGGCTCTCGCCCACCCAGGGGAGGGCAATCTCGCCCGACGCCGGCGAGGGCCACCCTCACTCGCCCAGGCAAGGCGGCTGTCGCCCGATGCTGGCGAAGGCGGCCCTCGCCTAAGGCCAGCGGACGTTGCCAGCGATGCCTAGAGAAGAAAGAAAAAGAAAAAAGAAAAAAAAAAGAAAGGAAAAGAAAAGATAAAGACAAAATTGCCCCTATTCCGGCGCCAGAAATGTCTCACGCTCGCCAACTGACGAACATTTGTCCGGCCGGCTAGCTGGGGTCCTTATTTGAGACTAATTTGGGCACTTTGAGTCCTTAATTGAGACATTGTCCACTTGGGGTCCTTTTTTGAGAAAAGAGACCTACTTTGGATCCTTAATTGAAATTTTCCCTTATAAAGCAGTTCTAAAACCATCAATAAACATAGGTACAACTACAGGTATTAACTTAGTCCATTCTTTCAGGAGACGGAGCATAGAGCAAAACGTTACTTCTGTTTCAAGGCCTAGATTTGACAGAACATGAATGCAACCCACTTCCTTTGATCCTCCCCCAATCTAAAAGTAAAGACGAGAACGAAGGTTAATCTCTAGGTTAATCAATTATGTAAATAACTTAAAAATTATCTGGCTTCATAGAATCATCTAGGTCTATGCTCCAATATCTTAAAATTGCATAGATGACTTACCTTGGCAAAGTATTTGTTGATAGAGGAGCACTAACCAAGATTTCAGCACATCGACGAAGTTCAATGTGGAGGACATCATCAGCCATTGATCTCTAACTTGACCGATCAATCATTCACGTCTGTTTCCTTTACGGTTTGTTGCCCCGTAGCCCGCAAGCAACATTCGTGGTTTCAACGAAACAACCGGAAGCTCTTTTGTGCCGCTGGTTGATAATGTCCCATGACAAACTGTTGTGAATATCGATAATTGTCTGCAAGTCCTTGTTCAATTTCAACAATGGTGGCAGTAGCGGCAGTTTCCAATTTCGGAATCCATAAGGCAATTACCCTTAAGATTGTTGGAAAAATGTAAGGTATCATGAAAAAATAAGAAGAACTGAAAATCTATTGAAAAACATGAGAAAATAATATCAATTGTCTGAGACATGCTAGTCACTTTCCTTAAGGATGATTCCGCCCCTTGGAGTGCAAAACTCGGTGCATAAGGCTCTAGCGGCTATCCTCCCAAGATACAATAGACCTTTTTCTATACTCTGTACTGAATATTAGAAGGAACAAGAACAACGTTATAACCAAGCAAAGAAAGAAAAGATTTGAGAAGAAAATGATATTCTCTTTACAATTATGTGCATATATTTGGATTGCGTTTTGAAGTTCTATTTTGTATTCAAAATAAAAGAGCCGTTAAGAAACCGTTATAAAGCCGTTGCAAAATAATGGAGGGTTTATGAATAATTAAATCAAATGTTACAAGACTGTTAGAAAACCGTTACAAAATAATGACTTTATGGCGGTCATAAATTTAAACAAAAATTTCAAAACTGTCGAAATATATTAAACCATATCAACACGGCACGGAGAGACCGACGACCCAAGCACAGTTCAGCAACGGCGCCTTGGTGTAGAGCAGATCTACCCGAGCCATATTTGGGTCCATGAATATGCGTTTACTGTCATCTAGGTCGCCAAATCTGCCGATAAAGCCCAAGAAGAGAAGCTTGAAGATCTTCAACAACTCATTGGCTTTGAACATAATCTCGGCCTTTTCTTTGATCGAAGAAGGCTTTGAACAGAATCTCGGCCATTTTTTTTGTCGAAGGCTTGACCGCTGTTCAATGGGCAATCACTAGGGGGCCGAACCTCTGTGACCTCGCCGATTTCGACCTACTAGCCCTCCTCTTCCATGAGACTGTACTGCTACATTTTCATGGTGTAAATGGGAATGAAATTCTGAAGCACAAGCGTTGAATCTCGAAGCCGGCCTTTGCTCGCCAAGTACAAACACAAAATTCCCTCTGCATATTTCATGAACCCCACCAGGATCATACCTGCTGCTAACGTCGACAGTGTAGACGCGGACAAGGCCATAAAGAAAAATGACATACGTTAACCCTACCAAGATGCAAAGCCGCGCCAACTGCCTCAGCCATAGGTCGTCGTCCTCTTGGATATACGCGTTGATCATGTCCCACCCGCCCAAGTGGAGGAGAAGGAATAGCAACATCTGGCTCTTTGAATTGATCATCCCCTTTGTTTCTATTGTGGTTTATTCCACATCGATTGTGAAAGGAACTGAAAGTATGAAGAAAGCCTTACTCTTGCTTTTGGGGTGAGAGGCCCAAGACCATCTAACATTAGTATTAGAGTCTAGGTTACGAATAAGTGTCGACCTAACGGCCACTCGGGATATACGAGTTGTAGCCGCTCCGACCTCAGGCTTGATGTGTGAGGAGAAGATTGTTGGGTTTATTTTACATCCCTTGTGAAAGGGGCTGGTGGTCAGTTTATAAGTATGAGGAAAAATACTTTGAGCTAACTTTTGGGGTAAGAGAAGTCTAAGACCACCCAATAGTATCCCAAGCAGCTTGAAAAGATACTGAGCATGACGGATTACAATGGAGTCAGCCGATAGGAATTTGACTGACCTGAGTTGCAAGGGTCAGATGGAAGAAAAAGCTTAGGAAGACAAGCAACCGCATCTCTCACTCATTCTACAGTTCACGAGTGTTTTGAAGGAGCAAAGAAAATCCCACGGTTGAACTCAAATCGTTGGCATCGAAAGGCGCAAGGTTTGGGGCGCTGTCTCAAAGATGTTCAAACTTAGGATGATATATGGAGAGGACAAAGCAAGGCAGAACAACATTAGCCTCGAATTTATCCCAGCATCATTCTTGGAACTGTCACCATCTTATAAGCATTAACTTGGGATAGGAATCAAATTCAGAGGCACCTATTTACCCTCGATAACATTACAAGGAACAAAAAAGTAGCACACTTTTTGAAACACCCGTCACACAGTATTCGTGACACTACCTTTCAGATGTATAATTGCCAAGTTATTATCTACATTTATCTGAGGGGTAAGTAAAGTGACAAAATCAGGTTTCAACATTCATACTTTGCTTTAATTAATAAGATTGGAATAATTTTGGTTTCTCATTCACTCTTCAGAATTTAAATCCCCTAAACTTCACATTTTGTTCGACAGGCATCACTAGCCTCAAAAGGGTGACACTACCTTTCAGATGCATAATTGTCAAGTTATTATCTACATTTGCCCGAGGGCTAAGTAAAGTGACAAAATCAGGTTTCAACATTCATACTCTGCTTTAATTAACAAGATTGGAATAATTTTGGTTTCTCATTCACTCTTCAGAATTGGCATCGCCAGCCTCCAAAGGGCAAAAAGAACTTGGCAGTTAAACATTCCGTTGCTGGGACTCGAACACGGGTTTCTCGGGTGAGAGCCCCACTCAGCCCAGTATCCTAACCAACTAGACGACAAAGGATTTGTTCGTCAGGCGGCAACCAAGCTAGTAACTTCACTGGAGAGGCGCAAGAGGGTTCAAGAGGCACGTCTGTAAAATCCCTCGCTCTCTGCTCGCCCTCCCCATATCCGTTGCAATGCTCGTCGACGTTTTCAACCCTCCGTCTCTGAGAAGCAGCAGATAAACGCCAAGGACGCCCATCCCCCCCGCTTCGCTCTCTCTCATCGCAACCTGGGTACGTCCCCCTCTGTTTCTTCTTTGAATCGATTTTGTCTCATGGGTCCTGCTTCCTCGTTCCGTGCTCAGTCCAAGCTTGTCCCTTTCAGCTCTTCGTTCCTAGGACAAACTGGGTTTTAGTTTTGCTCTTGCCTGCCTTTAGGTCTTTTCTTGATTGTTGCAGTTGACCAGCATGAACAAGCACAGCTCAGTTCATGGTTGCTTTCTGGATTTTTTTCTCGTTGGTAAAAGATTCGTCGTGAAATGAACGGGGTTTTGTTTGAGCTGGGGATTCTTTATTTTTGTCTTTCAGTACTTTCTTGGACCGAAGCACTGTAAAAGAAGAGCAAGACCCACCCGCTACAGTGGCGGATTTTCTTTGCCCTTCGAGGTCAATGGCATCGATCTTGTCCTTGAGCTGTGATTGCTGAGAATTTCCAAGATCCCTCGGAATAGATCATTGGGAGGGTTTACTGCAGAAATGCAAGTTATTCAATCTGGACAAAGTTAGAGTTTAGTGTGTTCTTTGGACATAGTTTGGGTGCAGCATATGATCATTGTAGAGAATTTGATGAATGAGAGAAGTCCACGCTTGTGGCTGTCAGGTCAACACTGTCTTTGTAAAGTGCAATTGGTGTAAATGGACGGTGTTAACCGACAATCCCTATGACTTGAGAGTGACATAGCAATGCCATTTCTTGACTGTCTCTATAGATATGGCTAAAATTAAGGGTGATAGAGTATTTGTGATTTAGATACAGTTAACGAGTGCAGTGAAACGTTGCGCTACTCATTTTGCAAAACTGATCCTGTTTAATATATGCACTCTGAATTTGAACTTTGCAGACAGATTGCCGATAGCTAACAAACTGAATCAAAGATGACTCTCCGGATTAACCCTTGGTCCATCAAAATGCTTCTTGATACCTGCTCGAGTTGCCAATTCCTTATCTGTAGAATTCCCCGCCCTTATTTCGATTGCAAGACGTAAAGGAAAGTTCAGGTCCCTTCATGGAGGAAGGTATTGCGCCTGTGAGGAAATTCTCATGGTTGTTGAAAATCAACCACTTGGTTCTTTGCAATTTTCTTACCTTGTTTATTGGGTTTGTTCAGTGAAATTTGCAGCAGACATCAGGCACTAGTGATCAGGTCTGCGATGGATGCTTCTTATGGCAACCCCACTGGTATGAAATGCTTTCTCCATTGTCATTCTTACAAATAAAAAATTGATTGTTGGATTGATTTTTCTTTCTCTCCCATTCTGGAGCTATTGGAATATTAAGGTGTTGGTTTGACAGAAGCAAAACAGTTTCTTAGAAACACAATTTTGGAAAAGCTTGTGAAAGCTGGTGACTATTGTTAAAACTGAGGTGTACTTTGAAGTGATTAAAAGATTATGTGAGTCACTTTTTGTTCCTTACAGTACCTAATATTTTATTTCCAAGTCTTATTGTTTGCATTTGTTCAAACTGAATTAGGCAATGAGCTACTTCAAGAAAGCAAGATATATGCCAACTTTACTACTGTCTTTACTTTAACCTCTCATACCTGTTGGTATTCTTTTATTACTTATAGTGGAATTTGCATTGGGGAACATTTTCCAGGTCATTTGTTCCTCATGCTATAAGTTTTCTGATATTTGAGATGTACCCTTTCCTGAGTTCTGTCGAGATATGGAGTCAAGGCAATACAGAACAAAAGCATGAAATGTGTAAATCTTATTTCATGGTTATCAACCTACTATGAGCGTGTCGTTGAACTCCCATTCAGAATGCAGATTGTGATGGTTGTTCACCATGTCAAAGCCCATAGGACTAATAGGTCATTCTGAAAGGACCTATAGTACTTAAAACCGTTTTGTATTTGCCTGTTGACATGCTGATTTTCACGTTGAGTAAATTGATGTTTTGTCATGGCTAAAAAAAAATTGATGTTTATCAAGAAAAATTTGAGCTAAATAATGATACGATGTGTTGTTTTGTTCTCCACATCACTTCATCCTACTTTACTGGTCTCTTCAGGTTCGACCATATTTCCTAGAATAAATGTAAGGGACCCGTATAAGCGGCTTGGAATCAGTAAAGAGGCCTCCGAAGATGAAATTCAAGCCGCAAGGAATTTCCTTGTCCAAAAATATGCAGGACACAAGCCCAGTTTGGATGCAATTGAATCTGCGCATGACAAAATAATCATGCAGAAGTTCTACGAGAGGAAGAACCCGAAAATTGATGTCAAGAAAAAGGTCAGGGAAGTAACTCAATCCCGTGCCGTGCAGGCTGTCATGAGCAGGTTTCAGACTCCGTCCTCAAAGTTTATCATAAAAACAGCTACCGCATATTTAGTACTTGGACTTCTCACCGTGCTTTTTCCAACGGAAGAAGGCCCCACTCTTCAAGTGGCCATATCCCTAATAGCTACCATATACTTCATACATGATCGGCTGAAAAGCAAACTGCGAGCTTTTCTCTATGGGTATGTAGATGACATACTTGGTGCTCTTCATCAATTTCAGTTGACGACTCTCTCTAGCTATTTATTTATTTTAAATTGGTGTATTCCTGACGTGATAGTTGTTTAGCTCATTCCTCACCATACATACATCCGTTCTTGTCAATCTAACTGCCCCATATGACGAGCACTTGCAATGGATGTGATGGATTCATGATTTGTCTCCATATGCAGGGCTGGTGCCTTCATTTTGTCATGGCTACTGGGGACATTCTTGATGGTCTCCATAATACCGCCTTTGTTTAAAGGACTGCGTGGTTTTGAAGTAACAACTTCACTTATAACCTACGTTCTGCTCTGGGTTTCTTCTACTTACTTGAAGTAGGAAATTTGGTGACCTTTGAGAAGACCCCAATTTTGATTGGAAGTGGCCTGATATGAGAGTGTTCTTGGTTTCTTCAATCTCCATTTTCATGATGGTTCTTGATGGTAATCATGTATCCATTGACAGCTTGAGCCTTCTTCATTTGTCTTCTAGCATTTGTTCAATGAAAATGCTGGTATAGGATGAACAATTTTGAGATGGCTGTTTTATTGTTTGGAAAAGGAAAAAGCTGTGGAAATGAACTATAGTGACCTTTTGACTGCGGTAAGTTTTCTGAGTGACCGAAAAAAAAAGAAAGACTGGTAAAGTTTTGCATTCCATTCTTCTGGAACTCATCTTTGTGGAGCATGATGTCATGCGAGCAACGATGTTTGACGTTGTCGTATGCATCGATGGAAGTAATAGCTTCGTGAAAATTCATGTGGGGCTTACTAAGAAGTTATTGAAGTCGACTAATGGTAGGGATATTTGTTAAAAAAAAATAGGTTTACAAATTTTGTGACAATCTGAAACTGGTTAATTAAGTGTGTTCTATTCGTATACCCAATAAGAATCTGGCAATTTGAAAATTACAGACCAAAAACAAAATTTGCAAATTTAATGTTTATACCATTGTTAATATCTATGTCATTATTGGGTAAAGTTTCCGCGAAGCAAGCGCTCCGTTGAAAATGCAAATTTTGCCAGTAGTAGTTTCTAGCGTGGGTTTTTATAAAACCCAAAGTCTCATTAGGTGATTTTCTTATCGTTATTTTTTCTTAATTAATGTTACCAACGTACTTGCAACACTCAAGTCAAATTCTTCTACCAGAATCAAAAGAACCTTGCCAGAGAAAGTGTAGGGTACTGAGGATGATTTGCTCTTCCATGTGAAGGCGAACTCACTCCATCGACTCAGACTTGGCATGTGAGACTCGGCATGAACACAGCGCAGGCGTATCTGACGTACTGTCATAACATATGCTTATAAAGTGGTTGAGGTGGCGATCAGTTTGAATGCTAATGCACATTACTGCAATAAAATCAACAAGAAGAGTCGTCTTTCCATACTCTTAACCCGATCTGATGCTAGTCTTTCATATTGGAAGATGTCGAAGCATTTCCAGCACGGGAAACTAGCCCTCATGGGGCCCAAACGATTTGTTCAAGACACTAGTATCAGAGACGGTCAAAGAAAGCAGACTTCTGTGTACTTCATCACATCAAATGAATGGCAACATTTTAAAGAAAGGAAGATGGAAGTAAGAAGATCGACCTTGAATTAAAACGAGTTACTACAGCCATTTTACATCGTTGGAGTATTTATTCTATATTTACAGGTGAAGGTATCGACATAACAATTACAGGGGTGAAGCAAAGGCAAATTATTGCAATTGTCGATTCACACCAAGTCCTGGATAGACAAGTGCAACTAAGCATAATCAGGATGAGGGTTACAGTATCCCCCATAAATTAGAATTAAGCATCTCCTGAAAAGATTATCATGATATCATAGTTAGGCAGTGAACCACCTCCCAAATTCACGTTCACCATGAGCATGCACTTCAGATAGAGCTCCTACCACTATTTTGGCATTCAGACAGCCACAAGTCTATGTTTTCTGTGATCTGTTGCCTTACTTTGTGGACCGCATCTGGGGAGCTGCAGTTCTGGGCATTGCCTGAAAGAAGCATGACACTCAGACAATGTAAACTTAGAAAACTTTCTTTACTAGAGACAAAAGTAATTGAATTGCACACGATATTTGCTTTTCCTAAACTGCAAAAACACATTCATAACAGAAGTCATTCTAATTAAGCTGGAAACGGTGAATGTTAATGTCAAACTCCACCGGAAGCTCAGGGCCAGTGGCTGGGAAAACTTTAGCAGGAGATGATATCAAGGGTTTAAACCTCACTAATCATTCCTCAGTTGCCACGCCAGGAGGAGAAACTCAACTGCGCACACACTATTTTTGAGACTAGGATTACCTGTTCTCAACAATTCCAGTATACTTCTTATTTTTAAATAATTCACTTAGTGCAGCACTTCATTTTCATCTTCTGCTTCTGCTCATCTCTTCTTAATATCAGGAGACAGCAAACACTTATTTTTGCTTTGTATTTTTCATTCCAAATTTGTCTTCGTAAGGGGGGAAATCATGAGTTTATTAAAGAAAATAATCATATCTTGAAACCGTCAGGACCAGCAGAAGAAGAGCCAAAATGAGAAGAAAATAGGCATGGCACGAGGCAATATCACCAAGTTATTCATGCAAGAATCAAACTGAAATTTCCATTTTCCACAGTGAAGACATTCAGTTCTGCTGCGCATTCACGCCACTGGAAAATGCAAGTCTCCCAATGAAACAGCATACAGTAGTCGCAACCATAAATATTTCATAACTATATGCAGCATGTAAGTAGATCCAAGCCGTCCATACCTTCAAGGCTCATAGGAGACTGTGGGCACCCTCGCATATCAGTTCCATGTCCGCAATTATGACAGGAGATGAGGTAGGAAGGCACTGACAACATTTGAAATTCAACCGTAATTTCAGTGTGAAAGAGAGTGACAGAGAGAGGTCCAAAAAGCATAGGCAATGGAACCCCATATGAACATGTAACTGCGGATGTACTGGACCAAATAAGTATTACTTGGAAAGATCTTTGACAGTTTATAGAGGCACTTCATTTTATATTCTTAACCAAAGACATTAGGGTTAATAACACAAAAAACCCTAAACTGGTACACCTGTAACAATTTTACCCTAACTATTTTTTTGACAAAAAAAAACCCCAAATTGGTACACCCGTGACAAATTTACCCCGAACTATTTTTTTGACCACCAAAAATCCCAAATTGGTACACTTGTGACAATTTTACCCCGAACTATTTCTTTGACCATCAAAAACCACACATTGGTACACCTGTGACAATTTTACCCCCGAACTAATTTTTTGACCACTAAAAACCCCAAACTGGTATATTTGTGGCAAATTTACCCTCTGTTAGTGTCCGTTAAATTATATTAATATCACAAAAAATCACAAATTGATAAACTTGTGACAAAAAGAGGGGTAAAACCCAAAATCGGTATACATGTCGATTACCACGTGTCATTAAACTTAGCAATTTGATAGTAAAATTTAACGGAAACTAACGGAGGATAAATTTATCACATGTGTACCAGTTTGGGGTTTTTTGTGGCCAAAAAATTAGTTCGAGGGTAAAATTGTTACAGGTATACTAATGTGGGGCTTTTGATGGTCAAAAAAATAGTTAGAGGTAAAATTGTCATGAGTGTACTAGTTTAAGGATTTTTGTGGTCAAAAAAATGATTTGGGGTAAATTTGTCACAAGTGTACCAGTTTGGGGTTTTTTGTGGTATTAACCCAAGAAATTAACGCACATAGCAATTCTTCATCATCGTTCAGTCTAACAGCACGGCACCATAAATTGTTGTCCATGTAAACAACAATAACAATAATGAATAGTATTGATATTTATGCAAGAGAAAGATTAATGTCAAAATGCGTAGGGAAGTTTAGGTTTATGTCATCATCTCATGGAATGTGTGTGTTAAGCATGTTGCTAGCTTGAAACCAAAGAGAAACTTCACGATCATGTTCTACTCTTCACTAATTGAAACCAGTGGCTAACAAAAACTAGTAAATGGTTGTCTGAAATCATGGGAACTTACTATCTGGTGAAGAGATCTGTTTTGAAGCATGCCGCCATGGATCTTGAGAGCCATTCGTGAAAATTATCTTTGAGCCTGGCAAAGTTACACCTTGATGTCAAAAGGAAGCACACAAGTTTCTTTTTGATAAGAAGTATGTTATATATACAATGTGTGCCTATTTCCCGACAGCTTACACTTATAGGGAAAACTGTCGCCTGAAGCTAAGATAGTATCAGAGTATGATCATGAGTTCGAATCTTGACACTCTCCTATATTCATTACGCATATTTGTCTGCTCCCTAATTTTCTTGTGGATGTGTAAGACCTTACACTCAAGGTGGAGTATAGAAAAAGCATGCTAGATATACATTAGGAGCCTGTTTCTTGACAGCTTTAACTTTTGGGGCTACAAATAGATAACTTTGATGAAAAAAAGCTATGTGCAGATTCCAGAATATGCTCATGATGTGTCATGTACTATTATATATTTCATTTGGTTTATTGTCAACATTATTTAACCAGATTCATTTTCAGCCCTTGATATGACTTTTCATTGATGCCTATCAATTTATGCAGAAAGACTTAAATAAACAGGATTGTAAGCATTTACTGAAGAATGCTAACTACAAATACAGTAGTATCAGCTCGATCGTCAGTTATAATCAGTTAAATTATAAGAGTCCCAGAAAACAGGGCACAGACATTGCATGAAACTCTTTAATATATTAAACAGTTCCATCCATCTGGGCTTTCGTAATTGTGTGTTCCAGATTTAGGTGTCTGATTTTATTTGTTGCTTGGCTTTTCATGAAAAGGATAAGCTCAGAAATTGCCAGCCGCTGAATCTCCTAAATGAAAAAATTGAAACTTTACGATTAAAGGGGCATCAAGAACCACAGAAATGTCCGGTCAATTCCTAAGAGAAAATCCATATGATTCTTAAACGCATGGATAACGAAACACTAACGAGCCAAACTAGAAAGATTAGTGCTCAGACCTGCTATTCTTGTGCCCCCATAGTATAAATTTGTTGCATCAACATCAGGATATATTCCCTGGCCGAACACGTTCTTGCAAAGATCTAAATGGTATCTGTTGCGACACAAGAAATATAGACTTGGGTATAAGATTCACACAGAAAACTAATGAAACAAGGAATGACGAGTATGGAGATGAGAATACCTTGTGTCAACTTTTGACGAGCGGACACTGTCATTGGAGGGGGCCACCTGAAAGTATGCAACTTCAGTGCAAACTTGGAACCACCACAACCGATCGCTCCTATCTTCATTAAGAGCTGTGTTCTTCAAGTGCTTTTGACTATAACTAACGCTATCTGCATAATTGTCTTTAACATATTTGGCGTATGCACCCTGCATAAACATTTCAATTTGACCAAATAAAACTCAGAACAAAAGCTAAAGAGGAGGAGCACACCCCTCAATTTGTTTTAGGTGTCCCATGTTCACTCAGATAAAGCTTGCATCACAATAATATTGAATATCTGTTTGCACAGCTACTCCACAGAAAACAATTTGTGGGCGAATGATGGCAGATGTTTAAATAAAGTGGATTAATTATTGACTATGAATAAATATTGCACTTGTTCAAGAAGCATCATAAGACACAAATCACTCATAAATGTCTAACAGATATGTGTTGCCAAAAATTAGGAATCCCACCACATAGAAAGAGAAGATTAACTTTGTGGATGGCATAGAAGTAATGGCAAACATCCTACTGTCTAGGGAATAGTATATATGTGGAGAAATTTCATTGTCTCAAGGAAGCTCTTCAAGCATGCATGAATAATAACCATGCCTTTGATCTGACTAAATCATCTCAACTCAAAAAATCTCCCAAAAGCATTCAACTATGCTATTCTATATGGCAAACCTAGTAAAATTATATACAATTTGCGGTTGCACTATCAATCGGAGGAAACGTTTTCAAAGGTATAGACAACTTCAACATTTACTTTCATAAAGCTCTAGAATACAATAAAAGAATGAGGTTAAGGTAGGAAAAAGTTTCTCACCACCAAGTCCTCCCCATGCTTCTTAGCTTGAATAAGAGGAGAGCACAATTTATCGGGATTTCCATATTGGAACTGTGGAGGATGAAATCTTGAATATCATTACCTTGTAAAGTAACAAAATAAACGCAAATGAAAAATGATATGCTTACAGCTATAACAGCAGCGTCTGCCAGAAAATACAAGAAGTCACCATCAATCTCAAGCTGCAGAGTATGAGAAAGATTACTTTAAAAAAAAGTAGGATCAAAAAGGATTACACATTGCACAACAGCTAAACACATTTCTGAAGACATAATCGCCATATTAAGGAAAGAGGAATTCGAACCTCAGCAGCACCAAACAACTCCTTCAATGCCTTTCCATTTGATGCAAGCCGTTGCTCAACAAGTTGATTTACTTCCTGCAATGCAGCCTTACATTCCGGTCCAGCTGAAACACCAATCTAAAGTTGGAAACAACGGTAGAAAGTTTTATTTAGTCAGAGAATATTTCCAAGTATTTCTCAATACAGATCAAATGGAACATCATAAAGGCTGAAGACAGCAGCCAGACATCAAAATACACCTCACAACATAATCATAACCCCAACTTCTTGGCCTTCTGGCAAGTTTAAAAGGACAATGCTGGCAATAAAGATTGTCCTTACCTGCTGGTCAAATTCAGGGAAATCGTACACAGCTTGAACAACGGCAGAACTTGCAAGACTTCCACATGTCAAATGAGGGAACTTAAGACGAAACCACGCACTGAGAGCTCCAGAATAAGAAATGCCAAAAACAAACCAGGGGTTTCCGGCATCTGTTCTATTGAGCTTCAGATTTACTGAATCCTGCACATAGTGTCAAAATAACTAACTAGTCAGACTGCTAGCAGACATCATGTGAAAGGGAGACTCACTTCAACACACAGAAGTAAAGACTTTCTAGAAGAAATGCTAAAAGTTTCTCTCAAAAGAATCTAGCACATGACTTAGCCATATTTATAAGCATCACTTGCAAACACACACCAATCAAATTAATATCTGATGGTCGCAGGAAGGATAGTGTAAAGCCAAATCTTCTCATTCCAGCAACACTTGTTTTCCAAATGCAGTAATACCCATCAGAGCCAACACTTCAATCAAACAAAAACAAGGGCAGGTCATCCAATCACTCGGAGGGATTGTTCTCATGTCATGCGCACAGCATGCAAATGATACCTAAATCAATTTCTTCCCCCATGTGCTAAATTTTCAGTCATCTCTGCAGCAATGTCTTTTCGCAAGTGAAGAAAAGGACACTTTGACCACATCCCGGTTGCACATCAAAATAATACTAGCTCTAACTAGTAACAAGATTACATCAGTGATGATTTTTCAGAGTTTCAGACCATCTCTCTTCTGAAAATCAAGGTTTCTTTATGAAACTTCTATCACTATTGTCATTCATGGTAAATCACATGCTTAACAGATATGAAAACTTGCCTGATAAAATTGACGAAAGGAAGCCAAGTCAGAGAGTGCCTGTTTAGATGATAAGTATTTCAGATTTGTTGTTGTCAATGATTTGAAAGGAGAACTCTTCCCATAGTATCGATGCTCAAGTGAAACCACAGCAGCTCCAAACTTCTTTGCCAAAACCTGCATGAATTAACAAGGGGAAAATTTTCCTTACCAAAAAAAAAAAAAACAAGGGGAAAATTTTTCAAAGAATCACAGCTTAGGATAACCATGAAATTCCAATTTTTTCTCTCTGAATGTGCCAGTATAATGCTTAGTGGGATGCTAACCGCTTTATAGTGATTTCACGATTGGCATGCTTATACTAGCCAAAAGCTAGCAGAACACTGAGCTAAGTAGTACTTACACTAATGTAGTCATTCGCTATCCCATTACATGCAGATTCACCGCAGATTTTCAAAAATATTGGTCCATCCGGAAGCTGGAAATAGTCAAGGAACTCATAGTAGCGCTGCGCAAATTGACGATGATCCTGATAATGAAAGTTCAATTTCCAAGAGTTAGCAATAGCATGATGCCCTTTTCTGAAGATCGCTATAAAAGAAACTCAGTTATAGTGCTCCCCTACGTTACATGTTGAGTCGCTTCACGACAATCCACAATGGCATAACAACTTCAACTTCAAAGTTAGAAGACAGAAAGATAAAAAGGGCAGAAAAACTTCGGTGTATGTCCAGAAACACAATGTAGAATCCATTATCATAATCACAGAAATAGAATGTGCAAAAGGGTAATATGAGTTTTAGCAATTAACAAATATTAACAATACTTAGAGATCATTTTACCCAAAAAAAAACAATACTTAGAGATCAAACCCATGCAAAACATGGTCAAATGCACTAGTTTAGATATGTTGTCAATTATTGGCCTTCTGTACTTATTTTGCAAATACTAATATTGCATCATCTCTCGTTTCAAGGAATGGGCCACAGAAATCTTCGAATTCTTGTGTGTACTTCGACGAGAAAATATAGAAAAATTTGCTCGAGTTCATAATAGGTGGGTTGCCAATAAAATTCACTAATAATTAAGTTAGCGGATGTAATTAAACAATATGCACAATTTCGCGTGGCGAAAAAACAGTTAATTTAATGTATCCGATCAATCGTTACCCCAATTCACAAGCAAATCGATCGCGTCCTCCAAACTCAATTAGTTCAAAGTTCAATCGGATTAACCTTCAAAACGGAAGCAGGAATCTATTACGAGGGAAAAAAAACTGATGGGTGTTAGCATTTCAAGCAGCTCATCCCCGAGGACACCGACCACCAAACATCAAGCGACCGGTTACCTACGAATCAACATGAAATCGAGCGAAACAAAAGAACAGGATCATCCGCAGAGAGAGAGAGAGAGAGAGAGAGAGAGAGAGAGAGAGAGAGAGTACATATGGAGAGAAGTGGTCGAGGGTTTGGTTGAACCAGAGCTCATCCTTGGTCAAGTAATATCCGGCACCGTTGCTGGAAGATTGGTGAAGCAAATTTCGGTCCCTCGCGTAGCCATCGCACAGGGCCACGAGCATCGACATGAAAAGAGGAGTCAGTATCGAGATCGGGCTCATTGAAGTCCCCATGGATGGAAGTCGCTTCTTCTTCTTCTTCTTCCTCTTCCTCCTATTCAAAGAATCCGATTTTGCAGGGGAAAGGTTCGCTTTTTCTTCTTTGTATTGCCGGACCAGATGGTTTGGGAACACTAGTATTAGCGGTTCGACTCCCGCTTACAAAATTAATATCACGAAAAATCTTAAAACTTATCACAAATTAATTTTTTAACTATTAAAAATCTCAACCTAATATATTTATGATAAATTTATCATCACTTTATTTTAAATTACATGTGATACACTTCTAACAAATTTACGATCAATTAATTTCTATTAAATTTTACCGTCAAATTGTAGAGTTAGATAACATGTAACAATTGATGAATATACTAATTTTGTATTTTACCCCTCTATTTATCACATATTTACTAATTTATAATTTTTTATAGTATTAATCCAATTTAATAAATAGTAAATCGATTACAAGTATATCAGTTTAAAATTTTTTCTGGTAAAAAAAATTAGTCTGTGGTAAATTTATTATAGATATATCAGTTTGGAGTTTTTGGTGATTAAAAAATTAATTCAGAATAAAATTATCACAGGTATATTAATTTAAAATTTTTCATGATATTAAATCCTTTTAAAAATTTTCTTAGGACAAGTATTAAGTAATTCCATAATATCTACTCCGTAAGGTGCACCTTCTCTTTAAAAAAAAATTGCACCTTCTCCTCTTGGAACCGTATGATGAATGCAAGTAACGCATTAAAAATAGGCCCAATTCCAAAAAAAACCCTCAATTTTATACTTTGTCTCAAATATACCCTGAACTTTTTTTAGTCTAAAAAAAAACCATCAACTTTTCTCTAAGTCCCAAATCTACCCTCCCGTCCAAAAAAAAAAAAAGAACAGAGAACCGGTAGCTGCGGCGGTGGCCAAGCCTTCGCGCGGTGACCGCTGCCACAGCCGCTGGGAAGGAGCAGCGGCCCTCGCTTGGGCCTTCTCGAGGGCCGGCGAGGGTCGCCGGCCCCGGGCGAGCCGCCGGCGAGGTCGTGCAGGCCCTGATCTGGGGCGAGGGTCGCGCCCTCCCCCAGATCGGGGGCTGCACGCCCTCGCCGGCGGCTCGCCCGGGGCCGGCGAGGGTCGCCGGCCCTCGCAGAAGGCCCAGGCGAGGGCCGGCGGCCCTCGTCGGCCCCGGGCGAGCCGCCGGCGAGGGCGTGCAGCCCCCGATCTGGGGGAGGGCGCGACCCTCGCCCCAGATCGGGGCCTGCACGGCCTCGCCGGCGGTTCGCCCTCGCCGGCCCTCGAGAAGGCCCAGGCGAGGGCCGCCGCTCCTTCCCGGTGGCTGTGGCGGCGGCCACCGGTGAAGGCTTGGCCACCGCCGCAGCTACCGGGTCTCTATTGTGTTTTTTTTTGTCTCTGGATGGGAGGGTAGATTTGGGACTTAGAGAAAAGTTGGTGGTTTTTCTTGAAACAAAAAAAAGTTCAGGGTATATTTGGGACAAAGTATAAAGGTGAGGTTTTTTTTGGAATTGGGCCAAAAAATCTCATCCCAATGAATGAAAGCATAGTACATCTAGCAAATTACAAAACAGACGGATTTCTTTTGAGCTTCTCGTTTAGAACCGTCTCTACTTTCTCTTTTTAAAATTTTTCTAAGGGAAGTTTTCATTTTGTTTTAGCTTCTTATTTAGCATCATCTCTACTTTCTCTAATTAAAATTTTCCCAGGCGACGAGAGAGAGAGAGTTGACTTGGATGATTTTAGCGATCCAAGATGTCCCCATCGACGTGTCATCATTTTAAACAGCCACATCGAATGCCAAAATGGGCAGTTAACGTCAACGGCTAATTAATGATATTAGTGTCCAATTTGGCATTCTCAACCATGAACCGTAATTTAAAAAGGCTTTACGGTGAAAGGAAAAAAAAAACGTACTTAAAACTGAGGAAAATGATTTCTCCATTCCAATAGGAAGAAATCGTTTTAACTCCTTTTCATGTGCATGTTCACTTAGAGCTTCGATTTACGTTCTCTCTAGCTTGGTCTTCATCACTCTTTGGCTCCTTTTGTTTGGATACTGATTTTGGTACCAATCTTTGATTACTTTCTTTGGAATGGAGAACCATTTTCACGTGAAGTTTTGCGAACTATGAGAAATTACATATGTTAATCATTTACATTTCCTTTTTTAGGTTGCTTTATTTTTATAGTAAAAACATAAAATTTTTATTTCATGTATTACTAATATCATAGACAAGCAATTTGATATTATCTTAGTATCTTATATTCGGAACAAAATACAATTACAACGTAGAGAATAATTTTTAATATAAGATCTAAATATCAAAAAGATTTTTCCATCTCACTTTTAAGTACAACATTGAACAACTAAAACCAGCCATTTTACTTGAAAATGATTTTCACAAAGAACATTTTCCTCCATCAAGAAGTTTTTCACAGAACAAATACCCAAGAACAGCAAATCCAGAGAAATGGAGATGCTTGATGGACAAAAGGATAACTATGTATTTATTGAACAAAGAGACCATTTTTATCAGATTTTCTCATTATCTTATTAAAAACCATTTGATCCCATCTTGGAAGTGCATAGTTCAGAATTAATAGTAATCACTCATATTTTTGTAACACACATAGTTGAAGAGGAACATGTGATAATTAATCACCCTTAAACCCTTCAACAGCCAATTTATGACACTCATACGTATTTAGGTCCTTTAGTATTACAACCCTTCAAAACAACAAGACCATGTACTTAATTTCACACAAATTGTCAAAAGAAAAGCATGGGGAATTTGCTGCTGCTTCTTCATCCACCGTCTCTGATCTTTTCCTTGTGAACTAAAACTTGAGCTCTCAAAAGGAGAAGTTCATGATGTCCATGCTGAGGCTCTCCATCATCATGGTCTCCATGAACCCACAGTTGCTCACGGGTGCTTTGTTGAAGCTCCGCAGCTTGGGCTTGAACGGGCAAGAGGAGATGGGGATGATCGGGATGTTCTCGCAGTTGCAGATCTCGACCATATACCCGTCGGGGTCGTGGAAGAAGACTTGGTCCACCTTCGCCCCCGCTTCCTCGACCACCGCTGTCACGTACCTCATCCCCATCTCTTGTAGTCTCCTCTTCACCAGCCCCACGTCCGTGCACTGTACAAAGAAGGCAAAACCACCCAGTTATGGTGACGTCTATGCCTTCTAAATCAATGGATGCAACGAAAAATTGCGGGTTCTCATCTTGGTCTGCGGTTACTTTTGAAACAAATCCTTTTAACAGTTGAGCAACTAGGACTAGTAACTCAAATTCAATGTGCCTAACAGTTCTACCAGTTAATGGAGACATTTTTTTTTTTGCTAGAACAGTTACTGGAGACTTATGCTGTATCAAACTTACTTGGAAAGACATATGGTTATCCTTGGGGTTGATTGGACGCGGCTCGTCAATGGCCTCGTTTTCCTCTATTGATGGGTTCTCAATCAAGTGTAACCCTATTCCATAGTTGTATAACCTGCGTATCAAACACACAACACACACAGAGAATCATGCACATGCAGGCGGGGGACAGTATGAAAGTGAAATAATGTCTTTCATATCAGTAACTCGAAAGAGATAAAGTTAGAGGAGACAGACCAAGCTCCATTGAAGTTGAAAGAAGAAGGGCGTTTGATGAGGACGAAGCCGAGAACGTCCTCGTAGAACCTCACCGAGTCCCACAGGGACCGGCACATCAACGAGAGATGGTTCAGTGAGAGGAGAGGCAGTGCTTCGCAGCCTCCCATCACTTCCTCAATCTCCATCTTTGCACCCATCATCATCTTCTCTCTGAGAGCTTGGTCGCCCCTCTTCAGCTTCTGATCCTCCTCAAAAAGTTTCTCTGTGTTGTTCTTCTTTTGGTCTCACTCGAGCATATGTGATGAATGGAATGAGTGGCGATTAGTTCCTTTTTAAAGAGAGGGGGTCATTTTGCTTTAACTTGAAAACTTAGGCAAAAGAAAAAAAATGTTTGCGAGAGGAACTTTCCTCGCAGATTCTCTCTTGGGACAATGCGGATGCCCTTCATTTCAAACTATCTGATTTGAGTTTGGTTATCTCCTGTTTCGTACACACCTTAGTGTAAATGTTTAATCCACGCCGACCCTATCGAATGTAAGTTGTCTGTATTCCGAAGCTTAATTAGTACGATGAAATTATGTCACCTATTTTTTATATTAATGAAGTGGTTGAGGCTCTCTTTGAGCACCCGACTAATCTTCACTGGATATAATAATTCTCTTTTAATCTCACACATGTCGAGTCATTACCGAAACCATAGATAAGTGTTCAATATTGAGGTTGCCTCGAGAGAATGAGTAAATGTGGTGATTCGAACTTAATTAAGCCTTGAGCATGGAGAACGATTACACATATCACTTGATTAACCCCTTTGAGGTTAAAGTATTTGTCGGGATTAAATTTATTATTACCGATTATCAGAGATATATACCATTTCCCAAGCTTTTCAGTAGGTGCATAAAGATCATATCCTCGATGTTGATATGTACAGAGTTTTTGCCAGTCGTAAAAGCAATAAATTTGAACAAGGCATGCAGGATGTGGTATCGGTGGAACCCCATCACAGTTGCTGCAAATGATGGTGCAACGTTCCAAAATCTGAGAAACTTCCCACGATGCTTCCTCTCATCAGTAGATGAAGCCTCCTCCATCATCGTTCTCTCCATGCATTTGTCTCCGGAAAGCTCGAGAAGAATCCAAGAAGCTCAACAGCGACGAAGTTGCCCCGTCGCTCCGACCAAACACACATGGCGTGAATCACATTTTGCGTGCATACCTGATCTTGCGCCGCTCTAATTTCAGTTGGAATTGTTGCGCTGTGCAATCAAATACTCAAGAACTCGCTCAATCTGTACGATGCGGTCATTTCCATCACCTAGTTTATTAATGCTGACGTGGCGTTATCGGTACAGTAGTTGCTGACAGCTGTATCTGATGTGGCGCCTGATATAAATAAAGGAAGATTAGAGAGAGAGAGAGAGAGAGAGAGAGAGAGAGAGAGAGAGAGAGAGAGAGAGAGAGAGAGAGAGAGGGATCCAGTGTTTTTCTTCAAGGCCTCGGTTTGGTTAGGACATGTGTCGCACGGTTTGATGAATTCGAAAAGGGTTAATATCACGAAAAACTCCAAATTGATACATTTGTGACAAATTTTTTCAAAATTAATTTTTTAACTACTAAAAACTCCAAACTGGTACATATGTGATAAATTTACCTTCCGTTAGTTTCCGTTAACTTTTACATTTAAATTACTGAGTTGGATGATACGTGGTAGTTGATGGATATGCAAGTTTGGAGTTTTACCCCTCTGTTTGTCACATGTTTATCAATTTGTGATTTTTCATGGTATTAATCCAATTTAACGGAAAGTAAATTTGTTACCAGTGTACCAATTTGGGGTTGTTGGTAGTCAAAAAATTAGTTTGAGGTAAATTTATCATAAATGTATCAGTTTATGATTTTTCATTGTCAAAAAATTAATTTTGAGTAAATTTATTGTAAGTGTACCAGTTTAAGGTTTTTTGTGGTATTAACCTATTCGAAAAACTATGGCATAAAGTATAAACTTTTTAAGTGTACAATGACAAAGAAAATTAAGATTTATTTAATAGTCACTAATTATTTAGGTGCTAAATGGGAAACTTTTTGGGTAACAATAATTTCGCAGAAAATTTACAATTTAGAGAATATTTTTTTTAACTTTAATCATTGTTATCTTTCAAAAACTGAGTTAATGAAAAAATATTTTCATTATTAACAACAATTCGTACCTAATCATTATTATCGATAATATAAACAATATCTGTAACCTCTTTTCCTAAGAGATATAAATGAACAAAATTAGGAAAATCTTTTCAAAATAGTTGATTTTCTGTTAAACAAACGGGACTCTATTCAGCTTTTAGATACATAGATGTCACCTTCATAGATGCTATATTAATAATAAAAATTGAATAGAAGATTAAGTAGCTCCTTTTTTTTATTTGAATCATTTAGATGGCTTTTGAATGAAGTTTTGAGTCACATCAGTAAACTAGTGGACTGAACATTTTTTTACGGCCGAGGAGTTGGCTAAGGGCTCATCAAATGGGGCATGTGTCCCGCTCGCTAGGGCTGTCAGCGAACCCGCGCAGGCCCGGCTCGGACTGCGCCAGCCCGACTCGACTCCAAAATTTGGAGTATTTTAGGGTCGGGCTTTAGCCTTCTTCAAATATGGCCCTAAAATTTAAGGCATCATTAGGTTTGGGTTATGGTCAGGCCGACCCATTAACATTCTGGGCCGATCCATCGCCCTTTCTCAAGTCTCTCTTCCCTCTCTCTCCCCTCTCTGCGCGTGCACTGCGCAGAGCGTGAAGGAAAAACCCAAATCTCTCTCCGATCGAGCGACGAAACCGATCACTTCCCTTTGTCATTTCGCGACAGCTTCAGGGTACTTCTTCAAGCCGAGGACCAGATCCGGGGGCGGCAGAACCCGGAGCCAGGAGGCGCTGGGCTCGGATATCGTGCGGAGGCCGATTGCGCGGTTGGCGAAGGATTTGGTTGGGGTTTCGGTGGAGGACGAGGTGTCCGGAGGAGTGGAGAAGGCTGATTTGAGCGGTAGAGGAAGCGAAGACAGTGAAGAGGAAGTGCAGGGAGAGGAAGAGGAGGAGGAGGAGGAGGAGGAGTGGGTTGATTGGGAGGATAAGATATTGGAGGACACGGTGCCTCTGGTTGGCTTTGTGAGGATGATTCTGCACTCTGGAAGGTGAGGCCTCACATCTTTTGGTGAGAGCAGAGTAACATCTATTAGGACTAACATTTGCACGGTGCCTCCGTTACGTTAAACCCAGCTTTTGCTTTTGCGTTCTCTCTACCAACTGCTCTGCGTGGATGCGTGCGTTTCGTTACCTAAGTTTAGCTCTCTTCAGGTGGAGGTAAGGAGGTGCTTCACGTTGGGTTTCTCTTCCTTTTTCTCGTTTTTTTTTTTCGGGGTGGTGGATGCTTTGAATTCTAGTGTGTCTGAAAGAGGAAGGGGCTAAGTGCAAATAGGAATCGGTTCCGAGTTTGTCCGTGCCGTGTTGAGGCAGGTGATGAGGGTAGTTCGAAGGCATTGAGGCATTTGTTTGGTCTTTTTGCGATTTCCGATGCAATTGAATGATGTAGGATCTTGAACGGACTCCTTGTGTAGTTATCGCGTTTTGATCGCCGGTCCGATATGCACATCTTGGTGCTAGAAGAGGTCTTTCTTAGGGGGGGGGGAGAGAGAGAGAGAGAGAGAGAGAGAGAGAGAGAGAGAGAGAGAGAGTGATGCCGAAACGCGATAGAAAATTTGACTGAACAAGAAAGTTCGATAGAAGAACAATTCGTCCTCCAAATATGATTATCAAATCAAAAATATTCAAAATCTGATGAAAGGAAACCCTAAAACAAGCTTATATAGACTTAAACCTAACCCTATTAGGAAACGTAATCATCAAAACGTAAATTAGGAAACTGCCAATTATTAAATTAACCCAAAAAAAATACTAAAAAAATAGAAAAATCCATCTAAACGATCTCGAATCGCTAAAATCCATCGTTAGTCACGGCCAAAGGCGTGAGTATTGATCAGTACGCCGTTTCGCTTCAGCCGACCAAATTTGAGCTCAATCGGACATAGTTGACTTCAAGCCCGCCGGTTCGTCCAGTCGCATAACGGGTCCCGCCGGTGCATCATCCTCCCCTGCTAGAGAAAGATTCGTCCTCGAATCTGCTTCTCCTTTGTTATCGTCATCAATCTCTTCAAGACCTTCTTCTTCTTCTTCAAGGTAGTAAGGTGACAAATCCGCAACATTAAAAGTTCCGGATACATTATACTTACCCGGTAATTCGATCTTGTAAGCATTGTCACTAATTCGCTCCAAAACTCTAAAAGGTCTATCAGCTCTAGGTTGAAGCTTGCCAAACCTACCCGCTGGAAATCGTTCCTTCCTAAGGTGAATCCAAACTAGATCACCTTCCTTGAAGACGACCCTTTTCTTGCGCAAATTCACGCGTTGCTTGTACTTCATATTCTGCCTGTTGATCTGATTATGGACCTAGGAGTGCAGCTCTTTGATATGTTTTGCATGTTCTTCAGCTTCCGAACTAAATTGCTTGAGAACTGGTATCGGTGTGAGATCTAATGGAGTAATTGGATTACGCCCATAAACCACTTCAAAAGGAATTTTGCCAGTAGTTCGGTTTTCTGATCTGTTATATGCAAATTCTGCCTGAGGCAATGCCAAGTCCCATTATCGAGGATTATCTCCAATCAAACTTCGCAGCAAATTCCCTAAACTTCAATTGACAACTTCAGTTTGACCATCAGTCTGAGGATAATGAGATGAACTAAACTTCAAACTTGTACCCATGTACCTCCAAAGAGTGCATCAGAAGTGACTCACAAACTTCACATCACGATCTAAGGTTATAGACTTAGGAATTCCATGCAGCTTAACAATTTCCTGCAGAAACAATCGAGCAACCTGTGAAGCATCACATGACTTGCTACACGGGACGAAGTGGGCCATCTTCGAGAACCTGTCGACAACTACCATTATTGAATCTTTACTCCGCTGTGTTCTTGGCAAACCCAAGACAAAGTCAAGACTGACATCCTCCCACGGTGCAACTGGAACAGGTAGAGGCATATACAATCCTGCATTAGTACTCTTGGCCTTTGCCACATGACATACCCTGTACCTTTCTATAAAACGTGTCACGTCACGCTCCATCCGAGGCCAATAAAAATGTTCACTCAATAAGGCCTTCGTCTTATCCACGCCAAAGTGCCCAGCTAAACCGCCTGCATGCCCCTCAATAATAATAGATTCCCTCAAAGAACATTGAGGAATGCACAATCTGTTACCTTTAAATAGGTAATCTTTCACGATTTGGTATTGCTGAAAATGCTCCGTTTTGCACTTCCTCCAGATATCCCCAAAATAAGGATCATCAACATATAATTCTTTAAAAGTGTCAAAGCCTAAAACCTTTACCTGCATCGTAGACAGCAAAGAGTATTTTCTGCTCAATGCACCCGCCACATTATTTAGCACTCCCGCCTTATGCTTGATGGAAAAACTGAAAGCTTGAAGGAATTCCACCCACTTTGCATGCCGTGCATTCAATTTGTGCTGCCCATTGATGTATTTCAAGGCTTCATGATCAGAAAATAAGATAAATTCTTTCAAAATAAGATAATGCCTCCAATGCTCCAAACTCCTCACAATAGCATAAAATTCTTTATCATAAGTTGAATATTTCCTTTTCGCCTCATTCAACTTCTCACTAAAGAATGCTACAGGTTTACTCTTTTGACTTAGAACACCCCCAATACCAACACCCGAAGCATCACAATGCACCTCGAAAATTTCATTAAAATCAGGAAGCACGAGAACAGGTGCTTTAGTTACCTTCTTCTTTAATAATTGGAAGGCAGCTTCTGCCTCCTTAGTCCACACAAATTTACTTCCTTTCAGACAATCCGTCAGAGGTGCAATAATAGTACTGAAATCCCGAATAAATCTCCGATAAAAAGACGCAAGCCCATGAAAACTACGTACCTCATGAATATTTTTCGGAATCTCCCAATTTGTAATAGCCTCAACCTTAGCTGGGTCCATATGAATGCCTTCCTTAGTTACTATATATCCCAAAAAGGTCACACGATCAGTCAAGAAGTGACACTTCTTGGTATTAGCATATAATTTCTGCTCCCTTAATGCCTCAAACACCCTTCTCAAATACTGCAAGTGTTGATCAGTTGATGCACTATAAATCAATATATCATCGAAATATACGACGACAAACTGGCCAATAAAAGGACGAAACACCTGATTCATCAATCTCATAAAGGTGCTCGGTGCGTTAGATAACCCGAAAGGCATCACCATCCACTCATACAGACCATCTCGGTTTTAAAAGCGGTCTTCCACTCATCTCCGGGATGCACCCTGATTTGATGATACCCACTCCTCAAGTCTATCTTCGAAAGGATAGTCGCTCCATGTAGTTGATCAATTAAATCATCAAATCTCGGAATAGGAAAACGATACCTGATTGTGATCTTATTAACAGCTCTGCTATCCACGCACATTCTCCACGAACCGTCTTTCTTAGGAACCAATAAAGCTGGCACTGCACAAGGACTCATGCTCTCTCGAATTGTACCTTTTTCTAATAATTCCTGCACTTGCCTCTGCATCTCCTCATGCTTCTTAGGATTCATTCTATAAGCTGCCTTATTAGGAATAGCAGCTCCTGGAACAAGATCTATACAATGCTGTATGTCCATCATGGGTGGCAACCCATGTGGCAATTCCTCTGGCACGACATCAACAAACTCCTCAAGTATAGGCAGAACTTGAGTTGGAATTTCTGGACTATCAATATTCTGCTCCATAACTATGACAGCAAAAAGCTCTGGAGCATTCGCCGCCTCCTCCTGGAATTCCGATTTGGACAGCAAATTACTTTTCCCTTCTTTTCTCAAATCTGAAGGACCTAGAGTAATAGTCCGGCCATCCTTTTTGAAGGAGTATGTATTTTTGAATCCATCATGCTGTGTTTTCCTGTCAAACTGCCAAGGTCTTCCTAACAAGATATGACAAGCATCCATTGGAACTACATCACCCCACACTTCATCAACATATTTCTTCCCAATTGAGAATTGCACTAAACATCTCTTGCTCACTTTTACCTCATTCCCCTTCTTAAGCCATGACAGCTTATATGATTGAGGATGTTCGACAGTTTTCAACCCCAACTTTTCTACCATAGTGGTAGATATTACATTCTCGCAACTTCCCCCGTCAATTATCATACTACACACCTTTCCTCCACTAGTGCACTTAGTATGAAATATATTATGCCTGAGCCATGATTCATCATCTACCTCAGCAATATTTAATATTCTTCTAACGACTAGAGACTCACCAGAATCAGCATAGATAATTTCTTCCTGTTCCGCATCCTCTTCTTCACCTTCAGATTCATCGTAAATTGGACATTCATCAAAAACTGGATTATCAACAAGCGTCACAATCTGTCGATTAGGACAATCAGCAGTAAAATGCCCGAATCCTTGACACTTGAAACACCGCTTGCCTGCAGCTCCTCCCCTGCTAGATTCTGCACTAGCTTGCTCACCTTTTGTTGCAGATTTTGAACCAGCGCCCTTAACTGCTGCCGGGGCCGAAGAACTCCCTGCTTTCACCCGGGACTCTTTATCTGTCCACTTGGAACTGTTGCTTGTCCACTTAAATCCACTGTTAGACCACTTGGACTTACTGCTCTTTCTTTTAATCTGCCCCTCCACCTTTAGGGCTAGTCTGCACACATCCTCATACGTCAAATACTGTTGTAATTGGACAATATCAGAGATCTCATATCGCAGCCCTGCCAAATATCGTGCAATCGTCTGCTCGTCTTCCTCCGCCACATCACAACACATCCGCAAACGATCAAATTCTTCAGTAAATTCTTCAACTGTTTTATTACCTTGCTTAACTTTGTGATACTCGATGAACGCCTCTTGCCTATAATGGGTAGGCAAAAAAAAATTTTGCAACAACTTTTTCATCTTCACCCAGCGATCTACTTTCGGCTTCCCCTCTCTAGCGCGTTGCTTTTTCACGTGTTCCCACCAAATCGAAGCATGTTTTCGCAGCCTAATAGCCACTAACTTCATTTTTTGCCCCTCAGTTAGATCCTTAAGATCAAAAATCCTTTCTACCGTATGCAACCAATCAATAAACTCATCAGGATGAGCCTTACCATTAAACTCAGGAATTTCGATCTTTATTCCGAAATTTTGAGAAGAATGCTGATTTCCAGGTCGTACTCCTCGATTCCGCCCCTGGTTCAGAACTCCAAAAGGGTTTACCTCTTCTTCTTCATCATCGGATGAATCCTCCAAATCCGCTCCTTCTTCGGATTGAACACCCAATCTTGCCTCCGCAAGTTGTCGCTCCAAATCCTGAATTCGTCTTCTCTGTTCTTCAATTTCTACGTCTCGCAGATCTCTTAAACGCGGTTGATCGTCTGCTTCAAGAACGCCTCCACGCCCCCGGCCACCACGAGCCCGCCGTCCACGACCGCGATTTTGTTCAGCCATTGAATCAAGCAACCTGTGCTCTGATACCAATTGATGCCGAAACGCGATAGAAAATTTGACTGAACAAGAAAGTTCAATAGAAGAACAATTCGTCTTCCAAATATGATTATCAAATCAAAAATATTCAAAGTCTGATGAAAGGAAACCCTAAAACAAGCTTATATAGACCCAAACCTAATCCTATTAGGAAACGTAATCATCAAAACGTAAATTAGGAAACTGCCAATTATTAAATTAACCCAAAAAAATACTAAAAAAATAGAAAAATCCATCTAAACGATCTCGAATTGCTAAAATCCATCGTTAGTCACAGCCAAAAGCTGTGAGTATTGATCAGTACGCCGTTTCGCTTCAGCCGACCAAATTTGAGCTCAATCAGACATAGTTGACTTCAAGCCCGCCGGTTCGTCCAGTCGCATAACGGGTCCCGCCGGTGCATCAGAGAGAGTTGGCATTTAATGGTTATCGTTGTAACTTGAAGAAGTTAGGAATTGCATCCTGCCTATTTTGTCGGCATAAGTCAAAAGAGATGATGTCTGCTGGCGCTATAATTTATTGTTAAGTGGGTCTTTTTCTTGCTTAAGTTAGTCTTGCGAAACCCTTGCGATTTAACCTAGAAAACAATTTCAAAGCAATTTAACTCCGTCCCCGTGATTTTACAATCAAAATTGCGATTTTAACTACCATGGTTGCTTGATATTGGATGAAGCAAGTAGTGAATACATTTTAGATGAACTAGCTCATTTTGGAAAAGAATTTGGTGTACTACGGTATTTCACAATTTATTTTTTGGCTTTTGAGCATGCTTCTGTGTCCATGTGAAATGTGCATAGATATCCTGAAAATTGCTTGGTACTTCTATCCTTTCTCTTATGTGAAAATGTGTGACTTTGTCTTGATAGTGTCAATTTTGCTTACCTTGGTGCCAATAGTTATACTTAAATCTCTTGGCTAGGTATGTATTGAGGCGGCTCTGACATTACGTATGTTGGCTGAGGTTGATCCAACATGTGTTAAAATTTTGAGATCCAAAAGGCAATGCCTAAATAATATTTAACTTACATAACATTTATGAGAACAAAATGATCTACATAAGTCCCTTACTCTATAAACAGCCAACTGGATACACTGAATATTGGGTATAGTCACTCGAAACATGTATGATTATTCACCAACTAGAATGATCTATGTGCTTGCTAAAATAGTTGGAAGGCTTTTTCATTCATGAAGAGGTAAAAGCACTATCTAGTACTCTGAAATGCCTCAAGATGGTTGCTGTTAATTCTTTTCTTACTTTTGACCTGTAGAGTAAGGAACTTAATCCAACTTCTTTGGAACTCCTCCCAACCTCTACTGGCTGAAGCATTTAAGTATTAAATCATGTATCCATCTAACTATTTGCCTTCCATTTATTTATTTGTTCATACGCTTGAATTATAAGTCACATCTTAGTTTGTGCTCATGGGAACATATTTGCCTCCCATGTCGCTATTGTATTAGTATTTTGTCTTCATATTTATATGTCGATGAACTAAACTTTGGGTTTCTATTTGGCCATCTACTTGCACAAGTGGTAATATAATTAAATACATTATTATATTTCCTCCAATGCTCTTCCTGTTTGCTTTGCTGTGTTCATTCTATTTTTCTTTTCGAGGAAATTTTGGATTCCAGAATGTGCTGGGTGTTGTTAGTAACCCAACCTTATCTTCCAATCAAAGAAATTAAATTTGTGATGCTGCTTTTGAAAATTTCCATATTATGTGTTACTCTCACGTGGTGCCTTCAATTCCTGATGATAGCAAGTTAAATTTACTTAACATAATGCTACCTTTCAGGATGAAATTTTTCACTAACATTTACATGATATTGTTCTTTTCAGATTCAGTGCTCTCATTTTGTATTATGATTAATGAGCACTGTCCTTGACTTTTCGTTAGTGGTCAGTGATTTTTCAACAATTTCTCTCTTTGTATAATGAGAATTGTCTCTCACGCTTTGAATTGATCAAGCCTGTGTCACACTAATGCGCTGCGTCTATCGACTTTTAGGCGACATTGCATCGACGGGGAAAAGAAATTCGAAGTCCAACCCTTTTGCACTAGCTTTATCTTTGGAATGTCGACCCATGATGATGTATTAGTAATTGGAAGCAAGCCAATCTTGCTTAGGAGTGAAAAAATTCTAGTCATTGCTGTTCGTTAATGTTGTTTTAGTTTCTTTCTTTTTTTTTAGTTACTTTGTACTAAAGAACTTGTTCTGCAATGGTATTGTGTTAGTTTCTTTCTTTCTTTTTTAGTTACTTTGTACTACAAAACTTGTTCTGCGATGGTACTGAGAGTGGGAAGAAAAGATGTTTTGGCGTAGTGTTGGAAATCGTCTCTATTATCATTTTTCCGTCTTATGCATATGAAAAGAAAAAATAAGAGAATAAAACCAACCTAACTTGATTAGTCATCTAATGATTTGGTTTTGTATTTGTGGCAGGTTCACAATTCCAATCTATCTACGAGAAAAAAAAAAATCGAAACTCAGTCCGACCAGACTCTGCCCGAGCCTAGGCCTTGGGATGTGCAGTGAACAGGGTCTCGGATGGGTCTGGGCAGGTCAAGCATAACCCTGTAGGTTTCGGGTTAGGTCGGGTATCAAGAAAGCCCAACTCGACCATACCCATTGGCATCACTACCGCTCGATACTCACTTTATATCAAAGGAGCCTTACTCAATGTAGACAAACAATACAATTTGTATATATCAATGCAAATAAGTCGGGACGAAAGGTTTTGCTACCCTCTACTATAAAAAAGATGGGAAAATTCTAAGTAAAAGCTTGAAGTCTCTTTATTTTCTCACATAAAAGCTTAAAGCTGATCTTATGTCAAATAAGGGAGTTGGAGTGGTTATGTCAATATCAAATAAGGGTATGAAATGGCCATGATAGTTTCTAATAAAAGCTTGATCTTGCTAGTCGTCGGCTAGCTAAATAATCCGACTGATCAAGGGCAATTTTATTCAAAGACAATTTTAATTTTAAATTATTTTTTCTTTTTTTCTTTTTTTGGTTTTTCTTTCCTTCTTTGCTAGCGACCAGTGAACGGTGACTCCCAAAGAGGGCTGGCCAAGGGTCACCTCACTAGCTGCTGACAAGAGACAACCTTGCCTTGGCGAGGCGGCCCTCGAAAGCCACAAGCAAGGGTTGCCCTCTCACCAATGACCGAGGCCGACCCTTGCCTATGGCTTTTGAGGGCAACCTTGCCCAAGACGAGGGTCGCCTCACCTAGGCGAGGCCGTCCCTCACCAAATCGGGCTAGGGCAACCCTCGACTAGCCCTCTCCAGGCGTTGAAGGTGGCCCGGTTGCCAACCATTGGAAAAGAAGAAAAGAAAAATTGAAAAAATGAAAAAGAAAGAAAAAGATAGTGAAGGACAAAAATGCCCTTGGCCATCTAGAAAGTTAGGCCCTTATTTGAAACAGACATAACTTTTTCAAGCTTTTATTTGAAATAAGATTCACTTCGAATTCTTATTTGAGAAAATGAGAGAACTTCATTCCCTTATTTATAATTTTCTCTTAAAGATGTTTATACCACAAATGAAAAGTGTTTGGTCCTCTTTTTGGGCCAATCTGGACAGTGGGCTAGTCGACCTGGTAGCAACATGGGAAGCTCTCGTTATGGCCTGTCATATAGGCCCTTGGCCTCATGTTAATGGTGCTATGAGTTATCCTAAGATCCTTTATCCCTTTCATTGCACATATAAAGTTACAAATGTACTGATCTAATTTTTTCGTATAACTTCAATTGAAACTATGAAAAAAAATGCGTAATCCTTTCCTTCAGTTAAATGATTTATATGTACAATAAATACTATATGAACTGTGCCTGGATAAAAGAGCACGTGAATCCTCCACTCCTCAAATAGCGATCTTCACTTTATATGGTCACAATCAATTCGCAAGCTTTTTGAGCTAGAACAATCGTTTAGTCCTTTCTCGATCATACCAATGATCTTTTTTACCTACTTAAGAACATAATATATAATTCATAGTGTCTCGCATTATGTTATTTTTGTCATCCCTTACCTTTATAACGAATATAAAAGAGAAAAACATAACATAACGTGATGGTTTGTTTTCTTCTTCTTCAATTTTTTTTTGCCTCCTTTTGTATTGAACCAATTATTGCATGAGACAATAATAAAGATGTTTATTCCATTGGCGTCAACTAATTTGGTCGCGATCATTGGCCTTAAAACAGCTGGATATGTGGGAGTGCAAATTTTTAATAGCCCCTAAATATAAAATGGACAACTCCTCGATACATGTCGTTTGAAAATTCCCAGCATCACATGCTGGATTGGATTCTTCACCAACATTCAGCCATAAAAGAACGAAGAGAAAAGAAATTAATGGTCAAATTATTATTGTTATTATATATGGATAAATTAATAGTAGTCAAAAGGAGGTGACTTCAACCACATATTTGGCATTTGGTGCTGCCTTTCTCGTATTTAATTGAACTACTTTATAATATGATAAAATTCTGGCACAAAGAAGAGTCCTTTCCATGTGGAGAACTAGTGCAACAACATTGGGAAAATCATAAAAAAAATTTATAAACCTATTGCACTTATACCAATTCAGGGAAAATTGTCCAAAAAGTCTTCAACCCATTGCACGTTTGCCAATTCAATCCTAAACTTTTGAATTTTGCCAATGAAGTCCTAAACATTTTCACGTTTTATCAATTGAGTCTATCCGATCAATTTTCGCTTGAAATTGCTAACATGAATGCCGGCAGTACTACGTAAGATGGTCGGTGCTGATGTAGATAATTTTTAATAATATGTTTTTATATATTTTTTTAATTTTTATTTAGTTTTATTTTTTTATTATTCTTTTTCTTCTTCCAGGTCATCAACAGTCACGACCCTTGCCCAAACCTCGTGAGGGCCACGAAGCCTTCACCCGCAGCCGGCAAGGGCCACAACCCTCACTAGATTTTGGCGAGGCCACGACCCTTGCCCGAGGGTGGCGAGGGGCTCGCAACTCTCGCCCCGTGGCCGGACTTAGAAGAAGAAAAAGAAAAAGTAAGAAAGAAAAAAAAAGAAAAGAAAAGAATAAAAAATAATTAAAAAGTTTGGAAAATATTATTAAAAATTATTAACGTATGCGACGGCCGTATTATTTAGGATGACCGATATCCACGTCAGTGATTTTCAATTAAAATTTGTTGGATAACGAAATCATTTTTTATTAACTAATTATTTCAAACTAATTATTTCAAGTGACGTGAATGATCATTGTTAGTTCAAACTAATCATTTTTCACAAAACAAATGAAGATTAATCCAACATCCTATGCGGAGTCTAGTCCTACTCAGATATTGGTTGTGTTTCTCGTTTGACCTTGACGTGCGAATGAACTTTGTGGGGGCCACACAATTAGGCATTGATCTCGGTAAAAACTTGGTTATTGTCAAACACCAAGTATAATTGAATACCAGAGTCTTTGAATAATTTTATACTTATTTATTTTTTAAATGAATATTTGAGAGAAGTCGTAAATCTAAAATATCAAATGAATATTTGAGAGAAGTCGTAAATCTAAAATATCCCATTCCTTTTCTTTTCCTTTACAACGAAAGGAGTCGGAAAGTTCCATAAATTCTTTTCGATCTATACTGGTTCTAAGTCTAAGATTCCTCCCTGCATTATACACATCGTGAAATTTATTAGTAATCAATGAGATAAAGCGCTGAAATTAAAAATGTCATGTTACAATTTCACGAATATTATCTGCTGAATTGTCGACGAAATCTACGAACTTTCCCCTCCGGCCACGTATCACTGTCGCTGGGAGGCACATGCATGGATTCCGAAATTTCGGTCTCCACAACTTTTTGCTCCCTCTAATTTATTTTTTTCCGAATTATTAATAATATTATTGTTATTATTACTAATTTTCTTTTACGTGGCAAAGGAATAAATGGCCATCAAAAGAGAGAACACATGCATGCATGCATGCATGCATGCAAAGGGGTTCGTCCCCAACATGCATGGCTTTTGCTCGCCACATGGGGTGTTTCTGCAATTCTTTTCCCACGCGAGTCAAAGTGGTCCTCCTCCTTCTCCTCCCCCACTTCGAACTCTTGCAGCTTTTCTTCTGCTCCTCCCAAAGGGAGAATTGCGAAAAAATATTCAAGAAATGAGTTTTGACCTGACAAGATCAGTCGCATCCAGATCGTCGGCTAGCTTAGCTCCCAAGCTCGTCCAACAGATGTTGGATGGTTGCGGTACTTGAATGTCGAGATTATTCAACCCGTCTTTTAATAATTCATATGAGAGCTCGACCTAAAGGGAGCTCCAAACTATAGGCTTGGGAATAAGCCATGATCCTGTCATATGTGTGATCATTACCGCCGTTAGAGAGATATTATGATACGAAAGATACTAAAGACCAGACAATACATTTCTAACAACCGTCGTGAACAAGGGCTCTGAGGAGAAAGAAAATAAGGGTTTTGTAATTTGGGGTTCCTGTGCATCTCATTGCCATGTGTGTTAATTTTGTTTGGTGACCCAATTGATCAGGGTTCCCTGGTAGATGCATGCTAATAGCAACATAACCCACGGCTCGAGCGGATACGATAGAATCGAAGGCGATGAGCAGATGGCGGCGTCGAGGAGTCAACGGTTGGACGCTCAGGTGAGAGAGTCCGGGTTTCTCTTTCTACGTTCGCGAACGTGCTTGCTCCGATCGTCTCAGTAGCAGGATCTCGGTTGTCTCGAGGTTCATGAGTCGAAACCGAGCTAAACCGTCAAAACTCCGTTGTTTTATTTCCTACTCGAACAGAATGGAACCCCTATGTAAAAATACCTACTTCTATTTCTTTCTGTTCGGATCAGTTTGGAAGGTTCTTTTTGACACCCACATGCTACAGCCTATGGAGAATTTTCTGGAAAGAAATCCTTCCAAACCATTATAGTGGGAAATTATTGTCGCTCCTTTCCTCGATCTGAAATCGCTGTTTGTTTAAGTTTTACTTCACCTCCTTTCCGGATGGTGGACGGGGCCGGTTAGGTCAAGAGATCTATTCACAGATTAGCATTAATTAATTAATTAGTTACCGCCCAATTAGGTCGTGGCTTTAATGGTTATTCACAGATTAGCATTGATTAATTAAATAATTAGTTACCACCCAATTAGTTCGTGGCTTCAATCGTAGACCCACCAACAATGCCGGTTTAGGTTGCTTGTTGTGTTCGAGCATCTGCGAAATGAAATCAAGGAGTTGCGGTGGTGGCCCATTTGGTGCACGGGAGTTTTAATTACACGAACCTTTGATCAAACTCTCGGCTCTGCCATCTCTTTGATTTGATGTGATTCCTTCCTAAATTTATCCCTAACTAAAAAAACCCCCTTCCATTATACGTCAATCGGGATTCGCACATGATCAGTTCGATTCGAGCTGGCTCGGCTTTCTCCGACGGCATCATCAGCACTGTTGGGTATTTTCACACGTCAAAGTAAGCCCATTCATACGATTGAATGCGAGTTGGCTCGTTCACGTCACGGGAGAGCGACACGAGACGATCATCGGTAGTCCTCTCTCTCACTCGAGGAGGAAAATGAAAGAAAAATAAAAGAGTTGGGGTTAAAGGAAAGTAATGAAGGGGGGGAGGGTGGTCATGGCAAACAATGCAAATATGAGTTTTTCTTTTGCGAGTTGATATTATCTTGATTCGAACCAACCACCACCACGTGAATCAACGAAGAGCGAGAGCTTTTCCATTAAATGAACAGTTGGATCACGCTAGCATCGAAATAAAGCATGTCCACGAACTAAATACTTTTCCCATGTTGGATGGCTCACCAACCTGCCCAATACTTTCATAAATTGCAATAATGGGCCTCCCAATAATGGGGTATCAAATTCAATCACCTAACATTTCCAATTGCATTTCAGTTGCTCATCGAACTTCGTTGGCCAAGCAAATTAAGAAGATATCTAAGGCGTTGCTTAGCCAAAAGAGAGAACATTTGGAGCTCCAATTCCGCGTTCCGTGGATACTTACAATTACCGACACGATGCGTCGCGTTGTTAGCTGACATAGCACGCAGCGCTATTGGTTGACATGGCACATGTAATTATCTACGCCATTTGCTTGTGATGTGTATAGCCGGTTAGTATATATGAAGACCACTGGAAAAGCATAAGGAATTGGGCGCACATCAAATGCGAAGATGCACATGGAGCCACGTTAGAAAAGAAAGTCGCGTGCTAGTGGGGTACTTTATATATCTTAGTTGACTCATAACTTACCAGTTTAATCTTTTGAGTGCGGGTGTGATCGACCGGATATGTTGACTGGTCGATGTCCGGCTCCTTCCGTGCGTTCCCGACTGTATAGAAAAGAGAAATTTATAAATAATGAAAAAAAAAGGAGGAGAGAGAGGAGAAGTTGGCTCGGCCGGAAGTTTTAATTATAAGGCTAAAAATGATCAAAAACTCCAAACCCAACCCGAATAACGAACAGAACTACCAACCGTCCCTCTCTGTCTCTCTCTCCGCATTCGCAGGGCCTTAAGAAAGCCATCCAAATCTTCATTGCCATCTTCCTCGGAGAGACAGAGCTTGCCAGGCTGCGCTTTTCTCTACCTACATCTCGCACATCCTCGTCGAAGTACGCATTCCGTTCGCCACTTCTTTTGGTTCGAACGTTGGAAGCAACCGATCCTATTGCCGGCTCGTGTCGGACTGCAATTTGGGTCCTGGAATGGCGTTCCGGGTCAGATCCTGAGTGGGATTGTTGCGTTAAGGATCCGGGCTCGACAGCTGAGGGTCAACGGTAATTTCCCTTTTCTCTTTTGGTCAAGTTAATGAACCACCAATGTGGCATTGCCTGTCGAATGGTTCCATTTCGTGTGCATTCAATGATTCGCCTCGGAAGCGAAAAAACTCCTTTGAGATTGGCAAAAAGCGACCTGAATGCGTCGCCGTGAAGGACAGATTGGTGAAGCTTCTGCTTCGCGGATTCGCATTGCCATTTCACTTGTCGAATTTGGGTGGCTCCGCTTGCAGCTTGGAGGCATGCCATGAAAATTTGGTCGCTTTCTTCTAAGTGCATTCGCTTTGTGTTTTAAAGTGAGAGACAGCGAACAGTTTTGCGGAAATTCATGTTCCGCCCTGTGGAGATTTTGCTGTTTACTGCCCAATTAGGAAGGAAATGAGGCAACTGAAAATTTTCAAAGACCAGTTTAGAACTCTCTCTCTCTCTCTGCACTGCAGTGAAATGCACAGTGCCGTGGACCTTTGCTTAGATCTCAGACATTCTTTGGGAATTCTTCACTTCCCAAGGTGAAAACATGTCTTGCTTTGTTTTTTTTTTTTTTAAAGACATTCTACAATCTAAGTCAGCACGAGCAAAGGAGACTTTTTGACAGTCTGTTCTGGGGACCATCTCAGAAAACTCCAAAATGGTTCAATTTATAAAATATTTGCTAATTTAAAGAAAAAATAAACACCGCCCATTTCTCCTGGAGATGGGGAACTTGTGACTTCAGATATGCATTTGTTTGACTTTTCTAAATTTCAGATGACAGAAGGAAGGAGCGATTAAGGAGGAACCCATGTTTGTGCTTAAGACAAATTAATGGAGTGTGGATGATTATGCTCTAAGCCATGATTAGCTTGTTCATTACAGGTGACGATGGTAGGTGTGGAAGTTGGACGGGCCTCACATTTCATAAGATCCCAGCATCACTCGCTTTTTTGACTCCAAAACTACAATGCCTAGTCGGAGAGTGAAGATGTGATGAGGCGTAGAACTGCGTGATGTGTCGCGGGCTTTGTCGGAGTATTTGGTTGCAGTGAAGACAAATTTTGATTTGGGGGACGGTTCATATACTTGGATAGTAAGCAGGTAGGCGATGGTGGCAGTTGACGGCCAGGAGATAATGCAGGGTTCAAGTCCCCGTGAAGAGAAAATCTTTGTATCAGTTCGTCTCAGACCCTTGAATCAGAAGGAGATTTCTAGGGATGATGTATCGGATTGGGAATGCATCAATGACAACACCATCATCTACAGAAACAATCTTTCTGTTTCCGAGCGGTCCATGTACCCAGCTGCCTACACATTTGGTAACTGAATCCCAATCAATGAAGTTTTTTCCTTTCTTTCTTCTTTGCTTTCCCTTGAGCACAGTTTCATGTTATGTTGGATCCAGCATCCTTTTGGTCTTGAGCCCACATCTTCAAATTCCAACAATTGTTTCTAATGATGTACTTTTTGATAAATGATTGGTCTTTGCATTCTTGGAAATCATTATCGACTTAAGGAAGCATTATGTTCAATATCTCTTAGCGTTATGTGTTCTCAGTGTTGGCTGATTTGCAGACAGAGTTTTCCGGTGCGATTGCTCCACAAGGCAAGTGTACGAGGAAGGAGCCAAGAAAGTTGCTCTTTCAGTTGTCGGTGGGATAAATGGTAAACTTTAACCTCTTCTTCTTCCTTCCGATGTTGATTTGTTTTGTTGATATTTGCCTGAGATTGCAACCATCCGGTGCCCAATGTTGCAGCAAGTGTTTTTGCATATGGACAGACAAGTAGTGGAAAAACATACACTATGAGTGGAATTACTGAATACTCAATGGCCGATATATACAGCTACATAGAGAAGGTAACAAGTCATTTAATACTCAAATATCTCCTCCATTTTCAGTTGCAACTTCTTCCTCTAACATTTGCATGTTAATAAAGACATTCTCTCGTTTCTCAATAGCACAAGGAAAGAGAATTTCTGTTGAAGTTTTCTGCGATGGAGATCTACAACGAGTCTGTGAGAGACCTCCTCAGCGCAGATAGTACTCCACTGAGACTTCTAGATGATCCGGAGGTAAATTTCTTTGTACTATGCTGAGGAACTACGAGCTCATCCAACATTGCCGTGAGATCTAGCTCTTTTGACAGAGAGGGACTATAGTTGAGAAACTCACAGAGGAAACGCTGAAGGACTGGAGCCACTTTCGAGAACTTCTTTCTGTGTGTGAAGGTAAGGACTAAGGCTTCATTCTCCTGTGTTGGATGAATTTAATGGTTGCATACTATATCTAGCAGCACAATATAATGCTTAGGCTGATCATTTGGATTTCACAGCTCAAAGACAGGTTGGAGAGACATACCTTAACGAAGCTAGCTCAAGATCACATCAGATTCTCAGACTGGTAATGATGAATTCTATCTGTTTTGCGGTCAATTCTTATTGAAATGTCAAAGATTTATTGCTCATTGTTTCTGCTGCCAGACAATTGAAAGTTCGACTCGTGAGTTCTTGGGGAGCGATAATTTAAGCACTCTTGCTGCTACTGTGGTATGAATATTCAGTACTCCACTTCAACCTATAGACATTTACCAGGACCGGGAGAATATAATAGTTTCTTTTGGTTGCAGAACTTCGTGGACCTAGCAGGAAGTGAGCGTGCATCTCAGTCATTATCAGCTGGTGCAAGGTTGAAAGAGGGTTGCCACATAAATCGCAGTTTGTTGACTTTGGGAACAGTTATCCGCAAGCTGAGGTTGGCCTCACAGCTTGTTTTTTCATTGTCTTCATCTTAGAGATCTTATAATTTAGTTGGACCATGCACTAACATGAGCGTAGAGCACCACTACAACGCCTTTTCTGCACCAAAGGTCCATTGCTTACACAATACTAGTTTACCTGCATAGACACATGATATACGTATAACAACAACCTGAACAACCAAGCCTTCTCCCACAAAATAGGATGGGCTGTATGGATCCAGTTATGGTGTTGCGCTCTATTTCCTATCCTGCTTTCAGTAAAATCCAGATGCTGAGCTCTGTTTACACTTTCCATCCTCCATTGGGGTTTGTGATTGCTGCCTGTGGCAGGTTTAGTGCATGAGTACCCACATGTTTCGTTCCATTTATGGCTTGTCTGCCTACCTGTTGTGACTACCAAGTGCTCACAGAGCTGACAATGGGTTTATCTTTGCTACCATTTCCTCCTTTAGCAATGTCGAGTACCTCTTGTACCAAATGTTTGGGTCAATTCATTAGACATGTTATCGGCCAAAAGAAGTTGTTCTATCTGGTCTTTTGGGAGGTTAGTTGGGGTTTCTCAGGCATAAATTCAACTGTATAGTTGAAAATTATTGTTTTAAGAGTAGGGGATTAGTTTTCTAGGCTATTGACTAAGTTTTTAGCCTTTAGCTCCATGTATAGGTTATCATGCAGATTGTAGCATAAAGAAGATGAACTGTTTCAAAGCATAAGAAGTCGAGAGACTCCAGAGTAGTTGTTTAGGTTTGTTTGGAGTGAGTTTGACTTTTTCGCATTTTCCTTTTCTTGTAGTGTTTGAAAATTGTCTTTTATTGCACATTGAATATCTCAAAATTTTAAAACATTTATATATTGACAGGCATGGTTATATAGACTTTTTTTCATATATTTTTTTAAAACTCAAAGTATCTTTTATTTTCTTTGTCAATGTTTTGGAGGAAAAGATCATCCGTGATGATGTTTCATCAATATTTCATCTTTGATTGTATGAACAGAACAGTTGCTATTATTAAGATCCTATAAGAAATCGGCAGTTGGTGGAAGTATTGCAGTCTTAAGCTCTCTTTTCTTCCAATTTATCGTTGATTTATTTTTAAGCTTATGATTATTGATCTGGAACTAATTGAATGGCTCCAGCAAGGGAAGAAATGGACATATTCCTTTCCGAGATTCCAAACTAACTCGTATTCTGCAATCCTCACTGGGAGGAAATGCTAGAACTTCCATCATCTGTACAATGAGCCCTGCCCGAAGTCATGTTGAACAGTCAAGAAATACACTATTGTTCGCAAGTTGTGCTAAAGAGGTCGCCACAAATGCACAGGTTAATGTTGTTATGTCTGATAAAGCATTGGTAAAGCATTTACAGAGAGAATTGGCTAGATTGGAGAGTGAGCTGAGAAATCCGGGACTAGCCTCTGTTTCACCTGATTCTGCTGTGCTGCTCCGAGAAAAGGATCTCCAAATTGAGAAGGTGATGATTCCGCATTAAGGCTTTTAATATTGCAATTTGATGTTTATTATATTCTTTGAGGTTTCTCTCACTATCCATGGACAAGGGAGGTACCTTGTGTAATTATCATACATAAACTAGGTGTAGCTTCTAAATTCTTCCTTAGTACACTGCTGTGTCAGAAGTCAATTATTTCTTTCGTACCGATGGTGAATTCCACCAGTTCCATTAGGTTGAGTATCCTTCAGTGCACAATACATGCAATTTTATCTCAATAGACATCTCTTGACCGATCTCATCCACTTGAAAGTTTGTGTAAAAGTTGGTAATTTAACTTGGGAGCTTAAGACTTAACAGAGAATTTTAAGAGCAATATCTTTGCCTAGCCTTTTTGACCTTCCCCTGCAGAATGCATATTTTCCAGAGTTGCAAATTTTCTTTATCTCTCTCATCCTAGCATGTCCCTTTGGACCATATTTAACATTCGGCACCTTTGGGAAATAACCCACAGCTTCACCATTATGCTGTTAGCATTTATAGCTATGACTTTCTCATCAGCTTTTCTTTTATGGTATTTATTTATTTATTGGCTAAAAAGACAAGTAGAGCTTATTTGAGTGAACGTTCTGTTTTTCCTGGATGTCTAACTGATGTTTCCTGCAATCCTCTTCTCTGCAAAAATTGTGAGGTTATCCTATCATATTACTTTGTTCCTTTTTTCATATTCATTCCATTTAAGTTTTGCCACGATGTTGTCAACAGGCATCTACTTCAGAATTTCTATGTTGTCACCCCCTATAAAGTTCTATGAACAGTGAAGCATTTTTTTTTTCATTTATAAATCACGAAATTACTTCATTATTTAACACCTTATTTTCTGTGGTCGTATCCTCTCACAGCTCAAGAAAGAGATTGCAGAATTGTCTCTACAGCGAGACCTTGCTCAGTCTGAGGTTCAGGATTTGCACCGATTGGTTGTGGATCACAAACCTTCGACCGTACCGGTAATTATACTTTGTTAGATTCCTTGATGGCTTTGCTGTCCTCAACTTATAACATCAATTATTCATTAATGAATCTTCTGCTCATTTAATACTTCAGGTGGATGCATGCAGTGATTACCCTAAACTTCGTGTGCGAGGTTCATGGGAACTCAAGAGCCCAATTTCAGATTCTCAAAACCGAGCAGATAATGAGTATGTGGATGTTGGCATTGTAACATTTGATTCATGTCAGTATTCAGATCGACACAGTAGGAGTGATTCAGATGGGCATATAATCCACATTCCTGACTTTGAAGAGAACTCCTCACTATCTGACCCCTCTTCACAGCTCTCAATTGAGATGTCTCACTCCAGGCGAAATAGCATATGTCCAGAGGACATTGGAGAATACACTGATGAAAATTCCGAGGACTTTTGCAGAGAAGTACGCTGCATTGAGATGGAAAAGCCAAACTCAAACTGCCATGGCCATGGTGATATGTCATCAGTGGAGGAGAAGGAAGGCATCTCAGACTATATTGTGGTTGAGGAAGGTGATGAGGAAAAAGAAAAATTGGGATCACCAACTTTGGAGCAAACTAGACAGTTAGACAGAGTTCCTCAAGATTATGTAGAAGCTTCTCCTGAAAAACCATATTCAATGATGCAGGAGAAAGAGTTACCTACATCCAGAAGTTTCAAGCTAGTCAGAAGTAAAAGTTGTGAGTCAGGCCTTGTGAATGTTGAGGAGATGGAGATGAACCATAGTACACCATCCGCTCAATATGAAAAAGAATGTCCTGGAAGACCTGAGGGATGTTGGAGAAAGTTTCCTTCATTGAAGTATGGGTCTAGAGAAAACTTACCCAGTAGTGGTTCTTATAATTCACCGGAGGATTCTGTGGATATTGAGCTTCAAGCAGAGATAATTCGGACAGTTGAGAAATGTGACAGCAGTATGGCTTCCGCTTCCGAAATCGAGGAGTCCATTGCTCAGCAGGAGGATCAACCTGGTCAGCATGGGGTGAGCTTCGTTCCCTTGCCTTTCCTTGCTCCTCTTATCACAGGCATATTTGAGCTATATAATGAACGATGAATTAGCTATCCTGGAGGACCTTACAAATTTTTCATTTTCTCTATTAGAATTTAAATATAACACAGGAGTTGTTATGCTTTGTCCGTATCAAAGAATGTTATATCTCTGCTATCTGATTCAAATATTTGGGCGCAACACCCCATGACTCAAGTGGATGGGAGTTATTAGGGGTTGGCCTGCGTGGTTCAGACCGGGCTTCTTTTACTTTGTGTTGAACGACGTACTATGGACAGGGTACAGAAGCCATGGCTTTCAGATGTTTAAAGTTTGTTAAATATTTTAAATTAGAAAATTTTGATTCTTCTAAAGTAGCTTTTCTGTGTACAAATATATGATGATCGTTGTACTGATATTGCCCAGCAATGGTTTCAGCTATATGAGTCTTGTCATACGTAAATGTGGACATGCAAGTAAGTTTGGAGTACCATTCACTTGAATATAAAGTGCTGTGAATGAAATTTGGAGAACTTACTTAGTGCTCGGTTACTAATGTTAAATATAGATGTTCTGTCAACATACGCACATTTTGCTCAGTGGGGACTCTTTCGATTGATAGGTACATGATATAAAAACAAATGTGATTGCACCTACTAAGCACGTTAAGGATGTTGGCTTGGATCCAATTGAGGATGGTACAGCAGGCTCTTTGGAATGGTTTTCACACTTCAAAAACTTGCAAAAGGAGATCGTCAAACTGTGGAAGGAATGCAACGTCTCATTAGTTCACAGGAGCTACTTTTTCCTTCTGTTTAAAGGTGATCCGGCAGATTCTATCTACATGGAAGTAGAGCTCAGGAGGTTGTTGTTTCTTAGGGATAAATCTGCCCGTCGTAATCAAGCTCTGGAAGATGGTCAGACCTTGACTGCTGCTTCGAGGTAAGCACTCCTGCTTTTGTTAAATTCACAGTAGGAGCATATTAAGTCTGGTTTTTTATTGTGCTGAACAGTATACAAGAACTTCGTCGTGAGAGGCAGATGCTCACCAAGCAGTTGCAAAAGAAGCTCACCAGGAAGGATAGAGAGATGCTCTTCCAAACTTGGGGAATCGGTTTGAATACAAAGCATAGAAGTTTGCAGTTAGCCCACCGGTTGTGGTCCGACACAGAAGATATGGACCATGTGGCCGAGAGTGCCAAAATTGTTGCAAAGCTTGTTGGTTTTGTTCAGCCAGAGGACGCTTCCAAGGAGATGTTTGCCCTCAACTTTACTCCTCGGCGATCAAGCACGAAATATCATAAGTGGAAAAGCACTATGATGTCTTTCTTGTGAAGCTTTGTTTTGGATTCTTTAAATTTTGCAGAATGGTGACGAAATCGTTCCTTCAATAGTCTGAGATGGTACGACTTCTTTTTAATTAGTAATATATATGTGATTTAGATGCAGGTCATTGTACAAAGCCTTTTTAATTTACTCATGAACGTACACAGGCTTGCATGTCCTCTTACCGGTCTAGGCTCTAAAACATAAGCATTGGGCCTTGATGTTAATCGGACTAATATAATAATGTTTCTATTTCTTATGGTGCGTCCGAAGAAAAGTTTAGGATACTAAACAAGCACTTTCATCGCCCTGTGGTGCGCCTGAAGAAAAAGTTTCGGGGACTAAGCAGGCACTTTCATTGCCCTATGGTGCATCCGGAGAAAAGTTTCGGATACTAAAAATGCACTTTCATCGTGGTGTGATCGAAGAAAGTTTTGGATACTAAAACTGCACTTTAATTGCCCTATGGTGCGCTTGAAGAAAAGTTTTGAGGACTAAGCAGGCACTTTCATCACCTTGTGGTGCGTTCGAAGAAAATTTCGGAGACTAAGCAGGCATTTTCATTATCCTGTGGTGCGCCCAAAGAAAGATTCGGATACTAAGCAGGCAAAACTGAACATTCGATTTAATTCCCTTTGTTCACCAAGCCGTTAGACACTCTAGATCGACCCAGATGTTTATCAGTCAAGTCTTTTCAAGCACCTCTGATGACTCAAGTGCTTCGTCAAGCAAAATTCTAACATTGGATCGACTCCCTCTATTCACATTAAGCCTTTTCAGGTACCTCTGACAAGATTCAGATATTTCGACAAAGCAAATCCCGTCAAGGCGATTGAAGAAAGGTTTGGGTCATAGACATATGAAATCTAGTCAAGGCGATAGGTCCTAGGCAAATGATTTTCCCTGTCAAGGCGACCGAATATAGGTTCGGGTCCTAAACAAATGAAATCTAGTCGAGGAGATCGAAGATAAGTTCAGGTCCTAGGCAAATGATTTCTCCCGTCAAGGCGATCGAAGATAGGTTCGGGTCCTAAACAAACGAAATCCAGTAGAGGCTATCGAAGGTAGGTTCGTGTCGTAGACAAACGATTTCCTCCGTCAAGGTGACAGAAGATACGTTCAAGTCCTAGACAAATGAAATTCCGTCAAGGCGACCGAAGATAGGTTCGGGTCATTGACACACAATATCAACTATCTAAAATAACTTTACCCTCCTGATAAGGTAAGTAATCTCAGGTATGTTTTTATTTGCTTTAGCATGCATGATCTTATATCGTATCATAAAAAATAAGACCCATGGTCCTGCCAAAAATAACATTGATTGAATATGCACAGGCCAAATTTAAGTGCCATTTTATCTTTAAATGCAATCTTTGTGAGCTCACATTCAAAGAGGAGCAACCGTTAACACTTATTGTTAATTGCCTAATCAAATTACATAAAATTTAGAGGTTAATGTCATTAATTCCTAAAACCAAAAATTTTATTCAATTGCATTGCATATAGATATTAGATACCTTTTGCAATATTAAAATATATTTTTCTTCTATAAATTAAAAAAATTAAATTAAAAAAAAACACCGAATCGGGCCGGGTCAGGGCTGGCCCGATCCGGCTTTCTTCTTCTTTTTTCCTTTCCGCGCGGGACTGGGCTCGATCTAGCCTAGCCCAGCCTCTCCTCCCTCTCGCGCGATAGCAGGCCTAGCCTAGCCCATCCTCCTCCTTCCTCACGCGAACCAACCACCTCTTTCTCTTCCCCTCGCTTGCACGCGTAGCCCAGCTCTCCCTCTCCCCTTCACGCAACCGACGGCCACCGGCCCTTCCCTTCCTCTTTCCCCACTCAGCTCGGCCCCTCTCTCTCTCTCTCTCTCTCTCTCTCTCTCTCTCTCTCTCTCTCTCTCTCTCTCTCTCTCTCTCCTTTTCCCCTCTCTGTTGCCATGGGCACCGAGATGTAGAGGAGCAGGGTACCCCTCCCTACATCGGCCTAGAATGGCCACAAAAGTCAAGGATGCAAAGTAGGCCGGTGCAGGCCTTCGCAGGGCGAGTTAATGGAGCAGAAGCAAGTGTCCTTTGGCCATAAAAGACCAGAGAAGAGGGGAGAGACTCTCGGACAGACTAGGCCGTAGTGAGAAACAGAAAAATAGAGCAGAGAGGAGAGAAGGAAAAGAGAGAAATAGAGAGATTGAGCGAGAAAGTTTGGGATTGTCATTTGCAGCTAGAAGGACTAAGCCACAGGAGCCTCCCCATCGAGCTAGAGCCGGCAGAAATCCTCCGAGCTGATGCCTCCAACTAGTGAGTTTACTCGGCCCTCAAGTTCCCCTATTTTGCCCTGCTTTTTCTATGCAGGTTGATCGAAACTCGTGCCGACCGTTTCACGCGAATCTCGATCCATACCATCCCTGATCCCAATCCATATTCGCTGTCAGAGGCGAGTCGTGGCCACCGAAGCAGACCTTGGCCTCAAAGTAAGTTGAAAATCCCTTGTTTTGTATATGCACGCCAAGCGTTCGATGAAATGCATGAATGAAGTCAGTTTACGGCGGTCCTCGGCTAGCGACGTACGAGCTATTTGGCAACCTTTGATCCCTTAAGGCAGCTTTGTGATGGCCATTGGAGGCCGGATGAGATCAAAGTATGACTTGGGTCGGCCGACCAAGCTCCAACCGACCTTTGGGCTCAACGAGCCCCAGTCGGAGCTAGACCGGTGACCGCCCCCTTCGGAGCTGGACTAGCGACCACCCCGATTGACCGTTTGGCGAGCCGTCACCCCCATTCTCCTCAACTTGGTGCCAAATGCCAAGCGAAACAACTGGCAAATTGCCAGATTTTTGCCCAACCGATGGCCTCCTGGGCCTAAAAGGTCGGGATTTGACCGAAACAGATCGATAGAATTGGTTGGACCGGTTTGTCGGCCAAACAGGGCTGGTTCGACTGGGTCGAACGGCCCTATTTTGTCCTTTTCCACCGGACCGGGCTTGATCCGGTTCAGACTCGGGTCAACGACCCGGATTAACCCCCAACCCAGTTCGGATCTAGAGATCCGACCCAGGTCAACGCATATGGGTCGAGTTCGTTGACATGGGTCGGTTTTGACTCAATTCGGATCTGCCGACCTGACCTGATTTAATATTATATTAATATTATTTTATTTTATTAAAAAATATTTTTAAAAAATTACAAAATCATTTTTTATTTCTTTTAAAATTAGAAAATAGTTTAGAAATTAGTATTTTTGAATATTTCTATAAATTATGTGAATTATTCAATTAATAATTATATTTAAATCGGATAAGCCTATAAAGCTATACAGTAGGATTTTGCATGTTATATTTACTACTGTTGTATTATTATTATGCATGTTGTTTTTAATTAGAATATAATTGCATAAATTGTCATGTTTTGAATATTATCGCCTTAGTTAGGATTAGAACCTTAGGCTGCATATCTAGTTTGATTGCTAATTTTTAATAATTGTGCACTTGCTTGATCACTTCACAGGTTAGGAGATAGGTCATAAAATCAATTCAAACTGCATGATAAATATTTTCTGAAATGAACAGAATGAAAGGTACCGACAGGACACTGGTCACTCAACTAATGTAACCAAGTCCTTGAACTCATTTAATCTCTTATTAGTAGGAATAGAGTGATTCTCCCGTCATCTTACTTGGGTTTCTAGTCGACCAACCCCAAATTGATTTGTGGCGACTATTAAATAAAAATTACTTGCAAGTTAAAAAACCTAAATCATAAGTCGCGATATGATATGGGCTTGGGAGAGCCCAAGTTAAGTCATAGACCTAGACTTAGCTTGTACCAAGCTATGCCAATTTTCCATCCCCTAAGAAAATCTGGCGGGTCGCGATAAAAATTATACCAAGAATTCAGGTGTTTGAAGCAAATTAAATCTTGCAAGTAATATTTGTATATTTTTCTACGAGATTGAGAGATTATTTCGTAAGAAATTTGGAAAGCTAAACACCATATGAGTTGTTAGGTGAAATTGGAAAACACTCTACTTGAGTGTGGTAATAACATATGTTGTATCGTTCGATTTATAGTGAAATCCTGTGCTACTATCCTAGTAGACATTGGTCACGCCAATCGAGATTTATTCATTTTTAATTGTTCTACCACTTGTTTTCACAACATTATCATTGTCAAAACTTTAATTTCCTATCTTATTATGTTTAATCTATCGTGCCATTGTGTTTTGCTATGTCAGCCGTTAGATTGCACTTTCATATGGAGAAATTCTTTGAGAACGAGTGGTGGATGACATACATATAAGGGCTAGTGAGTCCTCTTACCGGTGTAAGCTCTTCAATATAACCATTGGCACCTGATTGATGTTAATTAGACTAACTTATAACGTAACTATTGGGGTTTGCCCCAGTGACCACCTTTCCTACTTAGGAAGGTGGAGGTTGGGAGTTCGATTCATCATCTTCTCAGAGGGACTAGGGGCGGGGATGTTTAATTTCAAATGTGGGTTTCGACTTTCACACTTTGTAAGGAGGCAGGGCAAAAGTCTAAGAGTGAGTTGAGAGTGTTAAAGTAGGACAAACCAAAAAAAAAAAAGGCTAAACTTATAATGTTTCTACTTCTTCCATCCCCTTATATGTTCTTTTATTTACAAGCTCATGGCTTAATAAATTAGTTATTTATCTTGTGACTCCTACGACATGCGCTCATTAATTGTGACTCCTAATCTTCATTTAAGCCCATTTTTTTGGGCTCTCGCGCTTATCTGGCCTCTTTCACTGAGTGTATGCTGAAATAGATGTCTAGGATTGAAGAAAGAATATTTTGCATTGGGTGAATTGCATCATATCTGTTCATCACGTAAGATAACGGTTACATGAAATTATTTGTTTGCACAGTTACAGTAAGAGAAAGAGAGGGGTGATGGGATATATAAATAACTTCAACTCCAAAGATCATTGTAGTAGCTTGTATTCAAGGACAAGCATGCTCCAAAGATCATTGTAGTAGCTTGTATTCAAGGACAAGCATGCTAGTCATCGTCACAACTGTAGGAACCAAGAAATCATTAAATAAGTTAGCTTCACGCATACATACAAACAGAGATTTCCTAATAGTACTCCTATCAATGAATAGAAATCAACTTTGCAGATTTGTTCCTATATGCTTCTTTTCTTAAAATTTGATATGGTACGCAAATGATAGTTATTAACTGATACCTATTCTGCAGCGTTTTGTTCTTGAGTCATGTGAAAGGTTTACTCAATATGCGTTACTTATGGGGAGTAAGGTTGACTCCAAAGGTTACTTTGGATCCAAAATTGAGTTCCACAAAGATCAAATGGTGAAATGAGTCAAGGAAAATGTAGACTCGTTTCTAAGACCGATGTGACTAATTACGGTGTAAAGATTGTATGAAATTTGTGTTCTTCTGTAGAACTCCCTATGGACTTACATAGATGCTTGAGTCAAGGAAATACTTACCAGATAAAAATCACAATTGTTCATTTTTTTTACAATTGTTCGTTTTAACCATGAGTAAATAATTGTTGAAATTATCAAGTCTATAAAAAAATTCATCATCATGCGTAAAGAACATATTTGAGATTTAATATTATCCCATACCTATCGGGGTTGTCCTTTGGGTACTTCTATTTTGTATATTTTCGTCATCTGACCCTTTCCCTTGTCGAGACTGTCAACAAAACCATGAGCATCCTTTTTGAGTACCACACATATAGTCTCCAATTCCTTACACTCTTTGATCCCTTCAACATCTTTCATCCTATTGAGGAACCTACACTCGAGTTCTTTGAGATGTTGCATTGCTCCTTGTTCAATAATCACCTTCTCAAGCTGAGGCAGCCTCCAAATCTTCAAGATCATGAGGCTTGGAAACCCATCTTTGATGAACCTCAGACTAGTGCCTACAAAAGAATTGGCCAAGAGCCTAAGAGTCCTTAGGTTCCTCAGGAGACCACCCAACTCGGGCATCATGTCTATATCCACCTTTGAACCCGACAGAGTCGATACCCTGAGTGAGCCAGGCAAGAGCTCTGTCCAGATGGGTTTGTTGAGTTGGCCCAAGTAGAGCTTGAACAGGTCGTGATGTTGTTCAGCCAACAACAGTTTCGGTAACGGGCCTATATGCGATGTCACGGGCTTGGTTTCTTTCGGGGGCTTGTCTTCTTTTGCGGGCTCGGCTTCTTGGATCACTCCGAAGGTCAAGGACTGGAGATGGGTGAGCCTGAAGCTAATCCAATCGGCTACTGCTTTTCCTGCAGCACCAGACGTGTCTGGATCCGAGCGTTGCAAGAAAAGCTTGAGCGTGGTGAGCGTGGTCAAGCTGTCCGTATGGTTGCTGATCAAGTTCTCGTTGACCTCACCGATAACCAGCCCACTTAAGGTTTGGAGTTGAGTCAAGGCCATGACATCGTTGCTACAAGCCTTGAGGATCTTCTTCAATTCGACGTAGAACCAGTTGAGTTGCAAGTGCCTCAAGTTCCTCGCCTTCCACAAGGAACTCGGCAGTGAAGTGATGTTGGTGTGTTTTATGTCAAGAGTCTCGAGATAGGGCAGATCCGCAACCTCGCGTGGGATCGAGTCCAACACCGTGGATCTCAATCCTAGGTACCTTAGGAGCACCAGCTTGTGGAGAACACCTTGCAAGGATGGCTTATACACACCCTCCAAGTCAAGCACCCTTAGCAAGCTACAATCAGTCTTGGATGTCAGCTTCCTAAGGAACTTGCTGATGTCCTTGGTGAGAATGCCTCTCCTCGGGTAGAATGACAGAAACGAGCGGACGTGGTCGAGGTTCAAATCAGGGTAGCTGCCCCTGCTGCCGTCTGTGACTACGCTCTTGTGCTCTGCGAGCCACCGGACCCTGGCTCTCTCTCGCGTTTGGGCCAGCAGCTGTTGTTGCTGGCCAGTTGGGTCGCGGTTGTTCCTGTCTTTCGACTTGCTAGCGGCATGTATGTGGAGGAACCCAGTGCTCATCGCTATGAGGCAGATCATGTCATATAGAGAGGTGAGCATTTGGCAAGCTTTGGGTGATCCATCTGCCCTCCAGCTCACCACATCAATCACATTCCTATCTGCAAGCTCCAGAATGAACGTCTCTCCCACATCCTCGGCCGGCCTTGTTGTTTTCCCTTCTCTGTTGTAACAATGCAAATCCAATAAGCCCTCAGCCAACCATAGCCTCACTAGCCTTTTCGTCGGGATCGGAGATGCTACGGGGAATAAAGCCATGTAGATGAAGCACGGTTTTAGATGGTTTGGCAATCTATAGTAACTCAATTTGAGAATATCAAATAATGTCACCCTAGAACCATCTTTCAGCAATGCTGTGCGTTCATGCTCTCCAGCATTCGACAGTAACCCGCTGAGTAAGGATATACAAAGTGGAAAGCCATGACATCTCTCTATGATAATCTTCTCCTCATTCTTGAGGCTCGCAGCATCGGGTACTCTATGCAACTTCTTAGCGAGCATCTCCTCGATTGCTGCAGAGCCTAAGTCTTCTAGCACGATTGGTTCAATGTCTGGACTTATCATCTCGGCTATGTCATTGTCTCGAGCGGTGGCAATTATGCAGCCCTCTGTGGGGAGCGGGATGCTCATCACTAACCTTTGCAAGAGTCGCTCGTTGGACGGGTGCACGTCATCCAACACTATGAGGAACTTCTTCGTGGCCAATTGCTTGTATAGTTTATCCGTTATCTGGTACAAACCCATGTCCCTCATGTCCCCCACTAGCTTGTCCACTTGCTTCAGTATCTCGCACAGGAACTCCCGCATGTCCATGCTGGCCGAGACGTGGACCCAAGCGCGCGGATCGAAGCCCAGGTACATCGCTTCCTTGTAGACAGATCTCGCGAGGAACGTCTTGCCGGTGCCTTGCTCGCCCAAAATCGAAATCACACGGATGCCCCCAGGTTTCTCAATCTTCTCCTCTATCCGTTTCATAATTTCCTTTTTCTCATCCGCGCGCCATACGGTGCTTGTCGATGCTTGCTGATCCCAGAAAGTAGTCAGCCTCCCCAATTTTTTGCCTTGCCAGGGATCACTAGCATGGGAGGAGGAACTAGCAGGCTTCCCTTCCCTCACGCCCTCGGTCTCCTCCTTGCTCCTCAGGTACTGATCTTGACACATCTCCTTCATCGCCTTCACCAGATTAGACAAGTCCCTACACAGCATGTACTTTGAGACGAGCGTGGCGAGTGGCCTCGTGGCCATATGCAGGGCCTTGTGCCTCCTGCAGGCGTCTCTGAGATGGAACTTATCGATGAATTCCTCAGCATCGTACATAGCTCGGAGGAGCCGCCCCAGCCACTCCGTGCTGTTGGACGGTCCGTCTTGAGTGGAAAAGAACTTTTGGATCATGGCCAGCTTCTCCTTGGCAGCCTTCCCTTGGGTTTCCATGGATAAGCACCCAACTCGCACCGCGTAAGAGAGCAAGACCTCTACTTTCTGCGACACGATCTCGACGGCGGCTTCGGCAGCCATCCTGTAGCTTCTCGTGTCGGAAGCAGCCATGGCTGAGCAATATATATGTTCGTTTCGAGCAAGGTCGTGTGTGTGTATGTGGGCTTATTTGCTTTGGATTGAATTAATTTTTTAGGACATATCGTTCTCTCGCTATGCATATAATTCGTTTTTCTACGCTTTTTTGGGTATGGTCTCTCCTGTCCACGACAAGCTTTGTTTAATACTTTGCTTTTGCGGTTTTTGACCGTGAGACGGGAGAAAGTATCTCTGAGAATGATTATGACGAAGGGCTTCAGGCAAAATTCTTTGCTCGTGAAATCTATATCGAATCCACATGAGATAATAATTTTGCTGCCCATCTCAATATTCCTTACTTTTGCTCTTATAGGTGAAGATAATCAATTTGGTCTTTACCGTCGGACTAGGAGTTGCAGATATAACAAAATATGGTCCATTAAGAACTTATTATTTGGATCAAATGCCACTCACTTTAAGAATTTAATATTTTGCCAGGGCAATAGCCCACATATAAGTAACGTTGATCAGAAAGATATATCAGATACATATAACATGAGAACACTTATATTAATTAATTGGATCAACGAAATCATGTCCACAGTCAAGTGTCAATTCTTCCTTACACAGGCGAGTATTTCATGTGAATAAAAAGTAAAGTATTTATTTATTTATTTTGGCCATCACTCTTTCTCATGTGATGTTGTTGGGCTATACTTTATCTTTTTCTTCGCGGATAAGACACTTCAAAGCACAATCAAACACTACCAAACACACGTGTCCTCATTAATGGGAATTGTTTTGGGATGCTTATACCTTGCTTTGATCTTTTGGTCGTTCTTTCTATTCCTTAAATTGCAAGTTTGGAATATTGATATCAAGGATCAAAGTTAATAGCCGAACATAAAGGTATCGGGCTTGATTTATATCCTGCCAGTCCACCACATATAGTCCAAAGAAGAAATTGAAAGTGTAGACATTTGATTAGTTAAAAAATTAATAAGCCAATCAAAATTGGGATTTTGCTAAAGCTCGGACTTGAAGATTCAAATTGTAATCGAGACTTGCAAAAATCTCAGATTTATGATGTAGTGAAAAGTTGAAACAGTGGTATGCTGAATTCAGGGAAAATTGTCAAAAATGTTCTAAACCTATTGTACGGCAGTTAATTAGGTCATAAAATCGATTTGGTCCTAAACCTTTTGACAGCTTGCCAATTTGGTTCTAAACATTTTAATTATGTCAATTTAATCCTAAATTTTTAATGATTTGCCAATTTAGTCCTTTCGACCAATTTTGGCCAAGTGACAGTCTAGTGAGCATCAGCAGTCCTACATGGTTCAGCCGAAGTTGATGTGAACAATTTTTGTAATTTTTTAATATTATGATTTTTTTTCTCTTTCTTTTTTTTTCTTTTTTCTTTTTCCCTCCATCGGTCATCATCGGGCCTAGTCAATGGCTGGTGGAAGTCGCTAGCCTCATGCGAGGGCCACCCTCGCTGGGCGTCGACAAGGCTCGACAATGGCCAGGACTGAATAAAAGGGAAAAAGGAAAAAAAATAAAAGAAAGAGAAAAGAAAAGGAAAAAATTCATAAAATTTTAAAAAATTGAAAAAATTGTTCACGTCCAATGATGGCCAGTGTTGAATAGATTACCACGTCAACAATTTCTAGTTAAGATTGATCGAAAGAATTAAATTGGAAAATCGTTAAAAGGTTTAGGATAAAATCAACAGTTCATCAAATATTACCAAACGCACTTGTCCTCGATAATGGGAATTATTTTGGGATGCTTATAGCTTGCCTTGATCTTTTGGTTGTCCTTTTTATTCCTTAAATAGCAAGTTTGGAATATTGATATCATTGATCAAAGTTAATAGCTGACCATAAGTATCGGGCTTTATTTAGATCCTGCCACTCCACCAAAAATAGTCCAAAGAACAAATTGAAAGGGTAGATATTTGATACGTTAAATAATTAATAAGCTAATAAAAATTGGGATTTTGCTAAAGCTCGGACTCGAAGATTCAAATTGTAATCGAGTCCTGCAAAAATCTCAAATTGCTGATGTAGTAAGAAGTTAAAACAATGGTATAGTGAATTCAAGGAAAATTTTCAAAAAAGTTTCAAATCTATTATACAACGGTTAATTAAATCCTAAAACCAATTTAGTATTAAACTTTTTGAAAGCTTGCCAATATAGTTCTAAACATTTAAATTGTGTCGACTTAATCTTAAACCTTTTAATGATTTGTCAATTTAGTCATTCCAACTAATTTTGACCGAATGACAGTCTAGTGAGTGTCGGCCGTCCTACATGGTACAGCCAGTACTAATGTGGACAATTTTTGTAATTTTTTAATATTATGATTTTTTTTCTCTTTTCTTTTTCTTTTTTCTTTTCTTTTTTCTTTTTTCCTCCATCAGCCATTGTTGGGCCTAGTCAATGGCCGGTGGAGGTCGCCGACCTCAGGCAAGGGCCACCCTCATTGGCCATCAGCGAGGCTCGGTAATGGCCGACAGTGGGTAAAAGGGAAAAAGGAATAAAAACAAAAAGAAAAGAAAGAGAAAAGAAAAGGAAAAAATTAAAAAATTGAAAAAGTTGTCCATATCCTAGCCGACTGTGTTATGTAGGATGACCAGTATTGACTAGATTGCTATGTCAACGATTTCCGGTTAAGATTGATCAAAAGAATTAAATTGGCAAATTGTTAAAAGGTTTATGACTAAATTGGTAATTCATCAAAAGTTTTAGGACTATATTGGTAAAATTAAAATGTTTAGGAATAAATTGACACGATTAAAATATTTAGAAATGAATTAATCGTCATACTTTCCTTATGAATTCATAAGAGCCTACCCTTTTTCTTCCCTCAAACTAAGAATGTTCGTCAATCATTCTTTGCTTGGAAATGTGTTGTGGGTATGGGATGCTTGTACCTTTCCGTCATCTTGTTTTCACTTTATCCAGGCTTAATGGGACGGTCATTCCTCATGGTACTTGCACCATAGCGGGAGAGTGTAATAAAAGTACATACATCATTTTGTTCAACATTTTCCAAAGAAGCCATCCTCGTCCCTATCAATTTCATATGGATATTCAATCATCAAAATATAGAGATAATTATAAAAAAGAAGTTCTAAATCTATTGCATTTGTACCAATTTATTTCTAATCCTTTTTTATTATAAAGTCCTAATCCTTTTAATTGTGCCAACTTAGTTTTAAAATTTTTCGTATTTTGTCAATTGAGTCCATCCGTTCAATTTTGGTTAGAAATTACTAACGTGGACACTGGCCATCCAACGAGGCATGGCCGAGCTGACATAGATGGTTTTTTAATGTTTTATTATTTTTCCAAATTTTTTATTATTTTTTTCTTTTTTCTTTTCTTCTCTTTTCCTTCTTTTCTTTTTTTTATTTTTATTTTTCCAACTGTGGCCGGCAAGGGTCACAGGACCTTGCTAGCCACCGAGAGAGGGCTGCAAATCCCTTACCTAGATCTCTAAGTGAGGCCACCATGGCCGTGGCAAGGTGGCCCGAGACAAAGGCTGTTATGGCCTTGCCAGCTGCAAGCGAGGTTGGTGTCACCCAGATCTAGGCGAGGCCAAGCGAGGGTTTCGTGACCCTTGTTGACCACGGAAAAAGTAAAAAAAGAGGAGGAAAAGAGAAGAAAATAAAAAAAAGAAAAGAATATATAAATAAAATAACTTGGAAAAATATACATTTTTTAAATTGTCTAAGTCATCACCAGTCATGTCACATATAACGATAAGTATCCACATTAGCAATTTCCAGCAAAAATTGGCCAAATATTCTTAGTTAGCAAAACATAAAATTTTAAGATTAAATTACCATAATTAAAAGATTTATGATTAAATTGGCACAACTGCAATAAATTTATGATTTTTTTGATAATTTTCCCTATAAATATACTACTAAGAGCAAGACAATGCTCTCGTATCATTCTATCGACTGGTTAATTTTCGAGAGGCTATCTTATCATCTTAGGTAAATAGTTTAAGATCTTAATTCAATGTACCAATACCCAACAAGGCTAAAATCCTTACTGCAATATATAATTTGTAGGTCCATAGAAAAGTAAGCTTGGCTTTACGAGAAGGGGCCTTACTTTCTCATTGTCAAAACTTTCATCGTGTGACGGTTATTGCATTTAATCTGTCACATCATTGTGTTTCGCAATTGCAATGGCAAACAGTAGATCACCCTTTTGTGTGGAGAAACTATTTGAGAATGAACAATGAATGATGATGTGATGGGGAGGCACCAGTCAACGACATCAACGGGCGAAATACGTGTAAGAATGAGAGCTCTCAATGTCTGCAAGTCCGCTATTCCTTGGTCTATTGAAGCACTTACATGTCCAAGATCAATAACCACAATAATTTTTTCTCTCCATTTTCTGTTTTTTGGGTCAATTACCATTTTTATTCTTACACAACACAAATTTGCTGGTAATTATTTCAAAATTCAATAAGCTGAATAGAAAAACAAAACAAGCAAAACATGTATGTGCCACGACTTTTCTCACTTGATGAGAGGTTATCATAAACAAACAACTGGTTTAATCTAATTTCTTGCGCCGAAAATCTTTTACTAAAGATATTTCAAGTAAGGATTCATCCCCAATCTTAACAAAAAAAAAAAAAGAAAGAAAAATTCACTCTAGGACAAACCAAAAATAACTCATTTTACTTCGAATATAAAAATGTTCTTTCAGAGAGAGACAGACTAAATGCTCTCACTCATCATCTTCCTCAAAAGGCAATACAAGAATAAACCACTCGCCGGTACCCATTGACCCCCGCCAACAATTGCTCCACCATCACTGGCCATTTCCGCCGATTTTTGCGTTTTTTATTATTTAAATTTAGCTTATTTTTCAATCTAATTTAAATAAAATTTGGGTTAAAAAATAAGATTTGAACCAAAATTGTGTCATTTTAGTCTTCTGTTTAATGTTTTAGCCACGTTAGCACCATATACAAGAGAGAAAATAATTTTAAAAAGCCATTTGGCATTTTTCGTTAGCCATGTTGAACGGAGTTAACGAAAGGATTTGATTGTACAAATTTGACAAGTTTTATGATTTCATTGCACTTTTTGAAAGTTTTAGAACTTAATTGTATTTTGATAATAATTTTAGGACTTCAATACACTTTATCCCTAAATTGTTACCTTTCTTCCAAGTGTTTGTCATTAAAGACTTGGCCTTCAAATTGACAAAAATACTCAACTTTTAAAATTTTAGGTTTCAATTACACAGTCCAAGAATTTTAGGATTCAATTATACTTCAGATATTGGCTATACTTCAATATGCTTACGGAAGAAGTGCAGCCTGTGCTCCTACACACATCATCAACTTTTTCCATAAAAACACTTGCTCAAAGAGTATATTTATTATGATATCAATATTCATATCGAATGACTTGCTCATATAAAGTACGTTAATATTACGTCATTATCACATATTAGATATTACATGGTATAAATGTTATCATGTAAGATGTGTAGAAGTGGTCTTTGTTTTGTTATTTTACGTTTTGTGTATTGATTTTCTATGCTTTTCTTCAAATGGGTGGCCTCTCCTTTAAATTGATTCTTTACTAAGCCAAATCTTGACCTAGAATAAGGAAGTATCTAGTGCTTTCCTCTTTGATATGTTACATAATTAATAAGCCAATCACCATTTGGATTTTTCTAAAGTTCGGATTCAAAATAAGAAAAGGGACATTATGATGCACTCCACTTTGGGTATAAGGGCACTACACATGTCATAACTTTCGTATAACGTTCACTTGAATCTCACAACTTGTTTTGGTCACTTGATTGCCATGTTTTCTTCTTTTCGATCACTTAAATGTCATGACTTCTAAAAAAAATGCTCATAGAAGTGTCATAACTTTCAATTGACTACTTGAGTGCCATAAATTATATATAAAAAAAAGTTCATCACAAGTGTCATGCCATATCAGATTTCTAGCATTTGTAGTGAATGTTTTTAATTATGGCACTCAAGTGAATGTTTCTTAGAAGTTAAGCGTTCAAGTGGTTGAAAAAAAGTAATGTCACGCAACTAAACGTCTCTTAAAAGTCATACCACTCGAGTGATCGAAAAAAAGCTATGATCCTTAAGTGAGTGTCGAATGAAAGTTATAACACTTCTTATATCATTTTCCCCTCCACTCTAAGACAACAATGTGCCCCAAAAAACATGAATTCATCTTCTCCCTCAAGCAAATTCACACCTCAAGCAACAATTCTCAATGCTTCGATGGTAGGACCCAAAAAAAAATCTTAAGAAAAGCATTTACCTTCAATTGAGACGTCCTAAAACGTCACACACAACACGTATTCCTTCCATTTACAACACACAATTATAATTATGCATGCGAAAGCACAAAAAAACATTCACAACATCCCTTACAAGAAAATCACATGAGTGCATTTAACATACATATGCTTCTTATTATTAACACCAATAGTTATCGACTTGATACATAATTCAGACATATACAACACATTACAAAAGTATTGGGAAGGGTCAAGGTCCTCTAGCACAACAATACCCATACTAAATCAAAAGCAAACCTAAACATTAACCAAGCCACCATACAACTTAGAGGTTGGTGGAATTCGCATCCTTTCGTCTCCTTTATCGCCATATCTAGAGGGGCCATCCTACAAATTTGAAAACAAGGGGTGAGTTGAAGCCCAGAAAATGAAATCTCTAAATCTAAGGTAGGAGATCTGCTTACCACTTAACCCTATACCAACAAACAACGTGAGTTCAAGCAATACAAAAAACCCATGTATGACATAAGGATAAGTAAATGCTCTATTTTTACTATCACGATATGCCAATAGAATGATAACATTGCATAAGATTAGTCACTCAAGTGTAAGCAAATGGCACAACATATCGTGATGCATGGTTATCACCAATTAGTAATGTGTGTATATGTACACTTATATATACTCATAGATACATATCATATTCATTATTAGCATATCATTCCATCTCGACTTCCAGGGTATTCTGAAACACTTTCCTGGGCATCTCAACTTTGAGACATCCTAACATATTGTGGCATCCAGAATTTTTTCACATCAATTAATAATATAGAAATTTGAAGGCGATAAATGTCACAAGTGGAAATTATTGTTGGATTATTAATGTCATAGTAAAGGAAGGTCCGAGTTATATTTTTGGTGTCTCTAGTTTTCGAAAAGTGATTTCATTAGGGTTAAATTAATGAATATTCACTCTTGGATTGATTACTTAGAGTGACAGTAATTGATTTTCGATATATAAGTGGTAGAAAGGGACTTATATGCTTTGAATTATATATTTGATGATTTTCAATTTTTTATTTACTAAATTGAGATTTTCCTAGTATCCGATATCTTTCATTGATGATTTTAGTGAGTTTAAATTTATTTTTGATTTATCAGTGCTTGGAACAAACATTGGTTTTCTTATTTACATATTGATTTATAAGATATTTTGGTAACTTAACAAAATATCTATTTTGAAAATCATATAATTGGGCCGTTTGTCTCTCTTTAATTTTGTATCACCCCTCTTTACTTCCCACCAATAGTTTATAGTCTACATATTCGGAATTCGCATATCATATAAATTAGACTTTATAAAATGAAATAAAATTCCAAAATTTTTTGATTATTTTGGTGTGTCCGATTTCTTTATTTTCTTGCAATTTGCTTGCTTTGTGTATTGATTGTTATTTTAATGGCTGCGCATCTGTCTAAGTTGATATCATTCTAAGCTATCTGCTTAAATGTTTTCAAAAATAAATGAAATGGTACCAAAAGGGCGTTAGAGTAATCTAGCATAATCAAGTCCCCAAACTCATTTAATATCTGATTTGTAGAAGTAAAGTAATCCTTCCACACTTTACTTGAGTTTTTAATCAACCCACCAAAAATATATTAGTGATGACTCCTAAATGAAAATGATTTGCATATTAAAAATTATTAATCTGAGTTGCAAATTGGTATAGGTTTGGAAGAGCCAGAGCTCTGTTTAGGCTTATTAATCCATTAGAAACCCAAGTGGTTCACCTTCGGGAGGTTCATGACACAAGATACTACCGCACCTCAAGAAAATCAATCAAACTCATCTTCAACCTAGAAGAATTCATCAATACAAGCCAAAACAACACAACATCTCAATACACCTTCACCAAGACTTGCTCACACTTACCGCCAATTTCAATTAAACTAAAATTAGCAAACAATCAACCAACTAAGTTGAGAGCACTAAGTAGATCAACCTTGCTTAGCAAATTGAATTTTTACTTTCCTCAAACAAAACTTAAATAACCAAAAGCTTTAATCATCTTGTAACTCTTGAAAGATCAAAACTTGTCTTTCAATCCTCGAATCCGAATGTGAGAATATTAGAGGAAAAATTCTTTTGAAGATAGATGGATATGGCCAAGGTAAAAATAAGTTTCACATAGCACCGGGGTTAAAAGTGATGATTTGAACTAAACTGCTAGGTGGGGGTTTGTCTTCAAAGTATAATTACATGCTGCATGATTTCACCTAGATTGTGGCCAAGTGGAAAGAAGAGTCGATGACTAATACTTGTGGTAATGATGGCTCACCTTATGTGTCAAGAGATATATAAGTGTCTAAATTTTAAAGAGACAAATGGCCTAACGTGCAGTGTAAAACAAAAAAGTGCCTTATTGTGTGACTAAATAAGAATAGTTAAAGGTGACAATTGTAAGAGAGAAATCATTCACCTTGGTCACGGGAGTGAGTTATCCTTAATTTAAGTAAGTCATTATTAATATTAATTAACTATTGTTAAAGTAAATAGTGTAACCGATGACATTTTAAATCCGCTTAAATTATGGGTAAACAATGCCTAAACAATGCCTGATGCTAGGAAAATCTCGATTTAGTAAATCTAAAACTTGATAATCATTAAACATATAATTCGAAGAATGTCCGTCCCTATTGACAACTAAGATGACGGTAAATCAATTAACGTTACTCCACACCATCAACGTACATGTCAACATCCATTAATTTAATTCCAACACATCAAACTTGGGACAATTACGGACAAGGAAAATCATCCTCTGCATTTTCCATACCTCGCAAGATCAACGACCAAACTAAGATTTTCTCCATGCTAACCCGAACTCTAAGCTGAATAATACTTGGCTTTATAACCTAAATATTATTATTGAAAATTCCAAACATCACATTGTTGATGTGCGTGGTTGCTAATCCGTAGTTTAGAAGCATGGCCTTGTACAGACAAGTTTTTATGGTGTAGGAGTGGCGAGATGGCTTTAGGTGATCCAACCTTCCCAAAACTTTTGTAATGTATTGTATTTGCATCAATTTGATAACTTGTAGTGTTAATATTAAAAAAACATGTGTATAATTAAACTCTCGCGATTTCTTGTTTGGACTGTTGTGAATATTTTGTTGTGCTTCTGCATGCTATTAATTATTAGAAGTAATAATGGAAAAGAAACATGCCGCACGTGATGTTTTGGGGCATTTCACATGGGGCATCTCGACTCCTGAGGGATCCCGAACACTTCCCTAAGCATCTCGACACACAAGGCATTCCAACTTGAGGGCATCGTCACCACTAATATGTGGGTGATGAATATTACTTTTATAATACTTTCCATAATTAATCATATAGCAACAATGTACATGGTAACATTATGATCATATGATCACCCTTGCATCAACAACAAATTCAACACTCATTTCAATAATCAAAATCCAATACACAACATCACTTAATACAATTCATTATCTTACCCTTTCAATGATCACATATGTGGGTAATGATGATGACACGCTTACTTCCTTTCATGCCTTTCAATGATTACACAATAATGACATGTTTATCTCTTTTCGTTTCTCATCATTCCATTCAATGATCACATGATAATGACATGCTTTGTGACGACCAAAACATCATGCGCGAAATATGTCTTTTCCGTTTATCTTCATAATAAACATTACGCATGCGAAAGTACACTAAAGCATTCACAACATTCATTACAAGTATTCACACGAGTTTAATGTTATTTGCTATTTTTGGAAAACATACTATGGACAAGGTACAGAAACCATGGCTTTCTGGTGTTCAAAGTTTTTTATATGTAAAAATAAGAAAGTTCTGACTCTTTTAAAGATAGCTTTCTTTGTACAAATGAGAAATGATGGCCGGATGCGGTGATATGGCGCATTTATGGTTTTGGCCTCCATGAGTCTTGTCATACTTAGATGTGGACATGCTAGTAAGCTTTGAGAACCATTCACTTGAATGTATAGTGCTTTTATATTTGGAAAAAAGGTGCTCTGTATGCGGTGACTACCGTTAGATACGGAAGTTTAGTCAACATACATGTTGTGGATGTTGGCTTGAATATCCTTTGGAAGGGCTTTCGCAATTCAAAAACTTGCAAAAGGAGATCGTCAAACTGCGGAAGGAATGCAATGTCTCATTAGTTCACAGGAGCTACTTTTTCCTTCTGTTTAAAGGTGATCAGACCGATTCTCTCTACATGGAGGTAGAGCTCAGGAAGTTGTCCGTTGTTAGAGATAAAATTTGCCCAATGTAATCAAGCTCTGGAAGATGGTCAGACCTTGAGCACCTCAAACAATAGGAAACGCTAGGTGCTTTTGTTGAATTCAGAGTAGGAATATATCAAGCCCGAGATTTTATTGTGTTGAACAACATGCAAGATCTCCGTCTTGAGAGGCAGATGCTCACCAAGCGGCTGCAGAAGAAGCTCACCAGGAAAGATAAAAAGATTCTCTTCCAAACTTAGGGGATCAGTTCGAATTCAAAGCGCAGAAGTTCGCAGTTAGCCCACCGATTGTGGTCTCGCACAAAAGATATGGACAACATGGCCGAGAGTGCCAAAATCATCACAAAGCTTGTTGGGGTCTTTTTTTTTAGCCAAAGGAAGCTTCCAAGGAGCTGTTTGGCCTCAACTTCACTCAGCAGTCAAGCACAAAATCTCATAGGTGGAAAAGTACTGTGATGTCATTCTTGACAAGTTTTGTTTTGGGATATTCTGCTTTTGCAGAATGGCGACAAAATCGCCCGCCAACTGTCTAAGATGGTATGGCTTCTTTTTAATCGGTGTTATATAAGCGGTTTAGATGCAGGTCATTGAGCAAAAGCTCAGTAAATTTACCATGATCAGATGAGGGCTTGCAAGTCCTCTGACCAGTCTAGGAGACTCTTCAATATAGGTATTGGCATCTGATTAGTGCTAATTATACTGATATATGACGTTTCTATTTCTTCCATCCTATTATATGTTTTGTCATTTAAAAGCTTGTGGCTGATTAATTTAGTTATTTAACTCATGACTCAAGAGGCATGCGCTAATCAATCGTGAGCACCTCCCCCCCCCCCATTTTTTTTTCTGTTGATCTTGTGCTTTTCTTACCTCATTGGACCAAGTGTGTGCCGACATAGAATCGAAAAAAGAGTATCTTGCATTAAATGAATATCATCACATCAGTTCATCGCATAATATAAACATTACATGAAATTTTTTATTCGCACGCTTAGAGAGAGAGAGAGAGAAAGGGGGCTGGGTGGGAGATGCAATAGATACATATGTTAAGCTCCGAAGATCATTGTAGTAGCTTGTATTCAAAGAGAAGTTGTTGCCTCGTTATCGTCATCACTGTAGGAAAGAAGAAACTGCTAAATAAGTAAGCTTCACACTATTACACATGCACAATTACACAAGGGAAATTACCAAAAATGGTCATAAATCTATTGAACCTGTGTCAATTCAATCTCAAACCTTTTAATTATGCCAATTGAGTCCTACACCTCTTGACAATTTATCAATTTAATCATTCTGATCAATTTTGGCCGTAAATTGCTGACGTGAACACCAACCATCTTACGTGACACGATCGACGTAACGTGGATAATTTTTACAATTTAAAAAAAATCAAAATTTTCAATTATTTTTTATTCTTTTCTTTTTACTTGTCTTTCTTTTTTTTCTTTTTCTTTTTCTTTTTCCTTTCTCCCTCCGCTGGTTGCCAGGCCTTAGTGATGGCTAACAAACAACCATAGGCGAGGGCCAACCTCGTCAAGATATGGCGAGGTGCACCTCGCCAAGATTTGGTGAACTCGAGCCTTGCCGAATTTGGAGAGATGGAGCCTCACTCAAGGCCAGCGAGGCTTGGGCCTATCAAGATCGAGCGAGGCTCAAGCTTGCCAAGATCGGGCGAGACTTGACCTCATCAACCTCGGGCAAGCTCCAACCTCGAGCGAGGCTGGCCCTCTCCTGTGTCCAATCGTTGGCAGTCGTCGAGGCTTAGCGATTGGTGGAGAAAGACAGAAAAAGAAAGAAAAGAAGTGAAAAAAAAATAATTGGAAATTGGAAAAAAAAATTTAAAATTTATCTTCGTCAGTATCAGTTGTGCCACTTAAGACAACTATGCCACATAAGTCGGCCGGCGTATAAGTTAGCAATTTCCAACCTAAATTGGATAGAAGGATTAAATTGACAAATTATGAAAATGTTTAGGATTCAATTGACACAATTAAAAGGTTTGAGATTGAATTTGTATAAGTGTAATAGATATAAGACTTTTTTGATAATTTTTCCTAACTACACATGCACAGAGACTTCCAAATAATATGCCTAAAGGTGAAAAGAAAGCAACTTTGTAGATTTCTTCCTATATGAGAAGCTTCTTTTCTGGAACCATAATACGGAACGTAAAAGAGAGGCCTTAACTAATGTAAAAAAATCATCCAACATTAGGTTCCACAAAGGTTGGATAATACTACCCACGTGATTTTCTATTGTGATAATGACCAGAAAAAGGTAAAATAAGGACTCATTTCTACGAGTAACGTGATCATTCACAGTGCAGAAAAATTATTTTCTTTAGTAGGACTCGCCGTAGCTTTCATAGATTCATAATATATATCGACTTGGTCTAATGGAACAAGTTAATAAGGTAATTCTTCTTATTCGATAAAAATCACAATCTTTCTTTTTAATCACTCATAAGAAATTATCAAGTCTACAAAAACATTCTCAAAAAGAACGTGTTGGAGATTTAATATAGTCCCATACCTGTCGTCCTCATCTGTGGGTTCAGGCCTCTCGCTGTCCTTTTCGACGTGCGGATTGGGCCTCTCCTTTTTCGTCCCTGATTTATATCGTTTTTTTTAATAAGCAATTATTGAAATTATCAAGTGCATAAAAAAAAAACAATTTCATCATCAGGCGTAAGGAAGGTGTTTGAGATTTAATATTGTCCCGTACCCGTCGTCTTCGTCATCGTCCGTAGATTCGGTCCTCTCGGTCTCTTTTTCCACATGCAGATTCGTGGTCTCTTCTTTTTGTTTGTCGAGTTGGCTGACAAGAGCATCGCTTAGGGATATCGCGCTTATATTCTCCAAATCCCGGCGCCCCTCGATCCCTGTAACAGTTGTCAACCTCTCGAGGCGCCTAAACTCGAGCAGTATGAGATGCGGCATCGCTCCGTTCATAATAGTCACCTCCGCAAGGTTAGGCAGATTCCAAATCTTCAAGATCTTGAGGCTGGGAAACCCATCTTCGACGAACGTCATGCGTTCGCACAGGAAAGAGTTGGCCAAGAGCCTGAGCGTCCGCAGGCTCCTCAGGAGAACCCCCAACTGGTGCATCTCGTCTGCTTCCACCCTGGAACCCGACAGGGTCAAAACCCGGAGCGAGCCAGGCAAGAGCTGCGTCCAGATGGGTTTTTCGAGTCGGCCCAGCAAGTAGAGCTCCAACAGGTTGTGATGTCTTTCACCCAACGACAGCTTCGGTAACGGGCCTATCTGCGATTTGGGGGTCTTGTCTTTCTTGGCGGGCGGGGCTTCTATTGCGGGTTCGGCTCCTTCCGCTCTCTCGGAGTCATTCGCGGGTTGGGCTTCTTCAGCGGGCTTGGCTGCTGTCTCGGCTTCTGTCACGGGCTTGGCTACTTTCTTGGCTTCTGTCGCGGGCTTGGGTACTTTCTCGGCTTTTTTCACGGGCGTGGCCTCTTGGATCACTCCGAAGGTCAAGGACTGGAGATTGGTAAGGCCGAAGCTAATCCAATGTGCCAATGTTTCCCCTGCGTCGCCCGAGGAGGGCTCCTTCTCCGAGTGTTGCAAGAAAAGCTTGAGCGTGGTGAGCGTGGTCAAGCTGTTCATGAGGTCCCTCATCAAGTTCTCCTTCACTTCACCGGTGACCAGCCCGCTTAAGGTTTGGAGTTGAGTCAAGGCATTGGCATTGTTGCTACAAGCCTTGAGGATCTTCTTCAAGTCAATGTAGAACCAGTTGAGATGCAGGTGCCTCAAGTTCCTCGACTTCCAGAAGGAACTCGGCAGCAAAGTGATGTTGGTGTGCTTTATGTCAAGAGTCTCAAGATGGTGCAGATCTGCAATGGCGCTCGGGAGCGAATCCAATACCGTGGATCTCAATCCTAGGTACCTCAGAAGCACCAGCTTGTGAAGCACACCATGTAAGGATGGCTTATACACACCCTCCAAATCGAGCACCCTTAGGAAGCTATAGTTAGTCTTGGATGTCATCTTCCTAAGAAACGTGCTGATGTCTTTGGTGAGCATGCCTCTCCTCTGGTAGAACGACAAAAACGAGCAGACGTGGCTGAGGTTCAAAGCGGGGTAGTTGCCGCCACGGTCGTCTGTGACTATGTTCGCGTGCTCCGCAATCCACCGAATCGCGGTTCTTTCTCGCAATTGGGCCGCCGGCTGTTGTTGCTGGATGGTTGGGTCACCTTCGTTCCCATCTTTCGACTTGCTAGCAGCATGTACATGGAGGAACCCCGTGCTCATCGCGATCGGGCGAATGATGTCATAGAGAGAGGTGACCATTTGGCAAGCTTTGGGGGATCCATCCGCCCTCCAGCTCACCACATCGATCACATTCCTATCGGCGAGCTCCAAAATGAAGGTCTCTCCCACATCCTCGGGCTGCCTTGTCCTTTTCCTTCCTATGTCGTAACAATGCGAATCCAATAAGCCCTCAGCCAACCACAGCCTCACTAGCCTTCTTGTCGGAATAAGGAAAGTTACAGGGAACAAAGTCATATAGATGAAGCACGGTTTTAGATGGTCTGGCAATTTATGGCAACTCAATAGTTGTATATCTAACAATGTCATTGTAGGACCATTTTTCGCCAGCGCTGTGAGTTCATGCTGCCTAGCATCAGACAGAAACCCGCCGAGTAAAGATATATAGAGTGGCAAGCCATAACACATGTTTAGGATACTCTTCTCCTCCTTTGAGAGTCTCTGACCATTGGATGCTCTATGCAACTTCCAAGCGAGCATCTCCTGGCTTTGGACATTGGACAATTTTTCTAGCTTGATCGGCTGTTCCGTGCCACGATTCGTGAAGTCAGCTATTGAAGAGTCCTGAGTTGTGGTAATTATGTGGCTCTGTGAATATGGCGGGGTGCTCCAATATAACTCTCGTAAGAGTTGCATGTCGGACGACCGCACGTCATCCAACACTATGAAATATTTGTTTACCTCGGCCAATTTCCGGTGCAGCTTTGTCTTTATCTCCTGTATCTTCATGTCCTTCACGTCGCTTGCTAGATGCTCGGCTTGCTTCAGTATCTCCAGCAGAAACTCCCGCGGGTCCATGCTGGCCGAGACGTGGACCCAAGCGCGCCACTCATAGCCCATGTACTTCGCTTGGCTGTAGGCCCATCTCGCAAGGAACGTTTTGCCGGTTCCTTGCTCGCCCCAAATCGAAGTCCATCGTTCGTACTCCCCTGTTATTTTTATCCGCTCCCTTATTTCCTTCTTCTTGTCCTTGCGACATATGAAGTTTGTAGGCGCTTGCCGATCCCAGAAACTAGTCAGCCTCGCCAATTTTTTGCCTTGCCATGGAACACTAGCAAGGGAAGAGGAACTAGCAGGTTCCTTTTTCCTCTTGCCTTCGGCCTCCTCCTTCAAGAACTTCTCATCACACAACTCCTCCATATTTTTCACCAGTACGGACAAGTCCCTCCCCAGCTTGTACATGGAGATGAGCATGGCCAGCGGCCTTGCAGCGCTGTAGAGAGCCTCATTCCTCTCGCGGGCCTCTCTAAGGTAGAACTTGTCAATGAATTCGTCAGCGTAGTACATGGCTCGGAGGAGCCTCCCCGACCACTCCGTGGATTTGGACTGTCTGTATTGAGTGGAAAAAAACTCCTGGATCTTGGCCAGCTTCGCCTTGGCATCCGTCGCGCGAATTTGCAGCGATAAGCACTCCACGAACACAGGGTGATGTATCAAGACATCTAGTTTCTGCGACACGATGGTCACCGCGGCAGCTTCAGCGACCATCGTTTCGCTTCTCGTGTCGAAAGCAGCCATCGGTAATCAATATGTTTGTTTCGAGTAAGGTCGCGTGGGTGTGTGGGTCTATCGGCTTGTTTGCTTGGATTGAATTAATTTGTGAGGACATATTATTCTCTCTATGTATATATTCTTCATTTTTCTATGCTTTTCTTGGTCTGGCCTACGCTGTCTACAACAAGCTTTGTTTATTTCTTTGCTTGCGCCATGTTTCACCGGGAGACGGAGAAAGTATCTCTCACAATGATTATGATAAAGATGAAACTAATCAAAGTGAAATTCTGTGCTTTCAAGATAACAATCTTACAGATCTATCTTAATATTCCTTACTTTGCTCATATTCCCTACTGTCGAACTAGCAGTTGCAGAGATAAGTAAAAGTGGCCTATCAACAACTTAGTGTGATGAAATCACACCAATCTTAAGAATATTACACTTTACCAGTACCGGCGGTGTGAGATCAAAAGAGAACACTCGTTGGCTTATCTTCTCTGATATAGAATACTAAAATCAATTCAAAGAAAATCATTACTTTCCTTCTGAATTTCGGCAATTAGGGACTTGGCTTTCAAATTGCTAGAGATATTATATGTTTACAAATTTTAGGATTTAATTACATCTCAGAAATTATATCTTCAATACGCTTAAAAGGAAGAAGTGAAGCCTGTTCTTAGACACGCATTATCAACTTTTCCATAGATAAGAACACTTACCCAATGAGAATATATGTCTTATAATATCAATATCCACATCATATGTGGTTCTCATATAAAATACGTTACGTGGAAGGAATGGCGTGTGGGGGTGTGCGTTCTTTTTATGATTGTGTTTTATATCTTGTTCAGTTTTTGTGCTTTTCTTCGAACGGGCGCCCCTCCTCCGGATTGATTCTTGACTAAGCCAAATTTTGACCGAGGGACAAGAAAGTATCCGGTGCTTTTGTCATTGGTAGGTTAAATAATTAATTAACATGCCAATTCAATTTTGCTAAAGTTCGGACTCGAAGATCAGAGATTTAGAGAGGCGACACCAGATTCAGACTTGAAGATGAACCACTCATTTTATTGTCTACCACGGCATTTTGTATGTCCACTTACTAAGATTATTACTTCCGGCGAATCTTGCATAAACATTCGAATTTTAGAATAGTAAAAAGTTAAAAAGAGTGGTATAAAGGAATTCATGAGAACCTGCCTTTTTTCGTCCCTTAAGTTAAGCATGTTCCTCGGTCATTCTTTGCTTGGAGATGTCTTATGGGTAATAAGATTCCGTGATCTTGTCTTCCCTTTATCTTTTCAACAGCACAGTTGGAATATCGACGTCGTCCCTCAAAAAGATAATAATACAAATGGTTTGTGAATTTAGACTCAATATGTATTGTGGTCTTTAAATTTTTAATTTATTCAATGTGATCTTTAAACTTTTGCCCAATGTGCAGTATGGTCCCTGAGTTTTTAATTTGTTCAATATGATCTCCGAACTTTTAATACATGTTAGAAGTGAGCAAGATGAACCGACCGAACTAGGAACCACCCGAACCGAACTAGACCGACCAATTCTCAACGGCTCTAGGTTCCTATGTTTGGAATTGGTTCCAGGGTGGGAATTGGGCCGACCTAACCAGACTAAACCAACTATAATTTTTTTTTAATTTCTTAGGAAACCCTAATCTAATTCTAATCTACCTTTCCCAATTCCCACTTTCCCTTCCTACTCGCCTTTCCCTCTCGCCACACCCCTCTCACTTGACGTCGATGCATTTCCCTCTCACCTCACCCCTTTCTCAATGTTGACGACATCAGCTGTCACTAGATTCTCAGTCTCAAACAAACGGCCCTTTCCTGATTTCTTACAATCAATAAGTTTTTCTCGCTTGAATTTCTGTTGTCTCTGCTTTTTCTTAGATTTCGATCACTCGTTTCCGAGATCTAAATGCTTCATTTTTGTCGCTTAGAAGTAGATCAATGTTTTGGCTTCTGGTTTGCATTGTTTTGGTTCCGTCCTTCTGCGCCTCTCTTAATCTTCGCATTACCTTCTTCATTGAGCAATGACGAGGTTTGCATATGGATATTTGCATAAATTAAAGAGTTTGATTGACTCTGCGAGCTGATACTAATTGATTTGGATCATTTAAGCTCGAGATTCTAGTGTAATATTGCCTCGAACCTCAAATTTAGTGCTTAGATTACACGCATTATGCTGATTCATAGACTTCTTCAGTTCAGTTTTTCATTTTTTAAATTCATCTATGTGCTATTTGCAGTTATGTTTTTCTCTAGCAGTGTTATGCAAGTTGTTTGCCTATGACTTGAAAACAGGCTATGCAAGTGTCATACCATCTTTTATTCGCATTGTATCTCCCTAAGATGGCTCATAAGAGCAGAACCAATCACTATAAGGCGTCATGTGGAAAAACGCTCCAGTATCAATTTTTCATGCACTGCAGTCACCATGTGATGAATTGCAGATGACATGTCTTCTGTGCTGATGTCATCATCCTTCTTTGTACTAGAGGATGATTCATCATCTTGCTTGTCTGGATCCACACTTTTGCTTTTACAATCTTTCTTCAAGTGTCCAAGCTTTTTGCACTTCCAACACGTTATTTCCGATCTATCTCTGCTTTTAGATCTTCCTCTGGACTTATTCCTGCCACCAAATATGGATTTGGATCATTCACTGTTCCTTCCTTTTACGAAAAGAGCCTCTCAAGTTGCACTATCAGAACTTGCTCTCCTCATCTCCTCATACAATAATGCAGCTACAACGCCCTCAAAGGATAACACACTAAAACCAGTGCCAATCAAAATAATTATATATTCTCATGAATTCGGCAGTGAACACAACTAAGTATGTGTTTTATCTTCCTCATCTAGATTGACATTGATTGATGTAAGTTACCCACAAATAGTATTAACTCATTTAAGTGTGCAGAAAAAGAATCACCTCCACTCATCCAAAGGTTGTACAATTGCTTTCGCAAAAAAGAGTCTATTCATGAGTGACTTACTCTAATAAAGACTTCTCAGCTTCGTCCAGAAATCCTTCGCCATCTTCTCAAAAGTCACAATCACCAGTTATCAGCAAGGCATAGCCAAATCATGCTTCGCGCCCTCCGATCACTGTTATTTCAATCCTTCAATTCAGTGGACGTGGAGTCCTTAGACTTCCCCTTGGTATGCTCCTCGAGTTTATCATCTTCTATCACATGCCCCAAATCTTTGTCCACGAGCAAAGGCTCCATCTTCAATTTCCATAACTTAAAACCTTTTTGTCCGAATTTCTCTACTTCAATCTATGATTGATAGCCGACATCTTCCCAAGATTTGATTTTTTCATATATCTCTTTATCAAGAAACTCTAACCTCAAATCTTGCTCTAATACCAGATGTTAGGAATCGGTGCACAATCACAAGGAAATAGAGAATAAAAGCGAGAAGAGAAATTGAGACACAAGATTTTTTTCCCGGTTCACCCTTAAGCTAGGGCTATGTCCAGCAGACAATTCCACTATAATTCACACCTCGAATCTCTCTGTTACATCTCTCAGTTATAAGAGAAAGAGAATATATATAGACATTAATTTGATTCAAAATAGGAAATATCTTTCTAGGAAACATACTCCAATTAGGAAACCTATTCAAAATAAGAAATCTAATTGAATTAAAACAAAAAAAACTTTCATTTTACGGGCTTAAATTATAAAAACCTTCTAGCGGCTCGGGAGCACTAACCCCCGCGACCCCCACCTGCTCATTGGAGAGTAGGACCCCCGTGCTTTCCTGTCGATAGAAAGTATGAACCACACCCCAACAATACGCTATGTGAAGAAATGATGCCTATGCTTATACACACATTATCAACTTGTTCATATATCACATGACGTGCTCATATAAAATACGTCAATATTATGTTATCATCATATATTAAATGTTACGTTTTATGAATGTTACCATGTAAGGTGTGCAGGGGTGCGTGTTTATTATTATTATTATTATTATTATTATTATTATTATTATTATAGTTTTATATTTTTTGTTGATCTTTTCTATGCTTTTCTTCAAACGGGTGCCTCTCCTTTAGATTGATTCTTGAGCTAGCCAAATTCTGATGGAAGGACAAGACAGTATCCGATGCGTTCGCCATTGATAGGTTCAATAATTACTAAGTCAATAAAGAGCAGGATTTTTCTCAAGTCTGAAGACTCGAAGAGAGAGTGAGAGAGGACACACTAGGTTCAAACTTGAAGATGAGACAGGCTTACAAAGTTTGATATATTAGTAATGTGACGAATTGTCATTCAGCGTAAGATATGACCACTCAGTGTAATTTTAAGTTGTAACTTACCACCTCATTTAGTATGTCCACTTACTAAGATCTACAATTTAGGTGAGTGTTGCAAAAATTTCAGATTTTAAAGTAATAAAAAGTTAAAACTATGGAAATAATGAATTCATAAGAACCTATCTTTCTTCTTTCCTCAAACTAACCTTGTTCCTCTTTCGACCCAAAAAAAAAAAACTAACCTTGTTCCCCATACATTCTTTGCTTGGAAATGTGTTATGGGTACTGGATGCTTGTACCTTTCCATGTTCTTGTTCCCACTTTATCCTTTCAACAGCAAGGTTGGAATGTAGATGTCATTCCTCAAGGTAGTTGCATTTTGGCAGTAAGATATAGTAAAAGTGCCCAGTGAAATAGGTATAAGTATATTTGTTCAATATTCGCGGACAACCCATCTCCATCATTGTTTATTGTCATATGGTTATTCAATTATCAACATATTGATGTCAACTAATAGTGATGAAAGTATGTAGCTTATATAAACTAGACAATGAAGAGTGAGACAATGCTCTTATATCATTTTATCGACCGGTTAATTTTTGAGGGGCTATCTCATTATCTCAGGCAAATAGCTAAGATCTCAATTCAACGTACCAATGCCACACAAGGCAGCACTCCCTGCTGCAATATATGATTTGCAGGTCTATAGAAAACTGCGCTTTGCTTATGAGAAGAGGCCTTACTTTATCATTGTCAAAACTCCCATTTTATGATGGCTATTGCGTATAATCTATCGGATGATTGTGTTTTGCAATTGCAATATCAACCAGTAGATCGCTCTTTCGTCTAGAGAAACTATCTGAGAACGAACGATGGATGACGATGTGATGAGAAGGCCGGTTAACGATATCCGTGGATGAGGTACGTGAGGATGAGGGCTAGCTAGCAGCATCAGCACGAACGCCATTCCTTGGTCTATTGAAACCACAATCGTTTTTCTCTTTTTTTTATGCTTTTTGGGTCAAATATCATTTTTACTCTCACACGACACAAATTTGCCAGTAACTATTTAAAATCTCCATAAGCTGAATAGAAATATAAAACCAATAATATACACATCGCAACGACTATTCCCACTTGAAAAGCTTAAAGCAAAAATTACTCCAAAACGGTATTTCCAAGAAATGTTTTCTTGATGAGAGGTTATCATAATATCAAACTCGATTAAACTATTTTCTTTTGCAGAAAATCTTTTACCAAATATATCTCGAAAAAGTATTTGCTTTCAATCTTAACAAAAGAAGAAAAGATATTGCATAGCCTTGGTTTTAGCGTACATGAGTCTTGTCATACCTTACTGTGGACATGCAAGTAAGTTTGGAGAACCATTCCCTTGAATATAAAGTGCTTTGATATTTGGAGAATGGTTCTTAGTTTTCGGTGAGTACTGTTAGATACGGAAGTTTCGTCTACACACACATTTTGCTCAGTGTGGTCTCTTGCAATTGATAGGTACAACATATAAAACCAAATGTCACTGCTCCTACGAAACATATTAAGGATGTTGGCTTGGATCCAATTGAAGATGTACAGAAGATTCTTTGGAATGTTTTTCACATTTCAAAAACTTGCAAAAAGGAGATCGTTGTTTCTTATTTCCTTCTATTTAAAGGTGATCTGACAGATTCTATCTACATGGAGGTAGAGCTTAGGCGGTTGTTTTATAGAGATAAATCTGCCCGTTGTAATCAAGCTCGGAAAGATGGTCAGACCTTGATTGCTGCTTCAAGGTACTGAATTCAAATTATATGAAACACTCGCTGCTTTTGTTAAATTCGCAGTAGGAACATATTAAAGTCTGGGATTTTATTGTGCTGAACAGCATACAAGATCTTCATCGCGAGAGGCAAATTTTCACCAAGCATTTGCAAAAGAAGCTCGCCAGGAAAGATAGAGAGATGCTTTTCCAAACTTTGGGGATCGGTTTGAATACAAAGCATAGAAATTTGCAGTTAGGGCACCAGTTGTGGTCCGACACAGAAGATATGGACCATATGGCCGAGAGTGCCAAAATTGTAGCAAAGCTTGTCGGTTTTGTTCGGCTAGAGGAAGCTTGCAACGAGATGTTTGGCCTCAACTTTATCTTGGCAATCAAGCACAAAATTTAATAAGTGGAAAAGCACTATGACGTCTTTCTTATCAAGCTTTGTTTTGGATACTTTTACTTTTGCATAATGGTAACAAAGCGTTCTTCCAACTGTCTGAGATGGAATGATTTCTTTTTAACTGGAAATGTATGTGTGATTTAAATGCAGGTCGTTGTACAAAAGCTTTGTAATTTACTCATGAACATTTGAGGGCTTGCAGGTCCTCTCATCGATCTAGGCTCTTCAACATAAGTATTGGTGCCTGATTGGTGTTAATTGGACTAATATAATAATGTATCTATTTCTTCCATCCTCTTACATGTTTTCTTTATTTAAAAGCTTGTGACTGATTAAATTAGTAATTTAGCTCATGACTCATGCAACACGCGCTCATGAATTTTAACTCCCTCAACTTCATAAAAGCCATTTTATTTTTTTCGCTCTCGTGCTTTTCTGACCTCATTGGATTGAGTATAGGCTGACATAGATGCCTAAGACTGAAGAAGGAATATGTTGCATCAGACTAATGGTACCTTATCAATTCATCACATAAGATAACAGGTACATGAAATTATTTGTTCGCACACTAGGAGAGAGATGGCGGGGTGGGAGGATCAGACATATACATATGGTCAACTCCAAAGATCATTGTTGTGGCTTGTATTCAAAGAAGAACGTCCTCGTAATGACTGTAGGAAACAAGAAACCACTAAATAAGTAAGCTTCACATAGACACACGCAGAAATTTCATAATAGTACTCGTAACGGGAAAGAGAAAGCAAACCTTGTAAATTTGTTCCTATGTGAGAAGCTTCATTTTTTTAACTACAATATGGTAAGTAAAGGAGAGTTCTTTACTAGTGTGAAAAGAATCACGTTATCTCTTCTTCAGCGTATTCAATGTGAGCTAGGTGAAAGGCTCACTCGACGTGTGTAGGCTGTGGGGAGTTAGGTTGGTTCCAAAGGTTACTTTTGAATTCAACATTAGGTTCCACAAAGGTTAATTGAAACTACTCTTGTGATTTTGTGTTTTTTTCTTTTCTTGGACAGAATGATTTTGTGTTATTTAGAGGACTCACTGTAGCCTTCATAGTTTCTTAATATGTATTGACTTGATCCGGCGAAATAAGCCAATGTAATTCTTATTCGATAAAAATTACAATCGTTGTTTTGAATCACCAATGAGAAATTATGGGGTCTATAAAAACATTTTCATCACCATGTGTAAAGAACATGTTCCGTACCTGTCGTCATCATCCGCAAATTCAGGCCTCCTGGTGTCCCCTTCAACGGGCAGATTGCGCCTGAGTTTTATCATTCTTTTTAATAACTAATAAGTAATTATTGAAATTATCAAGTGTATAAAAATATGTGTAAAGAACATGTTTGAGATTTAATATTGGACCATACCCGTTGTCGTCCTCGTCCTCGTCCTCGTCCATAGATTCAGGTGTCTCGGTGTCTTCTATTTTGTACAAATACACCCCACGTCCTATTTCCTTCTTGAGATGGTTAACAAAATCCTGAGCACCCTTTTTGACTACCACAAAGATATGCTCCAATTCCTTACACTCGTTGATCCCTTCAACATGTTCCATACTATCGAGGTGCCTAAACTCCAGTGCTTTGAGGTGTAGCACTGCTCCCTGTTCAATATTCACCTTCGCAAGCTTAGGCAACTTCCAAATCTTCAAGATCTGGAGGCTGGGAAACCCGTCTTTGACGAAGCTCATGCTTTGGCATAGGACAGAGTTGGCCAAGAGCCTGAGCGTCCTCAGGTTCCTCAGTAGACGTCCCAACTCGGGCATCACGTCCGTTTTTACCTTCGAACCCGACAGCGTCAAAACCCTGAGCGAGACAGGCAAAAGCTTTGTCCAGTTGGGTTTGTTGAGTTGGCCCAGCAAGTAGAGCTGCAATAGGTCGTCATGTTGTTCAGCCAAAGACAGTTCCGGCAATGGGCCCGTCTTCGATGTCGCGGGATAGGCTCCTTCCGCGTGCTTGGCTCTTTTCGTGGCTTCTTCCGTGGTTCTTTTCACGAGCTGGGCTTCTTCCGCGGGCTCGGCTTCGGCTTCATCCGCGGTTCTTTTCGCGAGCTGGGCTCCTTCCGCGGGCTCGGCTTCTTGGATCACCCCGAAGGTCAAGGACTGGAGATTGGTGAGCCTCGAGCTAATCCAATCGGCTATTGTTTTTCCCGCAGCGCCTGGGGTGTCGTTCACCGAGTGTTGCAGGAAAAGCTTAAGCGTGGTGAGCGTGGTCAAGCTGTTCATGTTGCCCGTCATTGCGTTCTCCTTCACTTCACCGATAACCAGCCCGCTTAAGGTTTGGAGTTTAGCCAAGGCCATGGCATTGTTCCTGCAAGCCTTGAGGATCTTCTTCAGGTCGATGTAGAACCAGTTAAGATGCAGGTGCCTCAAGTTCCTAGCCTTCCACAAGGAACTCGGCAGGGAAGTGATGTTGGTGTGCTTTATGTCGAGAGTCTCGAGATGGTGCAGATGTGCAACGGCGCTCGGGAGCGTATCCAGCACCGTGGATCTCAATCCTAGGTACCTTAGGAGCACCAGCTTGTGGAGCACACCTTGCAAGGATGGCTTATACACGCCCTCTAAATCAAGTACCTTTAGCAAGCTATAGTGAGTCTCCGACGTCATCTTCCTAAGGAACGTGCTGAGGTCTTTGGTGAGCATGCCTCTCCTCAGGTAGAACGAGAGAAATGAGCGGATGTGGCGGAGGTTCAAATCAGGGTAGCTGCTGCCACGGATGTCTGTGACTATGTTTGTGTGCTCCGCAAGCCACCGAATCTTGGTTCTTTCTCGCGGTTGGGCCGGCGACGGTTGTTGCTGGCCAGTTGGGTCACGGTCGTTCCCGTCTTTCGACTCACTAGTAGCATGTATGTGGACGAACCCCATGCTCGTGGCAATCGGGCGGATCATTTCATACAGAGGGGTGAGCATTCGGCAAGCTTTGGGGGATCCATCGGCCTTCCGGCCCACCACATGGATCACATTCCTATCCGCGAGCTCCAGAATGAACGTCTCTCCTACATCCTCAGGCGGCCTTTTCCTTTCCCTTTCTATGTCGTAAGAATGCGAATCTAATAAGCCCTCGGCCAACCACAGCCTCACTAGCCTTCTTGTCGGAATGGGAGATCCTACGGGGAACAAAGCCATGTAGATGAAGCACGGTTTTAGATGGACCGGCAATTTATGGCAACTCAATTGTCGTATATCCGATAATGTCATCATAGAACCCTCTTCCGCCAACGCTGCTGCCCGTTCGTGCTCTCCAGCATTCGACAGAATCCCGCCGAGTAAGGATATATAGAGCGGAGACCCACCAGACTTTTTTAGGATATTCGTCTCCTCTTTTGAGAGTTTCTGACAATCGCGTACCCCATGTAACTTCCAAGCGAGCATCTTCTGACTTTCTTCATCCTTCAAGTATTGTAGCCTGATCGGCCCTTTCCCTGATGTATCCATGTACTGGGCTATCTTGTCGTCCCGAGTCGTGGTAATTATGTGGCCCCGTGAAGAGAACGGGATGCTCATCGCTAACTCTCGCAAGAGTAGCTCGTTGGACGGCTGCAACTCATCCAACACTATGAGGAATCTCTTCGTGCCGACCAGTTTCCGGAACAGCATTTTCTTTATCTCCTCGATGTCCATGTGCTTCATTTCCCTCGCTAGCATATCGACTTGCTTCAGTAGCTCGGACAGGAACTCCCGCTTGTCCATGCTGGCCGAGATGTGGACCCAAGCACGCCGCTCATAGTCCATGTACTTTGCCTGGCCGTAGACCCATCTCGCGAGGATCGTCATGCCGGCGCCTTGCCGGCCACAAATCGATATCCCTCGGATATCCGACGATTCTTCTCTAATCCGCTCCATTATTTGCCTTTTCTCTTCCTCGTGACATAGGAAGTAAATCGGCACGTACTGATCCCAGAAACTAGTCAGCCTAGCCAACTTTTTGCCTTGCCACGGGACACTAGCATGGGAGGAGGAACTAGCAGACTCCTTTTTCCTCTTGCCCTCGGCCTGCTCCTTCAAGAACTTCTCATCACACAACTCCTCCATCTTATTCACCAGTATGGACAAGTCCCTCCGCAGCCTGTACTTGGAAATGAGCAGGGCGAGCGGCCACGCGGCCATGTGGAGGGCCTTGTGCCTCTCGCGGGCCTCTCTGAGGTGAAACTTGTCGATGAATTCCTCAGCGTAGTACATGGCTTGGAGGAGCCGCCCCCACCATTCCGTGGGTTTGGATGGTCTGTATTGAGTGGAAATGAACTCTTGGATCGTGGCCAGCTTCGCCTTGGCCTCCTTCGCGCAGGCTTGCATCAATAAGCACTCGACGCACACCGGGTGAGAGAGCAAGATGTCTAGTTTCTGCGACACGATCTGGGCTGCGGCTTCGGCGACCATCATGCAACTTCTTGTGTCGGAAGCAGCCATGGCTAAGCAATGTCTGTTTCGAGCAAGGTCGTGTGGGTGTGGGCTTGTCGCTTGTTTGCTTGGATTGAATTAATTCGTGTGGACATATTATTCTCTCTCTATGCATATATTCTTCTTTTTTCTATGCTTTTCTTGGTGTGGCCTCTCGTGTCTACGACAAGCTTTGTTGAATTCTTTGCTTGTGCGATGTTTGGCGGTAAGACAGAGGAGACGGTATCTATCACAGTGATAACGATAAAAGATAAAACTAATCAAGTTTGCTTTTAATATAACAATCTTAATATCTATCTTAGTCTTCCTTACTTTGAACTTATCGATAAAGATAACCAAATCAGTCATTACCGTCGGTCTAGAGGTTGCGGAGATAGATAATAGTGGCCTATCAAGATTTTAATTTTTTGTGATGAAATTCCACCCGTCTTAAGAATTTAACACTTCACCAGCACCGGTGCCGTGAGATCAAACGAGAACATTCGTTGGCTTATGTTATCTAATATATATAGAATACTAAAATCAATTCAAAGAAAATCGTTACTTTTCTTCTGGATTTCGGCAATAAAGGACTTTGGCTTTCAAATTGCTGGATTTATTGAAAACTAAGGAAATTTAGGATTGAATTACGCAATTTATATATATTAGGATTAAATCGCATCACAGATATCAATTATATCTTCAATACAGTTAAAGGAAGAAGTGAAGCCTATTCTTATACACACACTGTTTCCGCTCAGAAAAGATGGCGTGCTCCGTGCGATGTCCCAGTGTTGGGACTGTCGACTTCTCGCGTCCGCTGTGGGGAGCTTCACAGGATGATCGAGCGAATGAGGAAATGCATCCGATTGCAGATCATGTAATGCTCACTTCGTCGAGCGTCGTAATGGGACTTCGTCGCGCCTTCTGGGAGTCGAAGGTGCGGTTAGATCATTCGGTCCTGCTCGGTTCTCAGTTTATCGGCAAAATTCAAATCCGCCATTGTTCAACTTGAAAAGAATCCAACGTTTTACTGCATACTCTCTGAATTAGCTAAACTATCAGTAGGATCTAAGTCCTCTGTGTTTTTTCTCTGCTAGTCGACTCAGATCTTCGAATAATATCAAAAAACGAAGCATTGATTAGTATTCTCTGTCTTTCTTTTCATATGGTGTTTTGCAAGTCGGGTGTAAATATTCGACTACTACAGAGAAAAGACGAAAATAGAAAAGAAAGAAAGAAAAAAAAGCCTATAGACGAAAATGCCTTTTGATTATGGCCGGAAAATGGCATGCGAGATGCCCGTGCTCATGAGGCCCTTATCTAAGACTAAATTGATTTCTTTATGCCCTTATTTTAAGATAAAGTCCACTTGAAACTCTCTTTTGAGAAAATGAGCTCACTTCGTGCTCACGTTTGAAATTTTCCCCATAAAATTCGTTGATATTATGTAACTATCATTTATTGGATATTATGGTTAATACCATGAAAAACCTCAAACTGGTACATCCGTAACAAATTTACCTTAAACTAACTTTTTCACCATCAAAAACCCTAAATTGGTACACCTATGATAAATTTACCACAAACTAATTTTTTGACCACGAAAAATTCCAAACTGGTACATATGTGATAAATTTACCCCAAATTAATTTTTTGACCACCAAAAAATCCAAACTGGTAATCCTATAACAAATTTATCCTCCGTTAGCGAACCAATTTGGGATTTTTTGTGGTATTTACCCTACGAATTTCAATGTGGACTTGCCTCGTCACCATATCACGTCACCACGTGTCATCCAAGTCAGTAAATTTAATAGTAAAATTTAATGGAAGCTAATGGAGGGTAAATTTATCACCGGTGTACCAGTTTAAGATTTTTATTGGTCAAAAAATTAGTTTTTAGTAAATTTATTATAAATGTACCAGTTTAGAGTTTTTTGTAATCAAAAAATTAGTTTTTGGTAAATTTATCACAAATGCATCAATTTGAGACTTTTCGTTGTATTAACCTCAGATATTACATGGTAGGAATGTTACCATGTGAGGTGTGTCCAGGTGTGCGTTGTTTTTATGATTGTGTTTTATTATTTTGTACATTTTTTCTTTGCTTTTCTTCAAACGGGTGCCTCTCCTCCGGATTGATTCTTGACTAAGCCAAATCTAGAGCGAGGGGCAAGAAAGTATTCTGTGCATTTTGTCATTGGTAGGTTAAATAATTAATAAGCCAATCCAATTTTGCTGAAGTTCGGACCCAAAGACGCAAGAATTAGAGAGGGGATACTGAGAAGACGAGTTCGCACAGTTGATTATAGTAGTGATGTGATGAATTGTTATCCGATATTGATCACGACCCACTTATTTTAATGCTGACTTGTAACCGTTCGCATCATTTAGTTGTCCACTTATTGCAAAAATTTCAAATTTTAAAAGTAGTAAAAAAGTTAAGACGGTGGTACAAGGAATTCATAAGAACCAGCCCCTTTTTTTTCCCTCAAACTAACCCTGTTCCTCGGTCATTCTTTGCTAGGAGATGTCTTATGGGTAAAGGTGTCAAAATGGGTCCGAAACCCATATATGACCCATTTAAAAATAAATAGATCATATATGGGTCACTTTAATTTTAAAGAGTTAACCTTAAATGCGTTCTAAATTTTAAAACTTAAAGATAAATGGATTTAAATGGGTTGAGTTTGAAACCCATGTTCAACCCACCCACTAGACCTATCCACACACTCTATCCTTCTTTATAAAAATGTTTTAAAAAAATTAAAATTTAATTATTTTTATTTTTTTCTCTTTTTCTTTTATTTTATCTTTTATCTTTTCTCTTCTTTCTTTTTCTTTTTTTTTTTATTTTGGCCGGTGGTCAGCCACCGGGGCGGGACAACCTTGTCAGAGGCCGGCGAAGCTCGAGCTCGCCGGCCTCAAGCAAGGCTCGAGCCTCGCAGATCCGACAAGCCTTGAGGCTTGCCCGATTCCGGCAACCTCGAGGCTCGCCGACCTATGGCAAAGCTCCAGCCTCGTCGATCTGGTGAGACTCGAGCTCGCCGATCTCGAGCGAGCCTCGACCTTGCCCGATCCCGGTGAGGTCGAAGTCTCGCCAACCTATGGCGAGGCTCTAGCCTCGTCGATCTGGTGAGCCTCGAGCTCCCATGATTCTGACGACCTTGAGGCTCGCCAACCTATGGCGAGGCTCCAGCCTTGCCGATCTAGCGAGACTCGAGTTCGCCAGCCTCTGGCAAGCTCGTCCTCACTTGTGGTCGGTCGCCGGCCACAGCGGCCAGCGATTGGCCAAAAATAAAGAAAAAATAAAAAATAATTAAAAATTCGATTTAAAAAAATATATATTAATATTATTAAAATGAATGCACAAAGTAAAATCAAATCAGATTTTATATACCAAATATCGAAAACTATTTTCTAGTATATTTTCAGGTTTCAGCCAAACGTCAAAAAAAAATTTATCTTCTTGGATAATGACTTTATGGAAAATATTTTCTAGAAATGTCACATTTTTCGCAAAACAAAAATAACCTCAATTTAAAAAAAAATTATAAAAAAATTTCGCTAGCTTTGTATTGCATAAAATGTTTTAGCAGTATAATTTAAAAAAAAATCATAAGAAACAAGTATTCTTAGATTATGTTAAATATAAAAGTGTTTTAGCAATATGAATCGTATATGGATTGGATATGGATTGGATCGAGTATAAATCGAGATATTTACACTACGAATAAATGGGTTATAAACGAATTAATTGGTCAATTTGGATCGGACCATTTGTGACCTAATCCAAACTCGACCCAATCCACCCGTTTAACAGGTCTACTTATGGGTATAAGATGCTTTTGTGCCTTTCCATGATCTTGTTTTCACTTTATCCTTTGAAGAGCGAGGTCGGAATACGTCGTTCCTGAATATGCTCGCACTTCAGCCACACGTTATAGTAGAAAGTACCCGGCAAAGAAGATATATAGTCTTTTGTTCGATATTTTCCAGACAATCCACCTACGTCAATATAGATTTAAGATGGCTATTCAATTATCAGAACATAATGAAATCAATTAAAATTAATTATGCTCTTATATTATTTTATCGACTCATTAATCTTCTAGGGGCTTTCTCATCATCAAGGAGAAAAGTACAAAAAAAAAGTTATAAATATATTAAATTTGTACCAATTGAGTCCTAAATCATTCAATTGGACAAAATTAACCCTAAACATTTTCACATCGGCATCAATGAGTCCGGTCGGCCATCCTACATAATACGACTTGACGTTGACGTGGACATTTATAAATAATTTTTTTATTTTTCCGAAATTTTTTATCTTTATTTTTTTTTTCATGGCAAGGGTAGATCTGGCAATGGTGACCCTCACACAAGCTGCGAAACCCTCAACGGTCCTCACCTGTGCCGATCACCGGCCATGGCCAAGTACTGGCCACAGACCAAAGAGAAAGAAAAAGAAAAATAAAAGCTAAAATATTAATAAAAAAAAGTATTTACGTCGGCATCAACTAGGCCACGTAGGACGGCCAGCCGGTGTCCGCGTCAACAATTTCCGGCCTAAATTAAAATGATGGACTCAATTGATGCCAATATGAAAAGGTTTATAACTTAATTGATCCAATTAAAAAGTTTAAGACTGAATTGCTACCAATGCAATAGGTTTAGAACTTTTCTTTTTTGTACTTTTCCCTTTCATAAGAGTAGATAGCCAAGATCTCAATTCAACATACAATACCACACAAGACAGCATCCCTACTGCAATATACAATTTGCAGGTCGATAGAAAATCTGTGATATCATTGTTCTAATTTTTTCTCCTTCGTGACAAATACAAGATCTTTTGGATCTTATTCATAGATGAAATCCTCTTCGTTCTTGAACTTCGTGAAGGAGACATGGTGGCACCGACACAGACACAGAAACAAAGTTCTTAAATGAGAAGGACATTCATAACAGTTCGACAGCCCACACAAAGGGTCCGCACTAAAAATGACCAGATCAAGATCTCCTTGGATTGATCACGCATTGTGAACTATCAACAGAAGAAATGACAGAACCAAACTTCCAGTTACTGCATTCCCATCAAAAAAATTTCCCTCGCTTTCCTATCAATTCGAAAACACAAAGGGGTTGGTCCGTTCCCCTTCTTGTGCACAACATATTGCACTCTCCAGAATTTAACCAGATCTAAAGAAAGTAAACGTATAGGCTTCAACTCATGTGAAGCTCATCCGAACTTGAACAAGAAGGTAGCAACTTCAAATGAGGCAAACCGAGCAAAATGAAAAAATCTAAATGTACTAATTGAAAGCGAATGAATAGGGTAAGTTACAACAATTCCAACGGACATTTGAGCTCATTGGTCTACCCAACAAGATAGACAATTAACTGGTAAAGAATATCCCAGACCCTTGAAACCTTAAAAAAACAAAAACTTTACTTGCATCGAGCTGACCTTCAAATAAATAACCAAAAAAGCGCACAGGAAATGGTTAAGAAACAGAGCAGCAAGAGATAAAGAAGTACCGAATTCTCAGGGCTGTTGCTGAGCATCCATGTACCCAGCATCAACAAGAACCTTCTCTCTCTTAGCCAGTTCAACGTCCTCATCGACCATCATCTTCACCAACTTCTCAAACCCAACCTTGGGCTTCCAACCCAGCACCTTCTTGGCCTTACTCGCATCTCCCTTCAAGTTGTCGACCTCGGCCGGCCTGAAGTACCTCTTATCGATCACCACATGGTCCCTCCACTTCAGCCCCACATACCCAAACGCTACTTCCAAGAACTCCTCCACCGTGTGTGACTCCTCCGTCGCGACCACATAGTCGTCCGGCTTTTCTTGCTGCAGCATCATCCACATGGCCTCCACGTAGTCCCCAGCGAAACCCCAGTCCCGGGAGGCCTGCAGATTTCCCAGGAACAGCTTGCTCTGCAGCCCGATCTTGATCCGCCCCACGGCCCGCGTGATCTTCCGGGTCACGAAGTTCTCGCCCCGCCGCGGGGACTCGTGGTTGAACAGGATCCCGTTGCACGCGAACAGCCCGTAGGCCTCGCGGTAGTTCACGGTGTACCAGTGCGCGGCGCACTTGGACGCGGCGTAGGGGGACCGCGGGTGGAACGGGGTGGTCTCCGACTGCGGCGGCGGGGTCGATCCGAACATCTCCGAGGACCCGGCCTGGTAGTAACGGATGTGGCTGCGGCCGGTGGCGGAGACGTGGGAGCGGACGGCCTCGAGGAGGCGGAGGGCGCCGGTGGCGACGACGTCGGCGGTGTAATCGGGGATCTCGAAGGAGACCGCCACGTGGGACTGGGCGGCGAGGTTGTAGACCTCGTCGGGGGAGATCGTGTCGATCCAGCGGCGGAGGGACGAGGCGTCGGTGAGATCGGCGTAGTGGAGCTTCATCCGGGCCTTGTGGGCGTTGTGGGGGTCGATGTAGATGTGGTTGATCCGTTGGGTGTTGAAGTTGGAGGAGCGACGGATCAGGCCGTGGACCTCGTACCCCTTCTCCAGCAAGAACTCGGTGAGGTACGACCCGTCCTGGCCGGTAATGCCCGTGATCAGGGCCACCTTGCGTTGCGGCGGCGGGGGGGCTTCGCCGTTGGCTCCGGATCCGGATCTGGGCGCTTCCTCCTGGGTCGCCATTGTCGCGTGGGGGACGGCGAAATGGGTCCGCTCGCGAGGTGTTTGTGGAAATGCCTGAGAGAGAAAAGGGGGCAGAATCGAACGAAGCAGATGATGATGATTGATGGTGGAGTTTTTGGGGGAGATTTGTAAGAGGCGGAAAGGGAACAGAGCAGGGACCGGTTCAGTCAAGGTAGATCTTCCCTCCTTCACGCGCTCTTTCTTTTTCAACCGGCTAATGAGATCGCGCCACGTGGAGATGGGAAGGACAGTATGGTCAATAACAATGAATGGAGAAGTCGGTGAAAAACTCCGGAGATGGGGATCTGGTGCTGCTCGAGGACCGGATTTTACCGTGCGACGGCAAGTGCGGTGCATTGTGAACCGTCCGATGAAGGCCGCGACTTTATCCAATGTTATAAACCAATTCATGATCGCATGATCATTAGTCGTATCGTTGACGACGTGGCACCGCCCGTGGCGGCGGAGGAGCAGCCGGTTGTTGGCGGCGCGACGGGCCTCTGCTCGGGAGCTGCTCTGGCAGCGCCTCGGCGGAGATCGAGTCGCGATCTCAGATTCTCGACCTCTGCTTCGCTGCGGGACCACTCCACGGAGAATTGTACCTCGCTCTGTCTCTATGCGAGTTTGTGCTGTGCGTTTCTCTCCGTTTTCTCTCCCTCGGCGATTCGCGAGGAGCGAGACGGCGTCCGCTTCGGCGGTAGAGTTGAGGTCCGGCGGTAGCGCCTCGCGAGATAGCTATCGACGGCACGGCGGTGCGCATGCTCGTATGATGGCGTGATGGCTCGATCGTTATGCTTCTCTGTCGACGGTGACCTCTCGATGCGTAGGTTCAATGGCCTCAGGTTGCAGAGTCGTGACGGCATCACGGGGGCGCCGGATGAAGTCTGACACGAGTCCGAAAGCTCGCGAAGGAGGTATTACGCTTCAGTTTGTTGTGGAATACAGAACCATGCATTGCATTGTCACTGGAAATGAGCCATCACAGGAACGTAGTAACAAGTTTCGACTTTTGCACAGCATTGAGTGGATCGAAGTTAAGTTCACTTGCTTGATGATGGCCTTATTTGGAGCATCAGCGCACGATCTGTCCACCATCGAAACTAGCTTCTCATGTTGAATCTGTCTCAATCTGAAATGCGCATCCTTTGTTAGGGGTGCCGAGCGCTGCCGGAAGATCGTGGCAGCAAGAAGGTCTACTGCACATTTGTTTCTTTCTGCCCCCGTTTCATCATTACACTTGTCGGTCGGGATTCTTGTTGAATATCATTTGGTATTCACAGCACACGAGTCAGTCTTCCGTAGTTTTCACGCACCCTAAACTTCTGGTCTCATCAGATGAACAACTTCCTAGTTTTCTTGCGCATAACCATGATCCCCTTCATCTGTCCCGAGGCATGAAGTCTATGGAGTAGATTTACCGAGGCAGTCTGTTCGCCTCTTTTGATGGCTGGTTGACAAGAACCGCTTCATCACACTCATCTTGCGCCGGTGTTGCAATATTACACGGCATTGTGCTCCAGTTGATTGAATGGTGACACCGCTCATTGCCAATGCCATGGTTCATTGCACCTTGAGAGTTGAACCCAGAGTCTTTGTGGGTGTGCTCTCCTCCTCAATACTCGAACAAATACTCTGTTTTTTTAATGATTGAACAGCAGCTCCCGAACTCATTCTTCTGTATCAAGGTCCCTGATTTCCTGTAGTACAGCAGACTCTTTCTTAATAAAGATTCTTCACATCATTCATATCCAACTTCCTGTTTTCTCTTCCTGATAGATGGAATAATCGGTCACCTTTTGCATGTTAGTCCCCCTTTCTTACCTTTTTTAAGGAAATGCAGTATTCGACATGACTGATATCTGCAATGTGTAAAATTTCTCTTTCGTCTGGCGTGTGTTTGTAAAATATCTCCTGAGTGGACTCGTCTTCAATTACTTTTGGCTTTCTCAGATCATATTTTCCCTACCGGTCATGTATCATAGCCACGGGATTTCTTGGACTGACCCTGATTTCTTTTTGCTCTCTGCTAACTCAATGCCTTCTTGCTTGTGTGGGTGGTTGATTTGGCTGAGCCAGAGGTTGCTGAGGAACTTCCGAGCTAAAAGGGTGATCAACCTGCTGATTGCTCTGCTGCTCGGCGTAATCTCGGTCATCATTTCGACCCCTTGTACAAAAAAGCTAATAAAGGTTTTGTGAAACATGTGTTGGTACCGGTTACATGCACTCGGATGGTTAAGATCTCACCAAAGCTTGGAGTTTCTTCAAAAAAATTGTGAGCTGGCGTAGCATGTGAAATGAAGGATCGACCGAATTCCGCACGGTTTTGACTCCTGTTGGGTCTGTTAAGTGTCAAGATGTAGGAGCATTGGTTTTTTCATGCCATATTCAAGAGGAATTCGGAAAAGCAGGCGAATTTGAATAATTCTGTGTTGCATTTTTCATTTTCTGCAATCTGCAGTGCTCCTCTGGCCATAGCACATAACCCGGTAAGAAGCTCTGGTTTGACGAATGTCAGCCCCTTAGAACTGCTCAAAAGATTTAGACCGCTTTGATTACACTCATCAACTTAGTACACTTTTGACTGATTGGGCAGAAGAATCTGCAAATGAAAGACGTGAGATTTGTTGGGTTTTTTTTAGCTGAGCCAGCAGTATCGCTTTCCTAACCAAAACCAAAGCGCACGAGATTGTTAGGCGTGAAGCGAATGTGCTAATGCAAGTGCAGTCCTTGATTCAAACCTGATACTTCAGCTGAAATGGACGACACTGTACGGAGGGCTACAAATCTCGCATTTATCTCACTTGGAACACAAGAAAAGATCTTAAGGACCTTGCTTGATTATTCATTTATAAGTATTTCACGTTCTATCAACGCGGTTAAAATGGCAGGTGTTTCTATATGTACAATATAGTTGACAATGGAAGGATTGATCAAGTTGGCATGAAAACCTTAAATGTCGTGTGGCTGTCGGAGGGGTCGCTCCATGGTTGGTTTTTCATAGGGAAAAGTGTCAAAAATATCCTAAACCTTTTGCATTGATACCAATTAAGTCATAAATCTTTTTTTTTGTGTCAATTCAATCTTAAACCTTTTGCATTTGTGTCAATTGAGTCTAAAACCTTTTTTTGGTGCCAATTCAATCATAAACATTTTGCATTTATGCCAATTCAGTCATAAACCTTTTGCATTGATGTCAATTCAGTCCTAAATTTTTTTTTGTGCTAATTCAGTCCTAAACCTTTTGCATTTGTGCCAATTCAGTCCTTCGACACGTGAATAGCTATTAGCCGGAAGGACTAAATTGGCACCAATATAAAGGTTTAAGACTAAATTAGCATCAATACAAAAGTTTTAGGACTGAATTGGTATTAATACAAAAGGTTTAGAACTAAATTGATATCAATGCAAAAGGTTTAGTACTTCTTTTGACACTTTTCTCATTTTTCATAAGCCATAAAAAATATACGGACTGTCTTTTTTCTCAGATTTAGTCGTTTAACTGACCTGATTTGCATAATTTAATCTTTGAACTTTTCTTTATAGTCGAGTTCTCTATTGCAGATGTGTCGGGGCTAATTCTTAACAAAGCAAGCAAGCAAACGACACCCACCCGACTTACCTCCATTGTCTAGACTTGCCGTCAGCTCATAAAATGTAACATTGTCGATCGAATTTGCCACAATTTCTTCCGTTCTTCCAACAACACAGTACTCGTTATGTGTCGCTGTGGTTCATTTACCAATCGTTATGGTCTCTCTTTTCGGAACCGCATGAGCCAACGACAAGACATTAGAATTAGAGAAGGGTGCAACAACCAAGTCGGTCGAGAAAGTAATCACTTTTATCACGAGAAACATCCCAACAAGCATCCAAAAGTTTATGACGGGTGAATGTTTTCCTCAAAACAGTTAATGCAATTGCACTGACATAGAGGAGGCATGGAACGAGTGAATCATGGCAACATACTCCGAATAGTCAAATACCATATAACCAGAATCCCAAGCAAAGCATTTATCATATACTTGATCTTCTCCGCACTCCAACTATGTTTTAGCCGGTCCTCATTATGATGTGAACCCCACTGTCAGTATCAACGATGTCACTAATCTCGCCAACCTTGAGAGCATAAGTCACTTCCTCGAAAGGTTTCTGCATCTGGCCTCGCCCAAAAGGACCTGCAGAAGTATTAAGAGGTTTGTTAGATTATATACTGATTCTTCATCATGCTACACACTGAAAAGCATCACGCATAGTCCTTTGTCATTCCTTTCGTTCTCTTTTCCTTTTTCTCCTTTACTTTATTGGTAGAGTTAGATGTCTGACAGTGCAAAGCCAGAGATATAAACCTAATTCACTTCACATGAAGCTGCAGGTATATATCACCAGAAGAAAATGTTCATGGAGGCATGTTTACACACGACTGTGAATGCACATCGAAAAGAGAGTAAAGTCAAAAGAAAGAAAAGCAGGAAAAAAATGTCTCGATGTTTCCGGAAAAATACTGAGCACATTGTCGAGTCTGATTTCTTAAGATTAAAATTTAGTATAAACTCATATACATATCACCCTGTCCAAACCACATGGGTCAAGCTCTTGATAAAGCACCGAAGAGCTGTCAATTTGATGCGTCTCTCAATTTATGTGTTCATCCCTCTTCATTTGAAGTAGGAATGGGAATCGCAGTAACTTCTTGCTATTCCTAAACAGAACAAGAAGGGCAGCCATTTCAACATCGCAGATTAGCTCCTTAGGATAACAAAAGGAGAGGGACACTGTTAACATTCAGTAAATTGCTCAACACTACTATAATAAGTTCCTTCTATCAATAGAATAGCACAAAACAACTTTTCCTCCCCACAGGCACAACTAAGCCCAGTTTCAAGTCCCCCCATCACCCCACCCCCGTCCCCCACACATGTTATAAATCACCCCATAAGAAAGAAACTTTACAACACAACAATCAATTTGAAGCCATTCAAACCATGTCTTTTCCCTTGTTATGAGGTGGGATCAGGGAAAGCTCAATTGGATAATACTTTATATTGGGTTTGTTCATTTTTGTAGTTAATGAAGATCTTTTAATTGAGGAAACACATGGTACCCCGATATATAAGTCAGTTAACTTCCTTATTGAAGTAAACCTGCTAATCAGCCTTTGTAAAGGAATGAAACTGGCAATAGCTTGGAAACAAGAGATTTGTGAGGCTGATTTTCAATGGTTTGACAAGGGTGGAGATATTTGGGTTAACTCAGTGAAACTATTTATACTTTGGCCTCCTCTCAAAGTTGAAATTGGTGTTTTCTTGTCCTCCATTAAGACAGGTGCAACAGAAACACATTAATCATGCATTCCTTCGTATTTCATATTCTTGTTTCCATCATATTGGTTTAGTAACACATCTGTCTTTCCGCAACTCTAAATATAGATCAAAGCCATGCCAGTGAAAACCATTCCAACTACAAGAGCGCATCATGTTTTCTTTACACTGTCCCCAACTCTCACAGTCATGCATTGTGCAATTAGACCATACGGCATCACCTGGACTTCTTCACCAGAAAAGCTTTTCAAATGGAAGAATCATTGAAAAGGCCAACACAGATTTTAAGAAATTTGTCGAATTCACCATTAAGGTGTGGTAATAGGAACAAGGAAGATGAGGCTTGAAGTTACAAATTCTGACGACATAACAACTAGGTCGGGGAATATGAAGCATGCTGGTGCCTCACACTTAACATATTTTGTCCTTCATCAAAAAACTGTTTTTGTCATTCTAAGATGCAAATTGGACCTGGTTTAAGAAACAGCATTGTTACATCAGTGAAGGCAAACTTCATCAAGGGAGACAAGGGTGCCACAAAATCGTCTAGGAAAATGATCCACAGCAGGGTACACGAAACGGAAATACAGCTTCTAGCTGGGAATAAATCATGAAGTTGTCTTGTAAAGCAAAGTCAGCATATGAACCCCATCTATGCTGGAGTGTATCAAGCAAATTCAACTTTTATTCAAAAGCCTCTAGGTTGGAATAAATCATGCAGACGTCTCGTAAAGCTACGATAGCATATGAACCCCATCTATCCTGGAGTGTATCTATCAAATTACAATTACAATCAAAAGCTCAAATATATCATTCCTTCCAAATAGCCCAAAACGAGTCAAAGGCGGTATTTGAATGAGCTCTTTCCTTCTCGATACAACTTTTTGACCACCTTTATTTTCCCTCGATGCAAAATCAAAGCCCTTTAACAGCCAAAGTCCAACAAAGGACGAAGCTCCCTCCAGAGGCTGTTGATTTTTTTCACATTCCCTTTACTGGAAGATTTTTCCTCATATTAAAGGGGACCTAGGCAGCACACACTAAGACCAAATTCTTTCTTCTTTTGAACAGACACCTATCATGTATATGGGGGTCTACTGGCAGAAAACCATGAAAAAAGTGATGGAAAGATACCTCATTCAGCTGATGAACATTTATCTTTTTTCCTTAACAAGACAAGAACATTCCAGACATGTAATAACATGAGAAAAGTATACTGAAAACTGTTTGATATAGCACAAGTCAGAAAATATAGCTCATAGAAGCCGCTTAGAGTATTTCTTTTTAGTTCATGTAGTTTGAATTTCAAAGAGACGATGGATTCTTCCGCAAGTTTTGAAGTTGTTGAGTTAACACCCCATGCCTGTGGGCTGCAATAACAATCGTCGGGAAGAATTAGTAACATCCGCAATCTGGTCAAAACTGCAATCATATATTCGGATCTGCCACACTCGCTCAAATCATGATATCCTTTTCCATGAGATGGTGTAGACTATTCTCCGGTAATTTACCTCCTAGCGACCATGGATAACTCCACAAAACACCCATTTGACAAAATGAAAAGGCTAGATAGGGATAGAACTTAATCAAGCCCTATCGATGCACATCTGACATCAAAGGTAGGGACGCTAAAGCTCCGAACTCCGTCGTCACAAGGTTAAAACTTTACAACAGATTAAACGAACGACCGAATATTTCATATACGTTCATTTATCAAATTCCAGCGATAAAACTTTTCTCCCAGATCAAATCAAGAACAAATTGTTTCAAGTACATGAACAAAGTTAAATTCGTCTAACTTCAAGCTGCACAAATTCGGCTGAAGTCCCGTAGATTCCTAAGACAGAAACAGTATAGAAGCGAGACTCCACCGAATGAGCAGATGCACCTTCGACAACAACAAAGCTCATCTCCAATTTTCGACGAGCCAGAGCGAACAATTAGACGGAAGAGCAAAGATAAAGCTTACAAATGGGCAATCATAAGAGGAACTAAGAGTGGAAAACATAAAAACAAGCGCGAGGTCAGATGGGACTAACCGAGATCGCCGCCGCGCTTGGCGGAGCTGCAGTCGGAGAAGCGCGAGGCGAGGTCCTCGAACTTGGCCTTGCCGGAGACGATGTCCTCCCGGAGGGCCTTGAGCTGCGAGACGGCGCTCTCGCGGGTGGTGCTGCGGATGACCCGGCCCTCCGGATCCTTCCACGAGGCCTTCCGCCGGGATCCCTCGTGCTTGACGAGGATGTGCGACGCGCGGACCTGGTTCGCCCCCGACGACGACGACATCTTGGCCCTCGCCCGGCGCTTGTCCCTGAGGCTGCCGGACTTGGCGCTGGCGGCGGCGGCGCCCGGCGGATCGGCGGGCGAGGAGGTCGGGGGCGGTCGCTTCCTCTTGCGATCGGCGGACTCTATCTTGGCAGGCTGGAGACGGCGGCGCGTCGACACCTCGTTCTGCCTTCTCGCCGCGTTGAGTTCGATTGTGGTGAGCTCGGTGGAGAAGATGGAGAGAGACCCTTGGCATGGGAGGCGGCCTTTTATAGGGGCTGCTAATTTTTTTATTTTTTTGGTCGAACATGGGCTGCTAGTCTAGTGTGAACTTTAAATGATCGATTTTTTATATTAAAACAAAATTATTTTTCGTATATTAAATATAGAACACATCATTGAAAATAATTCATCCCCAGTGCTAGCTTTTTCAATCGATATCTTATAAGGAAAGATCGACACGTTCGATCTTTGAACTTTGATTTAATATATAATGTGATTTTTATATTTTTAATTTATTTAATATGATTATTAAACTTTTGATATATATTTAATATAGTCGTTAAATTATATGAAAATGTTCAATCCATGAATTAATTTGAATATGTACCGAAAGTTTGTGGATTATATCGAACAAATTAAAAATTCAGAGACCACATTATACATTGAGATAAAATTCAAAGACCACATTAAATAAATTAAAAGTTCATGGATCATATTGCACAATAAGTAAAAGTTAAGAGGTTATTTGTATCATTATCCCATCTTGGAACTATAAATCCCTCGTCTCCGTAATTAATGTAATTACAAATTTCTTAAAATACTTATATTGTTATGAACACTAGTGAGAATTTTCTATGTGAATTATTTATTATAAAATCTATCTAACAACTAATAACGTGGACCGCACTTTGCGAGTGAGATATCTGTGTGCATACTTTGAATTGTTGTAATATGAGATATTATGTAAACAAAGAGATAAGACACGTTTATTGTTTATATATTTTTTTTCTTTTTTTAATAAACTAAATCAAGTTACTCGAATAAAAGCAGTTTTGTTGCAGCAATGCATGTCTATTATATGAATTTAGAGCGGAAGTTATTCGTTTAATTGCATAAGCTATCTTCCAAATTTTATATTAATTATGGGTGGCGCTTTTTCCACTTTTCATTTGGGTCAAACGCTTCCTTTCACATTATACTAACGATATTAACCCTCACTTTTTTCACCTTAGAATGTCGTATCTCACAGAGTTGAATGTGAGGCCCATTTGAGGTCTTTTTTTTTTATTTGTTTCTTTTTTCTCCTTCCACTTTTCTTTCGTCTTATTCTCGCTCGCGTTGATGCATGTTGTGTGTCTTCATCTTCCTCCTCCAAGAACTTCATGCACACCAACAACTGCGCGGTCCTGTAGAACCTCGCGAGCTTCCCTCTCTACCTCGCCATCGCCCCTCACAAGGGACAGCTTGATCTCCTCCCTCACGAGCTTCTTGTCTAGCACGGTCTACGACATCCGTTTCTGATGCTCCTTCTCAAACGCCGCGTCGAACTCTAGAGACACGCTCTTGCCACCTCTGTTGATCATCCCTCGGACTCCGCCTCCAGCAACGATGAGAGGACCTTGCTCTACGCCACGGCCGCATAGCTCGCAGCATATTGCCCCGCCTTTTTCGCATGCCTTGCATATTTGAGGTTCATCAATCTCGATTTTTCCACCATGTAGTTCAGATTATTAGTGAGGAATAGGTAGGAGAGTGAGACTTCCTTGTAGAGCTTGGCCTTGGTATTGAACTTCCGTAGGAGGATGAGGATTAATCACGCTAATCATGATCACTCCAAGCTCTACCAGTGCAGAGAGGGCTTGTAATTCTCTCCGAAGATGCTTTGATTCTATTTTGAGCATCGAAGCAGAACAATCGATGAGTTCACGGGCAATGCGAGCAAGCCCTGAACGTGGAGAGGAGAGGATAATCCTTATGCATCTACAATTGGCCATTCGAGAGGATAAACAGCTCAACATTATCATCCAGGAACCATTGCGGGAGACAGCATCATCTTCAAATTCGTGGATTCCCTAGTCAACAAAACCACCGAGAAGAAAAAGGAAAGTGGAAGAGAAAAAAGAAACAAATGAAAAATTCCCAAATGAACCCCACTTTTAACTCTTAGCGAGAGTAATATGGTCGATACATTATAAAGGGGAGTGTGAGAGCAAAAGAGGAGTGAAAAAAACATGACCTTAATTATTTGGTGATTTTAGTTTTTAAAATTTTCCATTTTACTTTTCTCAACGTATATTGCAAACTTTCTATGATAAACCAGCTTTAGTATCAAGACATGGAAAGTAAAGAGAAGTTAATTCATGTCATAAAGCAAGATATAATACAAGCAAAGCTCGGTAATACAGAGCATGATTAGCAGGACGATTGTCTTTGCCAGTAGTGCCACAGAAAAACTACATGGGATCCGATGAACATATTGCAGGTACAAAAAGATGGTGACATCTACAGGACAATTACAGTTGCATTTCATCAAATATTATCTGATTTCCTCTCGAAAAGTTGGATTTACAGCTCCTGGCGCGGAATGGACTGATGAATTGTTGTCATCCCAAACAATTGTTATATTGTTTAATCTAGAAACTACACATTTCTCAAGAGAGGCCAACTTTTTCTGATGATATCGCCGATCTTCGTGTCCATCTGCTTCTGCGTGTGAGGTGGGCAAAGCTCAGCTGCAAAACTGTTCATTTTTGCAGCCAAACGGGATCTCTGTAGTTCCTCTTCAGGCAGGTTTCCCATCAGCTGGAGGAGGAGGGGATTCCGCTTGAGCTCGAACTTCTGCACATTTCATGGTATGGGAATTCTCATCAGAAATGCTGGGGAGAAGAGATTATTTCCAGTTCCTTGAAATCAACGAAAGTCCCAGATGGTACATTTGAGAATTCATACGGAGTGCATGCATCTCTCAAGTGACAGAGCTGAAGATTTCAGATATGTCCACAATATATGCATTGGGATTGCAAGGGGAAACCAAACTAAAGAACCAGAAGTGCCATAACACATTGCAGAGGAACAGAGGAAGGTTAGGGTGGACCCAATTTTCAATGTAATAACAGATATAGACAGGTGCAAATAAAGAAATACGTCTTCAGACACATCAACTTGATAATCAGCCAAAAAATGTTCTGACCTTTCCAGTTAACATGACTGTGGAGGATTCGATTTTCTGATATGTACACTTTCAAGTAATGATGAAGCGGTTCCAAAATACTTAACCTGATGTTCAGGCTCCGCAGGATAAAATGTTTCAAGATGTTGAATTTGAGTAGTGACAACACTGCTCTTGGACTTGGTTTGCTCTCTTTCTTTGCTGAGGGCTGCTAGCCTGGACTCTTCAGTTCCATTTGTGAAGATAATTGACCTGACAACACAAGAAGTCCATCCATAAATATTAGGTCGACACAAAGCAACAGACCACGTATCCTAATTCTGTTAAACGGGAAAACTGCCAATGCAAATAATTGCTGCCACCTGTATTGGTTACCAACATCTGGACCTTGCCCAAGAACCTGCCTTGAATCGTGACTAGACCAAAAGACATCCAAAAGTTGCCTGTAACTAATCAATCTAGGATCATATTCCACCTGCGGAGCAGCATTCACGAAAGCAAACAAAGCAAGAGTAAATATCGATACCAACTAGCAATTTTCATGTAATCAAAAGATGAAGTTCCGATTAGGAATACTTAATAGTAATGCTCACAAGAACCTAAAACCATGGATATACTGAAGTTTAGAAACTCTCTTGCTCAAAAGAGAGGATTTATAGATGAAACTTTCTCTAACCTCCTCCTTCCCGCTCGCCAAAAGAATGAGAAATGCGACAGGACGGAAAAGAAAGGGGAGAGTGAAAACAATGCTTTTATTCGATAGAGTCTCAGTTTGAATCCTGATTTGCCCCTTCATGCTAACTGGGTTCACATCCGAAATCTGCTTCTGCCTGCTCAAATCCTAACCTCTCTCATATCCCCTCTGTCTCCAACAAAATTCTCATCGTTTAGGGACGACTGGTGACGGACTTTGATATACACCTGGCATTTGCACAAGTAATTTTGACAAGCCTCCTGACCTCCTTTAAAGAAGCATTAGTGGCCCCAAGATGTACGGATCCAAATGATTGACATGCATAAGTCAGACTGATCCTCAGAAAAAAGCGAAAGAATAATACATCACCTTTCACCTCATCAGCAAATCACAAATGACGAAAATGCAAACTTACAGGATCAAACATTCTCTTTTACCTCTTTCTAGGTCCTATGTCAAATCTCTTCATCAACCAGACACCAAGAGACTGACAAGAATACCCTCATTCCATAAACATGCGGAACTCATTCAACTGATCACAAGCGACCAACATGCAGTCTTTCACCGTTTTCACAGAGTCGAAACTCTGATGTTTCGTCAAAATAAAGCTGCAAATACGGACTGGCAATGGCATCTGATGCTTAATACCCGAACAACTCTAGCGAATGGTGTCCTCAATTATCAGGAAGAAATTCTAACAGTCGCACTAATGGAGGTGCAAGGAAACAACAATGTGAAGGGCAGGATTCTGAAACTGAAAGAAACAAGAACGATGGCATCCAAACTAGTTGACAAATGATAGCTAAGAATTTCCAATCGTTGAAACTATGTATTCAGTCGATAGCACTATCAGCTGCGGATCTGTACAACCCCAACGTTCTCCGTCTCCCATTCAATTTGCAATTGCACGGAATCTTCTCGCAACAGCTCCATACCATAAAACCGAATCAAAATTCGCGAAGAAAACTACCTGAACGCACTCGGCGTGATCGCGCAAGCTCCGGTACTCGGGGTTGGGCTTGGAACCGCCGGCGTAACCGACGGCGGTCCGGACGACGCCGCCGAGGCAGCCGAAGACGGCCTCGGACCGCCAGAAGCTTCCGAGGGCGAAGACGGCGGTCCTCGTGGGCCGGGTCGGGGAGCCGGCGGCCGGGTCGGGGATCCGATTCGTGAACCTGATGCCCTGGGCGCTGCCGAAGAACGAGGCTAGGACGATGGCGGCGGCGGCGGCGGCGACGACGAGGGTCGAGAGATTGGGTGGAGAGAGAGGGACGCTTCTCGAGCGACGAATCGAGCGGGTATCGGAGAGCGGCGGCGGGAGCTCTTCCATGGCGTCGGCGTCGTGCAGCGGGAGCGGAGCGTCCGCAAGGGGGACGGAGGAACGATCGGATCGGGTTATGGATCTGCTCGTTTTTCCATATTTTCTTTTTTTTTTTCTTGTTTTTATATCCTAAGCCATTTTCACGCTTCTTTTTTTTTTCACCTGAATAAGATCTTGAACTGACTTCATATAGAGGAAATTCCAAGATAAAAATATGGGAGGAATTGAGAAGAGCAAGGCGTGCGAGCATGTTAAAATAAGGTTCGTAGTATGGTAGTCCGCCACATTAGTGGACAGGCACAGACGACCCCTGTTGATAAGAAACTACTCCTAATCTGGTGAGGTTACATTGTAGCCACAAATCGAGAATCCAAGGCTCCAGATGAAGCAATTAGGACCAGCATTTCTAAATTTAACTAGGAATTTTTCTTTAGGTGATCAAAATCTTTATATTATAAAGCAAGCTCAATATATCTTTCAATCTCAATATTTGGCATAATTCCAAAACAAACACCAACTTTACCTTGAGTGAAAATTATAACTTGAACTTTTTTTTTTTTTGGTAAGGAACTTGAACTTTTTTTTGTCTCATAAAAAATCAACTTTCACTTAGATACCAAATCTTAAAAGCTTATTGCCTGATAGTTGGAATACTAATATTTCTGTATCAACATATTTGACGTTTGATGGAGTTTGTGATTTATTTCTAAGTGAGGACATCCGTAAAGAGAATCCGATAAACCTATGTCTAACGCTTCAGTATGTGAAAGTAGAGGAAGAATTAGTACTCGCGTTAGCAAGAGTAATACAAAACCTTAACAGATATAGTCAATCTAGTATCGGTGGTGCTGTCTATAAATTTATCATAGGTATACCAGTTTGAGGTTTTGATAATCAAAAAATTAGTTTTGAATAAATTTATCACATGTGTACCAATTTAGAGTTTTTCATGATATTAACCCTTATTTTAAACAAGTGATAAGTGTACTAAATGCAATTAAGTCCTAAAACTTTCAAAAAGTATAATCAAATCCTAAAAGTTATCACGAAAATGAAATCGAGCATTAAAACTTTCAAAAAATATAATTAAGTTTTAAAACTTGTTAAAAAAGTTCAATTCGAGTCTAAAACTTCCAACAAGTACAATCAACTTAAAGACTTAATTAGACCAATTTGACAAATTTTAGGACTTTATTGTATTTTTTAAAGTTTTATGACTCAATTGCACTTCGTGACAAATTTTAGGATTTGATTGCACTTTTAAAAGTTTTAGAACTCGAGTGCACTTTAGTTACAAGTTTTAGAAATTACAATACACTTTTGCCTTAATAATATAAGTGTAGATGGAGAAGTTGCTGCATAATATTGTGTAGATAAAAACAAAACAAAGAAAATCGAACCGTCTAAAATTTGCATGTGATATTTACGAACCACTTTAAGGAATAAAGAGTTACTTTTTAATTTTCCATGAATTTCGCAGCGCTCATATTTTGACTTTTATACGTTACAAAACACTTGAAACTTTCCAAAGTATTCAAATATTGCCACGTAAAACCACAAACAACGAGTTTTTCGTTATATTTTGGACCTTCAACTAATTTTTTTGTTTTTAATTTTTTTTTTAGAGAAAGTCATGACTAGAAGCGATAAATAGGCAAAATCCGGCCCCAAATTGGATTTTTCTAAGTAAAATGTTATTAAACTTGTAGACAACCTAGCTAGTATTCGACCAAAAATAAAAACCTAGCTACTAATTTATGGTAGGTTAAGAGTTACATTTTTTTTTTTTATTAATTGAAAGTTACGAATGACTTTGAGGTACTTGAATCTTCCGTGAAGAAGAACGACTGATACACAGTTTCATTATTTCCTGAGTCCTCAAGTGCAACATATATTTGCAACAACCCAACCTCACCATCTCAAGATGATGAGCTTCACTTATTCATCTTGCTCAAGTAACAGTACGTTAAGCAAAAGTCGCATTCCACCTGAAAGCACTAGTTCAGGATCAGTTTGGTAATGCACTGTGCTTCGGAAGTTTGCACCAGCTCTGCTACGCCGAGATGCGCCATTAGAAGCCAGACATGGCTGATGAGCTCTCCTCCTATGCTCAGGCTCTCCGAGTGTTCGAAGCCTTTGCTTTGGCAAGCTGCGTATATCAGAAACTTCGCCCAGACCTTGCCGATCAAGTTCCATTTCCTACCGATGTCTTCCTGCTCGATTTTATTCAACTGGGATGCGAGATGGCACGCATCAAACAGCACCGACCTGCTTTTGCCACCGCGCATTTTCTTGGCGGGCAGCTGAGTTCCCACTTGGAGCAGAAGATGGCAGACTTCGCATAGATCACGCGACTCTGCTGACTTGTGCGCCTTTTTGCAGCTTTGAACACAGGTGTGGCCATGTATCTCTTTCTTGAATAAATTCTGCGCCCACGTCTTGACAACCGATGGGTTGGTCCTGGTTTCTTTCTTTGACAACACCGCTAGCTTGTCGTCGAAGAATTTCTGAGCGTCGATGGTAGTATCTTCGTATCGGAGCACCCCTATCCCTGTTGGCAACATCGAAGGATGGAGTACTAAAAGATAGAGCATGTACCGAGAGACCAACTTACTCATCTTGTAGTCCGTGATGTGCTCCGCGCTTTCTACCTGCATCTTGTCGCGGTCCTTGTAGTGGCAGAGCTCGGTGGCGATGTGCCAGATGAGGATGCTCTGTTCGAACTCCATTTCATTCACACTCCAGTTCAGGCGATTGTTGTTTGACCTTGTCAGTACGTCGCCAGCCTCCAGCTTAAGACTCGTCAACACGCTCTTCATTCTGTCTTTTTTTTCTTCCAGATAATCGACCGTATCCCTCATGTGATGGAAGGTCCATTCTTTGATATTGCTCTTGAACTCTTTGTAACGGACGCAGAAGTTCGTCTCCAACTTCTCATCTAACTTGGCAAGCTTCGGATACTTGCTGAAGATCTTGTTTCTTCTCCTGATAGATAATCCCAAGAGGCCAAACTGGGCCACGGAATTCGACCACCTTGGGTTCGGACGGATCTGGAGAAAAGCCACGGCAGATGATATTGTGGATCCGCCAGGTCTCTGAAGCCGCCAGTGGTCAACCCAATCGGATGAAAATGCGAGAAGAACCGAGTAAATCTCTAAAAGTATAGCCACGCATATCAGCAAGAAGGTGATATAGATGTCGACTTTGGGGTAATCCTTCCTATCCTGTAAGGAGAAGAATACTAACACGGCGCACGGCACCGAGAGATTAATGACCCAACGAATGATGCCCCAAGCACGGTTCAGCAACAGTGCCTTGGTGTAGAGCAGATCGTACATGAACCCGAGCTCAATCTCTACGATCCCAAAGGCAGTCACCGAGTCCATGGCAGGGTTCACGAACATGCGCTTACTGGCCGCCAGGCCGCCAGAGTTGAGGATAAGGCCCACGAAGAGAAGCTTGAAGATCTTGAACAACTCGTAGGCTTTGACCAGAGTTGTGGCTTTCTCTTCGTCGCCGGCTCGACCGCTGTTCACTGTGACTGAGAGGTCCTCTGGAGCCGGAACCTCCGTGACCTCGTCAATGCCGACTCGGTAACCCTCCTCTTTCTTCACAGCGTACTGCTGCATTATCCTGGGGTATATGGGACCAAAATCGGGAAGCGAACGCATCGAATCTCGAAGTCGACCTTCGCTTGCCAAGTAAAAACACAATGCCCTCTCCACATATTTGATGGACCCCATCAGGATCATCCCAGCTGCTAATATCGACAGCGTAGACCCCGACAAGGCCATGAAGTAGATGTAACAAGCTAGTCCTACCTGGACGCAAAGCCGCGCCACCTGCCTCAACCATAGCTCATTGTCCTCCAGGGCGTACGCGGTGATCGTGTCGGGTCCACCCAAGTGGACGAGAAGGAACGGCGCCCAGAAAGCAGTGATCTGGCTCTTCGCATCGATCGTCCCCTTCGTTTCCTTGATGTTGGCCAGGCGGTTCGAGAGGACGCCGAGCGTGAGGGTTGCGATGGAGTCGGCCGATAGGTACGTAGTCCAGACCACGATTCGAATCCAGTGCCTGTAGGTGGATTTCCTCCGGTAGCCCTGAGTCACAAGGGTCAATTGGAGGAACAAGCTGAGGAGGACGAGCAACCGCAGCTCCCACTCCTTCCACAATTCTCGAGCGTTTTGGGGGACCAGCGAAAATCCCATGGTTGAACCCGATGTCGGCACCAAAAGGCGCAAACGATCGGGCACCCTCTCAAAGAGCGGTTGATCTTAGGATTGTAAAGGGAGAGGGCAAAGCATTAGCCTTGAATTTACCTCTGCAACATCCTCAAAGTGGCCACTCTTTATAACCAATAGCTTGATATAGGAATCAAATACTAAAGCACTCATTTACCCTGCATAGCATCACAGGAATGAAAAAGCAGTACTCTTTCCGAACCACCCACAGCACCACTTTTGGATGCGTAACTGTCAACCAATTCTCTCCATTGGCCCAAGGATGGAGTAAAGCGGCAAAATCAGATTCCGGCATTTGTACTAGCGTGATTATAATCTGCTTTAATTGAGAAGATTGAAATATAGACCTAGAGTTAAAGGTTATTTTTTCAATCACTTTTCAAGATTTCGAATCTCGGGAATTTCGCTATGATGATCGTGAACTTAACACTTCGTTTGGCACGTCCCACCAGCCCAACATGATTCATGTGTAATATCAAAATCACCTGTTTGGATTGCTATAATAAGTAAAGACACGCTAAAAGGCCAAAAAGAGGGTGATAAATGCTCACTCCACGTGCAAGCGATTCTAATGCATTGAGTTGAGTGCTTCATTCCCAGACAGCATATTAGGGTGCGCATGGAATGCATTCCGGAATAAAATTTTGTTCCGGAATACATTCCGGAACAGAATGGCATTTGTTAAAAAATTTTCGAAATGCATTCTGGAGCGATTTTTGCATTCTAGAATAAAAATGCGTTTGTTAAAAATACTTGATTCCAGAATGCATTCTTGATTCCATAATGCATTTTTGATTCCAGAATGAGTTTTTGGCAAGAAAAAGAGAAGCTACACTTTGTAGCTTCTTGATTCCGAAATGCATTCTCTCTATTTTCTCATAATTTTTTTTTTCAAAAAATGCATAAAAATTGAAAAATTCTAGAAAAATTCATAAAAATTTCCAAAAAAATAAATAAAAATTCAGATTTTTGGAAAATATGAAATTTGGTGAATTTTTTTTAAAAAAATCAAAAAATCAAAAATTTCAAAAAGTATAATTAAGTTTTAAAACTTGTTAAAAAAGTTCAATTCAAGGCTAAACTTTCAACAAGTACAATCAACTTAAAGACTTGATTAGACCAATTTGACAAATTTTAGGACTTTATTGTATTTTTTAAAATTTTATGACTCAATTACACTTTGTGATAAATTTTAGGATTTAATTGCACTTTTAAAAGTTTTAGAACTCAAGTGCACTTTAGTTACAAGTTTTAGAAATTACAATACACCTTTGCCTTAATAATATAAGTGTAGATGGAGAAGTTGCTACATAATATTGTGTAGATAAAAACAAAACAAAGAAAATCGAACCGTCTAAAATTTGCATGTGATATTTACGAACCACTTTAAGGAATAAAGAGTTACTTTTTAATTTTCCATGAATTTTGCAGCGCTCATATTTTGACTTTTATACGTTACAAAACACTTGAAACTTTCCAAAGTATTCAAATATTGCCACGTAAAACCACATACAACGAGTTTTTCATTATTTTTTGGACCTTCAACTAATTTTTTTGTTTTTAATTTTTTTTTAGAGAAAGTCATAACCAGAAGCGATAAATAGGCAAAATCCTGCCACAAATTGGATTTTTCTAAGTAAAATGTTATTAAACTTGTAGATAACCTAGCTAGTATTCGACCAAAAATAAAAACCTAGCTACTAATTTATGGTAGGTTAAGAGTTACATTTTTTTTTTATTAATTGAAAGCTACGAATCAAAGATATGGCGAAAGTTACGAATGACTTTGAGGTACTTGAATCTTCCGTGAAGAAGAACGACTGATACACGGTTTCATTATTTCCTGAGTCCTCAAGTGCAACATATATTTGCAACAGCTCAACCTCACCATCTCAAGATGATGAGCTTCACTTATTCATCTTGCTCAAGTAACAGTACGTTAAGCAAAAGTCGCATTCCACCTGAAAGCATTAGTTCAGGATCAGTTTGGTAATGCACTGTGCTTCGGAAGTTTGCACCAGCTCCGCTACGCCGAGATGCGCCATCAGAAGCCAGACATGGCTGATGAGCTCTCCTCCTCTGCTCAGGCTCTCCGAGTGTTCAAAGCCTTTGCTTTGGCAAGCTGCGTATATCAGAAACTTCGCCCAGACCTCGCCGATCAAGTTCCATTTCCTACCGACGTCTTCCCGCTCGATTTTATTCAACTGGGATGCGAGATGGCACGCATCAAACAGCACCGACCTGCTTTTGCCACCACGCATTTTCGTGGCGGGCAGCTGAGTTCCCACTTGGAGCAGAAGATGGCAGACTTCGCATAGATCGCGCGACTCCGCTGACGTGTGCGCCTTTTCACAGCTTTTAACACGGGTGTGGCCATGTTTCTCTTTCTTGAATAAATTCTGCGCCCACTTCTTGACAACCGATGGGTTGATCCTGGTTTCTTTCTTTGACAACACCGCTAGCTTGTCGTCGAAGAATTTCTGAGCGTCGACCGAAGTATCTTCATATCGGAGCGCCCCTATCCCTGTTGGCAACATGGAAGGATGGAGTACTAAAAGATAGAGCATGTACCGAGAGACCAACTTACTCATCTTGTAGTCCGTGATGTGTTCCGCGCTTTTTCCCTGCATCTTGTCGAGGTCCTTGTAGTAGCAGAGCTCAGTGGCGATGTGCCAGATGAGGATGCTCTGTTCAAACTCCATATCTTTCACAGTCCAGTTCAGGTGATCGTTGTTTGACCTCATCAGTACTTCGCTAGCCTCCAGCTTAAGACTCGTCATCACGCTCTTCATTCTGCTGTATTTTTCCAGATAATCGACCGTACCCCTCATGTGATGGAAGGTCCATTCTTTGATATTGCTCTTGAACTCTTTGTAACGGACGCAAAAGTTCTTCTCCAACTTCTCATCTAACTTGGCAAGCTTCGGATACTTGCGGAAGATCTTGTTTCTTTTCCTGATAGATAATCCCAAGAGGCCGAACTGGGCCACGGAATTCGACCACCTTGGGTTCGGGCAGATCTGGAGAAAAGCCACGGCAGATGTTATTGTTGATCCGCCACGTCTCTGAAGCCGCCAGTGGTCAACCCAATCGGATGAAATTGCAAGAAGAGCCGAGTAAATCTCTAAAAGTATAGCCGCGCATATCAGCAAGAAGGTGATATAGATGTCAACTTTGGGGTAATCCTTCCTATCCTGTAAGGAGAATAATACTAGCACGGCACACGGCACCGAGAGATTAATGACCCAACGAATGATGCCCCAAGCACGGTTCAGCAACAGTGCCTTGGTGTAGAGCAGATCGTACATGAACCCGAGCTCAATCTCTACGATCCCAAAAGCCGTCACCGAGTCCATGGCAGGGTTCACGAACATGCGCTTACTGACCGCCAGGTCGCCAGAGTTGAGGATAAGGCCCGTGAAGAGAAGCTTGAAGATCTTGAACAACTCGTAGGCTTTGATCAGAGTTGTGGCTTTCTCTTCGTCGCCGGCTCGACTGCTGTTCAATGAGACTGAGAGGTCCTCTGGAGCCGGAACCTCCATGACCTCGTCAATGCCGACTCGGTAACCCTCCTCTTTCTTCAGAGCGTATTGCTCCATTATCCTGGGGTATATGGGACCAAAATCGGGAAGCGAAAGCATCGAATCTCGAAGTCGATCTTCGCTTGCCAAGTAAAAACACAATGCCCTCTCTACATATTTGATGAACCCCATCAGGATCATCCCAGCTGCTAATATCGACAGCGTAGACCCCGACAAGGCCATGAAGTAGATGTAACAGGCTAGTCCTACCTGGACGCAAAGCCGCGCCACCTGCCTCAACCATAGCTCATTGTCCTCCAGGGCATACGCGGTGATCGTGTCTGGCCCACCCAAGTGGACGAGAAGGAACGGCGCCCAGAAAGCAGTGATCTGGCTCTTCGCATCGATCGTCCCCTTCGTTTCCTTGATGTTGGCCAGGCGGTTCGAGAGGACGCCGAGCGTGAGGGTTGCGATGGAGTCGGCCGATAGGTACGTAGTCCAGACCACGATTCGGATCCAGTACCTGTAGATGGATTTCCTCCGGTAGCCCTGAGTCACAAGGGTCAATTGGAGGAACAAGCTGAGGAGGACGAGCAACCGCAGCTCCCACTCCTTCCACAGTTCTCGAGCGTTTTGGGGGACCAGCGAAAATCCCATGGTTGAACCCGATGTCGGCACCAAAAGGCGCAAACGATCGGGCACCCTCTCAAAGAGCGGTCGATCTTAGGATTATAAAGGGAGAGGGCAAAGCATTAGCCTTGAATTTACCTTTGCAACATCCTCAAAATGGCCACTCTTTATAACCAATGGCTTGATATAGGAATCAAATACTAAAGCACTCATTTACCCTGCATAGCATTACAGGAATGAAAAAGCAGTACTCTTTCCGAAACACCCACATCACACCACTCACAGCACTACTTTTGGATGCATAATTGTCGAGCAATTCTCTGCATTGGCCCAAGGATGGAGTAAAGCGACAAAATCAGATTCCGGCATTCATACTAGCGTGATTATAATCTGCTTTAATTGAGAGGATTGAAATATAGGTCTAGAGTTAAAGGTTATTTTTTAGTCACTTTTCAAGATTTCGAATCCTGTGAACTTCGCTCTGATAATTGTGAACTTAACACACTTTGTTTGGCACGTCCCACCAGCCCAACATGATTCATGTATGATATCAAAATCACCTGTTTGGATTGCTATAACAGGAAGTAAAAGACACGCAAAAAGGCCAAAAAGAGGGTGATAAATGCTCACTCCAAGTGCAAGCGATTCTGATGCATTGAGTTGAGTGCTTCATTCCCAGACAGCATATTATTGTCCTTGGGTACTAATCTCCATATTAAATCTTGGAATGAAGTCATCGCTACGATAAAACAATGCATGAGAGCGCACGTCTCACACCACGTCGCCGTCAGCTGATGTGCTTTATGACCCCCATGATCGCGACTTGTCGTCCATGTCTGACCTCTTGGCATGCGGTGTGCGACACTCGCTAAACATATTTCTCCATGTCACGTGGTGCATGAGCTGAACATTTTCGTCCTCCAATTACTGTCACGCGAAGGACACACGGCCGGTGCACTACCTTTAGCTTAACTTAATAAAACCCTTGACATTGCAAATCAAGGCTAGAAACATGCGAGTAAGAACCTACGAAAACCTCAAAGTCCAAAAATTCATAACCTCAAAATGAGTTTCATTTTTTCCTACAGCAGAAAGCAGAAAGGATGTCATTAGTGCCATAATTTTTATAGGATATCTACTTTTGTATTAAAACTTTTCGAGCAATCATGTTAAGTATCACAACTTCTGAAAAACGATCATCTAAGTGAATACGGTGACTTAGTTTGCTGAAAATCTGGTGTCGCTCATTGAAGTCACTTAAATTGTTACTTTAAAAAGTTTTGGCACAAAAGTGATCATTCAAAAAGTTTTGGCATTAAGTTGATCATTCATAAAGTTGTTGCTCTAAAGTTTCAGAAATTAGAGCAAGCCAAAAGCAAAAATCACAAAGAAAATATGTTAACTTTGACACTATTTTTCTTTGTTTTGTTAGACTCAAAAGCAAAACCATTCAGCAAACATTCTCTTAAAATAGTTTCATCTAAAATCACAATGATCAATTTGTTTTCCTAACAAAAAGGGAAGTAAGTAAAGTTTTCTTCACCACTAGTAAGTTCGTATTTATTTCTTCTCTGACCTTGCTCTATTCTTAGATTGAACAACAAAGCTTCAAGCATTGTGATGGTGCGTTTGATTCAGGTTTGCGAAATACCTCTGCATAGACACAAAGAACCTTAGGTTAAAGGGTTTCACAAAATGCAAAACACTATGTGCCAAAAACTTGTAAAGGACTTTAGTTTTAAAATAACTAAAAGAAATAAAAGTGGAAGCACAAATCAACGAAGATGGCACCTCAGGCATAGCCTGAAAGAGAGACAACAGCCCGTTGCCGAGGTCACGCGATCACAGGTGACCGTCATCGAGGTCGCGGTACCCCAGGTGAGCCTTGACCTCTGTGACCGGCACAACTAGTGAGCATAGAGAGATGAGTGCATGAGAAAGACCATAAACAGTGTTTTTAGAGGGTAAAAGTGGAATGCTCACTTATAAGTGAGGGCAAGATTAAAAGGAAAAAAAGTTATTAAATTTCGAAAAAATGACACAGATAGTCCCTGAACTTTAACTTAATATGTAATTTGGTCCCTGAACTTTTAATTTGTTCAATGTAGTCCTGAACTTTAAGTTAATATGCAATGCGGTTCCTAAACTTTTTTTTGGTTCAATGCCATCCCTGAACTTTTGGTATATATTCAATTCAGTCCCTGAGCTATATAAAAATATGCAATATAGTCCCTTGCAATCATTTGCATTAATTCAAATTCATGAACTATATTGAACATTTTCATATAGTTCAGGGAGTGAATTGAACGTGTATCAAAAGTTTAGGGATGGCATTGAACTAATTAAAAGTTCATGGATTACATTGAACATTAGCCTAAAGTTTAGGGACTACATTGAACAAATTTAAAGTTTATAGATCAAATTGCACATTAAGCCAAAGTTCCACTACAAAAAAATAACTTTTTTCCGACGAAATTTCCAACGAAAAATTTGGAAAAATTCTTTGGAAAACGAATTTCCAACGAAAAAAAATTCGTTGGTAATAGGTCGTTGGAAATTTTTCTAACGAAAAATTTCAATTTTCGTTGGAAATTTGCGACGAATTTTATTTCGTTGGAAAATTCGTTGGAAAACTCATGGCTAAATTCGTTGGAAAAATTACAAAAAAAAAAATTTTTGGTCGAAAAATCGTTGAAATTTTTTTTCCAACAACAAAAATTTTCGTTGGAAAAATTAAAAAAAAATTTTGTTCGAAAAATCGTGGAAATTTTTTTCCAACGAAATTTTTTTTTTCGAAATTTTTTTTTCGAATTTTTTTTTTCGGAAATTTTATTTCGAAAAATCGCCCTCACCGCCGACGAGGGTCAGCCTCGTCGCCGGCGACGGCCGAGCTCGCCGACCATGGCGAGCTCGGCCCTCGCCATGGCCGGCGAGGGCCAGCATTGTCGCCAGCGAGCGCCGAGCTCGCCCAGATCTGGGCGAGCTCGGCCATCACCAGCCATGGCGAGCTCTGCCCTCGTCATTTTTAGTTGGAAAGTTCCAACGAATTTTCCAATGATTTAAAAAAAATTAATTTTATTTGGCATTTTTTATATTCGTTGGAAAATTCATTGGAAATTACCAACGAATTTTGCGACGAAAATTTTTCGTTGGAAATTTCCAACGAATTTTGCCATTCGTTGGAAAATTTGTCGCAAATTTGCGACGAAAATTTTTCGTTGGAAAATTTTCGTGGCAAAAATCCGTTTTTTTTTAGTGTTCAGGGATTGCTTGTGTTATCATCCCTTAAATTTCACATAATATTTCAAAAATGCTGAATTAGGTCCCCACTTACCTTGAGCTTTGAGCTTTAAGCTTTGCGAATGATGGCTTTCACACATTGCTCTCCAAAACAATTTACTAGATGCCCTAACTTTTCCTAACACAGAGGAGCACCGCGAAGATCAAATGTTCAATTTCTTGACCTGATGCAAATAAAAAAGTTATATATGAATAATATATCTTCTATACATTAAGGGAAGCCGGGTTTCGCCTCATTTTTTTTAAGCTTCATTCCAAACTTATACTCAAGTAAAATAAAGATCTAAAGCGAAAGCAAAGAATATTTAAGTATACGCTCGGTTTCATATCCCTTTCTCAACTAATTTTCGCACACACCAATTCATGAAAATCAGAGTCCCTTATCGGTTGGATGTGTACAAATGAGGTTTGCATATATGCCTAATTCTGCAGAAGAGGCCGTCTAGACTAAGGGTGATCGATTCATGATCTGATCGCATTCCACTTAGGAACCGGAAATCGGGAACCGAACCGGACTGTCGGTACGGTTCGGTCCAATGGAATCGGTCAATGTAGAAATTCCCAAACCAAACATGACGAGATTTCCCAATCGTACATGATATCAGCATGCTCTAAAGGGATGCCAATTAGGCAAAGAAGTATTAATCCCCTGGCAACTGGGGAGAAATAAAAATGCCAAGCAGTGAAGAAGGTCCAGGCAGTCAAACTAATGTGTGCTGACATTTGCAAGTTGCAAATTTTTATCTTTTCCATGTGAGATGAGGTTCTGCTCGATATAGACAATTGCAATATTCTTTATTTGCTTTGGACTACAAGTAACTTTAGGATATTGGTTGGTCCGGTTCCCACTATAGAATCAGAAAACGGACCGCACGGACACCAATTCTACTTTTAGAAGTCGAGAACCAGATCGATACTTCCAGGAACTGGATCCAACTGACCGGTTCGGTCAGATTTGGGCAATTCCCTGTTCGAGTGATCCATTTTACACACTTCTAGTCTAGACCTCCCATGTCTGGTTCCAAGAAAGGAGAAACCGTCTAGACCTCCTCTTCTTGGCGTGTCTTGAATTTCTATGTGCACTTTACTTAATGCATTTTACCTAAGCTTTTCACCGACAGAAAAACATTATATCCAAAACCGAAAATTGTAACGATCCACCTTCTGCCACTTCACTGCTCGTCTTCCATCATCTGCAGGTTCATCTCTTTGCTTTGTCCATAATAAGTCGATGCAAACATCAACCTTTCATAATGCAAAATATCCACTTATTTAGTTGTTTTTATTTATTGCATGAGTCTTGTCAAATGAAATCAAGCAAGGCAATGGTTGGTCCCAAATTGCCATTTACTTAATTGACTGTTAATATTCATTTCCCCGAGAGGTTAGCAGCATATATGGCATCTATTTATCTCTTTATTTCTAACAAGAGAATGTCACGTCTTCTTTCATCGATGGATTTATCCTACATAATCCTTCGCGAGGCAATATGTTTATCCATCATCTATTCACTCTCAAAGGACTTGAAAGTAATCGTACATGCGCATAGAGCATGCGCGAGGGCTAGTCTTCAGTATTCAGTTTTTTTGGAATAACTAGTGGAGGTAGGAAAACAGTATTTGTTGTGACCAACGCTATGCATACGCTTTTTCTCCGTCCAACATTCTCTCTCTCTCTCTCTCTCTCTCTCTCTCTCTCTCTCTCTCTCTCTCTCTCTCTAGGTTATAGGTGTGAGACAAAAAAATATCCATTTATACGTCATAACACAAGCAAACCAAGCCTCTCACCCCTCATACTATACGTCATCTATTGTGCAATATGTAAATGACTAGATAAAAGGAAGAAAATCCAAGGTAATGGTATACAATCTTGTGAAATTTAGCCCAATGCAAATTAGCACCTAGATGAATTCACTTTGGCAATTCTATAGATATTTAACTTATAGAGATAAGTACACCTGCGTTTGAGTCCTAAAATCTCCAAAAAGTACAATAAAATCCTAAAATTTGTCAAATATGTGCAATCAAATTTCTCGTTAACTCCGTTGGTTTAGCCAATGGAAAGTGCTAACAAATTATTTTTTTTAATGTACGTAAGTGAACTATAATCCTTTGACAAAATCAAACATAAGAGGAACATAGAAAGCTTCCAAGCAAAACAAATCCCAAAAACTGTAAAACAAAACAAACACTAGAAAACAACATAGTACAACTTCCACCACACTCTCATCCCAAAAGATCAGAGCTATCACAACATCAAAAAAATTGGGCAGCCAATCACTAGAAGCGTCAATGATGAGCACATGCCGAGATGTTCCCTTGCGTAAACTATGGCTTGTAGTGTGCGCCTAAATTCAGCGTCCTCAATACCATCGCCATACCATAGGAAGTCAACAACAACATGATGTTGAACCACCATAGATTGAACGCCTGAGAGAAACTCCCAAATCTAGATTTAGATCAGGAGAGATAGAAGCTCTCAGATTTATACTTCAAGTAGATTTATTTACGACAACAAGCGAAAGAAGAGGCCAAACTAGCCATAAAAAAGAGAGACTCAAATCAGATTGAGAGAGAGAACAAAAAATCAAAGCCTACAACCCCTATCCACTAGGGATGGGCATGATTGTAGGATAGAATTGAGAACCGAAGGACTAGACAGATAAAAACCGATCCAATTATAGATTTCAATGCGCCCCGGTCCAGTTTTCAATTCCAATTTTCTAAGAACTTGGAACCAGTCCGTGGCCTATTGTTTTGCCTACAAGGCATTTTTGTTTCTTGAATTAACCCTTGCTTTTAAGCTAGGGCTTTGACTCCCAAAAGTTGACGCCAATTTGAATTTATGGCCTACGGCGTCAAAACTAAGCATCTCAACCATTGCCTTCTAATGTTCATTAGTGAGTTTCTTATTGTCAGTTTATATGTTATTTGTAGTTTCTTGATTTTGAACTTGAAAGTTCTCTTCAGAAGGATATGGCCCTAATTGAAATTGTTACAAAGTTGCACTTTTCAACTGAGTATTTCACCGACCAAAAAAAAAAACTAAGTACTTCAAATCAAATTCATCTCCAAACAGTGCGTGAGAGTTTCCTAGAGCCATGGGAGTGCTTGAGTATCTGGAAGTGCTTGAAGTTGAGTGTTGCTTGAATTTACATATGTTAGGGGTCGGTCAAGTTGGATGTCCATCCCAAAAGCATCTAAAATGCTTATTCAAGATTTTTTCTTTCTTAAGAAAAAACATGAAAATCTAATTGGTGGATGATCCATTTATGCATCGTTCCCTGTTTTTTACAGTTTGATTAAAAGCCGCTTCAAACAGGAATTAAAGCCTTTTACTTTTTCCTCATAAGAACTTAAATATATTTATCTATAGAGGGATTTATACTAATCTTTCTTGCAATCAACAAGGATCAATGTGCGTAAGGTCATTTGTAGTTGAAATAGGGGTTACTCTTAGGGAGAGATTTAATCCTGTACTGATAGTCAGTTATAAAATTCTAAGAAAGGGGTTAGATTGAGACTTTACATAAAAGGTTTTCAAATATCAGCGGCTATATAGACTGACAATAAAGTTGGATATCACACTAATTTTTCGAGACCATTAGATCTATTCTAGTTTCAATTCCTGAAAACAAACATATAATATTGGTGTCTTCTTATAATTCATATCAAGTTATATCATTGATAGGGTGAAAATTGCAATGTCGTTCAAATTTTATAGTTTAGGTTTTATGTTACATATTTTGAATTTTTATTATTTATTGTATTTTACGTGTTCATTTTTTATGAATTGCTGTTATTTACAAATCGGAAATTTTCATTTTTGTTGTTGCGTTCAATATTATTTTACTTGACTAAAAATAAAACAAAAAAAGAAACCTATTAGATCTTAAAACCTGATAAGGTAAGTTTCAGTCATTATGAAATTGAGATTATGAAATTGAATTGATAGCCTCGAACTGGAGTCGCTCACCCCTTATCCACAAGCTCAGATGGATGGAGGACGCGAGGAATTACTGCTGCAAATGATCGATTATCGTCATATCCAAATCGACCCATTAAGAGAATAATACAAGTCATAAATATTTTGATGTGGATTAATAGAAGTCATTAATCACGAATGGAATATCTGTGGTTTAGTTTAAAAGTATACGTAGAGTTATTTCATATGATATTCATAGAGACGAGGGAAGAAAAAGTAATGATAGACAATGCGACACCATATCTGACGGCAATTAGCATATAAAAGACTATCTGATACATTAAACCAGACCAAAACTTCAACTACAAAATGCATCCACAAATTCCCAGAATTATAATTGTAGAATACCCAAAACCGAGTCCAACGGAAAACCAAATAAAAATGACCATAGATATCTCTTCAAGCACTCTTATCAGCCTTGGCAGCAGTTGCAGCGGCTTGTCCTCTGAGCCGACCGGTCCTCCGGGCAGCGATGAGACCAACCTTCTGGCCGGGTGGAGCGTCACGCCTGACTGTGCTCGCGTGACCAATGTGCTGGTGGTTACCTCCTCCGTGAGGATGCTCAACGGGGTTCATGGCCACACCACGCACCTTCGGCCAGCAGTTCCTCTTCACTCTGAACTTGTGGTAAGCATTGCCAGCCTTGAGAAGGGGCTTCTCTGTTCTGCCTCCACCAGCAACCTGCCCGATCATTGCTCGGCAGCCACTTGGCACAATTTTCTTCGACCCAGATGGAAGCTTGATTCTGAAGTAACACAGGATATCAGGACATTTCACAGTTCAAAATCGCATTGAACTCAGTTTGGCAGTCTGGTGAATATGTTGCAGAGTAGCAAAATACGAATTAACAAGAACATTGTAGTTTTATTAGTTCTATTGCCAATGTACTTGGTGGAAGAAGAGCACACCGGATTTTGTGAGCACAAATCATGTGAGACCAACTCTAAATTTCAGAGAACCAGATCAATACACTTGCATAATTGTGGATCAAGAGAGCCAACAGGCATACAGTCAAACCCAAGTATGGGTTCAGTTCTGCAGATCAAGCTGATGATAGTGGACCGACAAGTTTCTCAAATTAATTTAATGCTCAAACATCTGAAAGATATGATTAGCGAAGACATGCAAACAGAATGAGCCACAACGGTCGCATAACCAATCAGCAGATACAATGAAGAACAAAAGTTTTCAGTCACAAACACAAGACAAAAACAACATCAGCGGCATCAAGGCATTCATATTAAAGCATTCAAGTGGCCTGAGCTCTTCGGATAACTCCAACAACAAATTAAGCAATTCGGAAATCTAATCTCTATAGTAAACGGTGATGTCGGGTCTCTGTGATAAATACCATAGATGGCATGGCACCACCACATGTTGCACCAGAGCAGTACAGAGACCTCTAACTTAGTGGCTTTACAGTGACGAACTCATAAACCAATGCAAGCACAATCAGCACGAAGCAAAAGGACAAGCAAAGCCGAAACCCTCGAAACCATGACTAAAACTCGAAAGCCATCAAAATGGCCAGAACCCAGCAAGTAAACGCAGAAGACATACGTACGCGACATCAAAATGAGCTGACCGACAACAGGAAAAGCCAATTGCAATTGATATTCTCGAAGCTCAATGAGAAATGAACCCACCACCACCACCATACACAGCCAAATGAATTTCACAAGATCTCGACTCCATAACATGCCCAGAACACACCACCATTGACGAAGCACGCCTAAACAACTCACGGATAAATTTTAAACAAAACAAATCCCCAGGTACTCCAGAACAAAGGAAGTACCTAGAGGTGTCATTGTCGGGATTGTGGCTGATCACAATCGCGTAGTCCCCGGAGGCCCTCGCGAAGACCCCGCGGTCCCCGACGTGGTGCTCGACGTTGCACACGACGGCACCCTCGGGGATGGACCGGAGGGGCAGGACGTTGCCGACCACCAGGGTGGCCTTCTTGCCGCAGTAGACGAACTGGCCGGTGTACATGCCCTCGGCGGCGACGAAGAGCTCCTTCTGCTTCTTGTAGCGGAAGGGGTGGCGGAAGGCGACGCGGGCGAGCGGGGCGCCGCGGCCGGGGTCGTGGACGATCTCGGTGACGACCCCCTTGAGGTACCCGTTGCGCTCCCCGAAGTCGAGGCTCCGGAACCTGGCCGGGCCCTTCCGGTGGTGGGTGTGGGACTTGAAGACGGAGCCGGCACCCTTACGCTGCGCCCGGATCACGCGACCCATCTCTCCTCGGATCCTAGGGTTCCGGCGGTGGTTGTGCGGGGGTGCGCGCGCGAGGCTGTGGGAAATGTAGAAGATGAAGTGAAGGCTTTGGTTTATATACTAGGGTTTCTGAGGGCGAGGGGTGGAGCAGCAGCGACGTCGTTTTTGCGTTTCCCTCCTTTTCCCGGGCTTTTGCGTTTGGGCTTGTGGAGGCCCGAGTTGCTATTTTTGGGCCTTCTTCTCGGGCCTGCGCATGGGGCTTTTGGGCCCGATCTTGAGCCCTGCTCCACCGTTCGGGCCTAAGTTTTCCGGAGCTTAGGCCCAAGATGGCCCGTTAAATTTTCGTTTTGGATTTCCTTATGCAATTCAAAGGTAGGTCGCAAGAACTGGAATCATCAATCTTCTCTTCTAATTCTTGAGTTTCCCTTTTTTCATTACTTTCAAGATAATAAAAAAGATTAGAAGAATTTTGAAAGCCACATTTGATACTTTTCGTTGAAACATGAGTATATAAGCAATAACGATCGTGATCGGTTCGTATCGATGTACTTTCCCAACGTCGGTTTCGAAATTCCGAAAGACCGTCACATCACGCCGCCATTGTTATTAGCCTAAGTGCGAAATTGGCATTTCTATATCGGGTGTTCCCCGCCTTACGTAAAATGTAGGACTCTTGTTTTTTTTCCATTTTAACAATCAAGTCGTCTAACTTGCTTTGCTTATACGATTAGGGAATTTCATCACTTACAATATTGCTAAGCCAAAACGAAGACAGATATACAGAGACCCCTTGTATAACTTATCCAACTTACAATAGTATGTTTTGGACCGTGAGTTTGCGGCGTCACTGCCGGAAAGATCGATACAATGCCGAGCGCCGCACCCATCGATTCTCTCCGCCAATATAGCAGAACAACTTAAAAGCAAGCAAGAGTAATCTCGGTCCTGATGGTAAATAACAGCATACAGATGTGGAAGACTAATCCTATACCCTTCCATACACAGCTAAACTCCCAGCTAAAAGTGCATCCGCAAGCTCCAGACTTTATAAGACCAACCAGTGCAATGGAAAAGGCAAATCACACACATCTGTACACACATCCCTTTAACCACTCTTATCAAGCCTTAGCTGTAGCTGTGGCATCACGTATTTTGTGCCCGACTAGCCCTCCTAGAAGCGTTGAGATCGACCTTCTGGCTGGAGATGGAGCCTCATGCCTGACCGGTGCTTTTTGTGACCACTGCGCTGCCCGCTACCAAGTCCATGAGGTTGCTCGGCCTTGTCCTCGACACCATGCACGTTAAGCCGTGAGTTCCCCTTCACCCTGAATTTGTGGAGGTGTTCACGCCAGCTCAGGAGGGAGCTTCTCGGTTCTTTCTCCACCCGCAAGCTGCCCATTCATAGCACCAGACAGAGGTCGACTCTGAAGTAACTTGAAATTCACATCACTTTCACAAATTTTTTTTGTAGCAAGTATAAGTTGTCACCCTAGTGTGTAAGCTGCGGAAGGAACAGCCAGATCTCAACAGACAAGAACATTATGATCTTGTCAGTCCCATTGCTCATGTTTTTAGTGGATAAAGACTATGTGAGATTTTCTAAGCACAAATCATGTCAAATCAATTTCAACTTCTGAGAATTAAAAGAAAGAAGTCGACCTGAAAACATCCACCTGACATGGTTTACAGAAACCATGAATTGATTCAAACAAAACGGTCACAAGATCGGTGGATATGATTAAACACACATGTTACCACTCGTAATTACAGGATAAAAACCTATAGAATCTGCATCACTCGCCAATATTCGATCGTAGAATCTGCATCGCTTGTCCAGATGCAAAGAGCAATGACAAATGAAATTTCTACTGCATCCTTCATATAAGCCTGATAAACAAAAAATTACCATCCAGTACCTTCTGATAATTTCAATAAGAATTAAGCTTCTTTCAGTGAGTAACAAATTAAGCTATTTGGTTATTAGTGCCTAATGCATAAAGGGATCTCATAGTGCCACAACAAGCATTTGATTTAGCACCTCAACAGAAAGCACACGATTAGTCAACTGAAAGCATCAGAGAGGCACTACGTCCACTAACTTCGAAGTAGTGGCCATGGCAGTCAACAGACTTTCCTGGACATGATTGCTTCTGTGAAAGCTACACGTGATTCGGCGAGAGGACAGCCAAATCTTAGATTGCCAGCTACTCAAAACCACAATCGCAAACATCTAAAATAGCCAGGACCAAGCAAGCAAATGAAAGTACACAACATTAAAACATACCAGAACAGTACCTCTGCGATTTAAAACAGGTTTTGCTTTAGGAGGTCTTCCAAGATGCCGCTTCTGTGCATGCTCACAAGAAGGCAGGGTTCCTTCATTCATAGAATCACCGGCTTTTCTTTTTCGAGGTCTCCCTTGGACTGGACCACACGATTGTTCATGATGCTGATCAAAAGGAGACGTCCAGACAACTCCATGTTCATCAGATCTTAATTGAGGCCAAAGCACTTGATCGGCTTGCTTTTATTGTTTGCCTCGTCCTCTTGCTCATTAATTAAAGGGAGGGCAGATGCTTCGGAAAGAGGAAGCTTACAATCCCGAGGAAGTAATTCTTCCTGTCGCAGTTCATTCTGCACCTGCTCATGATGCACTGCTGCAGCCAGTCCAACTGCAGATGCAGAGACAGAACTTGTTTGGGATTCAGAGAATTTATGCCATTCAGGACTCAGTTGCCTGCTCTGTGGTGATATTGATATTATCCTAAAGGCAGAAGCACCGTTTCCTTTAACATTCAAGAAGCCTCGGCCCCAAGGCTGGAGTTTCTCTTGCTGTTGCTGTCCAAGATTCTGCGGTTGAGTCTGACACGGAGGCATAAATTTAGCTGCTTCTAGGACCACCACATGACCTTGAATGGAAAGTTCTTGCTGCCTCTCCCCATTGAGCTGCAACAGATACGCAGAACAGAGAATTAGTTCATCTCAAAATCACGTGAACCTTATTCTTGATGAATGATTTTCCCTCTACCCGCATTTCCATTCAATTTATTAGCTGCAGGAAGCAAGATATGAATGTGAAATTGCTTGCCTGAAGAAATTAGAAATGTGATTGTCATAGTTTTACCTAGTATGACATTTGGCTTCTCTCACCATGCTCCAAATCCACAGGTTCATCCAGCAAAGCAGGTGCTTCTTTGAATGGTGATCTAACCTGTGCAGTTTTTCCTTCATATGAAGGCTCTAATTGTGCTTGCTCATAGACCTGTGCATCCTCTCGTGCATAAATGGCAGCATCTGACTGAGACTCAAGTGGCTTCTGCTGACTAAAAATTTCAGCATGATATTTTGGAGCAGAAACTTCGGTTTCTTGGACCTTCTTAAACTTCCCTAAATCCACAAGTGGCACATCAAAAGAGGCACCAGTAATTATTGATCCCAATCCAGCGGACTTGTCCACAGTAATGTTAGTTGTTAGTGCCTCCGGTTCAATTTCCAGTGATCTGTAAACAGCCAAATCATGTGGTTGCTTCTAAAGAAGCTGCTCGAAATTTGGTAGCACATTTGGCAGTACCAAGAAAAAGTAGTGACACATGCTTGGGTAAGTCATGGGCAGAAAGCTTTGGTTGCGTCTCCCTCAGAGATTGATTGTGCAATACTGGTGCTTTAACCTCTGGGGGCCTCTTGGAAGTAGAAAGTTCCGCTTGTTTCTTCACATTGAATATTGGTGCCTTCACTTGAGTATGAATCCATTCTTGTTGGCACATCTGTGAGGGAAATTCTATTTCTCCAATGTCACTTCTCAACGTTTGCCCCTCTAAAGCTTCATCATCCTTGCCTCCCACCAACAGATTCTGCCGAGGCATGTGGGTTGATGACTCCATTGCATTCCAAGATTCAAAAATTGCCATGAGCCGACCCTCAATCTCTTTGTTCCGCTTTAGCAGTTCTATGCACTTCTCCCGATTATGAATGAAGCAAAGATGCAATAATAACAGCAGAGTTCACACAGAGGTGTCAAAGGAAAACAAGCTAATCTTCATCACATTCAGCAAAGATCAGCATGCACATTTACCTTGCAAAATGTGTAATGGACCTACTTCCTCAAGGGTAAGAGTACTAGGAAGCAGATCCGGTCTGACCACAATAGAGAGAATCTCCCCTTGTTTTTCACGTAGCTGCTTCTGCACCGTGCTATTTTATGAGGGGAAAAACATCAGTCATTGGATAATCATCAGGCCATTATACGGTCACGGGATGGAAGTTTACAGTGTCTTCTAAATGTTACCAAAAAATTTCCTAAATGTCCGCACATTGATAAGATGAAGATTGTAAAATATCCCGACAAAATAGACAAAATGGTAACCTTAATATCCCGACAAAATAGACAAAATGGTAATCTTAAACTTCTACAGTACAGTCATTAGACTAATTATGCTCAATCAATCGAACTTTGCTAGTAGTGATTTATATCAACCAATTACTTGACTATTTTGCTACTATACTTTCATCATTTGTTCTCTTTTTAGCACCCGAGTGCTCGTCAATCTGCAAGAAACGAGAATGGAAGGAAGAGATAAAGGGGAAAGAGCATACCAAACATCAGTACTTCTGTTCCTCTATTCAATTAATGTTTCTTGCGCGACAACATTTTCGTCAGCCAATTCAATTTGTTGCCTCGGGTGATTAGTTAGCTCTTCCATCCCTGCTATTTCTTCTTCCAACATCTGGAGTTGTACACCAAGATTCTCATACTGTTGATCTTGTACATCATGCTCCTTGATGACTTCAACTTGCCCTTTATTTCCATTATCCTGTTCAACTAATTTCCCATCAAGGTCTTCTCTTGCATGTTCTTCTTCCATGGCTTCGTTATCCTGGGTTTGATGTCGTGGATTCTGCTCCACAACAACCACATCAATTTGCTTTTGAGCAATTGAATATGATCTTTGTCATGCTGCTCACACATTGAGCTTGATTTTCAGTTACTTCATTTTCCTGCTCTGTGGGTCCAGATTCTTCAATTATTTCTTGCTGTTGAGGACATTCCTCTTTCAGCTGAACTACTCTGGATTGTTGGCACTCTTGTTTTTCTTCTTCAATCCCTTAAATGATTCCCTCTCGTGCTTTCTCCAAGACCTCAATTCTTTCGCATTCCTGCATATGTGCTTCATGTAGTACTTCATTTGCTTCAACCCCTATTCTTCCTTCTTTCATCACCTCCAGCTCCCGTAGTCTATTTAGCTGAACTTGTTGATGTTGTGATTGATCTTTGCCCGGCCCCCCTAAATGACGGAAGAGCTTTCTTCGGCGGATTGGTAACTTCAATCACTAAACCTTGCTGCTTATTTCTATCCCCTACTCCAACATTATCTTTCTCAGACAATGAATCTTTCTTTTTGTATAACTTTTCTCTCTCACTCCTTAGCCGGCCCCCTCTCTTACTTTTATCCTTCCAACCAGGTACCGAGAAATTGTTGTCACCAAATGGTAAAGTGTAACGGTTCGCAGAAGCAGAAATAATATCCCCACATTCACTGAGCTTCTTTAGATGATGACTCAACAAGCTGGCGTGTCCCCATGGCAAATCCTGATATTCTGCTTTAATGAAGTTAGATATCAATTCCTCACTAGATCCCCCTTCCTCATTTAGTTCCTGAATTGCCCTGCGAATCATCTAGACAAAATGCACGTGCAAATCAACATCTTGTAAAACGCAAGTTTACCAAAAATATGCAAGAAATAGGGTGCTCCAAATTTGGGAGGATTGCACGTGGAAGAGCAGTAAATGAGGAAAAAAAAGGTTAATACCAAGGCATAGGTAGGGTGATAGGGAGCCTGGAACGTTGGGAATAGCATGCTGAGTCGCTTCTCAATGCTGTTTTGGGAATGGGATGCAGGTGTTCCATTGGTAGGGCCCAACTTGGCGAGGTTTGCCAGAACTACATCTGCAAGCTTTCCGATCCTCTTCTGCTCATGGTAATGCAATGAAACACATTAAATTCCCTAAGCGCAAACACATGCATGAATTTGAAGGAAAAAAACGGAGAATCTTCAACGTGCGCAACTCCTAGAAGCTGCCTGCCATTTATGAAATCCCGAAGTTTCCTATTATCTCCTTGCTAATTGGAGAAGTTATTCGGTGTAAAATCGGATTGTCATACTCAAAAGTTCCCCTTCACGGGCATACACGATCCAATGCACAAAAGAAGACAACTTTGCCTCGAAATTGGAGCTCGAGACAATCGCCTTGTTCAGGTCATTGATCTATAGATTCTTAACCAGCACATGCATTAGCATTACACAGATGGAGCAAAACGGGGTTCTAAAATCTTGTACTCAACTACCACACAGTGCCCGACAAACTTACGTGCGCACGAATTAGGAAAGCCATGCCCAGCGAAATCACGAAACAAAGACTAATAACTCAACATTGCCCGAACAAACAGATTCGTCTCCTAGACGGACGATCCACAACACGGTATCAAACCAAGAGACAAAAAAGAAAACCGTGAACGCACTCTCCGGCCAAAGATTCTTCTCCTAGATGGACGATTTACGACAAGGTATCAAACTTGGGAGAGGAAAGAAAAACCCACGAATGCATTCTCCAACCGGGGCGAGCGAGTGGTGGTTACCTGAGACAAGGACGGAGGAGCCGGCATGGAGGATGGCGGCGGTTGGACGGTGGAGGCGACCCATGTAAGGGGCTCTGCACCGCCGAAACTGGTTGGTCGTTCGCTTCGGGGGACTCCTCCAAAATCGCTTGGTGATGGGCGGGAATGCGAGGCTGGGAAATTAAGAAGACGAAGAAGTTAAGGGCTGGTTTATATAGGTTTCTGAAGAAGCAGCGACGTCGTTTTCTCCTGCTTTCTTTTTCGGGCTTTTGCCTTTTGGGCTTCTCTTAGGCCCGATCGTGACTCCTGCTCGACCAAGAACTGGAAACACAATCATCTCTCTCCTGATTTTTCAGTAGCCTTTCAACTTTTTAAGCTAGAACACAACTTCAATCAGAAGAATGTTAAAAAGTCGCAGTTGATTCTTGTCATTGGAATATGAGGGTAAGATACTAAGAGCAATAATAATTGTAATTGGTCCATATGACTTTCTTTTTTCTCTTTTCTGACAATCAATTCATCCAAACTTGCTTGTTTCATACAATCAAAGCAATTACCTCGACTGAAACATTCCATCTTCTAAGCTAAAACAATAACAGAGATACAGAGACACTTGACTGAAACATTCCATCTTCTAAACTAAAACAGTAACAGAGATACAGAAACCCTTTCCTAAACTGTGCCTTTGTGGTGCCACTGCCACATATGTCGATACGGTGCCCGATTGACGCACCCACACGGACGCTCTCCGCCAATTGTAGCATGGCAACTTAAAAGCAAAAAAGAATAACTCGGTCCGGATGGTAAATAACAGATACACAAAGCTAACATGTCGAAGACTAATCCGATACTTTCTTTACAAAGCAAAACTCCCAAATTAAAGCATATCCACAAGCAACGGACTTTATAAGACAAATCAGGGCAATGGAAGAGGCAAATTACACACATATATACATCCCTTTAAGCAATCTTATCAGGCCTTAGCAACCACCTGCGGCATCTTGGCCTCTACACCCGACTAGTCCTCCTACAAGCGTTGAGATCGACCTTCTGGCTGGAGGTGGAGCCTCATGCCTGAAAGGTGCTTTTTGTGACCACTGCGCTGGCCGCTACCTCGCCCATGAGGTTCCTTGACTGGGTCCACGACAACATGCACCTTACACCGGGAGTTCCCCTTCACCCTGAACTTGTAGAGGTGCACACACCAACTCAGGGGGCTTCTCGATTCTTTCTCCACCCGCAACCTGCCCGTTCGAAGCACCAGATGGAAGCTCGACTCTGAAGTAACATGAAAATCACGTCACTTTCACAGATCTTATTCGTAACAAATATAAGTTATCACACTAGCGTGTATGCTGCATTAGGAACAGCCAGATCTTAACCGACAAGAAAATTATGATCTTGCCAGTCCCATTGCTCATGTTTTTGGTGGAGAAAGACTGAGATTTTCTAAGCACAAATCATATCAAATCAATATAAATTTCGGAGAAATAAAAGATATAAGTCAACCTCAAAACATCCACATGATATAATTTACAATTATCATAAATTGACCAAGATAAAACGGTCACAAGATCAGTGGATATGATTATGCACAGAAGTTATAGATCAGTACAAGATAAAAAAAACTATAGAATCATCATCACTTGTCAAGATTCGACGAAGGATTTGCAACGCTTGTCCAGATGCAGAGAGCAATGACAAAGGAAATTCCTATTGCATCCTTCATATAAGCCTGATAGAAAAAAATTACCATCCATTACCTTCAGATAATTTCAAAAGGATATTAAGCTTTTTTCAGTGAGTAACAAATCAAGCTATTTGGGGATTAGTGTCTAATGCATAAAAATATCTCATAGCACCACAACAAGTATTCAATTTGGCACCTCAACAGAAAGCACACAATTTGTCAACCAAAAGCATCAGAGAGGCACTACGTCCACTAACTTCGAAGTAGTGGCCATGGCAGTCATTAGACTTTCCTGGACATGGTTGCTTCTGTGAAAGCTACATGTGATTCGGCAAGATGACAGCCAAATCTGAGATTGTCAGCTACTCATAACAGAACATTACCTCTGTGATTTATCAATTTCTGTCAGATCAAAAAGTCCTGCATGTAAAACAGGTTGGGCTTTAGGTGGTCTTCCAAGATGCCGCTTCTGTGCATGCTCGGAAGAAGGCAAGGTTCCTTCATATGTAGCATCAGAAGGCAAGGTTCCTTCACATGTAGCATCACCGGCTTTCCGTTTGTGACGTCTCCCTAGGACTGGACCGCATGATTGTTGATGATGCTGATCTAAAGGAGAGGTCCTGACAACTCCATCCTCATCTGATCTTAATTTAGGAGGTCTCCCAAGACGTTTAATCTCCGGTTGTCCCTGCTGCTTGGTTTTAGGAGGCCTCCCATGGCATTTAAGCTGTGGTTGTCCCTGTCGCACAATCTGTGGTTGCACAACAGCCTTGACAGCAGTCTCATGATTTAATGGCAACAAATCTGCAGGTAATCTATCTAAGCCAAGATCGATTTGAATGGGCTCTGACACTCGAGGGCGCAATTTGTTCTTGTACGACGATGATTGTTGTCGCAACATTTGCAGTTTAGTGTTCCTCCTGCTTTTCCGATGCTGCGGTTGCTGTGGAATATCCACTGCCTCTTGCAGAATCTCCAAATTCATTTTGGACACCCGATGATTTGATTCCGCTTCTTCAATTTGAAGCTTTGGCTCATCTTGCTGCGAATGGTTCTTAGTTCTCTTAAGCTCACATGGCTGCTCCTGTTTATGCCGAAGGAGTAACATTTTAGCCGTTGTAGCCATCTTTTCAGATTGGAGGGGCTTCTGCTGCTCTGGCTGCAAGGACTTCCGCAGAAATGTGAAAGGAGCAACTGCTTCACGGTCAAATAACTCTAGGCCATAGCACCTGATCGGCCTGCTTTTCTCGTTTGCCTCGTTCTCTTGCCCAGTAATTAAAGGGCGTGCGGATGCTTTGGAAGGAGGAAGCTTAAAATCCCGAGGAAGAAATTTTTCTCGTTGCAGTTCATTCTGCACCTGCTTATGATGCACTGCTGCAGGCAGTCCAACCGCAGAGGCAGATACAGAACTTGTTTGGGATTCAGAGAATTCATGCCGTTCAGGACTCAGTTGCTTGCTCTGTATTGATATTGACTTCATCTTAAAGGCAGAAGCGCTGTTTCCTTTGACATTCAAGAAGCCTTGTCCCCATGGCTGGAATTTCACTGGCTGCTGTTGTCCAAGATTCTGCAGTTGAGTCTGACCCGGAGGCATAAATTTGGCTGCTTCTGGCACCACCACATGGCCATGAACAGAAAGTTCTTGCTGCCTCTCCCCATCGAGCTGCAACAGATACGTGAAACAGAGAATTAGTTCATCTCAAAATCACATGAACCTTATTCTCGATGACTCATTTTCACTATTCCCGCATCTCCATTCACTTTATTAGCTGCAGGAAGCATGACATAAACGTGAATTTGCTTGCCTAAAGAACTTAGAAATGTGATTGTCATAGTTTACCTGGTATGAAGTCTGGCTTCTCTCACCATGCTCCAAACCCACAGGTCCATCTGGCAAAGCAGGTGCTTCTTCCAATGGCGATCTAACCTGTGAAGGTTTTCCTTCATATGAAGGTTCTAATAATTGTGCTTGCTCATAGGCCTGTGCATCCTCTCGTGCATTAATGGCAGCATCTGACTGAGACTCAGGTGTTTTCTGCTGACTAAAAACTTCACCATGATATTTAGGATCAGAAATTTCGGTTTCTCGGACCTTCTTAAACTTCCCTAAATCAACGAGTGGCACATCAAAAGAGGCACCAGTAGTTATTGAACCAGATCCAGTGGACTTGTCCACAGTAAGATTAGTTGTTAATGCCTCCGGTTCAACTTCCAGTGATCTGCAAACAGCCAAATCATGAGGTTGCTTCTCAAGAAGCTAATTGAAATTTGGTAGCCCACTTGGAACTACCAAGAAAACATAGTTACACGTACCTGGGCAAGTCCTTGTCAGAGAGCTTTGGTTGCTTCTCCCTCAGAGATTGATTGTGCAATACTGCCGCTTCAACCTCCGGTGGCCTCTTGGAACTAGAAAGCTCCACTTGTTTCTTCATATTGAATATTGGTGCCTTCACTCGAGTATGAATCCCTTCTTGCTGGCACATCTGTGTGAAAATTTCTATTTCTCCAATGTCACTCGTCAACATTTGCCCCTCTAAAGCTTCATGATTCTTGCCTTCCACCAACAGATTCTGCCGAGAAATGTGGGTTGATGACTCCAATGCATTCCAAGATTCAAAAATTGCCATGAGCCGACCCTCAATCTCTTTGTTCCGCTTTAGCAGTTCTATACACTTCTCCTGATTATTTGTGAAGCAAATAAGCAATTATAACAGCAGAGTTCACACAGAGGGATCAAAGGAAAACAAGCAAAACTTCATCACCTCTAGCAGAGACCAGCATGCATATTTACCTTGGAAATATGTGATGGACCTACTTCCTCAAAAGTAGGAGTATGAGGAAGCGGATCCGGTCTGACCACAATAGAGAGAATCTCCCCTTGTTTCTCCTGTAGCTGCTCCTGCACAGTGCTATTTTATAAGGGGAAAAAAAATCAGTCATCGGATTATCATCAGACCATTATACGGCAACGGAATGGAGGTTTGCAATGTCTTAATGTTACCGAAAAATTTCCTAAATGTCCGCACATTGTTATAATGAAGATGGTCATATATCCCAACAAAATAGACAAAAAGGTAATCTTAAACTTCCGCGGTATGATTGTTGGACTAACTATGCTCAATCAATTGAACTTTGCTAGTTGTAATTTATATCAACTAATTACTTAACGTTTTTGCTACTATACTTTCATCACTTGTTCTCTTTTTAGCACCCAGGTGCTCATCAATCTGCAAGAAACGGGAACGGAAGGTGGAGATAAAGGGGAAAGAGCATACCAAACATCAGTACTTCTGTCGCTTGATTCAATTAATGTTTCTTGCACGACAACATTTCCGTCAGCCAATTCAATTGGTTGCCTCGGGTGATTAGTAAGCTCTTCCATCCCCGCTATCTCTTTTTCCAACATCTGGAGTTCAACGCCAAGGAACTCATTCTGTTGATCTTGTAGGTCGTGCTCCTTGATGACTTCAAGTCGCCTTTCATTTCTTTTATCCTGTTCAACTAATTTCCAATCAAGTTCTTGTCCTGAATGTTCTTCTTCCATGGCTTTGTTATCCTGGGTTTGATGTCGTAAATTCTGCTCCACAGCAACCGCATCAATTTGTTTTTGAGCTTCATCCTTGTGAACAACCAATTGACTACAATCTTTGTCATGCTGCTCACGCAATTGAGCTTGATTTTCAGTTACTTCATTTTCCTGCTCTGGGGCTCTGGATTCTTCATGTACTTCACGCTGTTGAAGATGTTTCTCTTTCAGCTGAACTGCTCTGGATTGTAGGCATTCATGTTTTTCTTCTTCAATCGCTTGAACGATTCCCTCTCGTGCATTCTCCGAGACCTCAATTCTTTCGCATTCCTGCATATGTGCTTCATGTAGTACTTCATTTGCTTCAACCCCTATTCTTCCTTCTTTCATCACGTCCAGCTCCTGTGGTCTATTTAGCTGAACTTGTTGATGCTGAGACTGATCTTTGCCCTCAGTCCCCCTAAATGACCGGAGAGCTTTCTTCGGCGGGTTGGTAACTTGAATCACAAAACCTTGCTGCTTACTTCTATCCCCTACTCCGACATTCTCTTTCTCAAAGAATGCATCTTTCTTTTTGGGTAACTTTTCTCTCTCGCTCCTTAGCCGGCCACCTCTCTTACTTTTATCCCGCCGACCAGGTGCCGAGAAATTGTTGTCACCGAATGGTAATGTGTAATGGTTCATAGAAGCAGAAATAATCTCCCCACATTCACTGAGCTTCTTTAGATGATGACTCAACAAGCTGGGGTGTCCCCATGGCAAATCCCGATATTCTTCCTTAATGAATTTAGATATCGATTCCTCACTAGATCCCCCTTCCTCATTTAGTTCCTCAATTGCCCTGCGAATCATCTAGACAAAATGCACGTGCAAATCAACGTATTGTAAAGCGCAGGTTTACCAAAAATATGCAAGAAAAACCCATGAAAGCAGGATGCTCCACGGATTGCACTTGGAAGAGCAGTAAATGAGATAAAAAAGAAAAAGGTAAATACCAAGGCATAGGTAGGGTGATCGGGAGTCTGGAAAGTTGGGAATAGCTTGCTGAGTCGCTTCTCGATGCTACTTCGGGAATGGGATGCAGGCATTCCATTGTTACGTCCCAACTTGGCGAGGGTTGCCTGAACCATGTCGGCAAGCTTTCCAATCCTTTTCTGCTCGTGGTAATGCAATGAAACACATTAAATTCCCTAATCGCGAACACGCGCATGAATTCGAACAAAGAAAAGGAGAATCTTCGACGCGCCGTAACTGCCTACCATTTATAAAATCCTGGAATATTTTATTAAGTTCCCTTTATCTCCTCGCTAATCGGAGGAGTCATTTGGGGCGCACGTATCGAGTTATGCAAACTCCCCGCCTCTCTCTTCCACATAAAATGGGATTGTCATTCTCAAAAATCCCTCCTTTCACGGGCCGTACACAACTCGACGCGCAAAAGAAGGCAACTTTGCCGCGAAATCTGATCGACCTTGTCCACGATCAACAGATTCTTAGCCATATACACGCACGGATCAAAACCTCGGACCCGAGTACCACACGGTCCCCGGACAAACCCACGCGCGAGAATTACAAAAAGCAACAGCAGCATGAATCGCGAAACGAGACTAATCAATTCAACATTTGCGCGAACAGATTCTTCTCCTAGGCTAACAATCCACGGCACGCGGGGGGGCATCGAGCGGAGAGAGAAGAAAAGGACATCGGCGATCGCGCGCGCGCGCGCTCTCCGGCCAGGGGGCGAGCGAGCGAGGGGGGTTTTACCTGAGACGCCGGAGACAGCTGGACGGAGTCGACGGTCGACGGGAGCGCCGCGGCGGCGGAGGACGGCGGAGGCTGGGCGGTGGAGGCCCCCATGGCATCGGAAGTGATTTTTTCTCTCTTTTTTTCTTCTAGGGTTCCGCGCTGCGAAGCTGGGAGGAGTATTTATACCGTTTGGTTGTTCGCTTTGGAGGGACCGACCCTACTGGCTGCCGCGTCAACGTGGACCAAAAAGTACATTATTTTAGTTTTTTGGCCAAGATTTAGCAAACAAGAGGTCCTGGAGAAATAATACATTTTAATATGGCTATATATTCTTTATCATACGGACCACAATTAGACCTGATCAACGGTCGGGCGGTCCGCGGGCGTGCCCAGCCCTGGCCCGCCCTATAATACTAAATACGGTTGGAATAATCGCATTGATAGTTACATTAGCTCCGGGCATCTTGCGCCGCTGATGGTCGTAGGAAAGCTGTTCTTTTTAGGGCGGTGAGCATGCTTCGGCGAAAGTTCCACGCCCGCTCAATGGGCAGGTCGGGTTGGGTCGGGTATAGGGAAGGGTCTTGACAATTGGCCTCGCCATGTGTTTATGGTGAGAGATTGTAAAATGTGGATTTATATGAGAATTTAGGGCAAAAAAAGGCAATAAATTGATAAGTGTATTGAAAATCTTAAAACTTTTCATAAAAGAGCTATGAAATCCTAAAACTTGCAAGAGGTACAATCAAATCCTAAAACTTATCAACCGGTGCAATCGAGTCATTCCGTTAGCTTCGTCTAATGAAAAATGCTGACTTGGCTCAATATATACCCTCCTTCATGGCTTTGGCCTTACTAAAACAAGAAATATAAAATTAAAACAACGTTGCTTAATTTTTTTAATCAAAATCTTAATTAAACTGTATTAAAAAATAAAAAAGGTCTCTTTCCGAAGACGGCGGGGGAGGTGGTAGCGAGTACTAGCCGACCATGCCCTTGCCTCTTTTTAACTTTCTTTATTTTTTTTGTTTTTTTCAAAAATATAATTTGATTTAATTAAAGATTTTGTAGGGTTTAGGTCAAAATCAATGTCACGTAAGAGTGAAAAAACATTTTTGAAAGCCATGTAGGAAACATAAAATATTTTTAAAAAGCTACATATGTATTTTTCATTAGCCAAGTTGAACGGAATTAATGAAAGAATTTGATTGTATCAATTTAATAAGTTTTATGACTTAATTTCATTTTTTGAAAGATTTTTTACTCAATTATATTTTCATGACAAGTTTTAGGACTATGAATGAACGAAAAATACTTTTATTGTTCACAAAAATTCAATAATTAAAATATTTTTTATCGACTAATTATTTCGAGAGATACAAGCTATCATTTTTAGAAAAATATTTTATAAACCATTCATTGTTCCTAAAAAAGATTTGATTGTCAATTGCTACACATATCAAAAATGAATATTAATGTTTGCTTGTTACAATTTAAATTTTCAAATGCACTCAAAGCACGTTCGCGACCATTTACTTGGAAAGTTCTTATTAAGCCGTAATTGACTTTTTTACTAGCGATCATGTGTTCAGTAAAACTATTTTACCGTCTCCAATTGATGGGATCGCTGTTCAATCTTTTGTATACTATAATTGCTTTTATGATAATCGCAGATATTCAGCACAATACATATGTTGTCTAACAATGGCATTGTTAGGATGGGGCTGTTAAAAGTTAATTTTTCAGAATTCTAAATTGATTGCAAAGACTCGCGTCGCGTGGTAGAACTTATGAAAGGATGACAATATATCTCTCAACCTATCATTAGCCGAAACACCATCGGTCATTGATGGTTACATAATTACATAGATCGAGTTACATGACCTATACTCTACTTGTAATATCAAATGATATATGCTGTTGATTTCTATATTAAACTCATCAAGTCCATTAGTCCATATGGACTCAATCTGCATTCATGTGATCCGCTTGATAATTTTCGCCCCTAGTTGTAAGTATAAAATGTCGAACAATAGATTGAGTCTTGTTCCTATACGAGATTGAGACATTAATTAGTGAAAAATTGTATTGGGCTAACCATTGTAGAGTTAGTATGTGTAATTGGAGGCCGGAAAATATCGTTATCCCGGTATCCCAAATTTAGAGCCAACATTGCTGTCACTCTTAATCCTTGTTGGTTAACGGCACCTTGATAACTCACTTGGGTTTCCACCACCGCCCCGAGATCTAGATCATGTATATTAAAGATTGCAAAACGATAATTAAAGAATTTTTATAGTTCGATATTGTAATAATTATCTTTCATCTCTGTTCATGAATCCAATTAACTTGAATATTAAGGGTAACAATCTTTTACAATATTTGATACTTTGTGAAGCGGTTATTGGCGTAAACTGCATCAATTGCATCATTCTTCTAAACGAGTATGATAACCTAGCGCTCTGCAGTTCGCACCGACTCGATTTGACACGATCTTGCAATAAATTCAACCCATGGACATGAATCACCAAGTAAAATATATCTTTTCCAAACAACAATGTGCCAAAGAAATCTCGTGGTGCCTCAAACCATCGCAAAATGAAGAGGGGGTGTTCTTTGTAGATGTTGAGAGTCAAGGAAGAGTATCAAAGCTCTTTCTTGAGGGTGACAATAAAAAGCATTAATCGAATGCCCCCATCTGGATTCATCTTCTAAACTTCGATTCAAAGTCGAACTGCAGATCACGAAAAACAACCCAGCACTCTATTTGGACCTCCCTTGCAGAAGCTCCTAGTCGGAGACTGCCGGTTTCCTAGAGAAATTTCAGCACAAATCAAAATGGTTGTGGAAATTGAACCCTATATTATAAGCAGAACATTCATGAGAAAATCAAACAAGTCTAAATCATAATCATGTTCTGCACCCAATAGAATGCCTTTTCGGATGAACACTTTTTCGGGCTCATGCCACCCACAATACAGTGACTAGTCTCCAAGTCTCTCAGGGGAAAATTTACCGGTCTTCACGATTTTACAATCTACATAAATCAATGAAGACTTCATACCATCGATCCAGCTGGTTTGTTTGTTGCTGCACGTGACAGGGTATGCACGTAACAGAGAAACTCACCCAAGAATATGAACAGTGACATGGAGATGATAAGCCTGCAGACCTAAATATTCAACGAACTGAGAGCCATGACCTTGCATTGTTCGTTCAAGGCCATCAATTGTGCTTCCTTCTTATCGAGAAGCATAGTCAACCTCACATTATCTTCCATGAGTTTCTTCACCTCCGCCTCTTTTTGCATTTTCTCACTCTCCAATTGGGTTGTTTTAGCCATTAGCCTGCTCCATCCAAAATTTTGTTTAACTCCGGCAAAAGATCACATGGCAGAAAGAAGTTTGCAGCAAAGACAAAAATGAAGCAAATATAAGGAAACACGAGTAGTGAAGACAGACCACATCTGACATTTAAAAGCATGAGATTATACTCGAACAAACTTGGTGAAAATGCATTTGAACAGCCCTGGCTTATGAAGCGTGGTGAACTGTACCATAGGTTAATAAATGACTATCATACATTGTCATAACATTACCCCTAGCAAATGAAAACAAAGAAGAGAAACCATTTCAAAGTGACCCCTAGAGGAACAGGGCTGCTAGGCTGCACAGGATGAATGAAAACCCAAACCACACTATAAGCAAACTAGATAAGTAGCAGTCAAGAACATCAGTGCATATTACCGTTCAAAAAGCTTCTCCATTGTCTGAAATTGCTTCTCTGATGAGAGAAGAGTTTCTCTCACTGTAATGAGACTGCTAACATACGATTTCAGAGACTCAAAATCACGCTTTACACAAGAAAGCTCCACTTCATTTTCCTCAGCTCTTTGCCTCTGTCTAGATGTCTCCTCCACCAAATCCTCAACCCTTTGCCGCATCTCATTCAAAATACTGTTCATACCCACAGCAAACCTCTCCATTTCTTCTAACTTTAAGGACATGCTCTCAATTTGAGCAGCCTTCCTCTTAATCTCTAATTGACCAAAAGTAACCTTCTCCTTTTCTATTGCAATTTCAGATTCAGCCAAAAGAACCCTCTTAACAAGAGATTCCATTAAATCAGTCACAATCTGCACCGACTTGAGTAATTCATCAATATAGACCGCATCCTTTTCATTAAAGCAATCTTGCCACTTAGCAGTTCCACTCAATGAATCTTCTCCATCTGAACTGACACTAAAAGAAAGATCAACATCACTAGAGCAACTAGGCAATGGACTATCACTTTTGTCAACAAGAGCCACACCTTCCATATTTTTGACACCAAATGATTCATGCAAGTGCGGTTCAACCATGACCATAGCTTTTGATTTTAAGTAGGTCAACAATTTCGCTATGCTTTTCACCCTTTCCCATAGAACCTCTAGTTCCTTCCTTTCATCTTCCTCTGACCCATGCAAACAAGCTTTTACCGCCTGAAGCTTGACTTGCAAAGCATCCACTCGTGTTTCCATCTGTGCCATCTCCTGCTTCCACATTTCAGGTGTTTGGCTTAACTGGGCCTTCAGAGATTGCAAATCAAGACCTTCCTCAGCAGCCATCTTGACTTCAGACTTAAAGGGGCAAGTAAAACCAGGAGTCTCAGGGTCTGAATGCTAGAAAACATCTTGTGATCAGGATAGAGAAAACAGAGATAACCACACAAATCAATTCCATGAGAAGCATACACGATGGAAGGAAATTATACATCTATCTCCCGGTAACATCTTTATACAAAATGAATCTGCATAGAAAATTAAAGATAAAAGATCCACAACCATGATGTGCTAATGACCAGCTGACACAATCACGCACCATGGCACAGATGTTACTGGACTTCAATATCAGTGCTAGCAACTCAGGTAACACCTATTTAAACTTCAAGCAGAAAAAGAAAAAACATATATATTTCCTATCCGAAAGGAAAGTATTTTACATGCAAATCTACCCAACAAAGAAAAATCTAACCTCAATCAGCTAGAAGATTCAACAAACAGAAAACCCTGGAATTGTAAAATTTTACTGGTACTTTGCATTATAGGTCACCGGGGATAAAGGCTATGAAATTGAACCTTAGGACAGTTTAAAGTTGGAAATACTATAAAACTACAAGATTAACAAAATTATTTTAACGTTGAGATATCCGACCAGATATCTGAATTAATTGTAAAGCACATTATAAAGCGTTTAAGAACCATGACAAGATTGACCATTTTATAATATTAATAGCCTCTTGTATTCAGAAGTGTAGGAGCAGCACAATTAGTAGAAAGGTCCATTAAATTTGAATGCTACAGAACAATAAACATACAAGTCATCTCACATAATCTAGGGAGTTCAAGAAATATAGCAGCACAAGAACATGAGATTGCCTGCAAAATATCCAGTCAAAATAACAGGAAGTCGACAATTTGGTAGTTGTAAAGACACATTTGACGAAAATAATAGATGAAAAAATTTCTCAAATGCGGATTGAAGACTAATAGTTAGTGACCATTCCTTACAAGCTCACATTGAACCACCACATATCAGTTACCAAGCTGTACAAACTAGACAAAGAATATACCTCTATATCAGATAGTGCCTGCACTTAGTCAATGTCAAAACTGAATCTATTCAGGGTGAAACAACTTAAAACAAGCAAAAAAAAAAGAAAATGGGAAGAACAAACATTTAAGTCAGTTAAAAATCTATCATATAAGAGCTAAGCAACTCCACTTGAAAATTATGACACGTAAATCGCCCCAACAAAGGAACATCTTATGACTGACTGCACAAGGATATACTACAAACTGCAAGAATTCTCAAACTACACACACTTCCATTGTACTGCTAAAGCTGGCGAATCAACCAAAATAAGCTAGAAATCACACAGACAATCCACAGCACAAATGCAACTTCAACTTCAAGCTCAAGACTCTAAACTCGGCACACAGTCTTTATATCTGGCGAGACAATGACCAATTCAACAAATGGGCATCCACAAAATTCCAGATCATACCCAGAAACCCCCAAATCACACACAAACGTTAGCAGCATTCACTTCCATGAACTCCACGCAGCGATCACTACCCACTAACCCAACAAGGGCAAGAAAGCTCCTCGGACTTCCCAAGCCCTAGATACCGCCGATCACAACAGAAGCGCACGCAAAATCGAAACTTTGGAGCGCCCACAACATCGCACGGAACCCAATGCCCCCCGTTAGAGAAGACGGTCGAGAAAACGACAATTCGAGAGCAGCGAGAGAGAGCTTCTTCGCTAGAGCTTTACCAAGGGAATGGCCAATTCGGCAGAGGGAAGAGAAACCCTTTTACTTCGATCGACAAGAGGTGCAGCGAGGATTGGTAAAGTTTGACCCTTGCAGACGATGCGCTTCCCGACGGGTGTTGGTGATGATTGCGCGTTCGCGAGAGTGGTGTGGTGCGATAATGAATTGTATAATCAAAAGGTGAGCGACAGGGAATCGAGTTGGTGCAGTTCTGCCCCCTTTTTTTTGCTTCTTCTGAACTTTAGGTGATGATTGCACTTTGGCCCCTCAACTTTGTTGTTTAACTTAATGCCGTCCCGTCAAAAAGTTTTTTCTCTCTTCTTTTCTCCCCACTTCGACCTAATTGTGACTATTTTTTTATTTGAAATTCGGGAGGGAAGGTAGGCCACGAAGGAGAAATTAAAAGCAAGAAAGTAATACTGTTGGGTGGCCCGATTGAGTTTTTTTTTTAAGGTCAAGTCCGATTGAGCTAACGAGGTCATATTTGAAATAAGCCGGTATTTGGGTTCAAAAAGAAGTGAATGCCGACTCAAGAATCGATTTTGATCTCAAATTGATGGCTTGTTTGGATTGACTTTTACTTTTTATTTTTATTTAGTTTAAATTTAGTGGTTCGCATACTTTGATTTCACTGTTTAATTTAAAACCTGTGAAATTTTTACACCATATACCTTACCAAAAAAAAAAATTTTTACACCATATAATTATTGACACTAGATTTGTATATTATTTTAAAAAAATTAAAATTTTATAAAAACTCTTCTTCATAAGGTATATGGAAAATTACAAATAATTGTCTAAAGTGGATCTTATTTCAATTAAGATCCTGAAGTGCCATCATTTTCTTAAATAATGAGTTAAAGTGGACTTTGTTTTAATTAACGACTTAAAGTGACCATGTCAGTCTCAAAGAAGGGCTCAACCTTACTGGTTGATTAAGGGCATTTTCGTCCTTTACTTTTTTTTATTTCTTTCTTTTAAAAAAGGCTAAAAATTTTAAAAAAAAATAAAGGAAACACAAAAAGAACCATGCGAGCCCTCGTCGGCCATGGCCGACGCTAGGGGTGTAAATGGCTCGGTTTGAAAATCCAAACTGAGCCGAACCGTTAAGATGTGAGCTTGCTATGAACCAAACTGTGATCTGAACCAATTACAAACCGGACTGAACTAGTTTGATACAGTTCAGATTTTCGATTTTTTGCTTTTTGTCTTTATACTCTAGTCAAACTCACTTTCCTTTTTTAAAAAGAAAGACAAAGTTGTTTTCCTTCTTTTTCTTTTCTTTTTTTTTCTTCTCTGCAAAATGTCCTCTTTCATGTTGTCTTCTTCTCCATTCAGCTCTCTAAACGTGACTCGCTCTCTCCACTCCAAACCCCACCTTCTTCTTTCTGCCTCTTTGCCCAAGTCCCAACACCACCTCCGTGTCCTCTCGACATCCCTAGGCAGCCTAGACTATAGCCTCGAGGAGTCCCGCTGGCTCTGAGAGGAATAATGGTGGCTGTGCGAGGAGCAGCGTTGGTTTCACGAGAAGCAGAGGTGGGCCTCCAAGAAGGAGTCCCTCCTTGGCGAGATCGCCAAGCTGAAGCTTCGAATTCAAGCCCTAGATTGCGAAATGCAGATTCTGGGAGGCGATCATGGGGAGGTGGCGAATGTTGCCGCACTGTTGCAAGAGAGGAATTTGATGGTGGAGAGAGAGTTGAGCGCGAGTTTGACGCTACTAGAGGAGAAAGAGGAGGAGGCAATGGACAAGGAGATTGTAGCGGTGGAAAATTGCTACGGTATTGAAAGATGAAACTATTTGTGGTTCGATTTGGATCATGAATCGAACTAAACCGAAACTATCCAAACTGGCAAAAAAGAATGATTTGTTTTTAATTATCCGAATTGAAAATCGAACTGAACTAAAATGCATAAAATTTTTGATTCGATTCGTATCTCGGTTCGATTTTTTTGGTTCAGTTTTGACGTCCCTAGTCAATGCCTTGCCGACAATCGGGCAATGGTCATAGGAGGGCTTGTTTTTTTTTTAGGTTTTTTTACCCTTTTTTTTCTTTGTTTTGGAAAGAAAAAAAGAAAATAAAAGGTAAATGATGAAAATGTCATTGACCAATCGGTGGAGTCAAGCCATTTTTTGAAACTGACATGGTTATTTTAGGCCTTTAATTAAAATATGAGTTACTTCAGGCTTTTATTTGAAAATTAATGACACTTTAGATCCTTAATTGAAATAAAATCCACTTTAGGCTTTTATTTGAAAAAATTAGGACAATTCATGTCCTTATTTTAAAATTTTCCTAGGGTATATGTTATTCACTTGGCTCGTTTATTTTGGAATATATGAAAGGCAAAATGCTTTTTCGATGAAGTTTAAAAATGCTATTCAATTTTTAAAAAAATTATAAAAATGTCGTGTATTAATTTCCATGTCGAGATTTGTATATTGTCAAAGAATTAGTTATCTCTCATCAAAAAAAGTTTTTTTTTGGTAAAGAATCTCATCAAAAAAAGTTAAAATTCACAAGTTACAAATTTTTGATTAAGCAAAAATTTTGCATTTTTTCTTTTTCACAAAAATTAAATAATATTATATATTATTGAAAATTACATATAACCTATATATTAATATTGTAATCTTATGAAATTTTCTAGCGTTTCGAATTACAAAAAAGATAAAATGCGTCCATCGAGAAAATTATATTAAGCAAAAATTTAAAATATATATTTATCTAAATTCGTCCGAAGTCAATCAAGACCTAGCATATTAAATCGGTGGAAATATTTTTAATTACACATGAAACTTTGCTGATAACAAATGTTCACTTTCCTAGAAAGGAAACTATTTAAATCTGCATATGATAATCTCGAAAAAGAATATCGATTTAACAAGCATAGTTGAAAAAAATTCATTACACTAAATTTCAAGGACCATATTGCAGATTAGAATAAAATTTGGAAATGATAATGAATAAATTTAAAATTTAGGGACTATATTGAATATTATGCTAAAGTTCAGGGACCATAAATGTATAGCCTCCAAATATTTAAATGATTAATCTGTTTGCGATTAAGTAAAGCCAAAGGGCAAGAAAAGAATTTGCAAAACCTAGCGGAGACCGGAAAATAGTGGAAGCTGCTTGAGCTGAGAGCTCCGTCGGCGATCGCATTTCTCCGTCTCCGTCTCCGTCTCCGTATTCTTCCCGGAGACCTAGTCTCTCTCTCTCTCTCTACACACGCCGCCGACGGCCGCGCGCAGCGATGGGCGAGGGCAGAGAAGGCGACTGGGAGTGCAGCGGCTGCAACAACCGGAACTACGCCTTCCGGTCGTTCTGCAACCGCTGCAAGCAGCCCCGCCTCCTCGTCGACACCAAGACCCCCGCCGATTCCAAGTGGCTCCCCCGCATCGGCGACTGGATCTGCACCGGTTAGTCTCGATCTCGCCCCATCGGTTCCCGTTTCTTCTTTAACCTCCCTCTCGCGTGCTCGATGCCTCTTTCCCTTCGTCCCGGTCAGTCTCGTCGGGAATCGGGAGCCGCGGTTGCGCGTTCGGAGCGCCGGCGGCGTGGATGGAGCGGTTTGATGGTAGCGAGGCTTGGCTGAGGTTTTGGGGCGTTTTCTTGGCCTTCACGAGACTTTGCGAGAGTTGCGAGTTTTTTTTTGCCTTAGTGGTGAATGGGAGAAGGAATTGCCGGACTCTGGCTGTGGCAATCTGTGAGTAGCGCATGGGAGATTGATGTAGCAATTTATATGGAGTTAAAAACACGTTTTGCTGTCTTCATTTTCTCGCGAAATTGGCCCCTGAATTGTCAATCTCTTTGGCTAGGCATTGGGAGGAGGAGGTTTAGCGTGGTGGGAGGAGCATATCCATGAACTTAAGGTTAGGTAATTGGGTGGTGCTTCCCAGAAAAATCTAAGGGTTCAGAGTGCTGTCTTTTACTGCTACGACCTGTCTGGTCCACCAAGCAATCTACCCTGTTAATATGGCCAAGAGTTATTTTAGATGCATAGTTCATGAATTTTAGTGCTCAATTAGTTGCTGAAAGCTTGACCCCAAATTTAAATGTTACTCATTACTTCAATGTACAGGATCTGCTGTAGATGTCTGGGACGGTACTAGAGTTGTATGCATATAGTTCTTTCTAGGTGATTTGGCCTGGTCAGCACAGCTCATGGTGTTTCTATGTTTGTGGTTATTCCTTGGAAATGATGCCAGGACATGGTTAAACCCTGGTTCATGATGTGTGTGTGGCTTTTCTTGTTGGTAACTATATGAAGCTGATAATTGTAAGAAGGTATTATTATTGCCAATTCGTTTATGAAATATAATATTCCCTCCTTTCAAGTCAACATTGTGAGCTTGCTATCATTTAGGTTGAGTTTTTTGCGTTGTTTTGTGTGTGTTGTGGTATGGGATGGACTGGTTGGTGTGCGTATACTTGGCTTCCTTTGCTTCTCCCTGGCTGCATTCTGGGTTGGGTTTGCATGGGAATGGATCAATAGGTTGCACTAACAACAATTATGCATCAAGAGAAAAGTGCAAAAAGTGCGGGCAACCAAAGGAGGTAGCAGCAATGCCAGCAGTTGCCATGCCTGGGGCTTCACTCCCAACTTATTCAAATTATTTTGCCAGGTCCCGAGGAGGACTGGAACAAAATATGAATCTTGGACTTGGATTGATGGGCAGTGATGCTTTCAAGCAATCACTTCCTTTGAACTCCTCCTGGTCTTTCGGGGAGGCTGGCAACTATGAAATTCAGGCTTCTGTCTGGTCCTTGGGTGCAAACTCCAACAATCCTGGACATCCATTTGCAAATCCTATCAGTCAGTATCCTTCAGTTCCAAAAGGATGGCGCAATGGCGATTGGATATGTCACTGTGGCTTTCACAATTACTCATCCCGTTCACAGGTATGGTTGTACCATGTAGATATTTCCTGCATGTACTCATTTCTTCTGATTTTGACTGAAGGAAGATTTTTCTTTTTGGGGACAAGTCTGATTTTATCTGAATTTTCTTTGCAGTGTAAAAAGTGTAATGCTTCTATGACACCAGGTACCTTACATTTTGGTTGGCTTCTTCTCGCTCCTATTGTCCTGCTCCTTGTGATTTGCAATGCTCTGAATTACTCTATCATTTAGCTTATAACTTTATCAAGCGCACATAGAGGTTACCATTTGGGTGAATTTCATGGTTACTTTTAATTTTTGTACGTGCTTTTTTTCACCTGTAAACAGTAGTGTTATATCCCGAATCTTCATCATTTTCTTTCCTTATCCATGTCTGATATATTGCTGCCCTTTCCTTGGTTTTTGTTGAAAGCCCTTGGAATGAAGCGATTGGCATCTGATGATCTTGTCCATGGGTGGGATAACAAGAGATTGAATGCGGGAACTGTGAGTTTTTTTTCCTAATATTAGTAATTTCACTAATATTATTGGTTATTATATTCTGATTTTTATTCTTATTTACCTCATGTGAAAAAGCAGACAACCGGGCTCCAGCAATCATATCCAGCATTTGATCAAATGCTTGGAACCGGTTCTGAACCTAGAACTGGAGCATATTCGTCTTTTGGAAGTTCAGTTGCAGCTTCAAATATACAAGTCCAGATTCCACATCAAGCTGCAACACCTGCTCTTCTTGGAAAGGGGTAGGTTTTTGCTGAGATTGCTAGTGTTGCAGTTTGTGTAAATATGTCAATTGAAGATTGTGCTTTCATTGTGGTAACCTCTCAAAGTATATGGGTATATTTGACAATGTCATAGGAGATGCTTACCCGAGATGTCTTTTGACTTTATACTCAGCAGAGCAAAGCAATGGCGGCAGGGTGATTGGATGTGCACAAATTGCAATAATCATAATTATGCATCTCGAGCAGAGTGCAATAGGTTAGTTTCTAATTCAGTCTAAATATCTCGTGGTTGGTATGCTTTGTATATCTTTTGCATGTTTTCGTTGCAAGTTACCGTGTCTGCAATGTCTGCTTGCAAACAAGTCATTCTGTTCTTTTACCCTAATTTACCATGCATGTAATCCTCTACCTTTTGATCTAGGATTCCCTGAACATGTCTGGAAGCCTGCTTCTTCTTCTCCATCTGTATAAGGAATTATAATTTAATAGTATATAAGCATGTCAATCTACAATAATAAATGATAATCTGTGTAAGGGCAAGGTCACTGTTAATACTTTTTTTGGCTACCCAACTGGATGTGTATCTTTGCAGCCGAATGTCAGTAAGTATCAATTCTTGCTTCAGAAACTCAAGCAGGAACAAGGCATCGGACACAGATTTGACATCAAAGATTTACTAAAAGTGCAATTATTTAGCAAATGTGTCTCGAGTTGCACATTTGAGTCCAAGAGAATTTCCAGTGGGCTCGTTCCTTCAGCTGTCTTTATGTCATGAACTGCATATTTGCTATGTTACCAAGTTCAAAGAAATATACTAAGGCGGTTTTATGTAGTTTATTGATAAAAGTTGATTGTATAATCTGTATCAATTGTAAGTTTGTAACTTGTAACCACACTATATGCAAATTGTTGTATTCTTTCTTTTTTAGACTTGATAAAAGCTGCTACATTGTTTCCCAAAATAATATGTTCCCCCACCCTCAGTGCCAATCCTAGGTCCGCCACTGTGTTCAAGGTCAGTAGCCGAAGTACGAAAAACTTTTGTAAGCTGAAACAAAGTGAATGGACCCACATTTATGTTTTAAATGCTTCCTCTCCCGTGGGAGGGATCAAGAATGCTGTGGAATATTAAATAGTGAAAATGCTAACATGCTACTCATGAAAAATGTCAATATGCTGATATGCTGTTCCTATACGAGTTTTGCTGGTTGTTAAGATTGAACTGCTTTAACTTCTCTCTCTTAGCTTTTATATTTTTTGTTCTGGCTGGATGGTCAAGTCTGCAAAAGGCTGGTATCTCTGATCAAGCTCGATCTAGACAGATGGTTTTCTTTCTTCATTTCTTTCTTGCTATCTTTGTTACCCTTGTTGGTTTTCTCGATCTTTGCTTCTGGGGAACGATATAGTGGCGCAATGACTGCCGTTTCTTTCTTGGACCAGCTTGTTCTGTCTTTAAAAAGTTCATTTCTGTTTTGGATATGGGTCATTGGCTGACTGTTGGAAGGCTTTGTCTCTCCAGGTGTAAGACGCAAAGAACCGTACTTTCCCAACCTGTCAATGTCGTTTAATTGCAGGTTCAGCAAGGCTCCCGAACAATAGGAGATTTTGTATCCGGCGGTTGAGGTTTCTTCGCAATTTTTCTCTCTGTACTGTGCCAAAAGAGAAGTGAGAGATCAAGACAGGCTTGCTGTATTTTTTTTGTTCGTTAGTTTTCTCGTCATGGAAACTAGCTGGATATTCGATGGATTCCATTTGGACGGACAACGCTCGTGTAATGCTGTTTGATTGAGGACTGCTTTGGCTCTTTCGTCCGGTTTTTCGTTTTTGGTCTCAAAAGATGATTTGTGAATTACAGAATACAGATTGTCCGTCAATTGAATCATGATATCCGTATCTCCTTTCACTGATGTTTTACGAATGTCCGTTTTCCAGCAAATGTGCTACCGGCAGCCTTGGAAGTCATTGACTATAGTGACATGCCGATCTTCGCCGCCCTTGGTGTCGAGTCGAAGGTATCATACTAATGAACACTGGGCTTTGGAGATTTGTGTGTGGTTATACACATAGAAGCGCGTTCTCGTGCTCCTGTCAGATGTTCTGTTTCGATTGCATCCTGGTGGTGGTTTTCTTCCTCTATGCATCGACACCAGTTTGCTGATGATCTGCATCGTAATGGCTCAGATCCGGGGACAGCGACGGCCTAAGCGCAGTCCCTACGTCGTGCTTTGACATCTTTTCTGGTCTCTTTCGATCACTTATTCGTCTGCCGATGCTACAGCAACAGGTATGTTGATACCAAGCATTGGCGTGAGCGTGACTGTGTGAATCGATCGGCAAATCTCCATTTTGACGTCCAGTACCAGGAGAGCATCACATTGCAGGACTAAGCAATGACTGCGCTTTTAAGGATTCGATCCTTATGAAATGGCCTTCTTTTTTTCATTTATCAATTTATTCTCTCTAATACCACGGAAAACATAATTTGAATTTTCAGCAAGCACAAGACGCTCGAGCTCTACGCGGAAACATTCGGACATGGTTCTTCTTCATTAGATTTTCGAAATTCGAACGACATTTTACATTTAGATGGCGATTTAAAGACGTCACAATATAAGGTCTTTTGTAAAGAGAAGTACCGCAGCCCGTTTAATCATCAAACTAGGACAATTCCAATTCGAGGCATCGACAACTCATTCCGACTAACGATCCACCAACTACCATGTCATGTACTTTCCTATCTTTATTTATATCGTGACTCGAAATTGACCGGTTCATTTTCCACTTTTGGGACCTAAACTTCTCCTGTCTTTCACTCTTTTCTGCCCAAGTCCCTTGGTCAAGATTCACTTCCCCCGACCTCATCCAATTCTAACCATCCCCACCCAACTCTTTTCCCTTTAGCGAACACAAAGTTAGTTGAGCGATATCCATGCATACCGAATTACCGATACAAAATTTGCCGTACAAATGAATATCACTGCACAAACTTGTTGTGTGCACAGGTTATCAGGAAAATCTCCTGAGAGACTTGATAATTTCTTTTTTATACATTTCGATGGAGATCTTAATACATAGGACTTCACTTATAGACTAAAATTACTCCGGCATTATAGTTTAACTCATCTACTGCACAACCACGTACCTTGTGGCTTAGAACACGTGCGGAGTCGGTTAGACTTATTTTCCACGTTCCGTGATTATGATGAAATTACGTAGCACAGTCAGGAGTAATTAAGAAGATCGGATGTTAAAATTTTGCTCGTTTTTTCTCCAACTCAATGCCTCAATTTTGATTCCAACAAAAAATTGTCCATCGCCACTTCTCATCGACTAAACAGGAAAATCTTACATGAAGTCGTTAGCGACCTAAACAAAAAAAAAAGGGGAATGTGGAAATTGAAGGACTTAATTGTAAAACATTTTTAGCCGTTGGGGTTTATTTCGGAACCCAGCCAAAAGTCCAGGGGTTTTCTCTCGAAATACTCTCGTCGGAGTCCCCTTTCCTATTCGAGACACGAGAAAATAAACAAATCCATCAAATAATTAAGAGGAAATTAAAAATTCTTCCTATTTTTTCATCCGCAAACTCTCTCTCTCCCTCTCTGTCTCTCTCTCTCTCTCTCTCTCTCTCTCTCTCTCTCGCGGGCTCTCGACGCACCAACCTCCTGCAACCATCGGAATTGCGAGCGCGTGCGCGATCTGCAGGTCCGGCTTCCGCCATGGACGGCGGCGGCGGCGGCCCGGACTCCGACTCGAGCGATCCGTTCCTCCGCAATTACCACCGGTCCGATCTCCGGATCGCCTCGGAGTTCCTCACGACCTGGCTCCCTTTCCTCTCCAGAGATCTCTGCCCCGGCTGCGCCGAAACCCTCGCCGATCGCATCCGCTCCCTCGACTCAGGTGACCCCTTCCGTGCGCGTTCCTTCGCTCGCCGAGGAGAATTCAGCAATTCTTTATTGGATGCGAGGTCGAATTCTTTAGTTTTGCTTCGTTCACGGCGAACCGGAATATCTGATGTCGGTTTAGATTTGTGCCACCGCTTAGGTTTTGTTTGTTTAGGCTGTTTGGTTTCCGATGCTTTGTGCTTGCTCCGAAGCTGCAAAATTTGATTCTTTCTTTTCTTTTTTCAGTTTCGGTTCGGTGATGGTGCGCTAGAGTTTAGCAGTCTGTTTACAAACCTCATGCTTTTTATTTTGTTTGGTTACTTCATGCTCACTTTGAAGTTGCTAAATTAGCTTTTTCTGGAATATTTATGTTTCCGTTTTGTGTTGGTGTTTGATGTTTTTCTGACGAGTTGTGATTTACATTGTAGAAGTTGATGGGGATGCAAAATCCGCAAAATCGGAGGAGAATTTGAATCCGCTGTCTCCGGATGTCAAGGGAGAGCAGGGGATGGATGAGAACAATATCTATGACAGGAATTTAGGAGAGAGCGAGGATGACGAGGGCGAGACAAATTCATTGGGGAGCTGGAAGGATGGGGCACAGGGGTGCTTCGATAGCACTCCGGAAGCCTCCACTAGCAGTTTGGCTCGTGAATCGCCTGCCGTCGAGGGTCGGAGTTCGCATATGTCTTGGGCGGACATGGCTCAGGAAGATGAGCTTGAAGAGGAAGATGACCAGGAATCCAACAAACAATCTGTTGATATGAATGGGTCGACTGAAGAATTGAGGGTATCTGCCATTTCGGAGAAGCCAAAATTGCCCAGGGAACAAAGAGAGCACATACGGTTTATGAATGTGAAGAGGAAGAAGGATTATATATGTCTAGAGAGGTTTGAGGGAAAGCTCGTGAATATTCTACAGGGACTTGAGCTCCACACCGGTGTTTTCAGTGCTGCAGAGCAGAAGAGAATAATTGACTATGTATATCAGCTAGAGGACATGGGCAAAAGGGGAGAATTGAAAGGTCAGTTTCCCTTTCAATCAAACCGTGCTTAATTTTCCTATTTTGAGCTCTGACACAATTTGCTTTTGTGTTGACTTGTGTGGTTGGTTATAGATTCACTCTGAGCTTCGACGCAGTTGTTGCTTTTTATCTTACTGTGCTTCATTTTCTAGCTTACCCATTGGCTTGAGCTTCACTTGAATAAATCAAATGCAGTGTTTTGGTGACATCTATTACTAGGGAACGATTTACTAAATCAACACATTGTGAAGTCAACATAGCTAAAGACTCGCTTCAAGTAGAAGGCTGGTGAGCATATTAGTGTACTGCATGTTTCTCATTCATTACAGCTATAAAGTTGAAATGTTGGCTTACTCAGTAAATTTTTTGAGCCTATGTTTCACATAAGCAGAGTTCTATGTGTGTTCTATGCTTACTAGTTTAGTTATGGACCTCCCTCACACTGGGTACTGGAAACAATGTGATATAAGCAGGCTTTTATGGTAGGTCTTTATGTAAACAGAAACAATTCATAGAAAATCTATGAATAAGTAAATTTAGTGAAGATCTTTGATATATGGATGCGTGATTGCCATAAAAAATACAGTAATAGATAAGAAAAAAGGCGCGAAATATTTATATGGCAACCTTCAATTTGTGGGAAGCTACTGTTGCTGTTGTTGTTTATATTATATTCTGGAGTTCACTAAACGATGTCTTTGATTTTATCTGCACCTATAAAAATGCTTCAGGTGCTCCCAGAGGTATTTGATCTGTTTCTTATATTTTCATAAAAAAAATTTTGTGCAAGATAGTCTTGTTTGCGGGAGTCAGGAGGTAGTACTCAACAGTCTGTCTTGTTATCATTTGAAGATTTGTCTTGTAATAGTTTATGAGTGGAGGAAATAAACAGAGATCATCTTGAGTTTTTCTTCTGTATTGTGTATGACGTCTGCCAGATTTTGTTATTCTTCCTTTGCTGTTCTTGTTTTTGCACTTAAAGGAACGAGAGTATTTTATGTACCATGTTTTAGCTGTTGCACTTGCCCCTGAGCATAGTTTATAAAGTTCTCTTCATATCTAGTTGTGGAGCGTGCCCTTGTTTTGACTTTCTATGTTGTGGCAAAGTTTCATGCTTGGACCTTGAAGGCAGTGTAGTACGACGTCTCATTATTCTTGGTCAAGATATTCTTTTTCCCTTTTTCTCCTGGGAGGTCTTTCGAGGACTTCACTGTCGTGTTGATTTGGCATTCTGTCAACTGTTGTATTTGATCACTAGACAAGAATCAAATTCTGTGACACTAATACCTACTTATTTAACACATCAAATGCACTTTTTTTTATCTTTGCACCTGCTGATTTTTTTTCATCGTTTCTCGTGTTGTCCATCAACCTTCTTTGTACTCTCGAGTACACCTTGCAATTGCATTGGGTTGGTTTCAACTGTTCATTCCTATCTTAAGTGTAATTCGTTGCCGTTCACTTGTAAACTAGACTCTGCATGAAATCTTGTGCCAAACCGAATGCTGTGTTCCTATGTGCAATGTGAAGTTCTATTGGTTTTGCTCAAGATAGAATGCCGTCATGAGCCAATGATCATACCATTCTTCTAGGAGAGACTTTACATTGCAAACTCCTGAAATCAGGATTGAACCATAAATTGAGAGTAAGATGGTCTTTTGGCGCTAATTATCAAATACCAGTGCATCACGTTCATGCTGGCTTGGATGGGGTTCGGGGATCCTTCTCATTAGCATCCTTATTGCGTTGGTCTAGAGGTTATGATCTTGATAATATTCTATGGGGTGAAGTAATTAGTTGGTCAAGTCGTCATCAATAGGTTGGTACTTCGGTTTCGAATCAAGGAAGTCCCGGATTCTGCCTCAACACGAAGATTAATTTGAATAATTGTTTTAACGCGAGGAAAAACATTTTGCTGGCCACAAGCACAAAAATGCGATTCAGTGATTTGAGATGTATCTTCATGTCATTGAAATCTTTTTGCTTGTTATCCCTTTTCTACTACAGTCACTAACTTCTGATGTATGGCGACTCGGACAAGTTTATGCCACCTGTTTGAGTGATTTATTAACTTTTGATTCGCAGTGCTGATGTACCTTTGCTAAAAACAGATAGTTATTATATGAATGTTCCGCAAACAAACCTATGATTCGTTCTATATGGTGTTAGACCTGAGGTTGTGAGGATCCGGATCCTACTTAGGATTGATGGGATGTCTGAAGGATCTGATCGTAAGATCGGATTGAGGATTGTAATATCTTTAAAATATCAACAACAATATATAAATCTTGAATAGCAGTACAGAATTTACCAATTATGAACATTGTGTTACATTAGAACTTAAAAAGATGTGACTATAAAGCTCATGTCATCTCTAAACTAGATTTACAGGTGAGTCAATATTTCTATGACCTGAACATCTTGTTAGGCAGATTGCAATGTTAAGTTATGTCAAAATTGGATTGATCAGATACATAAGATAGTATCAATCTTTGATTTTTGTTTGCTTAGGATCGAAACATATAAACATCCCAACAAATTAAGATCCTGCTAAGACCCAGATTGTTTCTTAGGTTTTTAGATGCTAGAGTTTTATGAACCATGGTTAAACCAATCACCAGATTTTATTGGATCCGTTTTCATCCTTCACTTAGGACCCTGGAGTGTGTATGCCTTGACAAAGCACATTGGAATGCCATATATTACATGTAAATACTAGTATAGGAAACATTTTGAAAGCACGGTTGGTTGTCTGTGATGACGATAAAGTATTAAATAAGAGTTGCAGATTCTTTCTGCCAATAAGCCCAATTTCTCTCTGCATGATCTTTGATCAGCTAATGGAATTTTGTATCCATTCATTCTGTTTAGCATAAAATTGTATTTTTTTCTGGTTTCACTCCTGATTAACGACCTTGACCAAATGGTACTTTGATGAGTTGCATATTTGGTAATGGCAACTTTTGAAATGTCCCTTGTCAATCCTTTCTTGATATTTGGTACATCCTTTTTTAGCTTCCTTATTTATGTCATGACTGATTCCACTCATCGGCATGACTGATTGTTTTCTTTATTGTCCTTTTTCAGAGCGGACATACACAGCACCACAAAAATGGATGAGGGGAAAGGGGCGTGTAACTATTCAATTTGGTTGCTGTTACAATTATGCAACGGCAAGTTTCTAAGCAACAATAAAAGATTTACTTTCTTTTAAAAGAATTTCTAGGGTAACTACATGATTGATTGGTGTCGTAATTGATTAATACGGAAAGGTCTAATTATCTGATATTTACTCATTGCAGGATAGAAATGGAAATCCACCAGGAATTCTTCAGAATGAGATGGTTGATCCCTTGCCTCACCTTTTTAAGGTTATTATAAGGAGATTGATTAGGTGGCACGTATTACCTCCAACGTGCATACCTGACAGTTGCATTGTCAATATCTATGAAGAAGGGGACTGCATACCTCCACACATAGACAACCACGATTTCATTCGGCCATTCTGCACTGTATCATTTCTTAGCGAGTGTGACATTGTTTTTGGATCAAAGCTGAAGGTTATTGCTGCTGGTGAGTTTGCTGGGACTTATGCAGTTCCCCTTCCTGTGGGGTAAGTATCAAGAGCCTTATCTGTTTTATGCAATTGCAGTTACATTCTACATTATATGCTCCATGCCACCTGCCAAGCAGATTGTTTAGAGTATTTTTCGTTGTTCTCTGGAATCTTAACATCTCCCTTGTCATCCAGATCTGTTCTCGTCCTAAATGGAAATGGGGCTGATGTGGCGAAGCATTGTGTTCCTGCAGTCCCTACAAAGAGGTATAAAAGATTCTGATTTTATCTGCTTGGGATTTCTTCGCTTGATTGTTTTACCCCTTTCGTTTCCTCTTTTCCAGGATATCCATCACATTTAGGAAGATGGATGAATCTAAAAGGCCCAAAGATTATGTTCCAGAACCTGACTTGCTGGGAATTCAGCCATTGCAGTATGAAGTGGAAAGATCTAAGAGGTCGAATTCATATAAAACAGACCGATATTCAAGAAGGTATCCGGCTAGGAGAGAGGCTTACAATGGCTCGAGGGGATACACGGAGAGAAATGACCCACGTTCAGAGCCTCACTATTCACTTCAAGTTCACCGAGGGCCTTCAAGTAGACGAAGGGTCAGGGTAAATGTGGACAGCTAATGGCTGCATCTTTGTTAATGCCCTGTTGATTGACGATTGAGTTAATACACATTTGAGAGGAATGGTCCATCGGACCATCATCAATTATATAAACACCTCTGGATCTCTGGTTGACATGTGGTTTTTTCGTGGTCTTTCTACTTGGTAAGGTCACTTTTAAGTTCCCATTTTCAGTATGTGAGGATCTAATGGACGCCATCGTGTCTCTTTTGCCGTGGTGGTACATAACTTTGAGATTCTCTAGATGGAGATCAAAATGCGGCAGAACATCTGGGTATAAATACATTCCTATGATCAGATTGAGTGTGCACATATGCGAGCTGCAATTTTTCTGCAAGTCATGGATGGCCTTGGTCGACATCAGTAGGTATCAGAGTTATGGGAGCTTTTGCAACTCAGCACAGCATTTTAGCTTGATATATGATTGCGTAAGATTTTTGGAAGCTATGTATTCATTTAGGTGTGGAAAGATTTGGTTAAGGATTGTAGTGGCTATGACATGATTTCATTTTGAAGTTTTTCCCTGCCCTGTTTGTTATATAAGGGGGTCTGTCTAGTGATTGCTGTATTTGATCGGCTGTACTTGTCTGATGGATCTCCATACCAAACAGACAGAGGTGATATGTGAACCTGTGTTCTGCTCTTGATGCTTTGTTAAGGTTTTTGTGGCATTGTGGCATGAAGAGACATGACTCGATGAACTTAATGGAAGCAATAGCTCCAACTTTAATGCTTACATTTTAATCTGACGGTGATGATGTTTGGATCTGGGACTGATCTAAAGACACTGCTGCGAGACAGACCTGATGTGGCAATTTTGCCAGATATATGCTGGCCGTTGAAGATTGTTGCTATAATGGATCTTTGAGATGGTATTGGAGGCTTGAGATCGGACCCTGCTTTCATCTATAGTATGTATCTTTGTTAGCCAATCCTAGCAATAGACACGGCGTGTTGAGGTCTGGATATTGCCTGATGGCTCTCTTGGGTTTCAAGAGAGGGTTTGGGGGATCAAACTCTTAAAGATTTGCACTTTTATATTTACCCAGATTGTCTCTGGATATAACTGTACCGTTACTGGCATCTAATGTTGGGGTGCTTTGTTTTGAATGCGCAACTGTGTAGTTTCGATCTGAGCTGGAGGAAGTGCCACATAGAAAAAATTGGGTTCTCTCATATTATTGCTTGTACTCGCAGTGTGGTCCTAACAATGTTAAATGATTAATGAACTTCACCTCGGATTTGTGGCATATACCAAACTAGAGAGGGGAAAAAAAGAAATTAGGGTATTTCTTATGATTGACCTGTTTCCCTTGGTTTATCTTTAAGTTGCAACTTGATTTCAAAGATATTCTGCACGAGTCTTTACATGCAACCGAGTTCCTATCCCTCAAAGATTACTATGTTTAAGTTACTTTCTGAAAGATTGCTCATTCAATTCCACTTCAATCTCTGCAATTCGTGATCAAACGATCCCAGTAAGGAGATCACGAGCAGAGTACATGTGCCTAGACAGCCGATCTTGCTTCGCAGTTGTTCTTGACAGAGACAGACATGCTTTTAACGAGTGTCGAACATGCTGACCAACTCGGTAGAGTTTCTCACATCCACATCCACTTAAGAAACAAGCTCTTCTTTCCTGTGGTCCCTTCCACGCTTAGTCAATAAGGTGCATTCAATGGGTTTGGCGCAGAGGCTGCCTAGTGAAAAGAGTTGGTTGCTTGGTGCTCGTTGTGGGTGTGGTCCAGACAAACTACGTTCACATATTTTCTCTTCTTCTCCGATATTAAAACCTAGTCGATGCTAAAGCCACAGTGCCAAGACAAGATGGTCCACATACTAGGAAATCACCCACCCCACCGCAAACAAGTACAATGTGAAGTGAAGAGAAAACACTTGCCATGAAAAAAAGTGATTCTTCCACTGCTTCAGAATCTTCAAAAGCTGGTTTGGTACGTGGGAATGTGTCCATTTCGAGTAAGTTATCTCTTTCTCTCTGCCCACTTTATAATGATGAAAAATGTGCATTGATTGGGGCATTGAAATCATGTACACTACATATGCATCAGAGAAGTCTTTCAAAGACCCAAATCAGAAGAAGGGGAAAAAAGGTGGTGGCCCTCTGGTCTTTGCTTCCTAGAGTGAGCAAAAAAGAAGCGAAGAGGCTAAAAAGGCAAAACCCAGAGATCTTCAGTAGCAGTCTAGAGAGAGAGAGAGACGGAGAGAGGGAGAGAGAGATATGGAATGATTCTTGATGTGTCCATGGAGATATGGAGGGGAAAATGGCTTTCAAGAAGATGATTGCACGAAAGAAAAGGCCGTGCTGGTGGGGTCTGCACGCTAGCTCTCTCTAGAGAGAGGAAGAGAGAGAGAGAGAGAGAATGATAGACATAGCTTCACACTGGCAAATCAAATGCCTAAAGTTTGATCGAAGATAAAATAGGACTAGGGCTGATAGAACCAGAGACATGTATCATTCCTGATTCTATGGATGAAAATTCTAATGGCACATACAGAAATAAATTCTTATAAGTAACTCATTTTCACCCAAGTCATGTGTCCCATGATGCTTATGATGAATTTTTTCCTCGTCGTCAAGGGACTTAATGAATGATCACGTCACCATCAATTTGCACAATGGTTAGATCACATTGTCTATATTTTTAATGATCACGATAATAGATCGAGATTTCTAAAAAGTCGTGATAACAATTAATCCATTTATGATGGTTGTGGTTAGTAATAACCATGATTGATCCGACTGAGTGATGAAAGAGTCTGCACAAATGAATCCCTCCTTATTCTCGAAGAGAGAGAGAGTTTGTGTGTGGGTATGTAAATTGCATGATAAGGAAAGGCAAATCTCATGATGGCAGTGTCAAAATCAAACCAAAGAACGAAATCTGCAAAAGTGTTTCTCGGCGAGAGAGAGAGAGAGAGAGAGGAGCGGTCAGAATTGTCGAAAAATGGAATTTAGACTGCTGCAGGTTGAAATCAAGGAAGAGACTGAAAAATTCTATGAGCCCGAAACCCAACACAGATGGGGATTAAGCCCTGTTTTTTCTTTCCTGGACGGCCATCATAATACTCGAAGACATTGTAAAATACAAAAATAATCTTGCTTAGCTTTTTAGACCCAGACCCGTGGGAGCAGTGGCTTGTTTGCCTCACATTGAATGATGAAGCTTTTGCTTCACTCTCCTTGTTCGAATTTACGTAAGCTAGATGTGAGTATCTCCTGGAAACAAGACGCCAAGTACTTTCTTTTGCGTTTGAGAGAATGAGGAAGCGACCATTGGAGCCTAATCTTGCCCTTATGAACAACGAGCACAAGGAGTGATGAAGTGAGCAACACCCTGCGGAAGTTTGGCACGACCTTCACAAAGTAAAGTGATGTTCATGTGGCTCAAGGTCGTCTAATAGCTGCATCCTGCCATAGACCAAGAAGAGTTTGCATCTACCCTGCATTGGAGATGTAACACATCTTGTCTTGCTTCCTATCCTACATCTATTGTGGATGTGTTCTTGCAGGCCTTAGAGCACTGCTAAATGACTTGCAAAACTAATACTTTGGACAGAACCTTTTTAGACGTGAAAAACCATGTAGGCCATTCATGTACATGTACTCTAAGAGTGCGTTTATCTTGCAGAAAATGGACAACTTCTAGAAAATACTTTCTAGGAAATTATTTTTCAGGAAAATGGGTTGATTTTTTGGTGTTTGGCTAAAACTTAAAAAAAAAACATGAAAAGTATTTTCAGTTGTTTTGTGAGGAAAATATGATGGTGAAAATTATCAAAAAATTTTGTATTTTTAAAATTATTTGTTATTTCTAAATTATTTTTATTAAGAAAAAAATACATGAATGTTTACTTTCTCATGATGAAAAGAAAAGAAAAGAAAAGAAAAAATATTAACAAATTCAAGATGAGCAATTCCAGAAAGTGTTTTCACCTTCTTGGATTAGGAAATTCACTTTTTCGTAAATTAAATATGATATTTGTGTTGATCGGAAAATATTTTCCGATAACCAAATCATTTTCGGAGAATCAAATGAATGAAAGTCCGAAAAATAATTTACGGGAAACCACTCTCACTAAAACAAACACACCCTAAGAAGAACCGTTTGCACCGTCACATTTTTGACCTGGGACAATATGATGCTAGTACCGCCTTTCATGTTCTTTTTATACAGAGTCTATTTTCTGTTATTTACCGTGCCATAGACAGTTTTGCCTTTCATACTCTGGCCTATCTTGTCACTGGTCCTTGGCAGAGAAATTGTTACTCAAGCCACAAGTTCTTGATAAAGAGTAGAGAAGGGCGGCAACTTGTACACCCTTGGAACGTTTAGTTGGCGCAGACTTGATTTGGCTCATCACTTCTTTTTAATAATAAACCCAGCATTGTCTTTTTGAACCACTTAACCTACTAACACATCGAGGGTCGAAACACTTAACGTGGGCATCTGACGAATGGGTTTTTTTTTTTTTTTGCCAACGCATTGAGTCATCGATTAAGCTATTTGGTTCACCCGTTTTCAAAAATGGGCATATGTAGCTATTCCGTTTGCATCCTTGATATGCGAGGAAAGCCGAAAGCTAAAGTGACCATGGATTTGCTTCATTTTCGTCAGCATTCACGGATGAAATATGAAGCTGGCCTTTTCTGAAGAAGAGCGGGCTTGCAACAAGATTTGAAGGGAAAACTCCTACGTGTTCAAAGCCTTCTGATTGTCATCTATATATCGAAGAGATCATGCAGAAGAAGGTTTGCAGAGCTTATATTGTAACACAGCCATCCTGAAGTACCAGGATTTTTATCAGAAACATCGCCAGTAGGGACGAAATATTTTCACAATAGGGACTGCTTCATCAACTACATGATAAAGTCAATGTGGTATAGCTACCTTCCATGTAGGAGATGGAAATGCAAGATATGGAAACCCTATCTCCCACGTGTGTTTGGGTTTTAGAAATTGCACAACTCTTCAATTTGGAAAAGAGAGGAAGACAACTGCATTTTCTATTATTTTCCGATGCCACGACATATAATATTCGAGTATCAACTTCAATTGTTCTCCTAAGTAAAATGGTTGTTATATTCATAGCCAAATTAGGGCGTGTTTGTCAACCATTCTGTTCCCATAAGCTAATTCTGCTTAGAAATCATTATTTTTGATTCCGTGCCCGGGAACAATTTCTAAGCATTTGAAGACATTTGATAACTGCCCAAAATTTATATTCTCGGAATAGAAAATGAACATAAATGCGTTTGGTAACTGCACAAAATTTCTTTGTATTAATAATATTTTGAACTTTTTTTATATTTCTTTTTTTTTTCTTTCCCTTCCCCTTCCTTGGACATGGCCAGCAAGGGCATTGCGGCCCTCGCCTGTGGCCAACGAGGGCTGGACCCTTGCCACCTGGGCGAGGGCCGCCCTCACTAGATTTGGCAAGGGCTAGACCCTCGTCGCCGCCCTCACCCAGGTCGCAAGCCGCCCTTGCCTAGGCGACGAGGGTCTAGCCCTTGCCCTCGCCAGCCCTGGCCTGTGGCCGGTCGCCGGCAGCAGGCCAAGAATGAAGAAGAAGAAGCAACCGAGGAGAAAGAAGAAAACCAAGAAGAAGAAGAAGAAAAACAAAATTTCTTTTCCATTTCTGATTTTTGTTTCCATAATCAAGAAGCTTTTTTTTTGCTACTTGATTTTGTTTCAAAACTCATTATGGGTATAAATTTTTGCAAATTTGTGCCCGGGAATAAAAAATTTACCAAACGGATTTCTATTCCAAAATTGATCCTGAGAACAAAAGAATAGAAATGGTTACTATTTGACAACTTATCAAACGCGCCCTTAGTGAAAAAAGAAATGTACAACCATTGGCAACATGACGATCCAATCAGAACATATGACGGCCCTCTATTGCTCGAAAAACATCATTATGTTAGAATCTCAAATCATACAACTCTAGATGGAGCTATTTGATATTTTCTTGTTACTTTCCGTTTTTGCCCGCAAATAATTTGTGTATATATATATATATATATATATATGTTTCGAAGCTAGCTAGATTGATGATTCTCTATTTCGCTTAGAATATACATACCCTACTAAAATCATATGGCGAAATTCCTTAAGAGAGATGGAGGTCTAACTAAAGAAAGCTGAAGAGAAGCGAACAGCATAAGAACCCTAGTGAGTGATGGAAGATCATCTCACAGGAATGGGGGAGGGACCAGCCAGGTAAAAGAGCTATAGGCCACAATCTCTTCTTCCATACTCCAGAAGTCCCCGATTTACAGTTCTGCCCTCGAGGGCGGGTGGGGCCATAATATAGCTTAAGTACAATAATATCTTTCTGGCTTCTGGTTCTTCCGGTACTATGGCGGAAAAAATAGGAGACGATCACTAGGGCATGGGTATATGATCTGATCCCATTTACAAGAAAAGAACCTTTCACAAACTCTATCTCTCTCTCTCACAAGAGAGAAAACCCACCAAATCATTGCAAAGTTGCCATTCATTCATTCATTCAACTCAAAAGCCCCCTCTTGTTCATCCTTCCCTTTCTTCCTTCCCCTCCATATTTATCCCTTTCCATACCTAAAAATCTCTCTCTCTCTCTCTCTCTCTCTCTCTCTCTCTCTGTCTCTCTCTGATCTGTTTGTTGTGTCCGTGAGAGGACTTGAGTGACTGGGGATGACTGAGATATATACCTCGTCACGCCTTTCGATCCAAGTAATCCCCCCCTGATGCCCTCCCTTTCCATCCCCTCTTTTGTCCCTTCCCTTTTATGAAAATCTCTTCCTCTTTCTGAGATCTCTGTCAACTTCAGTCCTTCTCTCCCAGATATCTCTCTGATATCCTCTGTCTCTTCTCTCTCCATGTGCTTGCTTCGCCCTCCATTATAAGTTATAACCCTCAGCCCCTCTCACCACTTCCTTCATGTACTCCCTCACCTACCCACCACACATCCCGTCTCTCTCTCTCCTTCTCCCTCTCCCTCATGGAACCCCAACAACAACGAGAACAGCAACAGCATCAAAACCAGGAAGACATGAACAGCAACACCAACAACAACAGCGGTGCGAAAGGAGGAGGCACAAGCGGCAGCAGCAGCAGTTACGTTTGCAGGCAAAGCAGTACGAGGTGGACGCCGACGACGGACCAGATAAGGATCCTCAAGGACCTCTACTACAACTACGGCGTCCGGTCCCCCACCGCCGACCAGATCCAGAGGATCTCTGCCCGCCTCCGCCAGTACGGCAAGATCGAGGGCAAGAACGTCTTCTACTGGTTCCAGAACCACAAGGCCCGCGAGCGCCAGAAGAAGCGCTTCTTCTCCCCCGACCCAAATTCTAATATCAATGGCACTGCCCCTCCTCCACCTACGGCCTCCGCGGTCAACCCTCAGACGAGAGGCGGAGGTCGCGGAAGCGGCAGTTGGAGCGGCAAACTACCTCCTCCTGAAGACCCCTTTGTGCTCCACAACAACAACAACAACAACAAATACTCTAATCTCACTCCTCCTGGTATGCGTGTATCTTTCCTCATCACTGTTCCCTGTTCTTTCGTTTTCTTGGTTTAAAGTTTGGTCTTTTATTGGAGACTATGTAAAGTTTGTAGTTTTACGAGTATTCACGGAGTGGGTATGCATGGCTCCTTTTGTTTTGGTGTCCTACTGTTTCTTGTACTGGTGTGGGTTGTGGCACACTACTTAATGTTTGTCATGATGCTGATGATTTGTTTTGCTGGATCGTTTTCGTTCTTTCGGTTCTGTATCTCTTTCTTCCGTCTTCACATCGTTAATGGGTTCGAAACTTTGAATGCTTTGTCAGGGCTTTGTTCTTCTTCAGCTGGTGCTGCTGGTGCAATGACTGTTGGGCAGATGGGTAGCTATGGATATGGTTCTGTGACGATGGAGAAGAATTTTAGGGTACGTAAAGAAGCCTTACTTGATTGGTATGGTAAAATTTTGTTCCTTAAAAAGAGTGCACAACAGCAGTAAGAACAGCTTCCGCCACTATCAATGTATGGAGCGATGTTAATTTTATGAAAGGTACCGAACCAATCTTTGCATGAAGTGGCACTACACACAAGTTGTTGATTAGTCCTTGAAACTCTTTATGCGTGGCCGATCCCAAGATAAAGTGTGATTGAACTTGTTTAAGTCACCTTGAATTTGATTTCCAAGTAAGAATCGATGTGATAATAGTAGACAGTGTCTGCGCAATAACAACTCTCATTTCTTCTTCCCCATTCCGAGCAGGATTGCTCCATATCAGCCGGCGGCGGGGGAGGGTACCTTGGCCCGAACCTTGGTTGGATCGCGGTGGACCCATATGCTTCGCCGCCATGTGCTACTTTCTTAGAAAGGAAGAGCCGCCCTTCCCTCGAAAACCAACAGGAGGAAGACGAGGAAGGAGGAGACGCAGAAGATGAAGAAGCTCCGGAGATCGAAACCCTACCGCTGTTCCCGATGCACGGCGACGACCACTTGAACATCGACGATGCCTTGTGCAACATCAAGCCTAACTCTGATCACTACCATCATCACATCCACCGTCAGGGTTACTGGTACGACGACGTTGTCATGAGCACTTCTCGCACTTCCCTCGAGCTTAGCCTCAACTCCTACACCGGCCGATCGCCCGGCCCCATTTAAACGAACCGGAAAAAACAAAAAGAAGGGGAAAACTGTGGATTCTCTCTCACCTTTTTCTTGTGATTTTCATAACCCTAATGCTTATATTATAGCTACAGACATAGCTACTGGTATCTGAAATGTGATCATTCACCACCTGGGCTAATTATAACTATTTGCTGCGCCGTTCTTCTTCTTCTGTTGTTTAGTTAATGTTATTCAGTACAGTTGCATCTTGCTCCCACTCTCCTTTGTTTCTGGTTGCGAAAGCTTGTCTGCTCGACACGTGTCGCGTAAAGAACTTAATACTAGTGATTATGTTTGCTTTTAGTGCTGCCCCTTTTCGGCGGACATTTCATAATCATCGGATTAAGTGCATCGGTTTATGGGAAGAATCTAATAATGGCAACGTTAAAAAATGAGAGTTTATATGTGTCGGAAAACAATTGCTGATGACCCAATACCTACCGCTAGCTTGCTCTTTTTCTTTGCAAAAGTAGCCCTAAAGCAACAAAGTAATTTAAATAATAATAAATAAGTTAGGAACTAAATCGACCATCTCCAAATGACATATATTTTAGTGAATGAGACTTAGAATAGCGCCCCGACATGTCACTATATACTTTGATAACCTAGGGACAAAATCGCAAAGAGCCGGAAAAAAAAAACCCTTGTAAAATTAGGTCTAGTTGCGACTATATATTTTGATAAAGAGTCGAATGGATGATTACTTGATAATTATCATCGGAAATTAGTTTGTGTTATGTATGGAGTCAAACTAATTGTTTATGTCATATTTTTATCTTTCAACATTATTAACATAGGTACAAGTTGAAACATTTAGTTTCAGCTCACCGAGTTCTGTTTTTAATTATCTTCCAAAATGTTATAGACTGATTTTCCCTTTTTTAGGATTAATTTGGTTCGCTAAGTTCCCTAGAAAAGAAGTCATTACGTTGCGAACATCACGAAATAGAGGGCAGTAATTTGGCCTTATTAAAGTACGAAATATATTATCATCAATGGAGTCTGATTTTATACCCCAAAAGACGAGTCTTTATTACTCGCTCCTTATGCTCTAATTTTTCTATATTGTTATTGACTTGTTTAACCGGTTTCCTTGGAAAAATTAAAATCGGAAAATCCCACTAGGCGGGATTTCCTCAAATCCCACTAAGTGAGATTCCTTAACATAAGAAGAAAGAAAAACCGATAGAGCGAAACATATAATTCTAAAGCAAATTAAAAACCAAAACATAGATGATCACAAGCAGAAAAATATCTATCACCTGTAGAAAAGAAATTGTTAATTTCATTAGAAAGATCTAATAAATTTCAAAGATGAGAAAACACTTCAAATGTCGACTTTGAGACTAATATCGAACTCATTGTGCATTCAAATGGCTCCTCATTCTTTTCTCTCAAATTAAGTTGCTCTAGAAGGATCTCCAATGACTTAAAATCAAGACCAGTGATATTGATTATACATGGTAACAGATGAAAGAAAGAAAAGTTCAAAATATGAATAATCAACTCCCGCCGATCACATCTTGGGGGCTTACCTGGTGGCATTGGTCTTGTACCACACCACCCCGAGAAATAGTCCATTGCACGTGGGATACCTTGGTTATAAAAAAAAATTTAGTAGAGGAAAAAATCATCCCGTTAGTTTGAATCTCATGGATGAAGATGTACAGGGACCCAAAAAAATATATATGTTAAGATTGCATGAGCCAAGGCTAAATTTAGAAAAAAATGAATCAAATTCTATATGTGTTAGTCGATTACAAAATCCTAAGATAATTGGATTTTTATACTATATATTCACTTTTCCTAATTTTTTGAGTTCTTAATCTTGTCTTTTTTTATTTTGGAGTAATATCCACCATTTTTTTTTTGACAGGAGAACAATGTCCAATTTTTTAAAGGGTTGCAGTTGAATCCTTCATAAATTACCCATTATTTGAATATTATTCACTTATATATATTTTTTAAATAATCCCACTAATTTTCTAATCCGATTGCCACTTAAACAATAGACCCATTTTTCCCTTTTCAATTTACCGGTTGGCCATTTAAAATTATCTAATAGTTGTGGTCAGAAGTTCACCATTTCAATTTGAGCATAACAGTGCCATCGTATTAGCTGCCTCCTTGTTCTTATTATCATCTTGTCAATTCCTTTTCATCAAGAAAAAAAACTGACCACAAATACCGAGGTGATATTAAAGAGTGTCTTCGAAATACTTATCATTATTTTTTACAATTAATAGGTACGAGCGCAAAGGTCAAGCTACTAATTATCTGATCCCATAAAACACCTTACAATCCCCATAAGCCAAATAAGTCATAACTTTAAAAGTCAAGTGTCTTAATAACGTAAAATGGTTTAGTTTTTCAATCATTAATTGTACATAACACTAGAAGTGAGCGCCTTAAAATTGTATGATTTTCTTGATTAGGTACTCACAAAACGCACCGGTTAATGCACAATTTAGTTACGCTATTTGAAAGTTTTAAAAATTGAGTAATTCCAGACTCCTCTAACTTAACCTGCATTCCCTAATATAAGTACATGTTTATGTGATACACTTGATCAAATGCCCTGAAATTTTAAAATTTGATTACACTTTTACAACCAATTTGAGGATTTCTAATGCACTCATCCTAAAAAAAATAAAGTAATTCCAGACTTACCCCAACTTGACAAGCATTCTCCTAATATATATATACCCGTCCATATGATGTACCTGATCAAATACTCGGAACATTCAAGACTTTTCAATGCGTGCCTCGTTCTTGAATGCAAAACAAAGTTAATCCGACCGGTGACTTGCGTGTATGTTTAGACTGGGACTAGACAGCTGCGAACAATATTGTACTTGTCCAAACTCACTCAACTAAACAGTCAAAACAATCAGCTCGTGGATCATCGTGCGGCATGCGCACGTGCGAAATCATCATGCACGCGCGTACATGGAACGAACCACAAATCCATTGCCCATTTCGAATCATATGCTTCACTCAAATCGCAAAAGTAATGCATCCCAATTTCTACAATAAGACACCCTTCTAAGCCTCCCTTGATGTGCTGAGTTTGCCTTGCACTTCGCATCCTTTCTCTGTTCCACGTCGGTCCAGATTCCAGGTGCTGAACGCAAATATGCTTCTGCAGAAGAGGAGGTCCAATTAATGCAACCCCCCGTCGCTATTTCACATGGAGAGATTCCTCCCACGCATGTTCGAACAGAGATCATTTTGCCCGAGACGTTTCGGGCTCTTGGAGAATTAAGACACATGGACGGTACGAGAGACATTGGTGAGCAAAGTTGGAGACGCGAAGAAACATTCAACAAACACTGAAAGTCTCCCTTCGTCTTTTTCTTCATCTTCTTACTGTTTTCCTTTGTTCTTTTCTTTCTTCTCTCTTCGGGAAAAGAAAGGAGGAGTAGAAGAACGAAACAGGTTTCTCTTGGTCGTGGAGGTCGACATCAGCAAGATTTTGCAAGGGATGCTGTGCCTTCGATTAGCTTGGACGGTTTTCTCGATTGCTGATCGCACACCCACGACCACCCTCGTTGTCTTTTTAGAGAGAGAGAGAGAGAGAGAGAGAGAGAGAGAGAGAGAGAGAGAGAGAGAGAGAGGTAGGTTTGGTGGATCCAAGAAGATCTGGGATGGCTTTTGGAGGGTTCAAGGACGTAATGTCCCTTTGGAGTAACAAGATGAGGCAAGACGTTGCATCATCTTCTTTGCCTTGTTTTGTGAAAGGTACTTACACCAAGCCATCGACTGCAAACTCCTCCCATCTCCTCAAATTTTACCCTTTTCTTCTCTGGGGAAGATGCATAAAATGCCATGTCTATAAAAATTAAACGAGATATATCATCGAGTTGCGTCTCTATGATCCTTTGGCAAATTGAAATAATCTCATCTTTGTTACGGGGACTATTCTACTCTTCATTCCTGAGAAACCCATTTTTTTCCATTACGATAGATTTCCGAAAAAACTGATTTTAGAAAAGCCATTGGTAAAAGAAGTGAATGGTGCCACGATTTTCCTACAATTCGTTGATAACTTGGCGAGACATTTATGAAATTACTATCTCTTATTTTGATAGTTTAGAAAAAAATCTATTTCTTTCGTCACTTACTTTTATTTGTCTTTTGTACCAACACTTCATACATACCAACTCTTGAATGAATTTACCTATCTTTATTTGAGTGACTTACCAATTTTTTTATTAAACCAATTAGATTGAATTACTAATTGTCATTTAAATTTCTCATCAACATTAGAGTCTTTTAAATTTACCATTTTTTCTATTAAATTATCAACTATTATTTACTTTGTTTACCACCTCATTGTATTTACCAGACTATTAGTAGAAATCACAAACATTAGTTGGAGTGATTACCAACTTTTACCCAAGCAAATTACCAAAATTTATATTAACGATTCTTATTGGAGTTAATCATTGACATTAATGTGATATTTTTAAATTACCAACTTCTCTTCTATATAACCAAAAACTTCTTATCTTTCACAAACTTTTATTTACCATTCTTATTAGCGCCTAAGGTTTACCAACTATAGTATGAAATTATCAACCTTTATTTGAGTGCATGATCACTTTTTTTTTATTAAGTTACCAACTAAATTTGGGTTAACAACCCTTATAAGATTTGCTTACCAACATGTATTTGTTTTCTAATATGCCAGCTTTCAATTGAATGATCACTTTTATCGCATTACTTCCCAACTTTTAAATTTACTAACTCTTTTAAGTTTTCTCTGATTAAATTACCATCTTGCATTACCAATTCCTATTCAAGTTATTTGCCGATGGTTATTTTTTTAAAACATGGAATTCCCTTATCTCTAATAAAAAACAGCTTATCTTCTCATTTACCAACTTTTGTTTACCTTTCTTACGGTTGGCATAAATTTACCAACTATATTTTGAAGTTATCAACAACTTTTTGTGTGATTTACAAACTTTTTCTTCAATTATATACTAATTAATTTCGAGTTATAAGTTCTCATTCGAGTTGCTCGTGAACATTTATTTGTTCTTCTTGAATTTACTTACTTTCTATTGAGTTAGTGCTCTTAATTCCCTTGCTTACCAACTTTATAGTTCTATTAGTTCTTTTTAGAAATTATCAATCTCGACTAGAGCGATTACCGACTTTTCGGCGATTAACTCTCTAACAGTTCTTATGTTATCAACTCTTATTTAACTTAGTTACCGATATTAATTTGGTACAAGGAAGTGGACAAACTAGGGAAGTAAACAAGTAGATATTTTCAGATCAACTGAAGAGGGTCACACTAAATAAAAATTTACAAATACGAGAAGATCGAGATTGGGATAGGAACGTGGGAACGTGAGCTTAAAAGGAATTCTGCTTTTTCACTATCGAAGGGAGGGAAATTTCTTTGTTATTTTGTTAGTTTGTCAGGTTCTTAAAAAGTTTCAAAAAGGGACGGCGCATAAATGATTAATCTGAGAAAACCAACGTAGGATGTGATGAAAACCAAGAGTTTGTCCTGGGAGAGGGAGAGAGTATCTTTTGCTTGTTTCATCATCTGGAAGCCTGGAAAATAGAGAATGCAACATCAGCATCTTCTTCACTTTTTTGACTGCTGAATTTTTCCTGACGTGCTTCGCATCTTGGACCCAAAAATGACCCCCCCAAGGAAAAAATTACCATAGAAATTGGAGAGAGAGGAAATAAAATCGCACGGAAAAATTGATTTTGGTAGGTAAATTGGGTCCAAGATATATATATGGAGGTGATTAGTCGATTGCATAAATTATCGCAGCATCCTCTAATCGCTCCACGTAGCGACCGAATGAAGGCGCAAAGGGTTAGCTGGCATAGAAATTATGCGGCGAAAAAGTGCTATGATACATCTTTGTATACCGTAAAGCAAATGTCGACTCACTTTTGAGGATAGATATCGATCTAGGTGTTTCGACAACGCCTCGGGCCAGATGACGTATCCTGAAATCACGGGAAAAACATGAATTCTAAGACAAGCCCCACAATCGGATCGATACCTCAAATGGGTCATGAACTTTCACTACAAAAAAAGAAGGGATTAGCGACGAATTTTGCGACGAAAAATTTGGCAAAATTCGTCACAAATCGAATTTGCGACGAAATTAGCAACAGAAAAAATTCTGTCGCTAATAGGTCGTCGCAAATTTTTGCGACGGAAAATTTCAATTTCTGTAGCAAAATTGCGACGGAAAAAAAATTGTCGCAAAATTCGTCACAAAATTCGTCACAAATTAGCCACGAACTTTATCCGTCTCAAAATAATTCGTTGCAAAATTTGTCGCAAAATTCATCGCAAATAATTCGTCACAAAATTCGTCGGAAATTTGCGACGGATTTATTTTTCCATCGCAAAATCCGTCGCAAATTTGCGACGGATTTATTTTTCCGTCGCAAATTTGCGACGGATTTATTTTTCCGTCGCAAATTTACGATGGATTTATTTTTCCATCGCAAAATTCGTTGCTAATTTGGCATGAATTTTTTTTTTTTGTAATTTGCGACGAATTTACTCGTGGCAAAATTCGTCGCAAATTTGTCACGAAAAATTTTGACTTTTGCCATGAACATTATTCATGAACAAATTTAGCAATGATTTTTTATTAATTCTTTAGCGACGAACTCTGCGACGAATATCATTTAGAGATGAAATTAGCAACGAAATTTTATTTTTGTAACGAACTTTTATAATTTGTTATTGTACGATAAAATCATTTATTTTATTTTTCGATTTTAAACTTAATTAAAAGCAAAATTAATTTCTGAAATTTATATTTAACATTGATTAAGCACTTAATAACATCAAAATATTATAATAATATGAAAATGAAATACATTCATCTACATTTTCCACAAGAATGACATAAATATTTTTCTTTATAGTACACATAATGAGAGAATAAATAATCTTGAGCACTTTAAAGCACTTGCTTAAGCAACCTCAGGGTGGCAATTCTTTCCGGGGCAGGAACGTATTAAGCCAACTGCACTTCTAGCACTGAAGATGCTGAAGCAAAGCTTATCCCCGATATGTATCAAAAGATACTTCCAATCTTGCGCCCACTCTGCTTTCTCCTATAAGGTTTGCATGAAGTGCTTCATCACCTCCTCCAAAGAAGTGACATTCACTTGTTGACATACAATGCGATACTTAAAGTCCCACAAGCCCATAGAAGAAAGTGAAATACCTAAAATTGCCAAAATTTCGCATCAAAAATTAAAAGGATTGCACTTAGAACATTTATACATCTTTAGGCTATGAAAGCAATTGCTAGAAATTTCTGGTGACACATTTTCAATCTAATTGATCTCTGAAAGAGCAAATTAAGAAGCCTAGATTAACGGACCTACCAATCAATATGCACACCGCACAAGGTTAGATTGGCTCTCATTGTACAATGATGTGTAATAATCCTCTTCTCTAATGTCCAATGTATCCCGCCTCAAAATAACCTGCAGGGAAAGTGAAGAGCGCAGGAAGCGGTGGATTTAAGTTAAAAATCTTCGACATGCTGAATTGCAATTGTACACATATGCAAGAGAACTCACAATTCTAGGTGGAAGTGCAAGATCAGCAGCTCTTCCCTTTTTTGTGCGTCTCAGCAAAATGTTTTTCAAAATTGTGTTTTAGCAATATCATTGCTCGCCTTCTGCCAACGGCATTTCCATGTGCTTGTATAGGATTCGCTACATACTAGATAGAATATATACTCCATATCAGAGTTCAAATCAAAACATTCCATATGATTTGCCCAAAAAAAGAGAGAGAGAGAGAGAGGCCAAAGGACCAATGAAAATGCAACTCACTCGATTCCACCAACAAAAGTGCCGTACAAAACCGTGAGAGCATTCAGGACATTGTTTTGAGGAACTGCAAATGAACAACAGATTTACAAAATAGGTAACAAAGGAAAAATACATTCACTGAACTCAGTGCATGCAATCAGGAGGTGAAGCTCTAAGACCAATCGATAAAGTTAATGCAGAAAACAAAGAGTGAGATTGCATTAACAAAGATAATGAAAGTGAAGTCAACCCAGACAACAAACAAAATTGAAGAGGAATTCCTCACATATAATGGCAAAAGGAAATAAAAATTAGAAAGATCATCTGAGTAAAAGATACATCCATCTATTGTGTACACCCTCAGTCTATAGTATTTGTGATGTTCTTCACAGTATACCTATATCTTTACTCTGCCAAACATATCCCACATAGAACTCTTCTTTAAATTATGCCTATTTGATGCTTCACTCTTAAAAGCAATAAGATGTCATTAGCAATATAAACTAGATATAGGAGCTACAAGCTCCACAGTGGCCCCACTATCCAAACTTTCAAGGTCTTTACATCAAGAAGGCGATATCTACTTTATCATCTAGGAGAAGAATCTAACATCCCAAAAAAAAAAAAATTCTTTGACAGGCATGATGCTTGATAGTTCACCATTTTCGATATGTCATTGCCACTCAATCAAAGATAAAGAGATTATTCGATTTCTCTTTTCTTTGCAGTCTTCCCACTAGCAGGATGATCATCAATTTAGGGACATTCTCCACTACGGTACCCAAGAGGGTGCAGCCGACCAAATCATGTCAAATACAACATACAAATCAATAGCTTCCACATATCTACTACCAACTGTAGACCAAGATTTTGAAGGTTAGGGATATATTCAGAAACAAATTTTGTGCATGCTTCAATGAATAATGATATGAGATAACAGCCCTTAAACACGTATCTAAGAATTGACCCCCCCTTATCTCAAAATCATCTGGACTTTGCTCCGAAAAGATCTCACTGAAGCCCACCCCCCACGCCAAACTCTTCATCCATCAAGCTTTCACACAATCGTTCTTAAATCAGTTTTCATATTCTCTCAAGCAAATCGTCAAACAAGTAGCATGCGACTCAAGAAATGAGATTCCGATTTGATTCCGATACGATTCTGGATCAAGAAATGATGTGCAGGTGCCTAAATCATGTTATTCTACAACAAATGGCCTTATTTCATCAGATTTTCACACAAACTCGAAAATCGATTCAATGTCTCTCGGCCAAAACAGTACAAATACGAGAAAGAAGCCTTACCTGGTTTGGAAGCAGCGTGAAGCCTTCACGATCGTCTTCGAACGGGAACGCGACAGCTCTGTGAGTCTCCTGGTGTGGCTAAACAGTAACGAACAACACCCACTCGCACTTCCGAAGTGGCGAACCGCGGTGTCTCGTGTATCCGAACTGGCGATTACAGGGATTGTTCTCCGGCGGCGACGATGAACAGATGACGGAAGAAGGGGAAGAGATTTGCCGGGATTCCTCCTCCGCGCAAGCAGAGGAACCGAATGCTCTTTTCTCCAAGAAACCTTTCTTCCCCCCGGCCATTTTCTTTTGATCCATCCTTCTTCAGTCGAGTGAGTATAGACCTCTCGCTCCTCTTGCTCCACCTCTAATTTCTCGACGAAAAATAATCCCGTCGCAAATTTTTGACGGAATTTTTTTTGCGACGGATTTATTTTCCGTCGCAAATTTACATCCGATTTTATTTCCGACGCAAATTTGTAACGAATTTTTTTTTTCCGTCTCAATTTGCGACGGATTTATTTTCCATCATAAATTTGCCACGAATTTTACGACGGATTTATTTTTCGTCTCAAATTTGCAACGGATTTTACGATGGATTTTTTGTTTGTCAGTAATTTGCGACGAATTTTTATTTCGTGATAAATTCCGTCGCAAATTAGCAACGAATAATTTTTCGTCGCTAATTTGTGACGGAAAAAAAATCCGTCGCAAATTAGCGACGAATAATTTTTCGTCGCTAATTTGCGATGGGAAAATAATCCGTCGCAAATTTCATCGTAAATTTGCGACGAAAAATTTCCCGTCGCAAAATCCATATTTTTTTTTGTAGTGTTCGATCTAGTTTTTTCACCATGCTGCGCCAAATTTCAACTCATCTTCTAGAACAGCCTAGTCAGTACTTCTTGTAAAGCGGGGCTTTAGTGTGTCTACGGGCTCGGGCTCAGCCACAGGCCCACTTAGGATCGGAAGGTGCATGCCATCGGTAGGAGCGAACGGGGGTCGGCTGGTGATGGTGGTGGCGGACCGGTAGGTGACCCGGCACGTGATCCGGAGGAAATCCGAGGTTTTTCAATCTAATTCTCTGCTGCTGTTTCTCCCTTCCACCCAGCACAGCCCATCGTTTTCTCGCCCATGTGTTTAAGTGAGTATGGTCCGTAGTAACCTGCTAAATATATGATCCATCGACCTTCTAGAAACAGTCTGTATTGGCATGGTATGCAGACAGCCGTTCCGTTCCCAAGATGACATCGAGATCTTTAATGTCGAGCCGAATAAGATCGGCCGCAAGGCGTCGGCCTGATCATAGATTTTTCTATGAAAAATACAAATCGGATTTTGAAGAAGCGGAAGGATTCACTCTTGGGATCCGGGCAGTTCGGAGAATAGAACATGAAAAGGTAACTGAATTGGTCCTAGTTACTTTTCAGGACTTCGAGCTCGTACTGGCTATGAGTTGAAAACGGGAATTGAACTCTATGAGATCCCCTCACAACCCAAGCACAATGACGCAATTGTCAAGGGCGTAGCTTAGGTGGAAGGCGAGGAAGGCCCGAGGGGGGCTAAGCCATCAATGAGATACTACTTTGGAAGAGTTAGAATTTTAACCTTGTGTCCCACGGGACAAGGGATACAACCGGGACATTTTTCATATGTGTGATCTACAGTTAGGGACTTTCTGGTTAGGGACTTTCCGATTAGGGTTGAAATGTGCGGATGGACTTCCAAAAAAGGTGCGATAGCTAAGCAAATGGAAAATGACTAAATGGGTCTTAACGAGGATCAAATTAGCATGCACATATCATGTTGATGTTTTCCTCTACCGCCAGTGCTCTCTCCAACACATTGCGGTGATTCGTCTCGATGTCAGAAGCCAAATGAGAAAATTACTAAAAAAGTCCTAAACCTTTAGCAATTGTGCCAATTCAGTCCTAAACCCTTTTTTTTGTCAATTCAATCATAAACCTTTTGCAATTGTACTAATTCAGTTCATCCGGCCACTTTTGGCTGGCTGACGCTGACGTGGACACCGACCAGTAGACGTGGCAATTTGTAACAATTTTATTAATTATTTTTCGATTTATTTTTTATTTTTCTCTTTCTTTTTTTTTCGCCTATCTTCTTCCTCGATCGCCGGTCCGGCGACTAGCAAAAGGCTAAGGCCGACGAGGTCGACCTCGCCCTGGCCATGGGCAAGGCTAGCTCTCACTAGCACTGGCGAGATCGACCTTGTTGTCGCCGAGCAAGGTCGACCTCACCATGGCCAGGGCGAGGTCGAGCTCGCCATCGCTAGGCGAGGTTGACCTTGCAAGATCTGGGTGAGGCCCCGCCCGATGACGGCGAGGCCACCCAGATCTGGCGAGACCTCGCCGTCGCCTAGCGAGCTCGACCTCGCTCAACCATGGCGAGGCTCGACATCGCCCGGTGATGGCAAGGTCAACCTCGCCATATCTGGGCGAGGCCTTGCCCGGCGACGGTGAGACCTCGCCGTTGCCATGGCCAAGGAGCTCGCCAAGCCATGGCGATGGCGAGGTCGACCTCACTCGGCAACGATGAGGTCAACCTCGCTAGTGCCGGCGAGGGCCAGCTGTGACGCCCCAGAACGTCACGCGCAACACGTACCAATTAATATTATTAATAAAATGGCCAGCGGAAGCCAAAGACTAATCATGAATATCACACAAATTTGGTCAAAATACTTTTTTTTCTCATTAACAATACTTGTAAGAGTTACAAGACCAGGCAATACACCATAAAATCACAAAAAAACAAACATCTGGGTAGGTTGAGGTTGCCTATCTCCATGTTACAATTTACTCCAAAGACGGCCCGCACAAAAGCAAACCTTATAACAAGTTATAGATGCCGTCGCCCTTATATTAACCTTTATCCCGCATCAACCCATATAGTAGATATACATCTTGTACAAACTATATCCGCCCTCGGGCAAACATATCAACGTACTGGCATTCATAGTATTTAGAAGAAAACCAGCAAGCATCGGTAGCAGATTTGTCCATTCCTACATGTCTGAAAAAAAGTGGGATGAGCCGAGGCCCAGTAAATGAAATCTCTAGTTTTAAGTTAGGGAAATCAGCTTACCACTTTACCTGGCATAAACACATACGCATGCATAGCAAACGATATGCATAAAACTTGAATGCAAGTTATACAATTTCCATATGTATGTGCAGCAAGATCTGAATAATGCAATATATCATGACATTTCCACTCAGACGCAAGCATGAGGTAAAACATTTATGCTCATGCGATTAGGTTCGTTACTTCAACCTCCCGAACACTCCCGGGGCATCCCGACCAACGGGGCATCCCAACTCCGAGGCATCCCGACACACAACCGGGGCATCCCGACCAACGGGGCATCCCAACTCCGAGGCATCCCGGCACACACCCGGGGCATCCCGACCAACGGGGCATCTCGACTCCCGAGGCATCCCGAAACACTCCCCGGGGCATCCCGACCAACGGGGCATCCCAACACACGGGGCATCGTCACACACCACTAAATGGGCGACGGAATTAATATTATTCCCATGCAAGTCATGACAACCAAGTATTTGTATGCAAAAGTCCGCTTTGGCCCGTCCCATACCGAGCCATCACGGTTTTTGTACTTTAAAGCCATGAAATGCATCATTCGAGTAATTTAAATATGAACCAATACCTTTCGAACTCAAAAGCAAACTCAGCTCATAAGCAAATTAGAGTTCAGAAGCAAATTCGAGTCATCAGAAGCAAGTTCAGACTTAGAAACAAATTCAGACTCAGAAGTGAATTCAGACTCAGAATCGAATTCAGACTCAGAAGTAAATTCAGACTCAGAAGTGAATTCAGACTCAGAAGTAAATTCAGACTCAGAATTATTCAGACTCAGAAGTGAATTCAGACTCAGAAGTAAATTCAGATTCAGAACCGGAACAGTAAATTTTGAACAGTAATTTTTGAACAGTGAATCTGAACAGTAACTTCTGAACAGTAACTATGAACAGTAAAATGTGAACAGTGATTCTGAACAGTAACTTTTGAACAGTAACTATGAACAGTAAAATGTGAACAGTGATTCTGAACAGTAAAGTCTGAAAGTAAGGTCTGAAAGTAAAGTCTGAAGATAAGGTCTGAAAATAAAGTCTGCAGATAAGGTCTGAAAATAAAGTCTGCAGATAAAGTCTGAAGATAAAGTCTGAAAGTAAGGTCTGAAGATAAAGTCTAAAAGTAAAGTCTGAAGTAAAGTCTGTAGATAAAGTCCGAAGTTAAAGTCTGAATATTTTTCAAATGTACACATGACCAGATTTTGATAATAAAGTCTAAACAGCTTCAAGGTACACAAAACCACATTTTGAGGATTAAAATCTACCCAGTTTCAAAAACAAAATCATCCCTTTGAGTATCAAAATAAACATAATCATCATCGCTTTGAGTAAAACGACTTTCTACCATTTTTAAACATACATAAACCAATAATAAGAATCCAACCATCCCAAAAAAATTACACTTACTCGTTCTGAATTAATCGTTCGCTTGCCGATTTATCGCCATGCTTTAAAGAAACAAAACACATCCATGTGAACTTGCACAGAATCAGCAAAATAGATTCAACCATCATCACAACCTCATTATTGCACCTCAAAATAACCCTTTTTCAAGCAACCAAGTTGCAAGTGCCAAGTAGATTTACTTAGCTTAAACCTAGAGTTTTCACTTACCTTTTGCAGAATCTGAACAACCCAAAGATTAAGGCTCTCTCGGAAATTCTCGATCGGTGATGGTGAGAGTAGAAAGTGAAGGAGAGAATGTTAGTTTGAGTGAATATCTTCGGTCATCACCCAGGCGAAGATGAAACTGCGAAGTATACAAAGGGGTGGGTAAATTCAATGCACTCACAGGTGGCATCTTCTCCTTCCATCATGGCCACGTGTGAGAGATCAAAGAAGAAGTAATGGCCAAGGAAAATCATTACTTAGGCTAGGTGTCTACTGGATAGGAGGATGACTCATGGGGTTATGTGGCTTTCGGTCAAGCTTCCTCCTCAATACTCACGTGAGGAATTAGGGGAGTCCAGAAGATATTTTGGGCACATCTCTTCCTCCCATTTCTTTCGGCAAAACATTACTTAACCAAAATTAATTATTAACAATAATACTAATAATAGTAATACCCACTAATTACCAAAACGACGGTAATTTAATTAACAACGCACTACGATTAACACACACGACAATGTCTAAATATTAAACACGTCGGGCTCGGAACGATTACGTTTTCGAATCCACGTTTCGCAAAATACGATTCGACGAAAATCTCTACGTGTCCGTACAAATACCAACTTAAGTAGTTCTTGGCTTTATAATCCCCGTATCATTCTTGACCGTAGAAAATTTCCCACGTCACTTATTTGTTATTACGAAATTTCCGGATGTCACACCAGCCTTGCCCATGGCCAAGGCGAGGTCGACCTCGCCGGCCTCAGCCTCTCGCCAGTTGCCGGACCGGCGAACGGGGAAGAAGATAGACAAAAAAAAAAGAAAGAAAAAATAATAATTTAAAAAATTATTGCAAATTGTTACGTCAGCCGGCTTGCGTCCACATCAGTGTCAGCCAGCCAAAAGTGGCCGGATGGACTGAATTGACACAATTGCAAAAGATTTAGGATTGAATTGGCAAAAAAAAAAGGCCTAGGATTGAATTGGTACAATTGCAAAAGATTTAGGACTTTTTGGTGGTTTTCCCAAAACCAAATTCACCTCATAGACTCACGGTTCTTTCGATCCTAAAAAGATTCTCGATCTTTGGTCACATATGAATATCTTAGTACGAAATTAGGGCGCAATACAGTTGGTCCTTCTCGATTAAATCTATACAATTCTCGCTCTTTTTGCTGAAATCCTCGAGTCGAGCTCGAGCTAGAGACAGTTCAATGGGCGATCTAACGTGTGTCCAGACCCTTACGATTAGAGGATAGTTAGACGACCCCGTTTGAAGGGAAGGTCTTTCTTTGGTCATAGAAGGGAAGATGAATAGGAGGTGGATGTCGCGTGCGCTTTCGCTTTCGCTGCAACACTGGCACGTATGCTTCCCAATCTCACGTGCTTTGCCGATCCGACTGTCTGTCTCGTGCAAGTTTAACACACGACGGATTTCTTAGGATTGTGTCGTGGATTGCTCCGAACGGCATCTTGGATTTTGGGTAGTTTGTGGCATTTGTTCTGTGGCCATACAGTAGGACATCTACTTTCTCGTGCAATAAAAGCGATGATGAGAAGAAAATCCACAGTTGAACACAATTATCAATAATTACAAATTAAGAATCTCGAATATGAAAGAGGAGCACATGTACGTTTTCGCAATTGAATTCATCCTTCTATGTTTTGTATCCTTTTTAATGTGATATATTAGGAATACACAAGATATGACAATTCAATCTATGTTAAAGTCCCCGAACCGTCGATAATCACCAACGGAATTCGCCACATCCAACACCCCCGAAAATACGAAGCGTCCAACCAATCGAGATCCCTCTCTTGAGAAATTGTTCCGACACAGTTTACACAATGGAGGGCCCATCGAATTAGCTATCTGATTCGATACCACTCTCCGTACCACATCAGCAAAAGTTGTCGCAGCAAGAAGGGAAGGGGATTTGATTCAAATGATCACGAAGAGATCTTTACCAACTGAGCTAAGATTAACCCTCTTCTATCATGGATTATGATATTGTCATATTGAGAGCATTCCCTCCCGCAATGGTACATAACCCATTCTTGCCACGAAAAGAGATTTGTGCCATGTTAGCCCATTCTCCCATAAATCAAACCTTATCCCAATCAATTTAGATGATTAGTCAGCTTCTAAAAATCACAAGTACCTATATCGACCGCGCTTAATGTCGATCCATAGACGAAAACAAGGTACCTAGCCTAAAAATCGACCCGAAAAGTACACTAAACAAGCGGTCGGCGGCCACTCGCCGGCGTAACCGTTAGGGGCAGTCTGAAAATACTAGACCCAAGAATGTTCTTAATGTCTACCGAAAAAAAATAATTAAATGGGTCGATCCCCATCTACGCTTCACGAAGGAGGTCCCCAAGTTCATATGAGCGACCTTGGGATCGGGTAGTTGGGACGAGCGGCACGAGCCCGCGCTGCTGGTAGGTGGAGCTGCCACCCTTCCTCCTTCACGCACTCTACCTCATCCACCATCATATAAACCCCCCTTCAAGCACCTCAACACAGCACTCAAACACGCACGGAAAGAATCCACAGAGCTTCACAACACGAGTGTTGTTAAGGAGTGAGGACACGCTTGATTCAGCCAAGGACCCGCTCCCGAGATGGCGAAGACGCTCACGGCGCTGGCGGGGGAGAAGACCCTCCAGCCCAAGTTCGTCCGCGATGAGGACGAGCGCCCCACGGTGGCCTACAACCAGTTCAGCAACGAGATCCCCGTGATATCCCTGGCGGGGATCGACGAAGTCGGCGGCCGGAGGGAGGAGATTTGCAGGAAGATCGTGGAGGCGTGCGAGGACTGGGGGGTCTTCCAGGTGGTCGACCACGGGGTAGACGCGGGGCTCATCGCCGACATGACCCGGCTTGCGCGTGAGTTCTTCGCGCTGCCCCCGGAGGAGAAGCTCCGGTTCGACATGTCCGGCGGGAAGAAAGGGGGGTTCATCGTCTCGAGCCATCTCCAAGTAATTACTCTTGTTTCTTTACTCTCAGTCCTTTTAACTCCAAATTGGTGTAGAATTTTAGGTTTCTGTTATTGACTTTGCTACTGTGATGTAAGCCCATGATATGTTAAATTACTGAATCGGTATTTGAGAAGACTATAGAAATAATGAAGCAATTCACTACGCTTCACTTCACAGACTCTAATTTACTTAAATTTTTTTCATATGGAGTGATCGACCATAGGAAAGTTGCTGTTATTTATAACTATGCTGTACTGCCAATCATTTATGCGTTTCCACGGTAGATTGGTACCGGAGAAACTCCCGGATGCATAATCATGAGTTGTTCACTGGTTGGCTGGGACCACTTATGTCGTTTTTACTTTTCGTGACTCCATAATCGCAAAGGACAAATGTGTTGCGTAGGCAACACAAATGACACACAAATGACTCCATAGTTTATGTGATAAACCAAATCAATCGCCAAATCTAAGATATAATGTAAATTCGAGTCTTTTGAGGGAATTCGGTGCGAGTTTCATGATACAGAAATGACTTGACGTTGTGGGAATTCATATAGAAAAGTCGTACCTTGACACGTCTCATCAAGTAGTGACAATGACGCGTCCCTCTGAATTTCTAGGAATGGTAGGAATCAAAAGCAACCTCTGGAACGAGAAACATTATTTGCTTTTTTTCTCCGGCTTTGACCCCATCTAGTGAACTCAATCGAAACTGGAATGACTCGTGGCCAGGGTGAAGCCGTCCAGGACTGGCGCGAGATAGTGACGTACTTCTCATACCCGGTCCGAACCCGAGACTACTCCCGATGGCCCGACAAGCCGGAGGGATGGAAGTCGGCGACGCAGCAGTACAGCGAGAAGCTCATGGGCCTCGCTTGCAAGCTCCTGGAGGTCCTCTCGGAGGCAATGGGATTGGAGAAGGAGGCGCTGACCAAGGCGTGTGTGGACATGGACCAGAAGGTGGTGGTGAACTACTACCCCAAATGCCCGCAGCCCGACCTCACGCTCGGGCTCAAGCGCCACACCGACCCGGGAACCATCACCCTCTTGCTCCAGGACCAGGTGGGTGGCCTCCAGGCCACCAGAGACGGTGGCAAGAACTGGATCACCGTCCAGCCCGTGGAAGGGGCTTTCGTGGTCAACCTTGGTGATCACGGTCATGTGAGTATCTACATCTATCTGTCTATCTTAGAACTTACCATATAGTGATTTAAGTAACATTCATTCATAAACCCAACCCACCTCTCCCCTGAAAGAAAGAAACAAAAACCGCTTTGGGAGGGGGGAAGAAGAAGCGTTCTTAGAGGACTTCTATCAAACAGGTGGCGCGCTTCCATATTTGATGACTCCCACTCCATGAAGAATGTCAGCACTTGCTCTGTTTTTTCGTCAGAAATGCTGATACTTGATGAAAAATTTCTGAACTCAATCAATGTCGCTGTTAAAGAAAGAATTAAGACGCTCGAAAGAAGAAATAGATATCTCATAGGACTTTTATCAAACACGTCGCGCGCGCGTACCATACCCTGCCCACCGCTGACCGAAATCTTGCGACGCAGTTCCTGAGCAACGGGAGGTTCAAGAACGCGGACCACCAGGCGGTGGTGAACTCCAACTACAGCCGCCTCTCCATAGCGACGTTCCAGAACCCGGCGCCGGACGCCGTGGTGTACCCGCTGAAGGTGAGGGAGGGGGAGGAGTGCATCATGCCGGAGCCCATCACCTTCGCGGAGATGTACAGGAGGAAGATGAGCAAGGACCTGGAGCTGGCCCGGCTGAAGAAGCTGGCCAAGGAGGAGCAGCAGCAGCAGCAGGAGGCCAAGGACGTGGAGAAGGCCAAGCTGGAGGCCAAGCCATTGGAGCAGATCCTCGCTTGATGAAAGTCCCAATCTCCAATCTTTCGTTTACGTTCTTTTTTGCATTAGCACCACACCCTCACTACTGTTGGTCCCATTTACCCAAAGAGTCTCGTGAATCTCATGCTTTGTTCCAGTGGCGTCCTACGTATCCATCGGCCATGGGCGAGTACAATAACATCATCGGTCTTGTTTCTTAGTGTAACGAATGATTTTCACAATGATATATAGTCTTGTTTCGATTCAGATACAAATGGTGGTGATGATTGAGTTTGATTGAGCTCGAGATCGGGCGTAGGTGGCGCCGGACCAAGCTGGGACCCGTCACGGTGATCCCGTCGGGGTTTCAAACCCGACCGAAGCTTTTTCCTACCACGTTTGATGCAAATGATGTGTCGGACCTTTAACGGCGACCTTACACAGAAAGTTAATGAGGCCGGGTTTGGGCAAAGTTGGCGATTTTTTTATAAGATTGAAAAAGAAAAAAGTTTGGGTTGGAATTGTAACCCCACCTAAAATTATTGCTTTTTTAAGGAAATTGGTACAAGAACTATGCAGGTAAATAATAGGCCGCGACTCCGAGTGCATATTTCACGAGAAAGATGCCAAAACCTTTACGCAATTCTGTCGTTGTATTTTCGTGCAGGACGTGTTTGGATCAATTTTTGCTTTTTACCTTTTCACCGAATCTAAATCTCTAGCTGCACGCACTTTTGGAGTTTTAAATTTTTTTTCGAGATGAAGCACTCGAAACTTTTCATAACATATACTTGTTGACAAGTAGCTACGTACATGAATTTGTTTCGTACTTACCGAAAAGTAAAAAAATATATTATTTTTTACTTATCTTTTGCATAAAAGCAAACAAGCCCTTAATCGCCTTTAAAAAAAGGGTTAATACCACGAAAAATCCTAAACTAGTACACCTGTGACAGATTTACCCCAAACTATTTTTTTAACCACAAAAAACTCCAAATCGGTATATCTGTGACAATTTTACCCCGAACTATTTTTTTTACCACCAAAAACCCCAAACTGGTACACCTATGATAATTTTACCCCGAACTAATTTTTTAATATTATTTTCTATTTTTTCGAATTTTTAGTTTTTCTTTTCTTTTCTTTTCCTTTTCCTTTCCTTTTTTTTTCTTCATCTTATTTATCTTCAACCTTTGGCCAGTCATCGATCCAGCGACCGGCCGAGGACAAGGCCGGCCCCACCCGCCATTGGCGAGGCCGACCTCACCGGCGGCCGGCAGGGCCGACCTTGCCAACTAGAGGTTGAAGATAAAGAAGATGTAGGAAAAAAAAAAGAAAAGGAAAAGAAAAAGAAAAGAAAAGAAAAACTAAAAAAATTCGAGGCTAGAGGTTGAAGATAAAAAAAGATGAAGGAAAAATGAAAAGGAAAGGAAATAAAAAGAAAAGAAAAATTAAAAAAATTCGAAAAAATTCGAAAAAATAAAAAATAATATTAAAAAATTAGTTCGGAATAAAATTATCACGGGTGTACCAGTTTGAGATTTTTTATGGTCAAAAAAATAGTTCGGGGTAAAATTGTCACAAATGTACCAGTTTGGGATTTTTTGTGGTTAAAAAATAATTCAAGGTAAAATTGTCACAAATATACCAGTTTGGGGTTTTTTGTAGTTAAAAAAATATTTTAGGGTAAATTTATCACAAGTGTACCAGTTTAGGGTTTTTCGTGGTATTAACCCTAAAAAAAACATTAGACCAAAAGCACAATTTATTTATTTTTTTTTTTTGGACTAGAAAAGCACAATTTATAATTGTGGGAATTTTGACGAATTTCTTATGGGCCAGTACCAACCTTGTGAGCCTAAATCGTGCTTTGGGCTGACAGGAAAAATCTCTTGGAATCCGCAAGATATTTGAACATAAAGCTCTCTCGTTCTGTCAAATATTTGATTCGTTTCCCAAACCAATTTCAATCATTAGCCATTTCTCCATTTTCACCACCGGTTCCGTACATCGGGATTGCCACATGGCATGATCCTATCGGCTAAAAATCTCGGTCCTTTCGTTATAAAAACACTTCATCGATCCACTTGTTTCGAGGACTTTAGGTCTCCGGACATCTAGACTTTGGCATCTTTAGACTCTATGAATTTAGTGGCGAATCAACGAGAAACCTTGACAAGAAGTTCTTAGCGAGTCGACGACACGCACATGCTAAAAGGCAGTACTCCCACCCCTTAGGGAAGACAAAAATTTGAGGGGAACATGGGGGCTGTTGGGTGGGGAAGGTAGACTCCATGTCGGCCTCGGCTGGCTATCTCTGAGTAGGCAGGTATAGTAACCTTTCATGTCTGGGATGACAACAAGTTTTGGGGACTTTGGGTCTCCGGATGTCTAGACATCGGCATCTTTAAACTCCATGAATTCAGTGGTGAATCAACAAGAAACCTCGACAACAGGTTCTTAGCGAGTTGACAACACTCACAATCTACCCAGCATTCCAATCTGTTGGAAATTGCCCACTCCTCCCCTCACGCGCCCTCTTTACTTCATTTCGCTTCCGACGTTATAGCTGCATGTCATTTCGTTGGTCTCGACTTCAACCTGACATTTTCTTCTTTAGGTCATTTATTTCTTTGTTTGAATATAGAGAGTTCGATCGCTCATTTTGAATAGCATATGTAAGAGATATCAAATATGTAGGATGATTGCTAGGTGTAGGGATGGTTGGTTTTTGAGTGGGCCAGTTCCCACCGAGGAACCGAGAATCAGCCCACCTAGTCCTAGAACTTGACCGGCCAACCAGTTCAATCCTATTCTCGGGTGGGCCAATGGAACCTATGGCATATTTTATTTATTTTTTAAGCATGTAGTCCATAATCCATTGAGAAGGGTGTTAATCCCTTCATGGGAATTTTGTATGGGTTAACAGAAAAGATAAGTAACAAAGTTGTAAGAAGAGAAATCTTTTAGCTTCATTCTTTACAGATAATGCAGGAAATTGCATTATCATGCTGCTAAATTGAATAGAACACCTCCAGTGATTTAATGTGGAAATGAAAGGGGCATAAAGGAGGATAACAAAGGGACATCATGGCGAGTCGCCATTTTATAAAAGAAATGACCCAAATTTATTCAACAATCTCAAACATAGACAGAAAAAAGATAGATAGCAGGAGCCCATTTGTCAACGGTGTTGAAGTAGAGATCAGAAGCAAGCGTCCAAGAGAGAGCAGCAATTAAGGGTGGCCAAACTGCAAAAAAACAGAGCATTGGATATTCATGTCGGTGAGATGCGATTGCGATCACGATCACGATTGGCCAAAAACAAAGCAAGAGAGAGAGAGAGAGGCGAGAGTCGAGCAAGAGGGAGGCGAGTGACTCGAGCGAGAGGGTAGCGTATGAGAGTCGAGCGAGAAACTGACTGAGATTAGGTTTTTTTTTTTTCAGATTTGTGAAAGAGGGAGCGTGAGTCATGCGTGCTAGAGAGTGACCGAGGGTTTGTGCCATGAAGAATTATGGCTTTTTAGTTTTTATAGATTTGTAAGAAATTTTAAAACAAATATTGATCCGATATGAATAAGCGGTTCCACACATTAAATTGGGAACTGGACTACAAATTACTAATTCCAAAACATTGGAATCCGAAAGGATCAGTGCCCTTAGGAACCACCTAAAACCAGCCGATTCGGTCCGCTCTGGATGGTTCCTTTTGCTCGCTCCTGACTAGGTGAAGGAGAGTTTGAAAAGCTTGTGGTGGATTAAGAAAGAGGTCCAAAGTTTAGCCAAGGTTTCCTTTTGGAACCCTCGCTCCTGTACTGTACCTAAGGCTGAACATAGGCATGGACAGCAATCTAATCAACAATAAAATTTTCGACCAAAACAAAAATTAACAATAAAATCGACTAAAAAAAATTAGAGGAGGATTCTCAGAAGAAAGAGACCCCCATAAGGATGGAGCAGGTCGATTTTCTCACTCTTTTTTTTTTCTTTTAAGATGAAAATGAAGGCCCAAAAAGCACAAAATCTTTTTCCCTACCAAAACACGACAAAGATGGACCAAAAAGGGGAAGGCGCACGCGTCACTAAGAATTTCAGCAACATCTGAAGATGCAAAGCGTGTCCCAACTTCTTCACGACCTAATGAGCAAAAATTCTAGTATGATACATAATATGATCGGGCGGTTTTTATAATAAATAACCATAACAATAATAATAATTATTGTTATAAAAAAAAAGAGGTTATGGCTCTAGAGACTCAACCATCGTTCACGCCCACTTTCTTCTTTCTTTTGCAATGATTGAAAATGTGATGCGCATGTATAAAAGAAGAAGAAGAAGATAGATGTGTAATAGTTAAAAGGCCGGTGTGAATGGCTGGCCCTTTCTTAGCATGGTCTTGTCATCATATTTAGTCCACCCATACTCAATCATTTCCTCCTTTCTTTCTTTCTTTCTTCTTGTTTTTTTTAGGGTATCATCAAGGGAGGACAATTCCACCATCATTCAATCGAAATCTCGTTTGATAATCTAGTAAGTGTCGCACTCAAACCAGCACAGTGTAGAGGATTTTGTTTGCACTGTGATTGTCCCGTTCCACCATGAATGTGTTTTGAGTTGCTAAACTCGCAACGTCTTGATGATATTCTAATCGGAAGAAATTTCCGTGATATCCTAAGCAAATTGCTTTGGATGTAATTTAGGGGCTTTTTGTGATAATGGAAGAGGAGTTTAGCTTTGTAGTAATTGGAGATGAGGCCGAACATAGGATAACTATATTACGTTTCCCTTTTAAGGGCGCGTCTATTTCATTGAAAAACTTCATAATGAAAGAAAATATTATTTTATGAAAATCATTTTCAAGAAAAAAAAATTAGTTTTTATTTATTTGGTGATTTAGGATAAGTGATTTTTTTTGATAAGATAAGGATTGGTATAACTTTTCAACACAATTTACAAAGGGGAGTCGAACAAAAAAATTTGATTTAGGATAAGTGATTTTATTCTTGCTAAAATGAAAATTTGTTTTCCCTCAATCTAAGCTTTTTGTTTTCAATTTATGGACAATGTTTTCCGTAAATCAATTAATTTTCTGTTATCCACACCAAAAATTTGGATTTTCCTTCAAACGAACAGACCTTAAAGTTGCCCCTTACCAAAAAAAAAAAAAAAACAGACCTTAAAGTTGCCTTTGGAACTCCAAATTATATACTTTGAAGTCTTGGCAATTAGAGTTTTCATCTTAGACATCAGGATCTCCCCGCACGTTTGCTTCTTTCTTATCTTTAGGGCGTGTTTGTTTCACGTATTCGTGATAAAGGAAAATTCAAAGAAAATAGTTACTTTTTATATTTTGGATGGCCTGCTAAAAAAGTGTGATAGAAATCGTTTTTCAACTATTTGAATTTCATTCGAAATAATGGGAATTGAACAACGTGAAAGCGAATGTTTGTTAAGAGACTTTTTTTTTTTTGCTAAAATTGTTAAGAGACTTGTTATGCTTGGAAAAATGATTTCCTCTATTTACAAACGGACCCGTTTTCTCCATTTCAAGTTGTGGGTGTCTTTTCTTACCATAAATTTTTTCTCGTTGATTAACCATCTTCAGCGAAACAGATACTCGGAAGTTCGAAAGACTAATTTACGAAAAGTTCTTTTATCGGAAAAAAAAAAAAAACAGAGGAGACAATTCATGGTGTGGGCCGCGATCTCGACATGGACGATATATATTTCTTTGGGCGGGCCACAAGCAGCCTCCATGAATATTTTCTAGACGTCGTCCATTGCACGATTTTAGCGTTTCGTCCTTTGCGATAAAGAGATAAAATCAAATTCCTATTTCAAATTCTTATTCTTGGAATGGCCCATCACTTGGACCGACATGCACGTGTTTTTTGAATGTACAAATTATGGGCTTCGAGACATAACAAGATCCTAGGTACGGATGCCGCTTGTAAGAGTAGTGGAGGAGAAATTTTCCGCTCGGTCATAATATCAATTCAGTTCTAAACTTTCCCACTTTTCCCAATTCAGTCTTAAACGTTTATGCAAAGTTCCAATATAGTCATTCCGGCCAATTTTCGTCGGAAATCGCTGACATGGCGGTATACTACGTAGGACAGCCGGTGACAACTGGACTGCCACATCAATGATTCGGTCAAAAAAATGACTATATTGAAATCTCGCGTAAAGATTTACTACTAAATCGGCAAAATTTAGGCATTCGTATGATAAACTTAGGATTGATCGGGTAATTTTCCCGACACGTTGCTCACCCTCCAATTCTCAAAAGTCCGAAACCACGTACAAACGTGAAGCTTGGTGGAAATTCTTGCGGTCAAGGTGGGAGGCCGCCTCTCGGGTCCTTCGGAGTCATGGAGGTAGAAAACTTCTCCCACGGTCCAATTGTCTCTGAATCAAAACGTGCATCATGATGACATTTCCACACCGTCAAACCACGTGCACTTCTTCTTGTTGCACAAGGAAAGGAAACCACGTGCACGCTTTGCTTCTCAGGTAGCGGTCGTGGACAATCGAGTTCTCCGTTTGAAATGCTAAAGTTCGAGCGAATCTCGGGAGACCTAAAGCCTTGGCTAGCAAGAAAAGCGAACGTAGATTCACCCCACATTAAGATTATCGTCAGTCATGCACATGAGTTACAATTACATATGTCAAAATAAATCATAAATCCATTTCTTAATCCATATATTAGTAAATAAGTCATAAATGGGTTAGTTATATTTAGTAAATGGTTCATAAATGGGTAGAAGTCTTATATTGGTGTTAAATGGGTCACAAATGGGTCATAAATGAGTTTAAAACCGATTTAAACTCAACGCATTTCTCTCGTAACCGATTTAGGATAAGTGATTTTTTTTGATAAGATAAGGATTGGTATAACTTTTCAACACAATTTACAAAGGGGAGTCGAACAAAAAAATTTGATTTAGGATAAGTGATTTTATTCTTGCTAAAATGAAAATTTGTTTTCCCTCAATCTAAGCTTTTTGTTTTCAATTTATGGACAATGTTTTCCGTAAATCAATTAATTTTCTGTTATCCACACCAAAAATTTGGATTTTCCTTCAAACGAACAGACCTTAAAGTTGCCCCTTACCAAAAAAAAAAAAAAAACAGACCTTAAAGTTGCCTTTGGAACTCCAAATTATATACTTTGAAGTCTTGGCAATTAGAGTTTTCATCTTAGACATCAGGATCTCCCCGCACGTTTGCTTCTTTCTTATCTTTAGGGCGTGTTTGTTTCACGTATTCGTGATAAAGGAAAATTCAAAGAAAATAGTTACTTTTTATATTTTGGATGGCCTGCTAAAAAAGTGTGATAGAAATCGTTTTTCAACTATTTGAATTTCATTCGAAATAATGGGAATTGAACAAGGTGAAAGCGAATGTTTGTTAAGAGACTTTTTTTTTTTTGCTAAAATTGTTAAGAGACTTGTTATGCTTGGAAAAATGATTTCCTCTATTTACAAACGGACCCGTTTTCTCCATTTCAAGTTGTGGGTGTCTTTTCTTACCATAAATTTTTTCTCGTTGATTAACCATCTTCAGCGAAACAGATACTCGGAAGTTCGAAAGACTAATTTACGAAAAGTTCTTTTATCGGAAAAAAAAAAAAAACAGAGGAGACAATTCATGGTGTGGGCCGCGATCTCGACATGGACGATATATATTTCTTTGGGCGGGCCACAAGCAGCCTCCATGAATATTTTCTAGACGTCGTCCATTGCACGATTTTAGCGTTTCGTCCTTTGCGATAAAGAGATAAAATCAAATTCCTATTTCAAATTCTTATTCTTGGAATGGCCCATCACTTGGACCGACATGCACGTGTTTTTTGAATGTACAAATTATGGGCTTCGAGACATAACAAGATCCTAGGTACGGATGCCGCTTGTAAGAGTAGTGGAGGAGAAATTTTCCGCTCGGTCATAATATCAATTCAGTTCTAAACTTTCCCACTTTTCCCAATTCAGTCTTAAACGTTTATGCAAAGTTCCAATATAGTCATTCCGGCCAATTTTCGCCGGAAATCGCTGACATGGCGGTATACTACGTAGGACAGCCGGTGACAACTGGACTGCCACATCAATGATTCGGTCAAAAAAATGACTATATTGAAATCTCGCGTAAAGATTTACTACTAAATCGGCAAAATTTAGGCATTCGTATGATAAACTTAGGATTGATCGGGTAATTTTCCCGACACGTTGCTCACCCTCCAATTCTCAAAAGTCCGAAACCACGTACAAACGTGAAGCTTGGTGGAAATTCTTGCGGTCAAGGTGGGGGGCCGCCTCTCGGGTCCTTCGGAGTCATGGAGGTAGAAAACTTCTCCCACGGTCCAATTGTCTCTGAATCAAAACGTGCATCATGATGACATTTCCACACCGTCAAACCACGTGCACTTCTTCTTGTTGCACAAGGAAAGGAAACCACGTGCACGCTTTGCTTCTCAGGTAGCGGTCGTGGACAATCGAGTTCTCCGTTTGAAATGCTAAAGTTCGAGCGAATCTCGGGAGACCTAAAGCCTTGGCTAGCAAGAAAAGCGAACGTAGATTCACCCCACATTAAGATTATCGTCAGTCATGCACATGAGTTACAATTACATATGTCAAAATAAATCATAAATCCATTTCTTAATCCATATATTAGTAAATAAGTCATAAATGGGTTAGTTATATTTAGTAAATGGTTCATAAATGGGTAGAAGTCTTATATTGGTGTTAAATGGGTCACAAATGGGTCATAAATGAGTTTAAAACCGATTTAAACTCAACGCATTTCTCTCGTCCTCACTCAATCTTACACTCACTCATTCTGCACTCTCATTTCAGCCTGAGTATGAATTTTCCTATATTTAATTAAATATGGAAGTATTTTAGTAATATGGGTCTGATCGGATATGGGTTGGGTATGGATCGGGTCGGGTATGGTCAAGAAAATTACATTGTGCATAAATAAGTCATAAACGGGTTAATGGGTCAATTTGGATCGGACCATTTATAACCCGACCCACCCACCCATTTGACAGGTCTAGTTATAATGTCGGGGCAAAACTTAACTATGTCGGCGTATAGGCATCGCTCACAAATACTTCTACTAAGTTGGGGGGAGTTGATTTGTGCCGAGATTATTTAATCTAGACCATATTGATGTTTGGCATTTTTACTCTTTCTTTTTATTGTCCGGTCCATATCATCCATGCTCGACACAGATCCGACTCAATCCATCCATTTGATGTCTATAGTTTTAAGAGAGAGGGAAAAGTGTTGAAAAAGTCATAAACATATTTTATTTGTGCCAATTTAATCTTAAACCTTTTAATTGTGTCAATTTAGTTCTAAACCTTTTAACCTAGTGCCAATTCCATCCTTGTGTTGACGTGGACACCGGCCGGCCTACGTGGCACTACCAACACTGACATGAACAATTTTTAATAATATTTTTTTCACATTTTTAATTCTCTATCATTTTTTTCTTTCTTTTCTTTTCTCTTTTTTTGTTCTTCCTTTTGCCGGTGACCGACCATAATTGGGCTGGCTGGCCTCACATGGGTGAGGGTCATTGTCACCCACCACTAGTGAGGCCTAGTTGGGTGAGGTCGAGCCTTGATGAGGGCTCCCCTCGCCAAATCTGGCGAGGTCGCCTAGCCTGGGCAAGGGTTGGCTTTGCTAGATCTGGCCTGGGGGCCTCGCTTGGGTGAGGGCGAGCCCTGGCGAGGCCGCCCTCGCTTGGGTGAAGGTTGCCCTCGCTTGGCCAAGCCTCACCTGTGGCGAGCAATAGCAACCCTTGCCCAGGCAAGGCCAGCCCACCTGTCCATCGCCTGTGACCGGTTACCAGCAAAGGAAGAAAAAAGGAAAAAAGTTAAGAAAAAAATTAGAAAAATAAAAAGCTATTAAAAATTATTAACATCAACGCCATAATGCCGCTTAGGCCAATTAGTGTACACGTTAGTAATATCCAACCAAAATTAGCCGAAATAACTGAATTGCTACTAGCTCAAAAAAGTATAAAACTAAATTGACATAAATATAATAGGTTTATGGCTTTTTCGACACTTTTTCGACACTTTTTCCCTTGAAATGTCGCGTCTGAAATAGTTTTGATCTATGATGGAACGAGGGATGTTAGGAATCTCTGGGAAAAGGGGGTGTGTAAACTGGAAAGTACCTAATAATCATATGAAAGATGAAAAGTCAGAAAAGGATATACCCACGAATTTAGCATATTCAATGTATTACATCTTAAACCTAACTCCTAAAAAAAAAATTTCTACAACTTTTTTTAAAAATTTTATTTCGCATCTGACTACACAAGTCGTGTCCGTTCGAAATTTGTATATCAACTGAACATAGGTTATATATCGTATGATGCATCAACGTCCAAATATGGAGGAGATGGTCTTTTTGCTTCTTCTTTTTTGTGTTACTAATGATGAATTTGGTTTTTGCTGCATACACTTTCTTAAGGGATTCCAGCTTCAGTCGGTGTTTGTTTTTTTTTTTTTTTAAATATGGAGCAACTTAATCGATGTAATGACCCTATTTGATGTTTAATGAAATAAGGGATTTTTGTGCAATTTGGCCTACTCTTTGGTCATTATCTATTGATGCAGCTTCATTGGTTGATTGGTTGACTGGTGTTCCTTCAAATTTGATGCTTATTCAACAACATATGTTGATCTGATCCAAAAAAAAAAAACAGAAAAAGAACTGGACACTATGTTTTCAACATTGAAACAGAAAAGCTTCATTCATTTGACCTAAAAAAGAACTGCCTACATTCACATCAAAACATCATTTATTCACTTACACATTTAAAGTATGTCAATCCTACTCCTCAAGTATCTCAACCAAACATAGATCTATGGAAGCCTTAAAAACTTCCCACCAACTCTAGCATTACACACAACCAGCACAACGGCACAATGCATGCACAGAACAAATGTTAATTTTTATTTCATCTTTTCTTTTTCACTAGTGCGAGCCCCTCCTTTAAATGTCTATGCTTCGCCCTTTGAGTTTTGATTTCAGCTAGCAGTGAGCTCATGTCGCCCAGTCGCTCTTCGATTGGCTTGATTCGCACAGTGCTTGATTCCTTTTAAGGAGGTCGATTATCATGTCCCTTGCTCAATCTTGTGTGTTCGGATCAATCCACATGAAGAACTCATGGCAACCACGATCTTATTGTGTGAACAAGTGATTGGAAACCAAACTAGCAGATTAGCTTCGAGTCAACCCCATTAGCAGTTACACAACTTGATTTGGACGTATGCCCCATATTCTTATGGTTGCCATTCTTCGATTTGGCAATTTAGGTTGCTCAGGATAAAATGGGGGATTGTGATGCCCTCGATTTTTCCCTCCAAATGTCAATTCCGTCAATATAATTAGATCAGGGCTTGTACTCGCAATCAATGAAGAAGAGTTGGTGTCGTCTTGGAGATGTAATTACCAAAAGACGCCTTTTTGAAGGTTGAAAGGGAAGAAACGTTGTCATTTCAATCCACCGTGGACGGCTCTCTTAAGCAAACAGCCAAGTAGAAGAGATAAATCAATCAATAAAAAACCACGTCGTCATTTTTTATCCATCCATTTAGATGGAACAAATGGAGGAACGTAATTGCCCCAGTGCGACTTCATTGTATTATCTAAAAAATTTTAGGATTCAATTGTATTTTTGCAATAAGTTTAGGATCTATAACGCATTTATACCTAACCTTAATAAAATACAATTTTTTCAGTTCGTTTGGTGCGAGCAAAGCATCACTCTGGTCAGTGTCAGAACTTTGGCACCTAGCAGGCTAGCACCCAACTAGACAGGTTGGATCTGTTGGAAAATCGTGTAACAGCATATGAACACAGATGTTATATTGTAAGATACGTCAACGTCCAAAATTGTTCGCACAATTGTGCTTGCTCAGGAAATATCCACGCAACTGGCTTGATCAATATATACACATTACATGGTTGCCATAAGGTAATAGCATTCCATTAACATTATTTTCGGTCAAAATAATTGCTTTGCTAAAAATTTTACGTGTATTGATTCTGTTTTTATGTTTACAAAATTGCACTATCCAAAATTTTAAAATCCACATGTATTGACGGAGCGAATTTGTTGCGAGGCACAAAGTCTCCTTCCCTCGATATAGATATATGAATGAAGCTATGAATGTATATGTTTTGGGAAAAATTTATGATAAAAAAATAGAAAAATGTTTTCTCCTTTTCAAATTTGGGAATTCCTTTCCCTAAATTTAAACGTGCATGTTTTCTTTAACTATGAATGGTTTTTAGCCGACTTATCATTTCGGGAAACTAAACGAGTGAAAGTCTGGAAAACTAATTCGCGATCACTCAAACAAACACACCGTAAGTCATATTTCATGCGGAGATAATGCAGTATACACTATCGTTAAGAAAATCCTATCTTATAATAAATTACAGGCATGTTTGTTTCGTGAGAAAATGAACGATTTAAAAAATATTTTTCTAAATGATCGCTCGTAGTGCTTAGAAATTAAATAAACGAAAATTATTTTCATCGTGCACAAAAATATTTATACATAAAATTATTATTGATATTGAAAATATCTTTTATTGACTAATTATTTCAATCAATATAACCGATTGTTTTTAGGAAAATACCTTCCACATTGTTCATTTTGATGTTTGTTTCGCAAAAAATTGATGATCTAAAAAATAATTTCTTCCTAAAAATAATCACTTACATCACTCACAAAAACGAACGAATAAAAAGATATTTTCATCGTTCATGAAAACGTGTAGGTATAAATCGTCATCGACAATGAAAGCGTGTCTATATTGACTATTGACTAATTATTTCAAGCCTCATTTTTAAAAAAATAATTTTTAAATCATTCATATTTTGCGGTTAATATGTTATCATTTTCCAAAAAAAAACCATAAAAAAGGAAAAGAAAAATCCAAACAAAAATGAAAAACCCTTGAGAAGCCCGATGTCGGCTTCTCGAGCGGTCAGCGTGGCAGTATCAAATCAATAAAAAACACTCTAGCCAACGTAATTCGTGCAAGTAAATCATTGGTCGGTCGATTATTTTTTTTATTTTTATGTTGGTGGTGTCATGAAGTTAGTCAATAGTCTCATCCAAAAACTATAGTCAATGGACTCGCAAAAATCAAAGTGCCATTGACCAAGAGCCACGACAAAAACATTTGGCGATTCTTAATCATGGTCGTCGCCTTCCTTAGGGCGATTTATGTATAAAATTCAGAAAAATCGCCACACCAATGACTATAGTCCACGATCTAGGTCTATCGTCACACGAGATAGCGAAACGAAATTATTATAATCATTCATAGGTGGTGGAACTTTTGTTGGAAATTAATTATTGAAGCGCACGATGACGATGACATTAAGTCAATACAAATTGCTCTAATCTTTTCTGGCCAATGTTAGAACTTTGATCATCTTCAAGATGGACACCCAATAAATAAATAAATAAAGGGTGTATCTGTTTCGCGAGAAATGAATGATTTGGAAAATATTTTTTAAATTATAATTGCTTGTATCGCTTACAAAAATGAACGTACAGCAAATATTTTTATCATCTACGAAAATATTTAAATATAAATAGTTGTTAATGACAAAAATATTTTCCGTTGACTAATTATTTCATGTGATATAAGTAATCGTTTTTTGGAAAACGTTCTCCAAATTATTTATTTTCGCGAAAAAAACGAAGCTAATACATGCGAAAGGGTGCGATGTGAAATGAATCGACGCGAGGGTTTCAAAAGAGCATACACTAAAAAACCGTGAAAATACATGCGAATTTGTATCATTCGCTATTCACTACTATAAAATAACGGTCTTGTTAATAAGTGTCCCCAGGGCACTTGAGGAGAAATTGTAGATAAAAAGAAAATATTTCGACGTGCATGAAAGGGTTTTTGAAGGTCGAAGATACATTATCTTTCTAGCAAAATTCATAATGTTTTTTTCTTATATTTGTCGTGCGCGGTGTAAAAGAAAATGTAATCTCTATTGATAAGATCGCATTTTAATGTATTACGCAGAAGCTTGACCAGATCCAAGACCCAGTTAATAAGATTAAGATGTAATTAAGGAATTGAGGGAGACACACCCGGCCCCTTCCTTGTCCAAACTATTTTTCGAAGAAAACGTAATTTTAAAAAAGAAATTAATTTCCTTCGCCTTTTTTTTTTAAGTCCGCTTTCCCATTTCTTCTTTTCTCACGTATTAACTCGTGATTTTCTAAATGTGAACGGAAAAATCCGACAAGGAACTTTTGAGGCGGAAGCTCTGTCGTTGATATAACGCAGAAAGTCTTGTCGTTGGTGTACTTGCGATGAGAATTGCGACGACGTGGGGTTAGACACGTGGGATAATTCCGCCACGAAAAACGAAATTGATATTTTGTTCGATGATAATTGCGATTAGGGATTTGGGACCATGGTACGATTCCGCGAACTTCCCACCTACCCATCAAGCGAGCATCGCCGCCGTTGGGTCGTTACCAAAATTTGCTCAAGTCGAGCAAAAGCTGTCTTAAGTCGAGCATCGTCATTTAATAAGAGAAATCGTAGGGGCCGGCGGGGTAACCGCGACCCTTGTGGACCGAGCCCATCCCGGGTTGACGATCACGCAGGTCCCACCCGCCACGGTGCCCACGTAGCCGGTGATTCGGATCGATATCGGTTCATGTTCTGTCAAGGTCGGCCTCCACACATTAGTTACAGCCGGACGGGAAGGATCACGGTAACGTTCTAATTCGGCGGACCAAGTCTTGTATGACCTATTCAACATCATTCGTTCGATCACAACATACTGTGAAGGCCGTCATCAAATCTGAGTTATTTTTTTTAGCCATTTGCTTAAATAACGTCCCTCTTAAGAGTGACTTTCATTTTTTTTTTATTTTTTTTTCTATATCTTGCAACTTCGATATTTTGATTTTATCTAACTTGAAATATTTCAAATCTTTACGATATATGGATATTGAATATAGAAGCATCGTATTAATTTTTTAGAACGTTCGTAGTCTGAATAACCTCATAAATTTTGACGCGAAAATAACCAATTGACTATTCGCGCTGAACAGCCCAATTTGTTCTTCTTACGAATATCCCTTAACACACAGGATCATTTCATGTTTTGTAATACCAAATTTCGATGCGTAAAAAATTGTATACAGATTGTCCGGATCGATTTCTCAAGAAATGTCGTACAGAAAATCATTCGGTAATCAAGGAAGGGAACTTCATATTTTTCGAGATGCGAGCACCTGAAAATACTCATTAATACAAGAAAATCGAACGAATTTAAACTCCGACATGTATAATAACATATCGAGACATCCGTCGACAAAATTCTTTTTTTCTGAAAATTACATATTTAAAGGATCTCTTTTTTTTTTTGTTATTTTAAACTTTTCGCGGGTCGGTGGACCGAGTAAAAATAGAATTTTTTTTTTCTGTTTTTTCCTCCTCCTTTCCCTTCGCCTTCTCCTCCTCAAAATCAACTGGGAAAATACCAAAGTCGTCTTTGACCACCACCCCCCGCCCCCGCCACCCGCCACCGCCTTCCTCCTCCGCCTCCTTCTTCCCTCCTTCCTCGTTCCTCCTCTGCTTCCTCTCTCTCTCTCTGTCTCTGTCTCTCTCTCTCTGTCTCTGTCTCTCTCTGTCCATATCTATACGGTCATCGCGTTCGCGAGGCGAATCATCGAACTTTCAGTACCTAGTAGCGAAAGGAGCTGAAAATGGTCGGAGTCGCTCCTCCTCGGGGGGACAACATCCGGAGCCGCGGTTGATTCCGGGTCCCCCCTCCACCTTCGCCGCCGCCCCATGGGGCTCTGCATCTCCACCACCAGGGTCAGCGGCTCCAGCAGCAACGGCGCCGCGGCGGCGGCGGCGGCCGTCAACCACAACCGCTGCGAGGTCGCGCGGCCGGCGGCGGCCACGGCGGCCGCGAGCAAGGCCGGCGAGAGGAACAAGCAGAAGGTCAGGGGGGGCGAGGCGAACGCGAACGCGGGCGCGGGCGCGGGCGCGAGGAGGAAGAGGCAGGGCGGCGGGGTGATCCCGTGGGGCAAGCGCACCGATTTCGGGTACGCCAAGGACTTTGACCGGAGGTACACGATCGGGAAGCTGCTGGGGCACGGCCAGTTCGGTTACACTTACGTCGCCACCGATAAGGCCAATGGAGATCGAGTCGCCGTCAAGAGAATCGAGAAGAATAAGGTGGTTCGCTCTTTTTTTGTTTTCCTTTTTGCTTCTTCTCTTCTGTCGCAACTCGCAATCGCTGGTTCCTGGAGATCAAATTTTAGGTTGCGAGATTGCCTTGGGGGCTAAATTTGGTCATCAATTCTGTTCTGTATACAAGGGGAACGGAAAAAGGAAAGGATTTTAATGATCTCAGTGATGAAGTGCTGCTAGACTAGAGTGTTCCAAAAGAAGAAGCCTTTTTTTCGTTTTTGGAACAGGGATGATTTCATACGATTCAGCGAGAAAATCGGCACATGCATCTCGTTGTCCAAAAGGGCGTGGACACGGTTGCAATATTAATTCTCTTCACAAGCAGGAATTATTTCGCGGGTTCGACCCGTTTGATGGATTCTGGGGAAGCTCGAGATCGGCATTAAAGGAGTTGAAATTTGTTGAACTGGGTGGGCTTTTAGCTTAGAGCTGTTGCGGTTCCGCCTTTCGCCGTTGTCGGCGTTGTTGCTTTTCTTTTGTTGACTCTGTGAATTGGGTTGTGAGGTTCTCCCCAACCTTATCTGTTAGCTGCTAAGGATGAGCAAGCTGGATTTTCTGCGAAGAAAATTTCAAAGTATTTGTCTATGACCTGACTGTGAGAACCACATTAGATCCCCCATTTTGCGCTTTTTTTTTGTCTGGTCTTTCGTGTTCCTTGCTAATTCGAAGAGAAGAATGATGCTTAAGATTGGTTTACAAAGTGATGTGCAGATATTTGTCGAGTGTGGAATATGACCCACTTGTTTTAATACTCATCTACAGTTCGTCAAATCAGTTTTGTAGAGCTGTTATAATATGATGCGCATTACCCTTTGGGAGAATGGCTTGACACATGCCGTTGCAAGTTCTTCAATAATTGTATGTTGTATGTCTACATGAACTTTAAATTCAACCCGTAGGCTCAATTATGACTGCTGGGGTTCAGTGGAAAGGAAAAAGAGAATAAAGGGAAAGGGGAACAGAGAAGCTTATTATGCAAAAAGTAGATAGGTAACAGTAGGTATAGGCAATTAAATTGGCTTCCTTGAATTTCTACCTTATGAAAGCTAGATTTTCCAATTTCTTTGATATTTAATTGTATGACGTATGTATATGCTTAGTTTGCCGACTATGTACTATTTCTTGTCTTATACAGTATCTCGATCTGGATAATTCAGTTTAACCCCTTGCTTGCTCATGATTCTTCTTGTTTGAAATCTAGTTGAGGGAGAGATTTTCTATAATTGCTATTTGCCAACAGCTAAATCAGTAGACACTATTCACAATGTAGTGCAGAGATCCATGTCAGGATTCAGAAAGTTAGAATGGGATGATACACAACACAACTAGCGAGAATATTTTCTAAGTGGCTCCTCTAAACTTTTTGTTTTTCTACTGTGGGTGGTATATATATGTTTTAATGTTAACATGAAACTCCTTCAAAACTCTATCCTAAAATTGGTTGGTTAATCTTGCAAACAAATTTTTTAATGTTGCATGCAGATGGTTCTTCCTATTGCGGTTGAGGATGTAAAGAGAGAAGTCAAGATATTGCAAGCTTTGACTGGGCATGAGAATGTTGTTCAATTTTACAATGCCTTTGAAGATGATTCGTACGTGTACATAGTTATGGAGTAAGTTATGCCATTCTTTCTTGAGATGTTACTTTCTCCTGAGAACTTAGTAAATAGTAGTATTCTTGTAATAATGCTTTTTTCTGCTTTTATTTTCTGTCCATATGTGTGTAATGACTGTGTTATCTCGATTTATTTTATACAGGTTATGTGAAGGTGGTGAATTACTGGATCGGATATTGTCCAAGTAAGAATTTTTGTCTCAAATGACTGAAGCCACCATACGTGTAGTTCTCAAATGCTTGATCAGTCTGCTACTTCTTTATGGTTTTCTTTGAGCAGGAAGGACAGCCGTTACACTGAGAAAGATGCAGCAGTTGTTGTACGTCAGATGCTCAAAGTCGCTGCTCAGTGTCATTTACATGGTCTAGTGCACCGTGATATGAAACCAGAGGTAGAGTCATGACATTTGAGTTACAATGTGGAGTAATGCTGCTTTGGAAGCTCTCTTATGTTCCTCGTTGCCTGCAGAATTTTTTGTTCAAGTCAAAAAAAGATGACTCCTCTTTGAAAGCCACGGATTTTGGCTTGTCGGACTTCATCAAACCAGGTGATTAGATTTTTTATGGCTGAAGATAATTTTGCATTTTGCTTAGATGACATTCAGCTTTCTCTGTCTCGATTCCTGAGTAATAGTCGTGGAAGTATTTCACCTCAGCATCTGCCTCCTCTTATGGACTGTCAGTAGCTGCGGTGCTAAATGTGATAGTGCAGATACTATAGTCGGCCATTTGATTTTTATAATCAGATCGACATTTCCTCTTTGTTTTCTTTCATTTTTTCTTCTTTGTTCGTGGGGGTACGAAGGATTTTGGCTTGCTTTTGCAAACCTGTGCTGATTTTTTTCTTATCAATTGAATGAGAAATTGCCTGAAAATTGATGCTCTTCCATTGATTGCAGGAAAGAAGTTTCAAGATATTGTCGGTAGCGCCTATTATGTTGCTCCTGAGGTATTGAAACGCAAATCAGGACCAGAATCAGATGTGTGGAGTATTGGTGTGATAACATACATTCTACTGTGTGGGAGGCGTCCCTTCTGGGACAAGACTGAAGATGGTATATTTAAGGAGGTATTACGTTTGTGTATTTGGAGTGGCTTCATTTCAACACTTTCTACATTTTTTGTTCAAATCTTGTGGGTTGTGCGGCCCATGCGATTTGACTTTTACATAGTGCGGAACACTTGAAATCTTTCAGAACATAAAAATATTGGTAGGAGAGTCAATAAGTTAATCTTCACTTGAAATAAATGAAAACAAACGGTCCCTAATAAACAAAGTGAGAGACTGTTAAGCGAAGTAATCTCAGTGTGCACTTCTATAATTTTGCACCGGTTCAGATGTCCAAAGATCCAACAATCAATATGTAACATTAATATTTCCAGTCCTAGTAATAAAGGGATAGAAATGTTCTGTACCTTAGATGTCAAAACTTTCCTCGATGCTTTTGTTTTTTTACAATGTCACTTATGCCACTGTTTAATTCTTTCAGGTTTTGAAGAGCAAACCTGATTTTAAACGCAAACCTTGGCCGAGCATAAGCAATAGTGCCAAAGATTTTGTTAACAAGCTACTGGTAAAGGATCCTCGGGCTAGACTAACTGCTGCTCAGGCCCTTTGTACGTCGTAATTTCTTCTTAAGCTAACTACTATGGGGATCATCATTTTCTTGTTCCTATGAAAGTTTTCTCGTGGGGTTTCTCTCATCTGAACCGTCCCTACTTTCAGCACATCCTTGGGTCAGAGAAGGGGGAAGTGCATCAGAAATACCTATTGATATATCTGTTCTGCACAATATGAGGCAATTTGTAAAGTATAATCGTTTCAAACAATTTGCTTTGAGGGTGAGTTGCACATTCTTGAAACTTTAGAGGAGAATGACCTATCCCCTCTTCTTATTTTTACTTTTATTTGCCTCTTTTTTTAATAAACTTTTAAAATTGCCACCTGCAGGCTCTGGCCAGCACGCTAGATGAAGAGGAACTGGCTGATCTCAAGGATCAGTTTGATGCAATTGACGTAGATAAAAATGGTTCCATTAGTCTTGAAGAAATGAGACAGGTGGGTTTCTGATTTTGGAACTTTCCGGTATTATGCAACTTCCACCAAAGTACGTCTCTGTTTCTCTGTTCAGGAAAGACAAACTGAGAAAGATGGTTTTTCCGCAGGCCCTTGCTAAAGATCTTCCTTGGAAGTTGAAGGAACCGCGTGTGTTGGAGATTCTTCAAGCTGTAAGCCTTTCTCTATCCGTTGGATGAATCAGCATAAACTCATTTACTTGGAAGTTGTGTTTTTTACTCTGTTAATCTCCCTGATTGTCCCTCTCAAGGAAATAATAATTCTGCATCTTTCCTCCTCCTTTTTAGTTTAAACATGCACTAAGCATTTTTTGTCTTTTCGATTAAAGAAATCTGCAGACTACTGTTCTTTATCAGGAGAATTTCTTTGGGTTTTTTCTCTGTGTCTATCCTTCTAGAGCAAATATGACGGTATCAAGTCCATATGACTTGCATTGCGTTTTCTGTTTGTCTGGATTGATCTCAAGCATACTTCATCTCCCTCATGCAGATTGATAGCAATACAGATGGGCTAGTTGATTTCCATGAGTTTGTTGCTGCCACTATACATGTGCATCAATTGGAGGAACACAACTCTGAGAAGTGGCAACAGAGATCGCAGATTGCTTTTGAGAAATTTGATCTTGATGGAGATGGGTATATAACTCCAGAAGAGTTAAGAATGGTAAGTGCTCTTTCTCCCTTTGTGCTGCATGCCAATTTTCATTCTCCTCTCTAAGCTGCTGTTCCACAGTCTCACTCGCACCTCCCGGAAAATAATTTACTTTTAAAGGTTACATGTTGTTTATTTGGGCACAATGAGAGAATATGGGGATCCAACTCGGTGAGAAGAGACTTCCTTATATGGTTCTGTCAGTGCTATTACTACTACTATTATTATCATCATCATCAATGCCGTTATCTGGATGGAGCCCAGCTATTTCGATGAAGTAGGGATTGAATGCATGTTTCGAGCAGTTAAGCACGAAGAACTTCTTGAAAACCTTCGTCTTAATGTGTTATTCAGTCTGCTACAGTAAAGGCCACCTATCCGTAATTGAAAGTTCTTTTCCTTTTAGTAAGTTAGATAGCACTTGTCTACGAAGCACTGGGCGTTTGATTCATCACTAGCAACTGGCTTAAGAGAATTAATTTGGCATGAAATGATTATAGGTCCATCTTATCCAAGATAGCGCCATCAGCATAATTCATAACCCTTGAGACTTCTTTTTTGGCAGCACACCGGCCTAAAAGGTTCTATCGATCCACTTCTTGAGGAAGCTGATATCGACAAAGATGGGAGAATTAGTCTATCAGAATTTCGCAGGCTGCTGAGAACTGCTAGTATGAGCTCGAAAACTGTCACCAGCCCATCGAATTTCCAGAATTCACGTAAGATGTAGTTTAGGAAGATGTATATTCTCTTGTTCAGCGTGTCGGGAATTTTCTTCATGTTTCCCCCCACAAATTGTAAGTTGTGATCATGAGTATCGTATCGATGCAAGTACATTAGTTTCCCTCCCACGCTTCACTCCTTCATGAAGACCGATGCGTGTTTCTCGACAACTGCTGTCATAGACTCTAAATCTTAACGCACTGTAATCTGCCATTGAAGAAGAGAGCTGTTAGATTTGATTCTCCGTTTCGAGAAACGGTACTTAAACTCTGATTAGAGCTTATGTTTTCGTTATTCAGCGCCCTTGTATCCAAACCATTTAAGAATAGATATCACGTTTACATCCAACTCGTTTGCAGAACTCACCGTTTTGTTTCTGGTATGATCTGGTTCATTTACCTTTTCTCTTGCTGTTCATTTTTCTTTGGAATTTTCCAAGCAAGCAAAGCTACGTATTCTTTGGAACTCTCGTGGCATCCAAGAGTTTTAAAACTCGTGACCTCAAGTAAATGAAATTAACGTGCAAATCCATGCAATGTTGTATTGTGATTCAAAATTTGCTTTTTCTAGTACTCACTAATAATTCGTCACGCATCATGACATTTGACGCAAATGGACTTTTTTGTAATGTTGTAAACTTTAAGGACAAGTAGGCAGGGTACGACGAAGCCTGCGAGGCGACACGTGGTTGCATTGGGGTCAGCTTTGGTCTGGAGATTGATGATTGACGGAGCGTGCTTTGGCGGCTCGTGTGGTGGAGTACTCTACGTCGGATTTGGTCTTCGGAGTCGTGTCGAGTCGTGTCGTTACGGGCTTACAGCCCATGCGGCCTGTGGTTGCTTCCTAAACGTATGCGAGCTCTGCGATTCCTTAATGTAAGCACTGGATCATTCGTAGATCCTTCCGTTGTGCGTTTGCGGCGTTGACTTTTCGTAGACTTAACGCAGAGAGCAATACGAAAATTGCCTCTGGTCAACCCAAATTGCCCCTTTCCACCGCCTTTCCTCCACCACCGATCACCGACCTCCGCCATCCTTTATTCATCTCTTCCTCCTCTCTCTCTCTCTCTCTCAAATATGGGACTCTGCATCATCTCCACCATCAGAGTCACCACACTCACAACCGCAAGGCACGAACCGTGAGAATGAGAAAGTCGCGGATTATGGTTACGACAAGCGCTTTCACCAAAGGTGCGTGATGGGGAGGCTGCTGGGACGTGGCCATTAACATTGCCATCGACAAGGCCATTGTAGAACGGGTTGCCGTAAAGCGACTTAACAAGAACAAGGTCACTCTCGCTCGGCCTCTCTGTTTTTCTCAGAGTCATTCCATTGGGAGTGCATACGCTCGTGCGTTTGTGCTCGCGATGAGATAAACAAATTTTGCATGAACTAGCTACTGCACAAGTCCGAATGCTGGATGCATGGACATACATATAGCAAACAGTTAGCTCTTAGTATTCATGTCATTGTCACTAGATTGCAGGCCTACCGTACCACGGTTCAATAAAATAATTGTCTTTTGGATATTTCGTCGAAGGATTTCCTAATTACAAGTTTAGGCTATTTGGTGGATGAGGGGTCGTGTCGATGCGCGCATCCGGACACTGGCTTTGGTGTCATATTCTTTCCATGCCTCTATGGTGGCTCCATCGGGCAGAGAGGCCTTCTGCAGATAAATTTCTGCTGCTCAATTTAGGTGGTATACCGTTTCCTGATATTTACGCGAGATTCTTCAAATGTGATCAGCGTTGCTAACGTATCTTTTGATTTCTGGACACAGAACTCCGCTAAGGATGTAGACCAAGAGATCAAGATAGTGGAAGCCTTGACAGGGCTTGAGAATGTTATTCAATTTTATAACGGATCTGAAGATGATTCTTGTGTGTACGTAGTTATGAAGTAGGTTGTTTTCTTGTCTCTTCTTTTTGTTATCTTTTTGTCAATCTGTGCACAATGTCATCGAGTCTGTCTTGACACGGTTCTTTTCAAGTTGTGCGAGGGCAGCGACTTACATGATCGGCTACTGGCTAAGTAAGAGCCTTAAGAACTCTTGCAACACATGCATGTATAACTCGAAGTACTAAATCAGTCTGCGGCGACTTCTTCATGGTTTTCCACAAGCAGGGAGGATGGCCGTTACACCGAGGGAGATGCGGCAGTGGTTGCACAACAGATTCTCCAAATTGCCGCCGAATGTCATTTAGGTGGCTTGGTGCATTGCGACATGAAACCCTGAGGCAGAGTCTAACGAATGCGTCCCTGGTCCTCCTTGCGTGTTTCCTTACAATGCAAAGTACTGCTGATTAAGAAGCTCTCTTACCGTTCCTTGTCAGCTGCAGAATTTGATGTTCCAGTCAAAGGAAGAGGAATCTCCTCCGAAAGCCATCGATTTCGGCTGCCCGGATTTTATAAAACTAGGTAATTAGATGTTGAATGCTGAAGATTCTTTTCGCTTTTTCTCAGAAGACATTCAGCAGATGCCGAGCTAAATGTGAAGAGGCATCGGAATTGATGGACTCACCAGTGTTATCTTTTCAATCTCGTTGATACCTTCAATTGATTGCAGGAGAGAAGTTCCGAGACATTAATGGCAGTCTTAACTACATTGCTCCTGAGGTATTGAAACGCCAATCAGGACCCGAATCAGATGCGTGGAGTATCGGCGTCATGACTTATGTCCTACTGTGTGTGAGGCTCCCTTCTAGGACACGACTGATGACGGTATATTTAAGCAGGTACTTGCATTTCACATGGTGAGCGTAGTTCATGTAATCAATGAATGCAGTGAGTGAATGTTGAACGGAGTGATGCATCAGTCCAATCCTTGCGAGAAAGGGAGGGAAACATCAGGAAATCCTGTACCTTAGAAGCCACGTGAGAGCAACGAGGGTAAAGTTAAGGATGTATCTACGTTATTTGGGAGGTCGATGTTGTAAATGCAGTTCACACACCGAAAAAACTAAGAGTTCACACACCGAAAAAACTAAGTGATTGAACAGAGAGATACGTAGAGTCGCACTGCTTTGCACTCAATCCCACATGGGCATGTCAAACGTAGGGAAAAGCGGGGAAGATCTTGTACCTTGGACAGCATTTCCTTTGCGAATTCCTTTCTCTGTTTTCCCTTATGCAGCTACTTAATTCCTGCAGATCTTGTGATGCGAACCTGATTTTCGACGCCAACCCTGGCCGAACATAAGCAATGCTGCCAAAGATTTCGTCCAGGAGTTACTGGTAAAGGATCCTCTGGCTAGAATGACTGCCGCTCAGGTCCATTGTGTGTCTTGGTTTTGAATAAACCGACTGTATAGCATGCTGGGATGAATGCACTGCGCTTATCTTCACCGTAAAAGTAATCTTACGGGTTTCTGGTTACATGTGCCGTCTCTACTTTTTCAGCCCATCCTTGGTTTCGAGGGGGAAGCGCACTGAAGTACCTATAGACATATCTGTTCTGCATAACATCATGCAATTAGCACAGTACAGTTGTTTCAAACAATTTGCTTTGCTAAGTTTGCAAATTCCTGGAGCTTTTAGTGCATGCTAGAGAGACCTGCCGAGCGCCTCTCGTTAATTTTATTTTGTTTCTTTCATAGGCTCCCTCTTTACCTTGTGAATCACCACTTGCAGGCTTTGGCCGACACACTCAAAGGAGAGGAACTGCCTGATCTCATGGATCAGTTCGATGCCATTGATGTTGATAAAAACGATTCCATTGGTTTTGAAGAAATGAGACAGGTTGATTTTCCGATTTCAGACAGGTACAACAGTACAATGCCACTTCCGCACATCTACAATCTCCTCTACTGTTGGGAAACGAGAAAACTAACAGAGACGGTTTCTCTGCAGGCCCTCGCCAAAGACCTTCCTTGGAAGTTGAAGGAATCATGGGTATTGGAGATTCTTCAAGCCGTAAGCCTGTCTCTATAGATAATTCAGCATTTTTGCTCTTCCATATCAATCTGAACCTCAATTAACTTCTTCTCTCATTAGGAGAATTACACGACTATGTTTTTCTCCACAATAGTTTCTATAGCAGCGAATTTGAGCAAAAGAATTCCATGTGACTTGCACTACGGTTTCCTATCCTCTGAAGTGCTCCAAGCACATGTTTCCTCTCACTTCATTCAGATCGACAGGACAGCAATGAGGATGGACTAGTGGATTTTTGCAAATTTGTCTCCGGCACTCTTAATGGTGCATCAACTGAAGGAGCATGACAAGGAGAAGTTACTACGGAGATCGCAGGCTGCTTTCGAGAAGTTTGATCTCGATGGGGACAGATATGTTACCCTGGGAGTCCTTAGAATGGCAAGTGTCCTTGTCCTCACTCTTCAGCCTCAATCTAACGCTAGTTTCAGGCAGTTTTAGGCCTAGGTAAAGTTTTTTTTCTTAAGCATTTTACCTTGGTCTCTCCAGTAGTCATTGGGTCTGCTACAACGAACGCAATACATGATTGCAGTTCTTTCATTACTTACTCAGACTTACATAGCGCTTGTGAGGATGCAATATGAAACTTTATGCAATCAGTCAAGTGCCCAGAATGAGCAGTAGCTCTGTCTAAACTAAGATAAGGTTATCAGCACAATTTGTCCGATGATTTGTTTGTGTCTCCAGCACACTGGATTTCTGCTGACTCACTTTAAGAGGCTGACACTGATGAAGATGGGAAGATAAGCCTATCAGAATTTCGCAGACTGCTGAGAAGTTAAAGAGTACGAGCTCGCAAAACGTCACCACCCTGTTGAACTTTCAGGATTCATGGAAGGATGTACGTTCTCTTGTTTTTTGTTCGGGATTTCATTCATCGTCCCCCCTAAAAATTGTGTTGTGATCACAAATTATGCATCTAAGGAAGCGTATCGTAAGTTTCCCTCAAGCGTCTCCACGAAGATTAGATGCTGTCTTTTGTCAGCAAAGTTGATAATCATCCATAGGCTTTGTGGCTATGCATTGTAATAGACCATTGACTGCAGAGATTTAGTAATTCAACTCTGATATCCAGTCTTTCGAGCAATCGGTTTGGCAGCGATGGCAGCGATAGGAGGACGGGTGCATGCTGCAGAAAACACGGAAATAGTCAAACCGATGTCCGCTGTTCCCGGAATTACCTCCCATTTCAGCTCATAGCTCTCAAATTAGTGTGCATGCTCTTGCTTGGCTATTCTTGGTAATAAGGAACAACAGATTCGAACCGGGAAATATCCTAAAGGAGCTCAGGTTGTTTATTTTGACCCAAACAAAGCAATGAATAAACAAGCCGAAGCACGTCGTATCAGTATGAGTCATGCCCAGATGAGCACTTCACCGTATCTAGCAACTCCATGTAATAATCTATGCACGTATGGACGTATGTGTGTTACAGAAAACGATTCGACTCCGGTAGAGCTGACATCATGCATCGATGCCCAAGTTGAAAGAGAAGAAAGAGTCTGCAAATACACGGCTTCTGCGCAAAACTGGCTCCGGTTCTACGGTTACGCATCACTTAGTGAATATAAAAGAATACGATGCAGTTACTATCGCCCAAATTGTTAATTTCGCAAGTTGCAATCCAGAGAGGCCCCTACCATGCATCGATAGCTCGGATCGATTCGGCACGCGATGTGAAGATCAAGCACACGGCTGACGATGCAATAACAATCCCGACGACAAAAACCAAGAATTTCCTCTAGGGAAACCCGTGCCCCCGACTGGTCACTAATCTTAACCACAGATTCGCGCCCGCGCCTGCATTTTCCGGTTATTACGTTTGCATGGGACGAAGTCAATGGAGCCTCGAGTTCGAGCCTTGAACGGTTCGAGCCTTGAACGGTTCAAGCACATGCTTGTTATCGAAAGACAACGAAGCAAATCCTCCACGATTCAATCATCAAGATTTTAAAAAAACTAGCAATACGACGGAGTCATCGTCCATTTCCGGTGAAAGCGACATCGCTTTGTTCATGTCGGATGGATAAACTCATAAGGTAATAATTTCGAGGATGGTTATCCGATATTTCGATGATCCACGGGGATGAACGTCGCCATCGGGTGACGGCGACGCGACCAATCAAGCAGGCCAATGCTTAGAAGCGCCGAAGGTGGCCGGAAACATGCAAATTTGACCGGCTCAAAACGACCACTCGAAACGAAACCCAAGCCGCCCTCCCCCTCCAGTTGCTCTAGGATTTTGACATCATCATCGGATGCGTGCACCGCCACTGCACCTCCAACTCCGCACGCTGCAAGAAAGCTCGGACCCTTTCGATGGCGACGGCGACTGCGAGGACGAACCGTTCAGGCCCCTCCGTTTGAACCGTTCAGCAGATCTCTCGAGCGCAATTCGTAAAATCTCTTTTACACAAAGAAAAGTTTTGTGAGTCAAAAAGCAGGGCTGTCGTGCTTTGCGGAACTGAGCTTTCGCTTGTGCCCCGGGACTTTCCTTCTCGGCATGTGCACATGGATGGACAAAGGGCGGGGTCCTTCTTGCCCACTTCTGCAATAAAGGGTTTCACTTTTTTCCTTTTTGTGGGGCAATGTCGGCACGGCAGGTATGCTTCGAAACCGGACAAAACCAAATTTCTCCACGCGTGCATCGCCGTATCTGTCTCTGTAGATAGCAGGATGTACTGCACCCTGGGGATGAGCATCGGATCGGATCGGGTCGGTTCGGTTCGGTTCGGTAGTTGAACCGAGCCAAATTGGCCCGGACCGACCGGTTCAACGCCGGGCCGGTTCTAGGGAGAACCGGTTCAGTTCTCAATTTCAGATCGAAACCTTCCGTTTTAATCGAGAATCAATTTGAACCGGTATTGAAGCTTCTTGCTTTTGCATCCGAACTATGATTTTTCAACGACGACCTAACTACTTGACTAACATATATATGTACTTTTATAAGGAAATGACGAGACTTCTGTGTTTTATTTAGAGAATTCGATTTTTTATGCAAAACAAGGAAGGAAAAAAGAAACAAGTGTGCCGGCTCTAGATTTTTGAAATTTTTAGAACCGAGAGTCACGGGATCTGTTCCCAACTATAAATTAGGGAACGCTCACCCGAGAACCGATCATTCGACGTTCGTCCCCCGGTGGTGAACTGTTGCGATAGTAGCGCAAAAGGGTTTTTTTTTTTTCCAATCAGCAATTTCAGTGAAGTCCTACATGTACGATAAAGGCCTTTTTCGTACGGGCAGCGTCGGCAAAATAGCTCGGAAACTGGATAGACCAATTTCTCGGCACGTGCCATGATGCACTCTCCGTTTTTTTCAGTGTCCTTTGTTTTGCTGGTCATTGACTTTTTGTGAAGTCCTTTGGGCTTGGCTCCCACTTTTTTTTTTCCCTCGGAAAATTAATAATTTAAAAAATATTTTTTTATTATCTTAATTATCTTTATCGCTTAACAAAATAGTTGATATCGCGAAAAATCCCAAACCAGTACACCCGTGATCAATTTAATCCAAACTAATTTTTTGACCATCAAAAACCCCAAACCGGTACACGTGACAAATTTACCATCTGTTAAATTGGATTAATATAACGAAAAACTATAAATTGGTAAATCCGTGACAAACAGAGGCCGGTACATTTGTCAATTTCCACGTGTCATCGAATTCGAAAATTTAATGGTAAAATTTAACAGAAGGTAAATTTATCATAGAATCAAAAAATTAGTTTATGGTAAATTTGGTGCGTATCCTTGGTTCTGCATATTTTTCTTTTGTCATTCTTTTTTCAACTTCACTTACCAAACATTTTTCGGAGACAATCGAAAAGTCCAAAAAAAAAAAATGAAATGCCTTTTCGGCTGCCATTGTTTTTCCACGAAATCGACAACCAAGCGCGTGGAGAAACTAGCGGACTTTATTTGACTTTTATTTCCTAATAAGGCCGTATTGTCGGCCTCCCACAATGCAAAATTAGAATATTCGACCCATCAAAATTTCAGCGGGCCATTGCATTGATTAGCCGAATAATGAAAAGGATCGATCTCTATACCATCCTATAATTTCTAAGAAATTTTTTTTCTCGATCCACTGTCAATTTTTGCTATACATATATATTTCTTGGCACTAAAGTTGGAGCAAGCATTATATTTTCTATGTATTTCCATAAACAGTGAAAATGACACAAACAGTCTATGAACTTTAATCAATATATAATTTGATCTTTGTACTTTTAATTTGATCAATGTAATCTCTGAATTTTAACTTAATGTTCAATGTGATTCCTAAATATATTAAATTAAACATTTTCTAAAAGTTCAAAAATGATATTGAATAGATTAAAAGTTCATGGATCATATTGAACATTAGATTAAAGTTTATGAATTACATTTGAATAAATTAAAATTTTAAAAATTAAATTATATATAAAATTAAAATTTAAAAATTATTGGTGTCATTATCCACTGTATGCATGGATGTGTGTACCCATCGATCATCATCTTATCCGTATCCTATGTGCCGTATCTGTCCTCTTCCTTCTTTTGGTTCTGGGGTCACATCGAGGGTCGGATCTTGATCGCCCTGTCCTTTCTACGGCCGGCCATGTGACCATTGAAGTGATTGATTAGCCTAAAGCATCATCAGTTTATTCCTCCTAATTGAGTTGGTAGGCCCTTTGGAGCATAATCATTAATCATTAATCATGCCAATTTGACCGAAACCGATACTTAATCGACCGTTAATCATCAGGATTATAAAACATCTAACTAATTCGATGGATCATGTAAGTCACGTGTCTTTACATCTCAATGAGTCTTTCCTTATACGAGATTTTGTGAATTAACTTCATGATTTTAAGATGTTTTGTCTCTCTCTTTTTTTTTGTCGTGTGCTTGTTGAAATTCAACATCGGGCAAAACGATGTGGATCTCATTATAAATGGGAGGGAATCGAGGAGACATACAAAGAGAGAGGAGAGTGATGCTCGATATTTAAATATTCTCAAATCATGCGTCTAAATCATCGATATGAGTCGGGACGGCCCCGAACAGAATGACAGATCCGAGGGAGTCAAGGCTAATAAACATTGTTCGATCTCTAACGTAAGATTCGTCAAAGAGCTAGATTTCTCGAGTTCGATCCAAACTAAATGCCAGAAATCAAGATTGTGTATAATGGTTGTTTGTCCATTCTCTAAGAGATCAAATGATATTTTTTCTGTGGACTTTGGGGGAGGCTCAAGCTCCAATCAAAGTGGTTGGGGTCTCTCTAGAGATAGCGACCCCATGGCCATGAATTTGAATTGTTAGATTCGTGAATTTCACCGTGCGTTCCTAACAGTATCCCGTCTTAACTTGCATCGCAAGAGACCCGATTTTGATTGAATATCTCCCGTTTGAGGACGACGGATCGATAGACTAGAACCATTGTATGGAGAACAACAATTCGAGACTCTTAACCTGTTCTTTTCTTTTTCTTCTTTCTCCCTTTCAACTCCTTGCAAACTTGAGAACTCACGAAATCGCTCGAGTTTCACAAGCAATCTCAAATGGGCATGACCCAAAAGGGTCTGAAAACGTGTAGGTAACACGACACTCTCGAGATGCCAGGCCTACGAAGAGCACTTAAGAAAATAAGCCATGAACGATCTTGATTGCCATTTTAGGAACTCGGTAGTAGGGGTGAGCAGTTTTAAGTTCCGTACAAGTTTCACTTAGACTTGAAACCTGCCCATGAGAACATGTTTATCATTTTTTGAAATCTAAAACCTACCCTCCATATCTCGGAATCTTGAACCTACCTTATCACAGGTTTTAAAGTCGATTTCAGGATCTACCCAGATTCCCATGTGTATTATTAATTAAATAATTGTAGTAAATCATCATATTTAATGACAACTACTTACTGCTACGATCCACCGACCATAACTTATATTTAGAGACATGAAGAATATAAAACATTAACAAGTCATAAAATGAAAGCTCAAACTAGTGGTTCTCGATTATACACTTATTGTCCAATGTTATGGAACACCGCAGGATCACGCGAAGACATAAACCAAGAAAAATTACAAAAAACTTGTTTAAGGTTTCAAGTTCCAGGTACTTGGAATCCACTCGTCAAAATAGGTTTCCCAATTTTTAGAGTCTAGAACCTACCATGTATATATCAAAATCTATAATCTACAGATTTCCATTGGTCAGGTTCTCAAGTTTCAGGTTCCGGTTCTACCCTGGAACTCACCCCTACCTGATAGTTCAAGAGAGCTTCATCATTTACACAATAGGACACAATTTTTTTTTTTATAGAAATAATCAACTCGCATTTTGGCAAAGAGTAAAAATATATATAAAAAAAAGAGCTAATAAAAATTGCCTATATATCAATCCAAGCAAATATTATTTAACAAATCACGAGCAAGCTGGAGCTCTCGAATCAAGATCTCACGTCCTTTCTCTGGTCACCATGCTTCCGCTAATGGTCACTATATTTTAGCTCTTCATTTTTGTGTGATCACAATAAGCTGGTTTCAATTGGAAAATTGTGGGTCGAACTCAAAAAATAAAAATAAAATACTAAATTCTCCGTGAGACTAGAGGGAGGAAATGAAGTGAAAAAGATTATGGACCCACCTATTTCAATTGTCTGGAAAATTCTAAATTTACCGTACGGCGATCAATTCAATTTTGAACTTTTCAATCTTTTTAATTTGCCCAATCGAGTCCAAAGCCTGTCGACCATTTTCCAATGTAGATTCAGGCCAGAAATCGCCGACGTGACAATCTCGCCAGTGCCGGTCATCCTTATATCTCACGACCGGCATGTGATGTACAACAGGCCGTGGACTTTATTTACTCTGGATTCCCGACAAGGAAAAGCGAGATGGCTAAGAACGAATCGACACGTGATGATAAATAGAGGGAGGGGAATACGCGCCACATTCTTTAGCTTTTTCCCTTTAGAAAAGAAAGCAAAGCAGAGCAAAAGCAAAGCAAAAGCATGCATTGTCGATGATTCTTGAGAACGGTATTGAAAGCGATGATGATGATGATGAGTGCGGTGGTGCGGATCCACGTTGGTTGCGCTCGAGCGAGGGGCCGTTCCGGCAAAAAAGAAATGGCAACGGGGGCAGTAGGTAGGGGAGCAAAAGGACGAAGGGCTCGTCCCCCAAAATAATGAGTTAGATCGTTTACTTTAGCAGTAAGAATTCCCGCCTCATCTCTCTGATACTTTTGATTCGAGTGCGAAAAAGTCAAAGCACGATCGTTCGGGACCTGGTAGCCGAAACACCCCGCGCCGTTTGCTCGTGAAATTTCCGGTACGTGCCTCATGTACATCCGGCCGTACTTCCGCCTCCTGTTGTCGATTCGGTTGCGCTGACCCGGTTTCGCTCGTTTCAAGCTATAGAGTTTATGCATGGTTTCGTTACGAGGGTTGATGATATAAACAGTCTCTGAATTTTGGTCTAAAGTATAATTCGATCTCTAAACTTTTAATTTGTTCAATGTAATTTATGAATTTTGACCCAATATTTAGCATGGCTCCCAAATTTCTAATTTATTCAGTGTTATTTCTGGACTCGTGATATACGTTTAACGTAACGATATCGAACAAATTAAAAGTTCAGGGACGACGTAGGACAAATTAAAAGTTCAACGACTATATTATATATTGAATCATAGTTCATGAATTATTTTATATCATTATCTAGTGTTACATTGTTGGAAGACTTTTAACTAAACATACATTTTTTTTGGCTTTTTTTTTTGGGGGCGGGAGAGCAGGGGGGGTTGGCTTTGATGGAGGAAAATCTCAGTTCCTCCCAACGCTGGGCGCAAGTTGCTGCGAGAGGAGATTCATTGAATCAAATAATGTCACGAAATTGGAACCAAAGAGATAAGAAATTTTAAGGATCGGGCGAATGGGAGGAGACACCGCCACCTCATATCCACTTCGCGTTAAAATCCCCTACCCGACGCCGACTCGGATTTGGATAACCCAATTTTGCTGACTCATTCGACATCAGGATAAGGCATTTCACCTTTTCACCGCCCTTAAAAATCCAAAATTATAAAAATGACCCAAGTAAAACGAAACTATAAAAGAGGGATGATGGCACAAACGGTCGCTGAACTTTGATCCGATGTACGATGTAATCCATAAATTTTTAATTTGTTCAGTGCGATTTTTATACTTTCGATTCATGTTTGATGCAATCCTCGAACTATACGAAAATAATCAATGTAATCTCTGAACTTAAATTGATGGAAAAACTATATTGAACAATTTCATATGGTTTATGGACTAAACCGAACATTTACCTAAAGTTCATATACTACATTACATATTGAGATAAAATTATATTAAATAAATTAAAATTTCAGAGAACACGTTGCAGTTGGGCCAAAGCAAAGAGAATGTTTGTGTCATTTTCTAAAAAAAAAAATTACTATTGGCTCCAAATTGGGCACTTGGTACAATTTGACTGTTTTCATGGGGCATCCTTATCCAATTGAATTTGTTACTTTTTTCAATCACGCCCCTCATGATCCACGCCGTTCCCTGTTTCATGAGGTCTCGATTTTCGCGGTCGCAGTGCCAAAAACGCTGCGTTTTTGGGGCGTCTCTGCCCCCCTGCCGTTATAAGAACGAATACGCTGCCCTTCTCAAGCCGCGCCATAACAGAGTCCCGCACCGTACCATGCTGTCGCTCTCCGCTCCTCCGCGCCTCCTCCGCCCCTCAGCCGCCCCCGCTCCGCCGCGCGCCGCCTCCCTCAGCCCTCGCGCCTCCCCCTCCTCGTCCCCCTCCGCCGCCGCCGCCGCCGCCGCCTTCACGTCCTCCGACGCCAGGCCCCGCGCGCCGCCTTCCCCGTCGTCCCCGCCCCCGCAGCCGCACCGCGTCCTCCGCCGCCACGGGATGCAGCCGGCGTGCACGTCCCTCTACGAGGTCCTCGGCATCCCCGTGGGCGCCACGTGCCAGGAGATCAAGGTCGCGTACCGGCGCCTGGCCCGGTCGTGCCACCCCGACGCGGCGGCGATCGGCCGGAAGGGCGCGTCGGCCGACGAGTTCATGAGGATCCACGCCGCCTACTCCACGCTGTCGGACCCGGAGAAGCGCGCCGTCTACGACAGCAGCCTGTTCTGGAGGAGGAGCAGGCCGTTGACCGTCGTGTCCGGAGGCGGCGGCGGCGAGAGCTACAGGGGGAGGAACTGGGAGACGGACCAGTGCTGGTAGGCGCCCGAGCCGGCTCACTGATTCGCGATCCCCCCCAGACTTTGGGACTGATTTTAGGGATTTAGCTGTACATATACAAAATATCGAGTGGAGCTTTAGCTTTTGTTGTGTAGTGCAAATACGAAGCAGAGTTATGGAGTCAAGGTGAAAAAAAGTATGAAAGGTGCCTGATTTTGGTAGGCACACCATCTGATCTGATTCTGGGTATTGTGACCGATTTGAGATTGGAGATCGAATTCTTGCTGCGTTTTTGGTCAATCGATTACCAAAGGAATTGAAGGGATGCTCTTGATTATCCAATCGCATCCTTTTTTTATCTTCTTGTTCTTGTTCTTGTTTTTTTTTTTTTTGGTAAGGGTAAATGTGGTGTTCTTGTTCTTGTTGTTCCCTTAAAAGTCAAAGAAAGTTCTTCCCCAAATGAGAGGTCGAGAATCGGTCGACGCAACTATGGTTGCATCTCAGATTCATGAGATGGGCCATGGAAGCCATTGAAATTCATGGGTGTCAAAGCTTGGGAAGAAGTAGTGATGGTGGTGGTGTGAGTTGAATCTGGCCAAACCCCAGATTTTTCTTCCTGCTTCTGTTGCAATCAGAGAGCTTCGCCAAAATATCTAGCCATACAAAATGAATGGTTGGCGGCGATCTTGGCTTGGGTGATCTGTGCTTTTGCATGGACACTGCTTTTTCTTCCTATTGTCTTTTTCATTGGAAGCAGGAATTCGTCCAAGCGATTCGTGGGTCTGGCCAAAAGCTCGAGTATCGTTTATATATGAATTTATGTCGGATTGTCTGGTGGTCCGCACGGTCCGATCGAAAGACGAACTTTGCCCTTTAGAAGAAGTGGGTGCGTGAAATTCGGACACCATGATGATTTCTTTGCCTAGGCAATTTCTTGAAGCCCGGAGAGGAAATCAAGATAGAGATCTAAAAATGGGTGCATGAGCTGATTCGAACGACCCCGCGATTTCAGCTGATTGCAACATCGCATTTTAGGAATTTAGCCTTTGACATTGAAGCTATCCATGATGGATGGAAGGGCGCCGCTGGCCGTGGCTTTGCATGTGTGCCCTTTGACATCTGATTCGCATACAGACATTGAGAAAGGAGATCGGATTAGAACCGGAGATCAAAGGAGTCCTAGGGGACAAGAACACCTCCAGCCGACCGTTCTTTTTGGTTCTTGTCTTGTGGACCAATCCACAGGAAAGGTCCGAGCACGTCAAACAAAAACCACAATCGCATCGCGGTGACGTGATGTATCGGTTTTGTAAACTAATCTCATACGAGAGATACATTAAGGATCGATCCACATCGTTGTTCGAATAATCTAGGCCACTCGAGCCAAGCTTGTGAAAAAGGGAAGTATGAATAGTAGCTCCTGAAACCGACGAATTACATTATGTGCTTTGCGATTGCGAACAGCCTAGGGTGTCCTAGGGAATTGCTTTTTGCTGTTCCTAGGTAAAAGGGCAATACTAATGGACACGGATCATGGTGATGCTATTCCATATCGCGACGTACATGTGCAATCTCGGCCTTTCGTCATGCAAGCCGACATGCAGAGCTCACGTAAGCTCCATATAGTCACAACGGAGATGAACATTGTTCGTATGAGAATGCGATGATTTTAAATGTCATATTTGATTGATGGTAAAGGAGAATGAAATTTCATTTTGCCATTCTCGTCCTTATGTACTTATCCGGACTCTGGATGTCAATTTCGTTTGGCCTTCTTTCCAGAATACACTGGTAATTCTTTTAACTACAGGCTATGTCCCCCAAGATTTCCTTTCTTAACTACTTTTGCGTTTGGCTAGCAATAAACGTAGACGCGGGATCTGAAAACCCTCCTTGTCATAGAGCTCCAATCAAGATTTGCCTGCGAATTATACACTGTAGTTGGCTACGCTAGCGGCAAAAGCGAAGGTGATCATCAGGTATATAATCAAATTAGGGGTCGGCGACAGCACCGACATCGCATCTGTTGAACCACCCAATTACTCTCACGAGGTCGCAACATTGCAGAGTTTTAACTGGGCTATGTTGCTAGGGAATGATGCTCAAGAGCTGCCTTGAGTCGAGTGACCTGATGTGGTAAGTAAGTCATGAGCAAGAGGAGGAAGACCGGAGGAATTGCGAAAGTGACCGGTAAAACACAATGCCCCAAAGTCCCCATCTTTCCGGACGATGAGCGGAAAAGTTAGGAGGATCTACGAACCTAACTGGAGCGGAAAAGTTAGGAGGATCTACGAACCTAACTGGAGCTCCAGCTAGAGCGAAGCTAGTAGCTGTTTTGGTGATTAATAAAGCAGCGACAAATTGCCCAAATCAATCTGAAGTTTTAACAGCTTAGTTAGCTCTGATCTATAACGATCATCGAGTCCCTGTGTCGAACTTTAGTCCAGACTTCACATGACCTTGCCATTTAATGGTGAGAGCATAGCAGTTGGTCGAAGAAAGGCGAATGGCCATCTCGAAACAGCAAGTGTTAGAGACGCACGATCTGTGTGATCGTCCAGCAAGCTGCAATCTTATTACTTAAGCGCGACGAGTGCTATCAAAAACAGATGTTACCTAAAAAGATGTTAAGCCTTTGAACTCTTAAGTGACTGTCTATAGGATAATCTCTCAGCATAAGGAAACTGAATCCTGCTCGAAGACCGTGCTCTTCAGGTGTAAGGGCACTTCACCATAACATTCAGGGTAGCGGAATGAAACTTCAATATCAGACCTAGGAGATTATTCTTCAAGATCAGTCCGTTATCTATTGAAATCTTCAGGGTCATTGTTGTCGTTTGGAAAAAAGGAACATCGACGCGTATAAAGAGTTTGGGGAGCTCATATCTCTTCTTGGGTCTCTACTCTCGCGCTGGGTTTCGAGGAATTCAACATGGCGCGTTGCCGCCGGCCTCGAACCGAACAACAAAGAATCAGTGAACAGAACGATCCATAGGCCTCAAGTGACTTGCTAATGGCAGGTACTCACAAACTGCTCGCCGTGGCAATATCATCCGCATGACCGCAAATTTCTATACAGCACAGCAGTCAGCCTCATTACTGATCTGGAGCAAATCTCGTCGAACACGTGCACTTCGGATCGAACGATTGGACTCTCGAATGGTTCATCTACAGTGGAAGATGGGTCTGATTCATATCAGCTGTCGATTCTAATTTGAGATGAACCGTCCTGAGATTGTCTTTAGCTCATCACCCAAGTTGACAGGACTTCATCAATCAGTACCAGTTCCCATAATCTTCACCACCAGCCACCAGTGCAGATCAAGAGACCCTATTAACCAAAGCATACAATCATTGCAGTCGCATAGCTGATCGAGCGAGTTGATCGAGGCGAGAGGTTTCGCCCCCGTTCGAACTCGGGCAACGATCAGCAAAAAGCCGCTTCTTTCGCACCTTCACCTGATTAAAATAACTGGCCCCGAAGGACACGAGCCCCGACTGACCATGTTCCTCGACGTGCCAACCAATGTACCTTACGATCGACAACGTAGCTAGGTAGCGGTTTCGCAGAGTCCCGGATCAAGAACAAAAATTCCCCGGGACAATGAAGTTAAAAACACCAGATGAATCCTAAGTGTCAACCGCCCTCCGGTCTTTTCGTTCTATAGTTCGATGATGATGATGATGATAAGAAAAGGAACCATCCACTTCCGCCGACCTTAATGATTTAGTTAATTAGGGAATTAACATAATTTGATCCGGACGTGTTTACATTCAAAAAATACATAATTAATTAATTGAGATTTTTTTTTCAGTTTAAAAAATATATATTTTTCAAGAGATTTATTTATTTATTACTTAGTTAGGACTTAGGAAGTATATAATTAAATAAAATAAGATAAGATCGAAAAAATCTTTGATCAGAAATTCGAAGGGGCGTCGGAGTCCTTACAAGTGTAGGGCTCGCGATTAGGGTTTTTCGCTTTATATAAAACCGCCCCCCCCATTCCTCGCCCCGTCCCTTCTCTCTCTAGAACACCACCGAAGCCTCTCTCTCTCTCTCTCTTTCTTCTTTCTCTCTCTGTGGGTGATCCTTCGATCGATCGGATCCATGGCGGATCAAGGGAGGTGCGGCGGCACCGTGCTGTGGTTCAACGACGTCAAGGGGTTCGGCTTCATCAAGCCGAGGGACGGCGGCGAGGACCTCTTCGTCCACCAGTCCTCCATCAGGTCCGACGGATTCCGCAGCCTCGCCGAGGGCGAGGAGGTCGAGTTCTCGGTCGTCACCGAGTCCGAGGGCAAGTCCTCCGCCGTCGACGTCACCGGCCCCGACGGGGCCCCCGTCAGGGGGAGCGCCAGGGACGGCGGCGGCGGCGGCAGGGGCGGCCGCGGGTTCGGCGGCAGCTGGAAGGGCGGCGACAGGTTCGGCGGGGGTGGCGCCGGTGGCTCCGGATGCTATGTCTGCGGCGAGGTGGGGCACTTGGCGCGGGACTGTGACCGCGACCGCGGAAACCGGGGCGGCGGCGGCGGAGGGGGTTCCGGGGCGTGTTTTAACTGCGGCGGGATTGGCCACATGGCGAGGGATTGTCGCCGGAGTACCAATGTTGGGGGCGGAGGAATAGGAGGCAGTTCCTGCTTCAATTGTGGTGGTTTTGGGCATATGGCGAGGGATTGTACTAGTAGGGGCAGCGGCGGCGGTGGCGGCAGTGCCGGCATCGGCGGTGCTTGCTATAACTGTGGTGCACCTGGTCATATGGCGAGGGATTGCACCGCTGGCGGTGGAAGCAGATTTGGCGGCGGCGGCGGCGGCAGCGGTTACAACAGTGGTGGCAAGTGCTTCAACTGTGGTGAGCAGGGGCATTTTGCCAGGGAATGTACTATGATCTCTTGAAGAAGGGAAAAGGGAAAGAAGAGTAATAATACATATTTCTCTTTTTTTTCTTGGTTATGCTTTGGTTCACCTTTTCATGTTTTGTTGGTTTGAGATGATATACATAGGATGTTTTGGAGATTTTAGTTTGTTTCTATCCCTTTTGGTTTCCTGCGTTGGTCAGTGAGGATGACAAATTGGTTAACTTCTAATTGAGCTATTTTGACCTCAGTGGAACTGATGGGTGCTCTTATTCAGTTCTGTGTTGGTGATGCCTTAGTGGCTTCTTTTTGAAGTTTGTGGTTATAGTATTCACATGGATTGAGTGGTATTGATTCTTGACCTGGCAGAGGTCATTAAGCAAGTGTCAATTACTGTTGAAGGATGGCGTTGCAATAGTTCTCAGTATGCTCGGTGTGACAACGGCATTATTTATTGCTCTGAGATGCATACTGAGAGGAAGATGACATGTTCTAATTGCTTAAAGTACTGGTCATTGTCAATAGACCAGTTGGATTGGGAAAAAAATTTGTAGCTGCTGGGAAGCTTGCCAAATGCAGCTAAGAAGATGCAGGCAATGACCTCTCGTGTTCACTTTGCTATTCATGACTTAATAATTTCTACCTTTTTTACCATCTATACACATTATGATAAAAATGGGATGTTTCATGCATCGATAGTTTCGAATTTACTCTTGTTTCGAATGGCTATAACCAGTTCTTTGAAATATAGGGTACCAGGTATATTGCTTGTACTATAGTGACAACAGCAACAATGGGTCAATGCTTTTTCAGTGGGAATATCACGTTACAATATATTCTGTGACACCTTGTTATTCCCATTCCCTTAAGCTCCAAATCTTCCATAAGTTTTAACTGTAAACTCTTAGTGTCTTTATGTATGGTTTTGGTTTCACTCATGTCTTCTTAATTTTCGCCTACTTCTTAACATGCTGTTTGACCTGTTAAGTTACCATGAGATTACATTGCTCATATGGAGAAGCATTTCGTGGTCCACATTCATCTTTATTGAGTTAACTGAATGAGGATTATTCAGTTTTTGCTCAATAGATGTATGTTTCCTTGGTAGATAATTGTACTCTAGATGAATTATAATAACTGTAGAGACTAATGGATACACTAGAAAGTGATTCATCCCGTCATTATTCTGTATTGAAGCCATTGGAAGTTCTGTACCGTGGGCAGCTTTCAGAACAAATTTGCTTGTGGCTGTATACCCTTGCTTTGTCGATACTCGAGCATGCATGTAATTTGGAGACTTTTGATCTTTTCCTGTTTGGTCTTTGCAATTGATTTTCAAGGCCTTCCTGATCATGAGAATCTGGATAGCCCATTTTTGTTCAACTGATATTGGAATCCTTTAGCCTATGAATTTGTTGTGTTCTGCTTGTCGTTTTTGCGGCGAATGACAGTTGTTTGATTAGATATACAATGCAAATCTTGGTTTCTTGATGAATGAAGAATGACATAGTCAGTGATGCCAGAGAAAGTGTAGAGAAGTAGGAGGCAACACAAATGAGAACTTGAATAGATAGGTCGCTCGCCAATCGTAGGTAATTAACCTAGGAGATAAGAGCAAATACTCGCCACCCGTAGGAATTCACCTAAGGGATAAGAGTAAAACAAGATATCCTTTTTGTTCTCAAGCCAAAGGCTCAAATTTACTCAAAATAAGTCTTACTTTGTTATTCATCATAGCATGCGTATATAGAGCATGGAACAACCTTCCAAGCTTGAGTAATTACTAGGACTCTTTGGAAAACCAAAAGACTTGTAGGAAAGATGAACAATATTTACTAGAAAACAACCATAAATAAATAAGGACTCTAAAAACTTGAATGACATTAACTAGATCTAGAAAATGTATGAGAATTAAATGTAACCGATTGAAGGTTTTTATGACTTTACCATTTTCCAAAGTGGTTAAATTAATGGCCTTCATCTTTTGAAGGAACCGAACAGTCTTCTGTTCGTTGTAATCGAAGAGTCGACTTGATGTCGACAATATCGACAAGAATTGCCTTGGTGTCGATAATAGCGGCAAGAGTCGACAACTCAATGTCTTCAAAGAATGCTCCGGCATCAAACAGTCTGGAATAACTTTTGATGATCTAGAGTTTACATTCTCAGGGTGAGGTTTTCTACTCTTGGATAGGCTTTCAGTTTGCAACGAGGCCATACTGTCCCTTTAGACGTCAAGTCAATGTAGCCGGTAATTTGGGGAGTTTGAGAGTGCAGTAGAATCCTTTAACACTATAGTAGGTCTAAATTACTCTGATAGTACAATCAAATTTGTTTTCAATTTCTGTAATGTTCATATCTTTGAATTTGCTAGTAGACTTCATTTCGACTTCCTATAATTACATTTGTGGCATTGAAGGCAGATCATGAAGCTATAATTTTCTGTGCTCTCGACATGCACATGTCAATTTCGCGCGAAGGTGTGTCCATGTACTTTTTGAACCATGACCGAACTTACTTCCCTAAATGGCTCAGATGCAGGGGGTGTCCTGCAACAGGGGCAATATGGCAGGGCAGGAGAGCTTTGCAATGTTTCTGCGAAGCACCGTGTGATGCCCACCTCTGCGTGCGTGGGACGCGAGGCAGTATCATAGGTAAGTTGTGATCGCCTCTCTGGTATAACAACGAAGGTTTAGGGAGCGAAACTACTGATTTGCTCCTCTTTCTTGGGAGAAGTTTGGTCCCTCCAACAATTTTGAGCTTCCGGTGAAAAGTATCGTCTCGAAGTATCCTATACTTTGTCGAACTGCATGGCATGGTAATGCTTTTTTTGGCCAAGGACAGACAGACCATAAGGAGATTAACGAGAAGCAAACGAACGACACTCACCACCGCCCGCAGCGGCTGCGTTGGCTTGCGCTCTGATCCCCCCACGAAGGGACCAGAGTTCAAACCCCAGCGTAGTCGTTAGGGATTCTTAAGTGTGGCGCCGTGGTGGTGGGTCCTGCGCTAGCGTCACTCCAGGTTTACCTCTCCGGCTGTCGGCCGTGCGGGGGTTCCTGGGTTATCAAAAAAAAAAAAACGAACGACACTCCATCTGAACCACACCGTCCATGCAAGTGCCTGTTACAGTCTTGGTACGTGCTATGGGCGAATTCCATCCGGTTGCTATTGCAAAGGCCAAAGCTTTAAAGGCAACAAAAGCAGTGGCTTTGACAAGTTTCTCAACTTGCCTAATCTAGTGTCACTAGCATCTTAAACAGGATTTGCCAACTTGCGTGAAGATATGTAAGTACACAGTGTAATGCATCTTGTCCATCTCTATTTGACAAAGATTTGCCACCAGCCTTACTTTTAGTTTCACGCAAAAGAGTGTCCATGTTCTCTTTTGCCAACTTGCGGCACTCAAAAGATGAGTCAAGTCGGTTGCTTGTATCAGCTAATAACATTTATAAAAGGAAAAAGCACCCGTTTCTGCGTACTGATGCAACGTTTTCGACTTGTAATAAATAGAGGGGCCCGACAGAATTTTCAAGATTTGCGCCTGCTGCGATGGGTCAAAGGGCAAGAAGATCTTCGATTAATTTAGTGTTTACGCCCCCCTTAGTGGGCTTGATCTTTCATATCGTGTGGCGAATAAGAGGCTCTAGGAGCTGTGTGGAGGCCAAGGCTCTCTCATATTCCCCCACCCAAGCAAAAGGCCATGCTACCGTGGTGTCGCAGAGCGCTGCTGCAACTAGCGAGCGAGGTGTGCCCTTTTCAGGGTCAATGCCGAAGCCAGCGTTTATTCCATGCTTTTCACCAGAATCTGGGAATCTGAATAATTGGACCATTTTTTGCTTTGTGTGTGCCAAGAGGGGTGCACTATACCCAGGCCAGAAACTTTTACTAACTAGTGTGCTTGGATCTTCTATTATCGAGTACCGTTCTTTAGTCTTGAGCGTGAGCTTAGTATTCCGGGATGGTGACATATTATGCCATTTCTTTTTTGTTGGGAAAATGTCTTATGATAGTCTCTGTTCGGTTTCAAATTATGATTTGGATAGATGTGAATTGAAGCCGACCGTAGTTATGGTTTCCGTCTATATATCAATGTCGATAATTAGTGAGTTGAAGCAGTAAGCCTCTATGGTGGACGGCATCGAGATTGACAACACTAGATATTAGGCAATCATACCACAAGATCTCCTATGACTAGTATGGCCGTTGAATAAATCGGTGGCAGCGGTACTTCGGTGGGTAAGATTCGAATGTGTCGGTAATCATGTCATAAGTCAATCGATGATGCAGTGCGCGAGATTCACTAAGCAAGGCCTGGCCGGTGACTAGAAATGGCCCTCTTCTCCACATTGTTCACGTGAGCTGAGCCAGAGAGAGAGAGAGTCTATCCTAAGCTCTCCACCTTCCGTGGTCGGTCCGTGGACGCACCTTATTCATCTCTTATCTATTATTTTTCTTTTATTTCCTTTCATCAAAATTTGCTCGCAAGCCAATTTCACGGGCCTGATTCTTCTCTGAAAGACGACGAAAACAAATGTTATTATCTTGATCGAAGCCGTGTCGTCGTCTTTGAACTTGAAGCCTACCTTCCTGCTTCGTCTTTTGTTTGTGTCTGTCTTCGGGATGGAACCAATTTCCAGAGGCGGACGGACAGAATCCCAACGCCTTCTCTCCTCCTGCTCTGCGCACTCGGCCTTCCGTAAACTCGAAAGACTTCCATCCCCCCATTCAGTTTCATCATCAGCCTTTCGTTAATGGAATGACAACACCTGCCCCCTATGCACTCGCTCGTGTACAGAATTACAGTTCCCCGTGCACCACCCTCCCCCCCCCCACCCCCTACCCCCAAAAAAAAAAACAAAACAGAGAGAAATTAAAGCAGAGGACAAAGAAGAAAAAACAGAGGAAATTTGCGTGATTACGCAGAAAATCGCCGACTTCAACCGTGTCCCCACTTTCTCACGAAAGAACGATTGAGAAAATTAGAAAACCATGATGGGATTTGGCAAGTGGTGGGGGTGGTTACATCACCTCCCCAGTCAGGGGCCCCCACCTTCGTCCGTCCCGCTTATAAAACCTCCCTCCCTTCCCTCCTCCATTTGCGCTTCAAAAATTTTCCCACACAGAACTGATGTGATTCTGTATATCTTAGAAAACATTCATTCTTATACCATTATATCTTGAATTTCGAGACAGCTGCTCGTTCTTAGATTTGGAAACCCAATGGCTTCGCTTGGAGTCGCAGTTGCTCTGTTCTTGCACGCTCTGATCTTCTGTGTCACTGGTGAGTTCGAGTGTCAAAAGAGAATCTTTTGTCATGGCGCTTGTCGTTTTCATCTCGAAATCACCTGAATGGCGATTCGTTTTTAGTTTGAAGTTTCGGACTTTAGGTGCTTTTGCCTCGGGTTTTGATCTCATGCTCTGTTTCTTGAATTTGCAGGTGGAAATTCGGCGACATTCACCATAGTCAACAAGTGCGGCTTCACGGTCTGGCCGGGGATCCTCTCCGGCGCCGGAACGGCGCCGCTCTCCACCACCGGCTTCGCCCTCGACCCCGGCGCGTCCGCCTCCGTCGCCGTCCCCGCCTCCTGGTCCGGCCGCCTCTGGGGCCGCACCTTCTGCTCCCAAAACCCCGCCACCGCCAAGTTCGCCTGCCTCACCGGCGACTGCGGCTCCTCAGCCCTCCAGTGCGCCGGTAGCGGCGCCGCCCCTCCCGCCACCCTCGCCGAGTTCACCCTCAACGGCGCCGATGGGCTCGACTTCTACGACGTCAGCCTCGTCGACGGGTACAACCTCCCGATGCTGGTGGTGCCGCAGCGCAGCGCCGCCACCGCGGCCGGGAACTGTACCGCGACGGGGTGCGTCGCTGACCTGAACAGGGCGTGCCCGCAGGAGCTGAAGGTGACGAGCACGGGGAGCGAGGGCGGCGGGGTGGCGTGCAAGAGCGCGTGCGGCGCGTTCGGGGACCCGCAGTACTGCTGCAGCGGGGCGCACGGGTCGCCGGACACGTGCCGGCCGAGCAAGTACTCGGAGTATTTCAAGACCGCGTGCCCGAAGGCCTATAGCTACGCCTACGACGACCGCACCAGCACCTTCACCTGCGCTTCGGCGGATTACGAGATCACGTTTTGCCCGACGCCTTCAACTGGGTAATAGAATCACCTCGAACTTACCTCTTAAAACTTTCTCTTGATACGACGACAGAAGTTTAATCAAGAAAAGTTGACAATTGAGATGAACACTAACGAGAATGCTTGCATTAACACAAATCTTGCATCGGACTGCAACACGGTGGAGTAGGGTCGCCGACCCCTCCCGACCAGACCGGAGAAATTTGGCATTTCCTAGGAACCGCCATATATGAGCGCAGTTATAGTTCAGTGTTGATTCTGGTTTTTGGAAGAAGACCCTTTGATATTTTCGCTTGTAGTGACGAGGGTTTTCTTTGGTTTCAGTGTCAAGGCGGCGGGCGGTGAATACGCGGTGGCGGCCATGGCGTCGAGCGGCGCCGCCACGTCGTGGACGCCGCTGTCGGTTGTCGCTGTCGTCGTTCCGGCGACGGGTTGGCAGTTGCGGCGGCTGCTCGTCGCCTAGCTCCGACTGCATCGTGGGCCCGCCTCTCTCACTCACATGCTCACTCTCGACTGGGTAGGGCCCACGCACTTAAGGAGATCAAGTGGATTGGAGACTCAACGAGCGGCCCAACATGAAGAGAAGAAAATCTCGATCGAGAGAGACAGAGAGAGAATTCGAAAACAGGGGTTCGTCAATGCGTTGATCCTCTCCGGACGTCGGAAAAAGTGATATTTTCTCGGGAAGTTTTTCCGAGGGTGATGGAGATCAAGGATGACCGGCACGATCTCGCCCTTGCCGCCGGCTTCGGGGCTTGATGAACTTTCGATTGATCGCAACTTTCGTTTTCTTTCCATTAGTTTTTCGACGGGTAGAATGTCATTCGATATCGAGATTATATTTAGAGTTAAGATTAGAATGTTGCAGTAGTAGCAGTAGTAGTAGTCTAGCAGAGGGATAGAAGGAGTTAGGATATGGAGTGTTACGACTGATATTGACAAAGTAGATGCGTTGTGATGTGAATATAAACTTCTTCTATTTTGAGCATTTAACCCTTTTTTCTGCTTCAAGTTTGTTTTTCCTCTCTTTGTTTCTTGCCAACGGTTGGCGTCAGTTGGAAGTTTGTCTTTATTAAGATAATGGTGTAATTATTAGACATAGACAGACAAGAATGCAACGCCCACACACGCACACACCCTCTCTCTCTCTCTCGATCAAGTTGAAATCCAGCAAGAGGCGGGATAATTACCAAAAAAAGTTTCAAAAAAATTCTCAATTTATGACATTCAACTATAAAACCTTTTAATTTAGCTAATTTAATTATGAACCTTTTGACGATGACTCGTTGTAGTCCTTTTGGCCAATTTTGAACGAAAATCATTGAAGTAGATGCCGGCCGTCTTACATGGTATGACCAGCATTGATGCGGAAAATTTTTGTAATCTTTTAAAGAAATTTCTAAAATTTTTCATTTCTTCATTTCATTTCTTTTATCATGGACAGCAAGCCCCCATTGACTGTCACTGGTCATTGGGTAAGGCCATGCAAGCCCTCGCTGGCCGCAGACGAGGGTTTGTAGGCCTAGTGGCTGGATGACAACCCATGGTGAAAGGAAGAAAGGAAAAAAAAGTATAATATTTATAAATTCACAATTTTTTTTTGAAAAATTGTAGATTTACGTCAGCACCAGTCATGCCACGTAGGACGGACAGTATTCACATCAGCGATTTTTGGTCAAAATTAGGATCGAATCGGCAAATTGTTAAAATGTTTAAGACTAAATTGGTTAAATTTGAAAGGTTTAGAATTGAATTGATATATGTATAATAAATTTATGACTTTTTTTGTAATTTTTTACGGAGGTTGATTGACACCGTCACGAGGTAGTGTGAAGAAAAGAGGCGGATGAAGAAAATATTTAATTATTTGACGTGGTTACTCATTCCTAGCTCAGATTGAGAAGAAACCAACTCGATCCTTCTAATACCCAGTTCAAATCTTGGCTGTTCTAAGACTAAAGACAAGCTCCACGCGCGGTTGCATGAGTGTCTCTTGCCATCATCCCTCCATCTGGGCACACTAGGGTTTCCTGCGACGTGAAATGTTATTCAGAGTTAAAAGCCAAAGAGGAGATCATCCAAGAAAGCGCAGGGCAACGCCCACTTGGCTCCGGAGATTACGTGCAGGCTTCCAAAACAAGAAGATGAGAGGACCCTTTTGGGAGGCTTTCCTGTTCGGTCTGGGACAAAAATAGGTCAAGAAAGCACTCACCGCTCATCAAGATAAAATCCCGCATCAGCAAAGCAATTTCCTTTCCCACTTTCTGTATCTTTCTATCCAGAAAAGAAAGCATCGTGACATGGATAGCTCTTTAAATGTATTTATCTTAGCTTGCCGATTCTGCAGCATTAAAATTTTTTTCCTTTCTTTAGCAACAGATGAAGTCACAAAAAGCCCTAGACGGTCAGCAATCGTCGCAGCATCCATCGTTTCTTGCTACGTAAAGCAAAAGTTAGTCAGCAAACACCTCAGCTTCCACAGTTAAGTTGATCTCTTACACCGCAAAGTTCAACTTGTATGTCACACGGATTATTATAATTGCTATGAATGCAAGGATAAGCATTTTAATTGAATTCTTTCCTCCCTTTTGATCCTTCCTTTTGCCGGTGCATGTATGCACTTCCTTCAATAACGTTGGTCCTAGAAAAGAGCAGATAAGTTTAACGGTGATTGTTGACAACTTGTTTTTCGGTTGATCGTTTTGTTGCGAATTGTTGACAACTTGCTTTCTCGTTAAAAGATTTGCGTGGCGATGTACAAGCAACATTCGTGCAGATATGTTGATAATCGAATCACAAATTAACCGAGAGTTCTTTCTAATCGAACAACTTGGAAGAGCTCAAAAGGGCATTCTATCTGGCCGAAGGATGGTTTTGCTGAACTGTTTATATAATATCTAACTACCCCTCATCTTCTAATTTCGAAGATTTATATGGTTTATCAATGTCACGAAACAAGGTGTTGCTTTCAAGCGCAAAGCTCTTCCCCTCCTTTTTTTTATCTGCTTTTGATTTATTTCTTTTCTTTTGCGTAGGATCGATTAAGCGCAAAGTTTCCGAAGAGACTCGACGTCGACTTGGGCAAAAGCTCATGTTGCAACTTACACCATAACTTTCACAAACTTGTGATTTAAGACTTGACTTCTTTTTCTTGTCTTAGTGGAAAATACTCGTGGGGTTATCATATGTTCTTTTCATAAGCACAAGCAGTCACGTGACGTTTAAAGCTCTTTCTTTTGCGGCTGGATGGAATTACACGATCATCATCAATCATCAACAAGATATCACAATCGAAAGAGACCAAATTTCTCAAGTTGCCTTGCGGTTGGGAGATTCTCTTTGGTCCAGCGATGTCATACTTTCATTTTCATGGCCAAAAGGCATGGCGCTCTACAAGGCTATACAGACGCAGCTCTACGACAATTTCATGAGATAATGTCATCACGTTCACACCAACTTTCGGCCCTAGGACTGTCCGAAAGGGACAGAGATAACTTTAGCAAGATACTTAAATAGCTAATGAGGTTAGGGTTCGCAAAGTAGTGATTAGGAAATGATTTTGATTGATGATTCTTTCCTTCACCCATCACTGAAATCACGGGACTTCGCTCTAGCTGCTAGGAGTAATCGAATTAACTAAGTATAGTTGATGAGCATATCGCACAAGCAAAAGGATCATTATCGTGTACTCCCGTAAAACCCTACTTCCATGTTCTTGAATGCAAGTGAGTTAGTGTTTTCCGAGAGAGATTCATGTCATGAAATTCCATGTTCCTCTTATTTAACTGCATACATTATGTTGTTTTATGTTCTTTTTCCTGTCGAGCAATGCTATTGTGAGGAGAGGGATGGCGCTTTCAGATATGAATTCAAGGCTTATCAACTCCGATATAATTAGTTGAGAGTCGGCTATCATGCAGCAGCTAAAACCTAATTTTCGTGCAAAAGTCACAAGTATCCCATATGATGAAGAACTTAGCTCTAACTAAAGCGATCCCTGATAAATGAGGGCCAAAGTACGATCCACCTTTCCGATGAATGAGAAAGAAAGTGCAACATTCATGTCCCGGGATAATCTACCGAAATGTGGAAGGAGAACTGAAGATCGGCAATGAAAAAGAAGTAGATAAAGGGCAACTTTGAGACAGAGAGACAGAACCATATCTTGATAAGGCAGCAATAAAAGCCACCCCTACGCACATTAACCTTTGCCATCTCCAATGGTCGCTTCCACACCTTATCATCAACATGCTCCGTTCCTTCGACCTTTGTTTTGCCCATAATCTTTTCATTTTTCACTTTCTCTTTGCTAAAGAAAGAGCAACTCCCTCGTTACCTCCTCGATCTTGCCCATTAAATTTTGCTATTTGCTCTCGTGACGACCTTCCTCTGGCCTTTTCCACATCGCCCTTTTTCAAGAAAAAGGGTGTTTCCATGGTGTCTAATCCGCCGTAGTGGGGTGACGCAATTCTTCATTTCAAAATACAACGGGATGAAGGGAAGAAGAATTACAAAAAGTATGTGAAAGAACATGTAAAAAAGATAGAAAAGGAATCCTATTGCAAAAGAGTGGGAGAGGAGAGAAAAGGAAAGGGGAAAAATCTTATCCACGGGGTTCTGTGAATGGCGTGTAGCGCATCAATTTGAGGCCCCTCCATTGATGTTGACATGAGTATAGGTTTATTAAAGAAGGCTCGAAATAAAGTGCTGGGTAGTGTTCTTATTGATAAGCAGTGACCAAACTCACATGCTTATGCAAAATGTGAATGAATATAGATCGGTCCCCGACTACCGGAGTAGCTTTAGGTTTAGAAAAGAAAAGTTCTCTTCGCAACCGTCTAACGACGGAAAAATTACAAAAAAAATTCTCAATCGAAATAAGTGTCAAAAAAGTCATAAATTTATTGCGTTGGTGCTAGTTCAGTCATAAATTTTTCAATTATGTCATTTTAATTCTAAATTTTTTGTATTTGTATCAACTGAGTCTAGTCAATTTTCACCGAAAATCCCTGACGTGAAAATCCTATATGGCACGGCCTTTTTGGTTTTTTCTTTTCTTTTGTCCTTTACTTTTTTTTTCCTTTGGACTAAGGGCCGGCTATCTTGCCAACACTGAGTGAGGGTGTGTGGCTCTCACCGGCCACTAGGCGAGGGCCGCAACACCCTCGCCCTCTGCTGGCAAGGGTCAGCCCAGTCCAAAGAAAAAAAAAAGAAGAGAAAAAGTATTTAAAAAATTATTTGAAAATATCCACGTCAATGCCAGTCGTGCCACATATGACAAATAGCATCCACATCGGCGATTTTCAATAAAAATTGACCAAATGGACTCATTTGGCTTAAATGCAAAGGATTTATGACTAAATTAGCACAAATGCAATATGTTTATGACTTTTTGGACACTTTTCACTTCATAAACCTATTGCACTTTTGTCAATTCAATGATAAATATTTTAATTGTGCCAATTGATAACTAAATTTTTTCACATTTTACCAATTGAATTCATTCAGCCAATTTTGACTGGAAATCGCTGACGCGGATGCTAGTTGTCTTATGTGGCACATAGACATTGATGTTGATAATTTTTAATATTATTTTTCGAATTCTTTACTAATCTTTCTCTTTTCTTCTGTTTTCCTTTTTTCTTTTTTTTTTACTGTGGCCAACGAGCTAGGGTCACTAGGCCCTCGCCGGCTGCGGCCCGAGCCCTGAGCAAGGCCGCCTTCAACATCTAGAGAGAGTGGGAGAAGAAGAAGGCGAACCTCTGCAAGGGAGTGGAGATGTCGTCTTCTCTTATGGAGCCGGTCCTCTCTTACAACTTCATCGTTCCTGGCGAACAAGCGTGATCAAAGTTCGCCAGGCCAGAAGATCAACAAACAAACATTTGAGATTGTCCGTCTCCATGTTTCTTGCTTTCCCCTAAAGAACAACCCGCCCCTCTTGCTCTGTCGCCGCTGGACGAAAAATCAAGACTCTCTCAACCATCTTTCTTTAGGGGTCTCTCTCTATAGACAGTTTTTCTTTCCAGGGCCCTGGTTTTGGATTCCTCTCTCGCTCTCGATCGATCTCTCGACACTACTTCTGTTGAAAAAAAAGACGAGATCTTTTTCTTCTCTTGCTGGTTCATCTTTTGGCCTAGCGAACTTTGATCGCGCTCGTTCGCCATGGATGAAGCAGTTGCAGAATCGAAACCCAAGAAGAGGTTGGGCTCCATAAGAGAGGACGGCATCTCTGCTCCCTTAAAGAGGTTCGCTTTCTTCTTCTCCCGCTCTCTTTGGACCTCGAAGGCCATGGAGAGGGCATCGCGGCCCTCGCCCAATGGCTAATGAGGGTCGCAAAAATTATCTACATCGGTACCGACTGTGCTGCATAGGATGGCTAGCGTCCACCTAAAAAATTTTTGCTAAAATTGGCCGAATGGGTTCAATTGATAAAATGTGAAAAGGTCTAGGACTTGATTGGTATAATTAAAATATTTAAGATTGAATTGGCAAAAGTGCAATGGGTTTAGAAATTTTCTAATAACTTTCCCAATAATAAGTGGACCCTTCATTTGAAATCGATAACGTGCTCCATTTCCAAGAGACAAGAAAGGAACTTCGTGTTGAAGGCTTTGCTGAAATTGGATGTCTTTAGGACATCTAACCTTTCATAACTTATCGTACTTTTTGAGTACTATTTAGGATTGCTTTTTTCAAATTTATAATCCATATGTTACATATTTTGCAATCCGTTGTTTAAAATAATTTACCAGTAAGTTTCAGCGTTCACATGAAAAATATTTTCGGATGCAGTTCTAGTGTTTCTTTTGCCCATACGCATAACCGATCCGTTTCGAAACATCCGATCATAAATCTCTCGATTTTTCATGTCGAGTTTATATTTCTCCGACATTAATCGATTTCACGGAATTGTCCATTCTATCACCGGTATGTTATAGGATACACATGAGAAACTAATTTCCGATGCAATTCAAGCGTCCCTTTTGCCTCTAACCACGGCCGATCCGTTCTGAAGCATCCGATCACAGATCTCTTGATTTTTCGCGTCGAGTTTATGTTTCCCTGACTTTAATCGATTTTACAGAATTTGTTCATTCTGTTTGCGGTCCCTGGACAAGTCGATTGGCTTCTTTAGTGCATAGGACAGCCTCTCTAACTATATAAGGGCCTTTCGCAAAATAAGACAAACCCTAGATGTCCCCTCTTAGTAGAAAGCTGAACGGAGAGGGTCGAGCATATGGGCCGATGGAAGTGTGGGTGGGAGGAAGGAGAAGGACCCAATAGGACTTTTGCATTGGAACTGTCGTAAATTGCTGTGCGAGACGTCATGCATGGGGAATCTAGTCACATGCACAGCCGCCTCCTCCTCCTCCTCCTCCTCTTCCAATGTCTTCAAGGTCAAAAAGGAGCTTGTCACGGGGATGATCCTCTCCCAAAGTTTCCAACTTTGTAGGTAAAGTTCCCACTCGAGTATCGAATGGGACACCCGGCAGACTCATCAAAGGCCGGAAAGCTTGAAGTGAAAGCTAATGTATGAAGTGACTAGGTGGTGATTTTCTTTCTGCTCGATTCCGCCCGTGAACTTGCTTTGTATTTCTCCTGGCCACGTTACTTCTTACGTACGGTGCAATTTTCTAGTCCCAATCTGGATTCCGAAAACGACGGACAGGTCCCGGTCACGCGGTATTCCTTCGTAATTTGGATTGCCATTCGGTGCGGTTCTTCCCTGATCATAAACGTAAACATCAAAAGCCCCGCCGTCGTTGGAGGATGGACAGAGACGCCGTTATTGTTGCAAAGAGCCCGAGAGTCGGGACCCGTTCCTCCTAGAGATGGAGGAATGTCCCTCGCAGGATGATGGACCCGCGGGATGCCCATTCAGCTCTCGTAGCGAGATGTGGGGGCGGAGATGAGGACTGGGTTCCGACTTCCCACCCACCGTGCGGGGCACATTGGGGGACTTCCTCGACTTTGTCAAGCCCCGCACTCTCCTTGCCTTCCAAACTAAGCTTTTACGCCGTACCTAAATGGATTTTACGATATAGCTACGTTAGCATGATTACACGATTTTTTCTTTTATAACGTGCAATTTCGATTTGGATACAACAATTTTCTATTCCAAGAAAGGAATTTCCCGGGTCGAACAGGACGGAGCGGAGACGACGCCGCCCGGCGCCGTGACGGGCGGGGCGTCGGTGCGAATCCGGCGCTGACCAACGGTCGGAATTCGGCGCTTTCCTACGCGTGCATCGGGGTTTGTAATATTATGGCGATCACGAGAAGGTGCTGGAGGGGGGGGCAACGAGGACACGTGGCGCCTCGTAGCGAATCTTTTACCGAATAAAAGTATGCCCCCACGGGGGACCCACTCGATGCCCCTCATTATTGCCTCCTCTAAAATTTCGACGTTTCTGTCTGGACTCAATCGAGTGGTTCGAGGACATTATAGAAAGATGACGACCCCGGCGGATCCGCGTGACGTCATCCGATCTTATGGGGAAAAGTGCTTTGACATCGCACGATACCGCCAATTCAACGGTAGGTTTTATTATCGGTCTTTGGCCGGACCTCAGGATCACCGGTGAGTATTCCGTTTCCTCAGGAAAAGACAAAAGATACGAGGAAACAATGGAGATGCAATACGTACGGGTATCGACATGTTAAAATAGTGAACGCATTCGTAAAGCCTGCCTCACGTGATGGGGACAAGCCGTGAAGTGAAAGCTCTATTTCTTTGGTGAGTTTCGCTCTTAACCAAACACCAAGGATTCAAGGAAAGGCCCTGATGAAGAGTTTATCATTCGTTCACCTGAAAACAAAAAGCAACTAATTAATTAAAGAAAGACACCAATCAGATTTGCAACGGAATTTGAGTAAACGACATACATGGCCGTCGTATTTAGCCCGGTGTGCAAGTTGTCCCTAAATTTACGATTTATTCAGTGTAATCCCCAAATTTTTGGTAAATATTTAATCTGATCGTTACGTTATTCAGAAAGATATCCAATGTCATCCTTCATTAATTTTTTTTTGGTCGATTCCTTCACTAATTCAAGTTAACGATTATTGTATTACAATTTAACTTGAATATCCTATGTCGATAATCTGCATGTTACCTTACTTTTTATCCACCATTTAAACGTACTAGATTAGAAGCCAAATCAGCAAATTCGATTAACTTGAATAAATGGAATGGCTACTTTGAACATTTTCATATATTTTAAGGTCTAAATTGGACATATATCAAAATTTCATGGACCACATTAAACAAATTAAAAGCTCAAAATCAATATTGCAAATTGAACTAAAGTTTAAAGACTACATTGAACACGTAAAAAAATTTAGAGATCACATTAGACACTTGATCAAAGTTCAGGGATTTTGATGAAAAATAGAAAAGCTAAAGGACCATTAATATCATTCTTCCTAGAATTTTATTAAAAATTCCCTTGCCGGCACGTGAAAGGTGGCTAATTACAAAAAAAAGAGAATATTTAATCTTTTTTATCATATCATGTATAATCAGTACTTAAAAAAATTGTATCCACCTTGATTTGAGGTCGTGCAACTCCACGCGGCTGACACGCCGGGGAGAGCTCGATGCGGCAAAAGGAATTCGAGTCTTGGATCTCGAGCTCTAGACGTCGGATTCGACTCGTCGATGCCGTCCTAGCCAAGTCGAGTTCGAGTTGTGGATTTCCATCAACTGGAGCAGCCTTACTAATTTTTGTCTTGTAATCTAACGAACACAGATTGAACCCTAAAGTGACAACACCAATCTTGCTTTATGAAATTGGAAATATTGCTTCTTCTTCACATAAATAATTGTTAGGCAACAACCAAATAATGCATTTTCTAGTGCTAAGTGTAATGTATCGTTGAGACTTGACAGTTAATCATGGTGATAAGCAAAGATTCCTTGGGTTGGTATTATTCACTTTCGGACAAGATATTTTACCTAACGGGATTACAAAGATTTTTTGCGCTTTATGCCGTTGTCAAAAAGTGAAAAAAGAGTTAACCAATCATCACATTCCACGTCACCAATTTGTTCCTTTGTGTTTTTTTTTTCAGTTAATATCATGAAAAAATTTAAACTGGTACATTTAATTTTTTTTACTATTAAAAACCCCAAACTGATAGATTTATGATAGATTTACACGGGGCAGTTTACGGGTGTACCGGTTATGAGTTTTATCCCTTCGTTTGTTACAAGTTTATCAATCTGTAATTTTTCGTGATATTAATCCAATTTAACGGAGGGTAAATTTGGTACATTTTAGGGTTTTTAGTGGTCGAAAAATTAGTTTTGGGTAAATTTATAATACCCGTTTGAGGTTTTTGGGGATTAAAAAATTAATTTGAGGTAAATTTATCACAAATCTAACGATTTAGGATTTTTCGTGATTTTAACCCTTTTGTCTTTGTTGCAAATTCTCTGGAGTTTCTTGGTTGTTTTTTCTTCGTCACTATCAACGGCATCATCAAATAAGTTCTTCTTTTTTAAGAAAGAGCCTCGTTGAACAGGGGAGATGCCCTTGTCGCGATGATCATCGACCCGCTATTGTCTAGACTCGTTTTGTCGTTGCCGAACGAAATTACACGCGGCCCGGGAATCCGAGAAACGCGAATTTTCTGTACAAAAGTATAATTGGTTGCATTTTGATACACTAATCAATCATCCAAAATGTAAGATCTACGGATATGTGTCTGTGGATCCCAACGGTTTAGCAGTAACAGTCAGGCACTGTAGTTTTGGCTGCATGTCCCCATCTCAATCTCATGCATTTTGCTGGTTTTTTTTTTTTATAAATACGAATGCATTTTGCATAAAATGGGGAAGCGAAAGCAAGGGCAGAGGATTGAGATACCCCACTGCCCACCGGGCTCTGCCTCCGTCCATCCGCCTCTCTTCTCGGGAACAGAGCCTCCAGAAAAGAGCCAAAATAACCAAGTGCAGTTCGCCGGAGATTGGTCCTGCAATTCCCCGGGAGGCGGTGGAGGCTCGGCGTTTCGAGGGTGCAGATCTCAGAGCCCTCCTCTTCATTTCATTCCCCTCTCTGTCTCTGTCTCCGTCTCCGTCTCTTTCTCTGTGCCACCTACCGCTCCAGAAAGCCCTGCCTCGTCCTCTGTTTTTTTTTTTTTGGTAAGGCTGCCTCGTCCTCTGTTCTTCTTTGCTTCTCTCAAAAGTATCCGTCTCGCCCCCCTTCATCGACACACATTGTGTTTTTCACTTCATTCGTTGCTCTGGTTACTCAAAAGGGTCCACTTCGGCTTCTCCGGTGGAACAAAACCTTTACTCATTTTTGCTTCAATCCGCTAATTGGGTAGTGAGATTTCGGTTGCTGTAGGAATAAGGGGAGGAAGTTCCGACATGGGTGTGCTTAGCATCTTCACCAATTCTCTCACCGTGCTGTCGGGCCTTGTTTTACTCTCCATTTGCAGAGGTGTGTAACGTGGATTTTACTCCCTTGTCGCTTGTTGAGTTGTTATGTGAGCTGCGTTCCGTACATTGTCCCGATAAATGTTTTTTGTGGGACTCTCTGCTTTGGGACAGGTGCTTCCGGGGCAACTTTCACATTTGTGAACAAGTGCGACTTCTCAATCTGGCCAGGGATCCTATCCAGTGCGGGCAGTCCCAAGCTGGCCAGCACCGGATTCGAGTTGTCTAAAGGCGGGTCGAGGTCCTTCCAGGCACCCACAGGGTGGTCCGGCCGCTTCTGGGGGCGTAGCGGCTGCGATTTCGACGGCTCGGGCCGTGGCTCGTGTGCCACTGGCGACTGTGGCTCCGGTGAGGTCGAATGTAACGGAGCCGGCGCGACACCGCCGGCTACTTTGGCAGAGTTCACGCTCGGCTCTGGCTCTCTGGACTACTATGATGTGAGCCTGGTCGATGGGTACAACTTGCCCATGATTGTTCAAGGCACTGGCAAATCAGGTACAAGTAGTGTACTTTCTTGATTTTGAGGTTTTACTCGTACGATTTTCTTGATTTTCAGCGGAATTACAACTCTCTTTTTTTTATTCGTGTTTGATGAAGTGCTTTGAAAATAGATCAGCTGAATCCGTGAAGAACTATCGCTCTTAAAAGTGTAGCATTTTTTTGGTAGAGATTGGATTTTTTTTCCTTTGTGATCGAGACTGTTAGCTGAGAAAAGAACGTTAGACCTAACAGATCTTTAGGAGATAATGTTTTTTTTTTGGTAAGGTTTAGGAGATAATGTTTTTTTTTTTTGGTAAGGAGGTTTAGGAGATAATGTTGGGTTCTTGTTAACTCAACTTCAGGGTGAAAAAGTCAGATCAGTAAGGTGGGATGAAGTATTTGAGAAAACATCTGAGTTTTCGCCTTAAAGCAAAGGAATTCCAATTTTTGTTGGTAGCTCTGAATTTTTCCGTCTTCAATCAGTTCGCCAACACCGTGTCACGAGCCTGTTAAAATCTACGTCAAGATGCGAGGGTTACACTACTTAATTGAAATCGACGAACAAATTGAACTCGAGATGTTTGGTGCACTTCCAAATCGACCTACATTTCGACCAACCTACGTGCGAATCGCAGTTTCCTTCTCGAGTTTGTACTCATTGGTGATTCTTGTGTGTGAACTTTAGGTGCTTGCGCCACCACCGGATGCCAGACGGACCTGAACCTACAGTGCCCGAAGGAGCTGAAGGCGGAGGATGGCACGGCGTGCAGGAGCGCCTGCGAGGCGTTCAAGAGCCCGGAGTACTGCTGCAGCGGCCCATACAGCTCGCCTGCCACCTGCAAACCCTCAATGTACTCCCAGATATTCAAGACAGCATGCCCCAAATCATACAGCTATGCTTATGATGATGCCACTAGTACTTTCACTTGCATTGATGCTGATTATACCATTACATTTTGTCCCATCTCTCCACGGTAAGTCTGCTTTGTTCTTCTATCACTTTGATTGAATTTTTTTTTTTGTCAGGAGGTTGTAATTATCTGATTGAAGAAAGTTTTCGGTTTTTGACTCATTTTGTTCAGAGAATGGTCATGTATATAATAACTAGTTGTTTTTTTTTTTGGTAAAGAATAATAACTAGTTGTTTTTCTCCTCATATGTTAGAAAATCACAATTTCTTTTCGTACTTTCAGAATCCACATAAAATGGGAGGAAATTGACATCACAAACTTGTCAAGATTGAAGGAACCTTCGTTTGTCTAATTTTTCCCCGCACCTTCCATGTGATGCCCTGTTAGTGCATGCTGCAAAACTAGACTTCTAATTGCATCATTTGATTTGGAATTTTATTCCTGTGCAGCCAAAAATCCACCACAGACTCTTCTCCTCCGAAGACAACCGAAACAGCGGAGAACCCGGATTCAGAGTCAGGATCCGGGTCTGAGTCTGAGTCTGGGTCTGGGTCTGCGTCAGTGTCGGATCCTGCGCCGGTTCAGGAGACTGCATTTGCCACTTCATGGCTGGCCAATTTGGCAATTGGTGACTCTACTAGAACCCAACCTCCCACAGCAGTTCAATTAGCAATTTCTCTAGCAGTCTCACTCACCCTCCTCACCATCTCACACTTGTAGTCCCTCTCTCTTTCTTTCACTTTCCTCCCGCTTTCCTGCAGAACAAGAGAATAAGAAAAGATACCCAAAACACAGAGACTTCGGTATGATGGGTATTTGCTTAGAGTGGAAACAAAGTTGGCAGGATCCAGATTGTAAACCTCACTTCCCATTTGGCTTAATTAATGATAATCACACAGAGGTATTAGATAAAGCATTCATTTTGGAAAGAGAGAGAAAGATGTCTCTTTTGTTTTCTGTCTGTCCTTCTGATTTGTTTCGACTCGTCCATGGGACTGACTGAAGAAGCACCATGCTCGCTAGCTTGGGAGTAAAGGCAAAGGAATCAAGTTGCAAAGCAAACATTTTGGACCCATACAAAGGAAAAGAAGGAAAGAAAGGAAACAAATGTCTGAAATTTTGATGCTCTTTCTTTGCCTTTTCTCTTTTATTGGTGGGAGGGAATGTGAGGATGAGAAAAGTGAATGCTTTTTGGAGGTGACTCTGAGTGGGTGGGTGGAGTGGATGTGGAAGTCCACTTTGCGAGATTTCCAAGCCTCATGAATAAAATATATGATCAGTCTCTCTAAGCTGAGAAGCAGGACTTGGGACTATGCCTTTGCTTTTGCTTCAAGCTTTGTTCTGCAAGAAGAAGTGGAGTAGTGTAGCAATTCAGCAACATAAGCACGCATAGAGCCCCTTTTGACGTGCTTTATGTTATTTCGACTGCAAACACTCTATTCACCTTGGTATCTGGAGCTGAATTCTCGGAGTTATGTCAACGATTATGGTCCTCAGTTATTGCAAAACTACTTTAGACTAGCGGTAAGACTTGAATTATGACAATAACCCAACGCGCGAGTGCGAAATTCTTTTTCCCTGAACCAAGAGGATCCAATCTAGCTCTAATAATCTTCTTACTCAAAGTATGCTGTTGGATGAAATGAAAGGTCAGGACCTTGGGCAACATGTTCAACTTAAAGTTGCAAACTTGCAACTGATTGTTGATAAGACCCATGGAGGGGACCCAATTTAGAAAAGGTCAGGTTGGGCTTCTTTTATGCCAAAATGATCTACCAAGAGATACAAAAAAAGTGGACGGGAGATGTTCTGGGGTTAAATAATGGGGCACTGACCTTATTCCTTCTCAGTGCAATCATTAAGATGTCGATTTGCATTAGAGTCCAACCATTCCTCTCAAATGCTCTGTTGATATCTAGCATTTTGCAGATTTCAAACCATATAATGATGTCTGCAACGCGCATGGCATCTTAAAGGTGATCGGAAGAATTCAAGAAAATCTCAATTAGGTTCTTGCCATCTTGAGCTTAGTGGAGGTCGGCACGACATTGTTGCAAGACCATCGCATACTTAAACATCAGTCTAATATCCTTTCACTATCTTTAACCATGACAGGCAATGGTTTCTTCGGATTATGACGGTAGCTTGGAGAGAAAACGCGAGGCTTTTGCTCCACTCATCAATCATGACTAAAACTGACGAATCTTTCTTAGCTGGGAAAGAACACAATATTCGAGGCCCTCTGCTTTCACATTCATGGCCCCCCAAGAAAAATTTCTGAAAACTACATGATGGTGGTCGGTCGAGTATACAAGGTTAGAGATCATTCAGACATCATTGTTGCTTTGACAAGGAAGCAAACATGGACGTATACGGAAGAACAAGATAAAGGAAGATAGGAAAAGCTGAAAAGGCCAAATGCAAGGAGGCACCTCCGAGACATGACATTGGATTCCAGTTTGGTGGTCCTTTAGACGATTGAGTCCTTACCCCAGCGTCTGTGGGGTTGAAATGAACCAAGCTAAAAAGAAAAAATCAAGACTACCGCGACTTTTTTTGTTGTTGTGGGAGATAAGAGAGAGATGGCTTTCAAGCCTTTTCAATATCTAGGACCTTTGCAGAATGAACCAACATTGTTTGAGCGCGAGTGAGTGGAGAAAGTAACAGAATCTAATGACCTAATTCATCAGTAGCTCAGTATTACCTCATCATCGTAGCTGCGTCCGAGGGTTTCGCTAGATATATGGTTCGATAACTATGTTCAACGCATCTAGATTATACCGTGTGTACCCTTGAACTGTGGAGCTCAACTGATTGAATGGTTCATGACTTTCCAACGTACATAAATTGCTTTGGCTCTATAAAGCACTCGGTTTGAAGGTCGATGCCCATGTTCATAGTGTTAGTGCAATAGCCCATGGTCACTGCGATCGCGACGATATAACTATGGTATCCACTTTTGCGATCATCGTCCAAAAGGAGAAATAAGAAGATATATTAGCTTTGTTAGGTGAAGGGTAATGCATGTTCATTACTAATTATAAATCTATGCATCTCGTAGATAGGTTTCTTTTTTCAGGAGAAGATGAGAATCTTCCATCAAGGTTTTAGGTTCATTCACATCTGTCCTGTGTCTACGTTCAAAAGGGGAATTGCTTGAATACGACATGCTCTCTGTGCTCTGCAATTTAGTTGGCCAAGCATGAACCACAAGTCATGGTCACAAATGGGTCATTTTGATGTCAATACAATCATGGATAAGGCAGAAATAAGAATGGAGAAAAGAAAATATGGGGTAACTTCAAGAATCATTCTGGAGTGATCTTAGATTAAATTTGAAGAGTGAGCAGGGTATATGTTACAATGGACAAATCTTTCTTTCACCATCTGAAATCAATGAGCAATCAAGAATGAGACTCAAATTTTCAATCACTAATTTTTCTTCACAACTAATGCTCATATCCGAGGCCGGTGAATTGAAGAGCATATGTACATACTCGAATTCATTTATTCTTGGAAAGTAATAAATAAATTCCCCTGAAAAGAAAAAGAGAAGAAGATTTCTCAGGATTTGCTTGATGCAGGATTAATTTTCATCCGCCATTCGAGCCTTGGATTTGTGCTCGGTGCACATCCTGGCATATATGCTCTTTGTCCTAATTGTAAGCAACACGTCGAGCACAAAACCGAACAGGCAAGCCAGGCCCATGATCACGAACACAAGCATATAACACTGTGGCCCGACACAAGTGTTGCTTCCTCCATCGCTAATGGTGGCTTGAATATCGTAAAGATGACCCGCAAGCAGGCCAGAGAAGAGGAAAGAACCTAGTGGAAGATTGAGAATTAGGATGTTGTACAGAAGGCCATAGTATTTGAGGCCGAACAGCTCCGATGCGATTGGAACAGTCACGGTGAGGCGGACGCCATAGCATATGCCCACCAGAATCGAGCCCATGTAGAACGATCCTGGCAAGGCCACGGCAAGGAGGATGTATCCTAGAGTCATCAGTATCTGTGAAGCCGCATTCCAGATAGGCCTCGGTGCTCCATGCTTCCTGCAGACAAACAAAACACGATGAAAATGTTGAGAGAAAGCTCATCTTCAAGAATATGTTCAGTCCTCAATTCATAAATCGAAAGCTGGTTCTATTCACTTTCAAACACATGTAAAGCTAAAGAGTAGAGCATACCAAATATAGTGCTCTGACACCAATCCCGAGATGATCCTCCCAAAGAATCCCCAGATGCTGGTGAGAGAGATGAAGATTGACACATCAACGTAGCCCAGCGCGAGCCCCATCTGTCCCATGTTGTTCATGAAGCACATTCCCGTGCCCACCCCGCACAGGAACGATACAAAAAGTATCCAGAAATCAACCGTCTTCACCATTTCCAAAACTGTGTGATCCTCCCCAATCATTGGCTGGCGCTTTGCCTGGACAGAGCCTTGAGCGGCAGTTTCCATCACCGTCACCAAATCTTCTTGCCTTGTTGGTGGGGCAATAAGTGGCTGTTTGATTGCTTGTTCAATATCAGAATTTGGTTTTGACACGGACATACCAAAGTATAGGGGAACACCTAATGGCAGAGCAAGTAAGACTACCAGTCCTATTGCAAATGCTACAGAAAGAACGGGGCCATGACTACCACTAATGTCAAAGGCCAATAGATAGGAGGCCAGAACAATGGCGATCACATTAAAGGCATTCAAGTGCTGCGTCTCACTCTTTTCTTCTTCAGGCGTGGTTTTATGGAGGAAAACAGCGGCAACCAGGCAGATTACTGTGGGAACTACAGCAAGCATGAGGAGGAAAGTGGACGGGTCGGAGGAGAAGAGAGCAGCACAAACATCGGTAAATATTGCTGTGCTTAGCCCCACGTATCCCTTGAGAATCCCCGAGACCGGTCCTCGGCTCTTAGGGAAGTTCCTCATGCAAGTCACTAGAACAGCCGTGTTCATCCACGTCGTGCTGTTTCCGCCCATGCACAGAAATATGCACATCTGCATAGACATTGGCAGGGACTTAGATCTGAACAAAAATCACCTGTTCCAAATTCCAACGAAGTAATACTACTAATGTTCTTCTGTAATCTACAGTGTCAAAACTACTCTTAATTTTCATTTTCAAGCTGCATAAAATGCTCTTTATCAGATTCTGTGCTTATGCTGATTAGTTACTCTTGTGCAGTTGTGCTGTGGTGTACTACATGCACGGTCTTCGTTTGCGAAAATCGCAATTACCCTCCTGGGAGTTTGTTTGAGCTGACAATCTTTTGGTCATTTTGCGAGAAGACAATGTTTAAAACTTGACTGAAGAAGTCATCATGACTCAAATAGATTTTTAAACATGTAGAAAGACCCAAAAATAGTGAGCCTGACATGATTGACAGGTGCAATTTAGTGTTTATTGTATGCCGAACGTGTACCTCTATTATCACTGAACATAAGAGTGGTCAAGAAATGCAGTAATGCACTTGACCTAACTAAAATGAGAATACATTTTAGAGTACAGTTGAAAAAGCACAGCCTGTGATTTCCACGCAGGAATGGTAGGGACATAGCTTACCTGCCAGTAGGGAAGAGGGCTGATCTGCTGGCTCACGACAAGCCATTGAGCTCCGTACCCTATTAGACCCTCCAAAGATCCAATTAGAAGTATAATCCACGTTGGAAATCGATCCGAGGCAAGGCCAGAGACTAGCCCAAACGCCTTGCCGACATCTTTAGCCACAGATAGATTGTTGAGCTCGAGCTGCGTGAGTGCCATGAGGGATTTGAGCGCATCGGAGTAGTTGGAGAACGTGTAGTTGTTGCCTGCAATGGCTTGGACCCAAATTGCAGTCACAAATCCTAGCCATTTTCCAGCAGGAGACATCAGAGATAATGAAGGAAACATCTACTAAAGATTGAAGAGGACTTGGATAGATTTTTCTTGTTTGGGTTTGAGCCATGAGGAAGAGATGGACAAGCTTCTTTATACCTTTGGCAGTGCATTCATTAATGAGATAATGATAAGTTTTGTCTTGTTTTAATTGATTGGAAGAAAGACGGCTTTGGGATCAAAGGGCAGTACATGGTTTTGCAGTTTCAGGATTGTGACGGACTCGTGGAGAAATTGGATTAAACCAAGTCAAGTAATGCTGAAAGTCCAAATAACAAGTGGGCACTCCTGGTCTTTCTTTATTATTTCTGAGGTCTTTCCAGTCAAGACGCAGTCCCAAAACAGAAGGCGATGGCTTGAATTGCTAAACAAAACAGCTGATGCTAACTAGCTGGACTGCTTATTTTTGATCTAGTATGAGCTGAACATATTTCCAAAATCAAGTCCTTGAACAGAGGATATGGAAAGTGGCCTTGCCCCTTTTGGAGAACTCTACTTTTGAAAAGATGTGTCAAAGAACTAATCAGAAATGCGATTCTCAATTTTTGAACAAATGATCTTGGGTGGTTCAATTATAAGCTAGAATTGAGATCTTGCAATTTGTCTGGCAATTGGCTCAAGAAATCTCTCTCGAAGTCAAATCCTACTTACTACTTACCATCATGAATCCGAATGAGCGACATGGAACTTGCATGCTTCCTCTAATCAAAATAGGATGAGAATATCATCTGTGAAAGTATTTGATTTCTTCTAATAATTCTAGGATACCGGCATCTTGTTTTCTGCTAGCAGTAGTTGTAACGACAAGATGCGGTCCAATTTGAGGTCTGATAGATCGAAAGAAATGATAAATGTCAAAAACTAATGGAACAGAAGCAGATGGAGACAGAGAAAGTAGATCAGCTTGCAAATACAGCTTCCTCTTAACTGCCTAAAGCCCCTGAATTTTCCAAGGAAGCGCCCACCACTTTGTGTCTTGGTTTGCTTTCATGACTCGGATGAAGGCCCACTCGCCAATACTTGTATAGCGGATCTGGAGAATACATGCTATTTGGTGAATAAAACAGAGATTTGCATATATAAAGAAATAAGAAAAGAGTACACAGGAACAAAAGGTGCTAAATTATGGATAAAGTCGACTGTATATTACTACCAAAACCCAGTTCCTTTTTATCTTTTATCGACAATATTTCATTATTTACCTTAGCTTTATATTCGCAACAGCACCATAGTAGCTATTTAACCAACAGCTTGCCACGGTTCACCGTTAGAAATATGTGCTTTGGCCCGCGTTGGAATTCCAATAGGCAGTTCAGCTCAGGTTATTAAATTTCGGGTAAAAATGTCGACTCACATGGTATGCAAGCCCTGGAATTAGCCGTCCATGTTGCTGCGACCATCTTTTAGGATTGTTTTGTGTGTCCTGGCAAGTTGGTAAAATGCATAATCTGTATCACGGTTAAATAGAATTGAAATACAAATTACCGCCCCTACATTTCGTCGAATGCCATTTTGAGAGGAGAAGAGTCTGATCAGTTTCGACGGCAATGCATTGAGGTCACTCGTCCAACACTACTGCAAGATCTGCTAGGCAACTACATGCATCTCCAGGTAAAGGAGTAGTGAAAGAGCCATAATGTTCGTTAATTTTATAAATTTTTCCATTGAAGAATTTACAGTTTCACGTAGCCACAAAAGAATCCCCTGAAACGCCTCAGAGTTCTATAAACTACATAATTCACAATCCAAATGATCCTTCCCATCAAGAGACTGGACAGCCTTCAACGATGACCCCTTTAGCTGCAGGACAAGAGGCTAATGGACATCCATCAGGATCTTCACCCCACCGAGGCTAACATGCTTCATTCCCATACACAAGTACAGGCGGAGGCCATAAAAGCTAACCCAGCATCAAGTGCACCCGACAGCACATAGTTATGGCGACTCCGCCAACCTCGATAGCACCGGTAAGCAAGGAATGCCGACAAAAATCCAGTGATGATCCAACTGGTGTAGTTAACAGCAGTAGCTGGAGGCATGTTTACTGTAGTGCCAAGGAGCACGGGCATTGTGATTAGTCTAATCCAAGAAAAGCCAAACAATGAAAGGAGCTATGACCCCTACCAAGAAAAACCAGTTGATGGAAGAGTAGAAGCCGAGATCTCCAAATATCCTGCGGGGCCCAATCAGACCCCAAATGACTGAAGCATAAAAATATACATGGTCATGAGGGCAAGTCCATGGACTGCCTGCTCGAAGCAGTGCCTGGTTACAAATGTTAGGGACTGTATTCATGAGCCACCATGCTGTTCCAAGATGCATTAATGCCGCAACAATAGTACCGACCACCTGATAGAAGATTAATTCTTCCCTTAAGCAAAGAAACTGAAAAGAACGAAGACCATTTTTACAACAATTTCAGGCAGATTTCAATTGTATAGGGGTTAATTTTGGGAAACCATCCTTTTCCCCTCACCAGGAACCCATCAAACTAATATATTTAGTTCTATCACCTGTGACGGATAGGAAAAGACGAGACTAACCTGTGTCATAAACATTGCTCGAGGAGGAATTTTCATGTAGTGCCCAAGCTTGAAGTCTTGTAAGAATGTGATCCCCTGCTTCATACTGATGTACCCATAGGTTTTAAACAGAATGTTCGCAACTGGATATCCAGGGTAAATGTACCCAATGATAAATTCTGTAATTACATTCAAAGCCGGTGTCTGACCAACAAGCATAGAACTCATGAGGATATGCAAAGTTTTAAACTTAGAGCAAGAGCAAAGTGTACGTAGTAATCATTGCCCCGCATATTTATGTATTCTATTGTAGAGAACAACTCATATAACACGTGCTTTAAAAAGATGAATCTGCACCTGATTTGTTTTTGCAGTGATGACTCCAACAGGGAGAGTGAAAAATATGGCAAGAGCACATGCTAGCAGAACACCCCACCATGGCAGTTGAAGCTGATACTTGAAATACTGACACGTAAATACAGTTGCCGCAATATTAACCAAAAGAATACATGTAAACGACCATTCAGGGACTTGCTTGTATCTTCTCATGAGCTTAGTGTGTATATCCATATTCTTCTTACTTAAGGCGGACTTACTCAGCAGCCATATTTCCCTAAAAGGACAGCATAACACTAGATCATCTATCCGAGTATGGTAAATAAGAAAATGGAATTCAACTGGATTGGGAACGACCAAATGACTCTGTTCAATTAAAAGTGTGGTGTCATATCAGAATAATGTCATTTTGTAGCAGAACTTAACCAACCCACGAGGCCAACTGTGGGTTCCCGGAACAAGACAACTATAACACAGATCTCCAAAGAACTGAAGCACTACTTGACTAGTTGACTTGGATTCCTTTTTTTTTTTTCCAATTGAAATGACATGGGATATAGAAGTGACCAACATAATGCTGATAGATGAGCAAAAAACTGGCCATTCTGTTCACCTGACAAAAAAATTTACCGATAACATTTCATAATTGAATTTTACTTGGAAAGCTGGTGAGTGCAGCAGCGTCAGATAAGTTAACCATATTCTTCTCATCACAGTTTAGTTAATGAATAGCAAGCAATTGCGCAGCACATAACGATACAAAAGAAAAATGCAACTTACCTTCCATGGAAGAGGAACACGTGAACAACAGTAGCAGTGGGGCAGGCAAAGCTGTTGCCATAGTACACGGCAAAGAAAGTAGACATATAAAGAGGACCCTCTCTTTCATATGCCTGGTCATCCAAATGAAAGTTTTCGTCTATGATAGTCGCAATGTTGTATTCTTGTCCCGAAGATGCGAACAGGCTATCTGAGAATATGGGGAAAGTCCTGGATCTGTATATGTTGAGCCAGTAAGCAATAGGGGTGATGACATACACGACAAGGGCAAAACTGACAGCAATGTTGGCAGTAGCAAACCGTGGGCTAGCCAGTGGACTACCGAGATGAGAGGAGATGCTGGACCAGTCAAGTCCGATTGCACCAATCCCAAGACCATGGAGTCCAGAACCTAACTGGTGAGCTACAACTGAAGCAGGGAATATCCAGCAGATCCATGAAAGAGAGGTCAACATTGGAAAGAGGTAACCTGGAAAAACATAGCAACTGAAGCTACAGATGATTACGCGTCAATCTGCCTTTTAGCCTCGGCTCTTTCTCGTGCAGTGCTCTGCATTTGCACAAGTTGTAACCATAATGACATCGGATTATATGAGAAACTAGGAAAAGAAAAGAGAACAAAACAAAATGATTGAAGGCTAACAAAGCAAATGTCATTGCCTGACTCCTTGTTTACCAGGACAGATGAAACCTAACATGTAGTCATCTTCGTGCGCAAAAAGTCATGCATACTAGATATATATCTTCTAAAAATGATTGTTTGGTGATTGTCGTTCCCAACTGTGAAGCTCTGACTTAAAATCAAACACAATACACACAATTTGCTGGTAATATTTGTATGCACGCATGCGCAGCATGGGAAGAGAAGTAAAGTAAACCTAATCTTCAAGAACTCTCTGAACTGTGAGAGTTTGAGACTTCAACAGCTATCAACTGCGTTTAAATGGTAGTACCCCGTGAAATCGGGTTCACGGAAATCGACCTACGAAATAAAGACATGGGAATAGGAAAAGATCACTGTAAAGATCGTAGAAAATATGTTCATGAGAACTGAAATAAAGGGAAAGACACGCGATTTCAGTTTGTCTTCTTCAATCTTAATTTCCTTTCATTGGTTTAAACCATATTACAAAGCATCATCCACATGTAACAAAGCTACATTTAGCCAAAAACTAACGAGAAAGAAATGAAAAGAGTGACGAACATCCATGACCTAACAGAAATTCCTAAAATTGCAATTTTTTCGGGGCAAAGCATGCCCATCAAACAACTCACTTGCCAATGAACGCACGAGCGACGCACCTGAACCACGAGACTTGCACCAGATTCTGGGGCCACCACATGGCGGCGGGCTCCACCAGGTACCGCCGGAACAGCCCGGCCCACCCGAACCCCAAGACCTGCGTGGTCAAGACGACGACCAGCGCCACAGGAAACGACATCTCCTTCCGGTAGAAGATCTTGACGGCGCTGATTATGTGAACGGCGTAGATGCTGGCCGCGCCCGAGTTGGCAAAGATCGTGATCAGCACGTGCTCCTTGACGTTGAACGGTCCCCGGATTGAGCGGTGAATTGCCACTTGCTCCCCTGGAAGAACACTCTCTTCGTGATCACTCCGGCCATAAGGTGACCTAGAGTCAGGCACGCTCATCAGTCTGACTGAATTCGTTGACGTCTCCAATCAAATCAAACTCTAGACAAAAACATCACGGATGCAAGTTACATGCAACCGTAACTTCGAATCGATCAATTCGTTTCTTAAGTCAAACTCGATCTGCTCTGCGACTTCTCGATCGAAGTGAACTGAACCGAACGGACCCTGGAGTTCGAGGCCTACCAAGGGGGACGACGGCGACCTGAGCAGAGACGGAGGACACGGAGAGAGGCTCGCGTCGGTACCAGAAGAACTGGTTTGAGGAAGGAGAGGAGAGGCAGCACGCCATGGTCCCGAGGACGAAGGTGCCGAACGCGACCGAGGGCGTCCCCGGCCGGGACCGTGAGGGCGACCTGCTCGATCGGGGAGCTCTCCCCTCCGGCGAGCTCCTCCGCCGCCGCCGCCGAAGAGGAGCCGTAGCCATGAGCTCCGATCTCCTTCTGGACTGCTCACGAATCACGAGAAAAGAAGAAGAAGAAATAGGGAAAATTCCCGCGAGAAAGTTGGAGGGAAAGTACTGAGCGGAGCCGAGACATCTTCACGGCTCGCGGGATTCATCGTTGGATCCCGTGCCGTCAGATCGGAGCCGTTTAACAAAACGAGGCCCCCATTGACCGGGAATGGGGGCTTTGGTTTGACTCGGGTCCCACCGACGCTTCCCGATCCTGACCGTTCGATTTGAACAGTGACGTCACCGATGACGCATGGAGGAATCAGGTGAGCCGTGGCCGTTGGATGAAGAGTGAGGCACGCGTGAAAACTTATTTTTTGATCAACGGCTAATACTCGCTCAGGCACGAGAGGTGGGGGCCCCACCCAGAGTATTCCCAACGGGAATTTCTGTCAGATGTAGGGCCCCCTCGGACAAAAAAAGCAACGGTAATTTTGGTTTTATTTACGGACGATAAGTTTATTTAAATTATTTTTTAAATTTATTTAAGCATTTCTTAATTAGGCAGTGACATTGGATTACACTTGAATTAATTCCTTAATTAACATCATTATCGTTAAACGATGTTGATCATGTCAATGTCAATTACGCTTTTTCATGATTCAGTACTCCGTAATACTTTTCACTTGTAATTTATATAGTCAAAATAAATATCAACTAATTGACATGAATATAAGAGACACGTTTTAACATTAATATCTAGATATAAAAAATTTTCAGTGAATACACAGTCCATTATTCGTCGTGCACATATTTAAAGGACAACATATAAGGATATCAAAAGAATTAAATGAATTTCACCACGAATCATATTAGAACCTCGACGAAGTCATATATGTTGGTGATTTCCTAAATTTATTACTTACAAGAGGAGGCTTGAATACAAAATGGCGCGATTTCAAGATCACTCTTTTTGAGGTGATCTTAAAAATAGATCTTATATGTTTTATCATTTAAAAGCTTATGGCTGATTAATTTAGATATTTAGCTCATGACTCATGTGGCATGCGATCATCAATTGTGACTCCCTTATCTTCATTTAAGCCCTTTTTCTTTTATTCTTTTTTGTGGCTCTAGTGCTTTTCATACCTCATTGGGCTGAGCATATAACATAGATGCCTAGGACCGAAGAAAGAGTATCTTGCATTACGTGAATGTCATCAAGTCATTTCATCACATAATATAGTATAACCACTACATGAAATTGTTTCTTCGCATACTTTGGGAGAGAGAAAGGTGGGGTGGGAGAATGCAATATACACATACGTTTTAACTCCGAGGATCATTGTAGTAGCTTGTATTCAAGGGGAAGCCACCGCCTAATTACTGTAATCCCTGTAGGAAACAAGAAGCCATTAAAATAAGAAAAATTCACAATTGAACACGCACAGAGATTACCAAATAATACTCCCGATGGTGAAAAGAAAGCAACTCTGTAGATTTATTCCCATACAAGAAGCTTATTTTCTTAAACTATATGATACGTAATGCAAACGAGAGGTCTTAATTAGTGTAAAGAAATCTCATTATCTCTTCTCCAGCGTCTTGTATGAGAGCTCGGTGAAAAGCTCGCTCCACATGCATAAGCTATGAAGAGCGAGGTTGGTTCCAAAGGTTGCTTTTGAATCCAACATGAGGTTCCGCAAAGGTTAAATAATATTCCCTAGTTATTTTATATTGTGATAATAATTGGAAAAAAGTGTTATACTAACTCATTTCTATAAGTGATGTCATAGTTTACAGTGTAGAAAAATTGTGCTCTTTAGTAGGACTTGCTATAGCTTTCATAGATTCGTAATATGTAATGACTTGGTATAGTGGAATGAGTTGAGGGAATTGTTATTCAATACAAATCATAATAATTCTTTTAATCACTAGTAAGAAATTATCCATTATGTAAAAAATTTTCAGCATCATGTGTAAAGAACATGTTTCAGATTTAATACTGTCCCATACCTGATGTCGTTGTCCATAAGTTCAGGTGTCTCGATTTCTTCTATTTTGTACACATTCTTTTCTTTTCCTATGTCGTTATGTAGAACGTCAACAAAACCCTGAGAACCCTTTTTGAATACCACACAGATATTCTCCAATTCCTTGCACTCCTTGATCCCGTCGACTTTCTGCATCACATCGAGGCGCCTAAACTTGAGTTCTTTGAGATGTGGCATTGCTTCTTGTTCAATGATCACCGTATCAAGCTCAGGCAGCTTCCAAATCTTCAAGATCTTGAGGCTCGGAAACCCATCTTTGATGAACCTCATACTTTGGCCTTGGAAAGAATTGGCCAAGAGCCTGAGTGTCCTCAGGTTCCTCAGGAGACCTCCCAACTCCGGCATCATGTCTGCTTCCACCCTCGAACCCAACAAAGTCAAAACCCTGAGCGAGCCAGGCAAGAGCTGTGTCCAACTGGGTTTGTTGAGTTGGCCCAGCAAGCAGAGCTCCAACAGGTTGTGATGTTGGTTAGCCAATGACAATTCCGGTAACGGGCCTATCGGCAATGTCGCGGGCTTGGATTCTTTCTTCGTGGGCTTTTTTTTTGCGGGGTGGGCTCCTTTCGCAAGTTCAGCTTCTTCCGCGGGCTTGGCTTCTTTCTTCCGTTCGGCTTCTTGGATCACCCCAAAGGTCAAGGACTGGAGATTGGTGAGCCTAAAGCTAATCCAATCGGCGAGGTCAAACCTCGCCAGGGGTGGGCAAGGCCGACCTCGCCAGTTGCCGGCGAGGTCGGCCTCGCCAACGGCCAGTGGGGCCGACCTTGCCGGTCCCCACCTCTGGCCGATCGCCGGACCGGCGACCGGCCATAGGTCGAAGATAAAGAAGATGAAGGAAAAAAGAAAAGGAAAGGAAAGGAAAAAGAAAGGAAAAGAAAAATAAAAAAAATAAAAATTTTGAAAAAATAAAAAAAATAATATTAAAAAATTAAGTCGAGGTAAAATTATCGCAAGTATACCAGTTTAGGGTTTTTGGTAGTCAAAAAAATAATTCGAGGTAAACTTGTTACAGGTGTACCAGTTTGGGGTTTTTTATGGTAAAAAAAATAGTTGAAGTAAATTTATCACAAGTGTACTAGTTTAGAGTTTTTCATGGTATTAACCCAAATAAGAATAGTTAACGGCGACAATTGTAAGAGAGAAATCATTCACCTTCGGTCAAGTGAGTGACTCATCCTTAATTTAAGTAAGTCATTATTAATATTAATTAACTATGTTTAAAGTAAATAGTGTAACAGATGACATTTTAAATCCGCTGAAATTATGGGTAAACAATGCCTGATGCTAGGAAAATCTCCATTTAGTAAATCTAAAACTTGATAATCATTAAGCATATAATTCGAAGAATGTCCGTCCCTATTGACAACTAAGATGATGGTAAATCAATTAACATTACTCCACACCATCAACATACATGTCAACATCCATTAATTTAAGTCCAACACATCGGACTCGGGACAATTACGGACAAGGAAAATCATCCTCCGCGATTTTCCGTACCTCACAAGATCAACAACCAAACTAAGATTTTTTACGTGCTAACCCGAACTCTAAGCTGAATAATACATGGCTTTATAACCTAAGTATTATTATTGAAAATTCCAGACGTCACATTGTTGATGTGCGTGGTTGCTAATCCGTAGCTTAGAAGCATGGCCTTGTACAGACAAGTTTTTATGGTGTAGGAGTGGCGAGATGGTTTTAGGTGACCCGATCTTCGTAAAACTTTTGTAATGTATTGTATTTGCATCAATTCCTAAACTTGTGGTGTTAATATTAAGAAACATGTGTATAATTAAACTCTTGCGATTTCTTGTTTGGAATGTTGTGAATTTTTTGTCGTGCTTCCGGATGCTATTAATTATTAGAAGAGATAATGGAAAAGAAACATGTCACGCGTGATGTTTTGGGGCATCTCACACGGAGCATCTCGACTCCTGAAGCATCCCGAACACTTTCCTGAGCATCTCAACACACGAGGCATCCCAACTTGGGGGTATCGCCACCACTAATATATGGGCAACGAATATTACTTTTTATAATACTTTCCATGATTAATCATATAGCAACAATGTACATGGTAACATTATAATCATATGATCACTCTTGCATCAACAACAAATTCAACACTCATTTCAATAATCAAAGTCCAATACACAACATCACTTAATACAATTCATTACCTTACCCTTTTAATGATCATATACGTGGGTAATGATGACAACACGCTTACCTCATTTCATGCCTTTCACTGATTACACAATAATGGCATGCTTATCTCTTTTCATTTCTCATCATTCCATTCAATGATCACATGATAATGACATGCTTTGTGACTCCCCAAACGTCACGCACAAAACGTGTCCTTTCTGTTTATCTTCATGATAAACATTACGTATGCGGAAGTACGCTAAAACATTCACAACATTCATTATCAGTATTCGCACGAGTTTAATGTTATTTACTATTTTTGGAAAACATACTATGGACGAGGTACAGAAACCATGGCTTTCTGGTGTTTAAAGTTTTTTATACGTAAAATAAGAAAATTTTGACTCTTTTCAAGCTAGCTTTCTTTGTACAAATGAGAAATGATGGCCGGATGCGGTGATATTGCGCATTTATGGTTTTAGCCTCCATGAGTCTTGTCATACTTAGATGTGGACATGCTAGCAAGCTTTGAGAACCATTCACTTGAATGTATAGTGCTTTTATATTTGGAAAAAGGTACCCTGTATGCGGTGACTACCTTTAGATACGGAAGTTTAGTCAACATATATGTTGTGGATGTCGGCTTGAATATCCTTTGGAAAGGTTTTCGCAATTCAAAAGCAAAAGGAGATCGTCAAACTGCGGAAGGAATGCAATGTCTTATTAGTTAACAGGAGCTACTTTTTCCTTCTGTTTAAAGGTGATCAGACCGATTCTCTCTACATGGGGCTAGAGCTCAGGAAGTTGTCCGTTATTAGAGATAAAATTTTCCCTATGTAATCAAGCTCTAGAAGTTCGACCAAAAAAAAAAATCAAGCTCTAGAAGATGGTCAGACCTAGAGCACACTGCTTTGAAATACTGAATTCAAACTATAGGAAACGCAAGCTACTTTTGTTAAATTCAGAGTAGGAACATATCAAGTTCGAGATTTTATTGTGTTGAACAACATGCAAGATCTTCGTCTTGAGAGGCAAATGCTCACCAAGCGGTTGCAGAAGAAGCTCACCAGGAAAGATAAAAAGATGCTCTTCCAAACTTAGGGGATTAGTTTGAATTCAAAGCGCTGAAGTTCGCAGTTAGCCCACCGATTGTGGTCTCGCACAAAAGATATGGACAACATGGCCGAAAGTGCCAAAATCGTCACAAAGCTTGTTGGGGTTTTTTTTTTAGCCAAAGGAAGCTTCCAAGGAGATGTTTGGCCTCAACTTCACTCAGCAATCAAGCACAAAATCTCATAGGTTGAGAAGCTTTGTTTTGGGCAGTTCTGCTTTTGCGGAATGGCGATGAAATCGCCCTCCAACTGTCTAAGATGGTATGGCTTCTTTTTAATCGGTGTTATATTTGTGGTTTAGATGCAGGTCGTTGAGCAAAAAGCTCAGTAAATTTACCATGATCAGATGAAGGTTTGCAAGTCCTTTGACCAGTCCAGGAGGCTCTTCAACAGAGGTATTGGCATCTGATTAGTGCTAATTATACTGATATACGACGTTTCTATTTCTTCCATCCTATTATATGTTTTGTCATTTAAAAGCTTGTGGTTGATTAATTTAGTTATTTAGTTCATGACTCATGTGGTATGCGCTCATCGATGGTGAGCCCCCACCTTTTTTTTTTGTTGATCTTGTGCTTTTCTTACCTCATTAGACCTAGTGTATGCCGACATAGAATTGAAAAAAGAGTACATTGCATTAAATGAATATCATCACATCGGTTCATCGCATAATATAAACATTACATGAAATTGTTTCTTCGCACACTTAGAGAGAGAGAGAGAGAGAGAGAGAGAGAGAGAGAGAGAGAGGAGGGTGGGTGGGAGATGCAATAGATACATATGTTAAGCTCCGAAGATCATTGTAGTAGTTTGTATTCAAAGAGAAGTCGTTGCCTCATTATTTGTCATCACTGTAGGAAACAAGAAACCACTAAATAAGTAAGCTTCACACTATTACACATGCACAATTACGCATAAGAAATTACCAAAAAAGTTTTAAACTTATTGCGCTTGTGTCAATTCAGTCATAAACTTTTCAATTATATCAATTGAGTCCTAAACCTTTTGATAATTTATCAATTTAGTCCTTCAGGTCAATTTTGGTCTGAAATTGCTGACGTGGAAGCTAGCCATCTTACATGATACGTCCGACGTGACATGAACAATATTTACAATCTTTTAAAAAATCGAAATTATTATTCTTTTTTATTCTTTTCTTTCCTTTTTTTTTCTTGCCTTTCTTTATCTTTTTCTTTCTCCCTCTACCGATCGCCAAATCTTGGCGACGGCCGGCAAATGACCACAGGCGAGGGTCAACCTCATTGGGAGTTGGCTAGGTGCAACGTCGCCGAGATTTGGCGACCTCAAGCCTTGCCGGATCTAGTGAGGTGGAGCCTCACTCGAGGCTGGCAAGGCTCGAGCTTGCCGAGATCGGGCGAACCTTGACCTCATCGACCTCGGGCAAGCTCCAGCCTTGCTCAAGGCTGGCCCTCTCCTGTGTCCGATTACCGGTAGTCGTTAAGGCCCGGCGATTGGTGGAGAAAGAAAGAAAAAGAAAGAAAAGAAGTGTAAAATTAATAAATAATAAATAAAATAAATAAATTGGAAATTATTTTTAATAAATTGTCTACATTAGCATCGGTCGTGCCACTTAAAACAACCGTGCCATGTAAGACGATCGACATACACGTTAGTAATTTTCGGCCAAAATTGGCCAGAAGGATTAAATTGACAAATTGTCAAAAGGTTTAAAACTCAATTTATACAATTGAAAGATTTGTTATTGAATTTGTAAAACTTTTTTTATAATTTTCGCCTACTGCACATGCCTAGAGATTTCCAAATAATACTCCTAAAGGTGAAAAAAAAAAACAAAAGCAACTTTGTAGATTTCTTCCTATATGAGAAGCTTCTTTTTTGGAAGCATGATACAGAACGTAAACGAGAGGTATTAATTAGTGTAAAGAAATCTCTCATTATCTCTTCTTCAACGTCTTGTACGTGAGCTAGGTGAAAGGCTCATTCAACATGCGTAAGCTATGGAGAGTAAGGCCAGTTCCAAAGTTTACTTTTGAACCCAACATTAGATTCCACAAAAGTTGGATGATACTATACACGTGATCTTATATTGTGATAATGACTGGAAAACGTATAATAAGGACTCATTTCTATGAGTGATGTGATCGTTTACAGCATAGAAAAATTGTGTTCTTTAGTAGGACTTATTGTAGCTTTCATAGATTCGTAATATGCATCGACTTAATCTGATGGAATGAGTGAGGGTAATTCTTATTAGATAAAAATCACAATCTTTCTTTTTAATCACTCATAAGCAATTATCTTGTCTACAAAATCAATTTTCATAAAGAACATGTTTGAGATTTAAAATAGTCCCGTACCTGTCGTCCTCATCCGTGGATTCAGCAATCTCTCCTTTTTCTTCCCTGATTTATAATTTTTTAAAAAAAAGAAGTAATTATTGAAATTATCAAGTGCATAAAAAAAACAATTTCATCATCAGGCTTAAGGAAAGTTTTTGAGATTTAATATTGTCCCATACCCGTCGTCTTCGTCATCGTCCGTAGATTCGGTAGTCTCGGTCTCTTTTTCCACATGCAGATTCGTGGTCTTTTCTTTTTTTTCCTCGAGTTGGCTGACAAGAGCATCGCTTAGGGATATAGCGCTTATATTCTCCAAATCCCGGCGCCCCTCGATCCCTGTAACAGTTGTCAACCTCTCGAGGCACCTAAACTCGAGCAGTATGAGATGCGGCATCGCTCCGTTCCTAATAGTCACCTCCGCAAGCTTAGGCAGATTCCAAATCTTCAAGATCTTGAGGCTGGGAAACCCGTCTTCGACGAACGTCATGCGTTCGCACAGGAAAGAGTTGGCCAAGAGCCTGAGCGTCCGCAGGCTCCTCAGGAGAACCCCCAACTGGTGCATCTCGTTTGCTTCCACCCTGGAACCCGACAGGGTCAAAACCCGGAGCGACCTAGGCAAGAGCTGCGTCCAGATGGGTTTTTCGAGTCGGCCCAGCAAGTAGAGCTCCAACAGGTCGTGATGTTGAGCCAACGACAATTCTGGTAACGGGCCTATCGGCGATGTCGATTCTTTCTTCACGGGCTTTTCTATTGCTGGGTGGGCTCCTTTCGCGGGTTCAGCTTCTTCCGCGGGCTCGGCTTCTTTCTTCAGCTCGGCTTCTTGGATCACCCCAAAGGTCAAGGACTGGAGATTGGTGAGCCTGCAGCTAATCCAATCGGCTACTGCTTTTCCTATAGCGCCTGAGGTGTCCCCTCCTGAGCGTTGCACGAAAAGCTTGAGCGTGGTGAGCGTGGTGAGCGTGGTCGAGCTGTCCATGTGGTCCCTCATCAAGTTCTCCTCGACCTCACCGATAACCAGCCCGCTTAAGGTTTGGAGTTGAGTCAAGGCATTGACATTGTTGCTACAAGCCTTGAGGATGTTCTTCAAGTCGATGTAGAACCAGTTGAGATGCAGGTGCCTCAATTTCCCCGCCTTCCACAAGGAACTCGGCAGCCAAGTGATGTTGGTGTGCTTTATGTCTAGAGTCTCGAGATGGTGCAAATCTGCAACGGCGCTCGGGATCGAGTCCAACACCGTCGATCTCAATCCTAGGTACCTTAGGAGCACCAGCTTGTGCAGCACACCTTGCAAGTATGGCTTATACACACCCTCCAAATCAAGCACCCTTAGCAAGCTATAGCCAGTCTTGGACGTTGTCTTCCTTAGAAACGTGCTGATGTCTTTGGTGAGCATGCCTCTCCTATGGTAGAATGACAGAAACGAGCAGACGTGGCCGAGGTTTAAATCGGGGTAGCTACCGCCGCGGTCGTCCGTGATTGGGTTTGTGTGCTCTGCAAGCCATCGAATCTTGGTTCTTTCCGGTGGTTGGGCTGCCAGCTGTTGTTGCTGGCTGGTTGGGTCACCTTCGTTCCCTTTTTTTGACTTGCTAGCGGCATGTACATAGAGGAACCCCGTGCTCATCGCAATCGGGCGGATCATGTCAGATAGAGAGGTGAGCATTTGGCAAGCTTTGGGGGATCCATCCGCCCTCCAGCTCAACACATCTATCACATTTTTATCCGCAAGCTCCAAAATAAACGTCTCTCCCACATCCTCGGGCTGCCTTGTCCTTTCCCTTTCTACACCATGACAATGTAAATCCAATAAGCCCTCAGCCAACCACAACCTCACTAGCCTTCTTGTCGGAATAGGGTATCCTACGGGGAACAAAGCCATGTAGATGAAGCACGGTTTTAGATGGACCGGCAATTTATGGCAACTCAATTGCAGTATATCTAACAATGTCATCATAGAACCCTCTTTCGCCAACGCCGTGCGTTCGTGCTCTCCAGCATTGGACAGAGACCCGCCGAGTAAGGATATACAGAGCGGCAAGCGAGGACACATGCTTAGGATATCCTTGTCCTCATTTGAGAAACTCTGACCATCGGGTACTCTATGCAACTTCCAAGCGAGCATCCTCTGGCTTTTGCCTTTGGACAATTTTTCTAGCTTGATCTTCTTATCCGAGTACCGGGCTATCGAATTGTCCTGAGTTGTGAATATTATGTGGCTATGCGAATTTGTCGGGGTGCTCATCCATAACTCTCGCAAGAGTTGCATGTCGGACGACCGCACGTCATCCAACACTATGAAATATTTATTTATCTTGGCCAATTTCCGGTACAGCTGTGCGCTTATCTCGTCCATATTCATGTCCTTCACGCCGCCTGCGAGACTGTCGGCTTGCATCAGAATCTCCAACAGGAGCTCCCGCGGATCCATGCCGGCCGATACACGGACCCAGGCGCGCCACTCATAGCCCATGTACTTCGCTTGGTTGTAGGCCCATCTCGCGAGGAACGTCTTGCCGGTTCCTTGCTCGCCCCAAATCGAACTCCATGCTTCCTCGTCCCCCATTTTTATCCGCTCCCTTATTTTCTTCTTCTTGGCCTCGTGACAGAAGAAGTTGGTAGGCGCTTGTCGATCCCAGAAACTAGTCAGCCTCGCCAATTTTTGGCCCTGCCATGGATCACTAGCATGGGAGGATGAACTAGCAGGTTTCTCTTTGCTCTTGCCCTCGGCCTCCTCCTTCAAAAACTTCTCATCACACGACTCTTTCATCTTATTCACCAGAATGGACAAGTCGCTCCACAGCTTGTACTTGGAGACGAGCGCGGTGATCGGCCATGCGGCCATGTGGAGGGCCCTGCTCCTCTCGCGGGCCTCTCTGAGGTGGAACTTGTCAATGCATTCCTCGGCGTAGTACATGGCTCGGCGGAGCCGCCCCGACCACTCCGTGGTTTCGGACGGTCTGTATTGAGTGGAAAAGTGCATTTGGATCCTGACCAGCTTCGCCTTGGCATCCTCCGCGCGGTTTTGCATCGGTAAGCACTCCGCGCACACCGGGTGAGAGAGCAAGATGTCTAGCTTCTGCAACAGGATCTGGACGGTGGCTTCGTCGACCATCGTGCAGCTTCTCGTGTCGGAAGCGGCCATGGGTAATCAATATGTTTGTTTCTAGCAAGGTCGAGGGGGTGGGTGGGTGTGTGTGTCAGTTGGCTTGTCTGCCTGGATTGAATAAATTTGTGAGGTCATATTATTCACTCTCTATGTATATATTCTTCATTTTTCTATACTTTTCTTTGTTTGGCCTCTTCTTTCAACTACAAGCAGCTTTGTTTAATTCTTTGCTTGTGAGAAAAATTGTCCAAAAATTCCTAAATTTATTACATTTACCTTTTTCATTTGTGTCAATTCAGTCCATCCTGCCAATTTTGGTAAGCCGGTACTAATGTGGATGCCGGCTGTCTGATCAATACTGACGTAGCAATATTTTAATATTTTTTGAATTTTTTTTGTTTTTGATTTTGTCCTTTTTTTTCTTTTTTGTTTCTACCCATCTTCCCTCCGGCTAAAGGTGAGGTACGACGAGGTCCTCTAGCGAAGCTTGCCCGTACTGACCACTAGCGAAGCTGACCTCATCGTCGCTGGGCAAGGGATAATCCAACGACGGCGAGGCTACCTCGCCTTGTAGGTCAGCGTCACCTTGGCTGTCAAAGCATCTCCCAACCAGGGGCTGGTGAGGCCGACCTTGCCTCCAAATTGATGTTTTTTTTGTCTACATATTCTTTGATTGTGTTTCATATTTTGTTCATTTTTTTGTGCTTTTCTCCAAATGGGTGCCTCTCCTCCGAATTGATTCTTGATTGAGCGACAAGAAAGTATCCGGTGCTTTTGTCATTGGTAGTTTAAATAATTAAAAAGCCAAACCAATTTTGTTAAAGTTCGGACTCGAAGATGAGAGAATCAAAGAGGGGGCACTAGGTTCGGACTCAAAGATGAGAAGAGTTTGCATATTTGATATATTAGCGATGTGATGAATTGTTATCCGGTAGTGATTGTGACCCGCTTATTATAATCTTAACTTATAACCTACCACATCATTTAGTTTGTCCACTTACTAAGATTATTACTACCGGCGGTCTTGCAAAAATTTCAAATTTTAAAGTAGTAAAAAAAGTTTGAACAGTGGAATAAGGAATTCATAAGAACCAGTCTTTATTGTCCCCTCAAGCTAACCATGATCCTATGTCATTCTTTGCTTGGAGTTGTCTTATGGGTATAAAATGCTTGTACCTTTCCATGAATTTTTTTCATTTTATCTTTTCAACACGGTTGGAATATGGATGTCGTTCCTCAAAATACTCGCACTTCAGCCGAACATTATGGTAAAAGAAGATATAGTCTTTTGTTCGATATTTTCCGGACAATCCACCTTCATGTCAGTATAAATTTCAGATGGCTATATAGTTGTCAAAACATAATGAAATCAATTAACATTGATGATAGTATGTAGTTCAGGGCCGTTAAATAGGTGGGTTGGGTAAAAAATGGTTCAACCCAAATTAACCCATTTATATGCAATATAACTTTAATGACTTGTACCCGACCCGACCCGACCCGATCCGACCTAGCCCAGCCCGTAACTAATCCATACTCGAACAATTCACTAAAATACTTACATATTTAATTCAATTCATAAAAATCCATATCATCTAGTTAACCTTTTTTTGATCTTGTTAATTGTCAGCACTAGTCTCTCTCACTTGACTTTCGTAAGGATCGAACACCTGTGTGATGCCCCAAACGTCACACGCAACACGTGTCCCTTCCGTTTATACTCATAATTATTATTACGCATGCTAAAGCACACTAAACATTCACGATATCCGTACAACAGATCACACGAGTTTAATAATAAGCATACTTCCATTCTTATACAATCGCTAGTGGATATTATCTTTCTACGACATCCAATGCAAACATAAAATACATAAGTAGGGTTGGGGTGACCTATCTCCATCACTATACTCCTATGCCCCAAAAGCCTACACGTACAAAAGTCAAGCTATCCTCTACAGGTCAACCACTTTGCCCCTCGACTTGTCAATGTCGATATTCATGTACCAAGCAATGAATCGATGAAGGACCTATATGGTGGAACTACACTTACAGATACTACTGTGAATCCGAGTATAACCACATCTTCATATACACAATCAAAATGCATAGGAGCTCCAAAAAAGCAACAACACTGGACGATCCATCCTACATATTTGGAAAAATAAGGAGTGAACCAAAGCCCAACGAATGAAATCTTGGATGCTAAGGTAGGAGATCCACTCGCCACTCAACATGATACCAACAAACAAATGGACACTCTAATCTTTCTTTAATTTTTCTTAGGTCTTTCCAGTCAAGAAGCAAACCCAAAGCACAAGGCGATGGCTTGAATTGCTAAACAAAACGGCTCATCCCTAACTATCAAGACTGCTTATTTTTGAGCTAGTATGAGCTGAACATATATCCGAAATCTAGTCCTTGAACAGAGGATATGGAAAGTGGCCTTGCCCCTTTTGGGGATCTTTACTTTTGAAAACATAAGTCAAAGAGATAACCAGAAACGCGATTCTCAATTTTGAATAAATGATCTTGAATGGTTGAATTATAAGCTAGAATCGTGATCTTACATTTTGTCCGACAATTGACTCGAGAAACCTTTCTCGAAGTCAAGTCCTACTTACTTCTTACCATCATGAATCCGAATGTCATGTTGAGCGACACGAAACTTGCACGCTTTCTGTAATCAATATGGGACGAGAACATCATCTATGAAAGTATTTGGTTTTTCTAGTAATTCTCCGATACCGGCATATTGTTCTCTTCTTGCAGTCCTTGTAAGGATAAGATGTGGTCCCTTTTGAGGTTTAATAGGTCAGAACAAAATGATAAATGTCAAAAACTAATGGAACAGAAGCAGATGAAGACAGACAGAAAGCAGGCCAGCTTGCAAATTCAGCTTCCTCAAACTGCCTGAAGCCCCTGAATTTACCAAGGTAGCGCCCACCACATTATATCTTGGTCTGCTGCCTTCATGACCCAGATGTAGGCCCAATCGCCAATACTTGAATAATGAATCTGAAGAATACATTCTGTTTGGTGAGTAAAACAGAGATTTGCACATAAAAAGAATAAAGAAAGAAGTACACAGGAACAAAAGGTGCTAAATTATGGAGTAAACAGAACGGAAAATGCGTAGTCTGTAGCAGGAGTACACAGAAGTGAAAGACAAATGCGAATATGTTTCATCGATCATCGTTTTGAGAGGAGAAGAGTCTAATCATCTTCGACAGCAATGCATTGAGGTCACTAGTCCAACACAAGATCTGCCAGGCAACTACATGCATCTTCATGTAAAGAATGGGAAAGACTAACCATAATGATTGTCAATATTACAATTTCTCCATGGCAAATTTTGCGGTATCACATATCCACAAAATAAATAAGAGTCCGTGAATTACGCCTAATAGATTTTTATATACTACATAATCCACAAATCAAATGATTCTTGGGATCAAAAGACTGGACAGCCTTCAACGACGACTCCTTTAGCTGTGGGGCAAGAGGCTACGGACATCCATCAGGATCTCCACCCCACCAACTGAGGCTAACATGCTTCATTCCCAAACACATGTACAGGAGGACGGCCACGAAGGCCAACCCGGCATCAAGTGCACCCGATAGCACATAATTATGGTGACTCCACCAACCTTGTTAGTATCGGTAAGCAATGAATCCCGATAAAAATCCGACGATGATCCAACTGGTGTAGTTAACGGCAGTAGCTCGAGGCATGCTTACTGTAGCACCGAGGAGCACGGGCATTGTGATTAGTCTAATCCACTCCTTGTCCGGAAAGGCCTTATTCGCAAGCCAAACAAGGAAAGGAGCTATGGCCCCTACCAAGAAGAACCAGTTGATGGCGGAGTATTGGCCGAGATCTCCAAATATCCTGCGGGGCCCTATCAGACCCCAAATGACTGAAGCATCAAAAAATACATGGTCACCAGGGCAAGTCCACGGACTGCCTGCTGGAAGCAGCTCCCGGTTACATATGTCAGGGATTGTATCCATGAGCCACCACGCCGTTCCGAGATGCACTAATGCTGCAACGATGGTACCAAACACCTGATAGAAGATCAATTCTTACCTTAAGCGAAGAAAGGGAAAAGAACGAAATACCGGTTTTACAACAATTTTGGGCAGATTTCAAGTGTACAGAGATTAATTTTGGGGAAATCATTTCTTCCCCTCACCAGGAACCCATCAAACTAATATATAGTTCTATCACTTATCTTGGAATGGAAAAGATGAGACAAACCTGTGCCATGAACATCGCTCGAGGAGGAATTTTCATGTAGTGCCCCAGCTTGAAGTCTTGTAAGAATGTGATCCCCTGCTTCATACTGATGTACCCATAGACTTTAAACAGAATGTTCGCAACTGGATATCCAGGGTAAATGTACCCAATGATAAATTCTGTGATGACATTTAAAGCTGGTGTCTGACCTACACACATGGAACTAATGAGAATATGCAAGTATTAAGCTTAGAGTAAGAGCTTTACCCAAAAAAAAAAAAAAAGCTTAGAGTAAGAGCAAAGCGTACATAAGTAATCACTGACCCGCATATTTACGTACTCCATTGTAGAGAATAAACAGTCTAATCAACTCATACAACATATGCTTTAAACATGATGGATCTGCACTTGATTTGTCGTTGCAGTGATGACTCCAATAGGAAGAGTGAAAAATAAGGCAAGCGCACATGCTAGCAGAACACCCCACCACGGTAGTTGAAGCTGATCCTTGAAATACTGACATGTAAATATAGTTGCCGCAATATTTACCAAAAGAATACAAGGAAACCACCATTCAGGGACTTGCTTGTATCTTCTCATCAGCTTGGTGTGTATATCCATCTTCTTCTCACTAAAGGCAGACTTGCTCAGCAGCCATATTTCTCTAAAACAATAGCATAACACTAGATCATCTATCTGAGCATGGTAAATAAAAAATTGGAATTCAACTGGATTGGCAACAACCAAATAACTCTGATCAATTAAAAGGTGTGGTGTCATATCAGAATAATGTCAATCGTAGTAGACCTTAACCAACAAAGGAAGAACAGCCTCCTGCGAGGCCAACTATAGGTCCGGGAAGTTTCAGAAAAAAAAAACTATAGGTCCAGGAACAAGACAACTATAACACGGATCTCAAAGAACTGAAGCACTAATTGACTAGTTGACTTGGATTCTTTTTCTTTTTTTTTAATTGAAAAGACATGGGATATAGTTAATGAATAGCAAGCAATTGCGCAGCAAATATAATGCAACTTACTTTCCATGGAAGAGGAACACGTGAACAACAGTAGCAGTGAGGCAGGCAAAGCTGATGCCATAGCATACAGCAAAGAAAGTAGACATATAAAGAGGACCCTCTCTTTCATATGCCTGGGCATCCAAATGAAGGTTTTCGTCTATGATAGTCGCAATGTTGTATTCTTGTCCCAAAGATGCGTACAGGCTATCTGAGAATATGGGGAAAGTCCTGGATCTGTATATGTTGAGCCAGTAAGCAATAGGTGTGATGACATACACGACAGGGCCAAAACCGACAGCAATGTTGGCAGTAGCAAACCACGGGCTAGCCAGTGGACTACCGAGATGAGAGGAGATGCTGGACCAGTCAAGTCCGATTGCACCAATCCCAAGACCATGGAATCCAGAACCTAGCTGGTGAGCTACAACTGAAGCAGGGAATATCCAGCAGATCCATGAAAGAGAGGTCAACATTGGAAAGAGGTAACCTGGAAAAACATAGTAACTGAAGCTACAGATGAAGGCTATAATGAAAAAATGGTTCCGCGTCAATCCGCCTTTTAGCCTCGGCTCTTTCTCGTGCAGTGCTCTGCATTTGCACAAGTTGTGACCATAATGACATCGAATTATATGAGACACTAGGAAAAGAAAAGAGAACAAAACAAAATGATTGAAGGCTAACAAAGCAAATTGCGTTGCCTGACTCCTTGTTTACCAGGACAGATGAAACTTAACATGTAGTCATCTTCGTGCGCAAAAAGTCATGCATACTAGGTATATATCTTCTAAAAATGATTGTTTGGTGATTGTAGTTCCCAACTGTGAAGCTCTGACTTAAAATCAAACACAATAGACACAATTTGCCGCTAATATTTGTATGCACGCATGCGCAGCATGGGAAGAGAAGTGAAGTAAACCTAGACTTCAAGAACTCACTGAACCGCGAGAGTTTGAGACTTCAACAGCTATCAACTGCATTTAAATGGTAGTACCCCGTGAAATCGGGTTCACAGAAATCGACCAACGGAATAAAGACATGGGAATAGGAAAAGATCACTGTAAAGATCGTAGAAAATATGTTCATGAGAACAGAAATAAAAGGAAAGACGCGCGATTTCAGTTTGTCTTCTTCAATCTTAATTTCCTTTCATTGATTTAAACTACATTACAAAGCATCATCCACATGTAACTAAGCTACATTTAGCCAAAAACTAACGAGAAAGAAATGAAAAGAGTGACGAACATCCATGACCTAACAGAAATTCCTAGAATTGTAATTTTTTCGAGGCAAAACATGCCCATCAGACAACCCACTTGCCAGTGAACGCACGACCGACGCATCTGAACAACGAGATTTGCACGAGATTCCGGGGCCACCACATGGCGGCGGGTTCCACCAGGTACCGCCGAAACAGCCCGGCCCACCCGAACCCCCAAGACCTGCGTGGTCAAGACGACGACCAGCGCCACAGGAAACGACATCTCCTTCCGGTAGAAGATCTTGACGGCGCTGATGATGTGAACGGCGTAGACGCTGGCCGTGCCCGAGTTGGAAAAGATCGTGATCAGCACGTGCTCCTTGACGTTGAACGGGCCCCGGATTGAGCGGTGAATTGCCACTTGCTCCCCTGGAAGAACACTCTCTTCGTGATCACTCCGGCCATAAGGTGACCTAGAGTCAGGCACACTCATCAGTCTGACTGAATTCGTTGACGTCCCAAATCAAATCAAGCTCTAGACAAAAACATCACGGATGCAAGTTACATGCAACCGTAACTTCGTATTGATCAATTCGTTTCTTAAGTCAAACTCGATCTGCTCTGCGACTTCTCGATCGAAGTGAACTGAACCGAACGGACTCTGGAGTTCGAGGCCTAGCAAGGGGGACGACGGCGACCTGAGCAGAGACGGAGGACACGGAGAGAGGCTCGCGTCGGTACCAGAAGAACTGGTTGAGGAAGGAGAGGAGAGGCAGCACGCCATGGTCCCGAGGACGAAGGTGCCGAACGCGACGGAGGGGAGGGAAGGGTCGTCCCCGGCCGGGACCGTGAGCGCGACCTGCTCGATCGGGGAGCTCTCCCGTCCGGCGAGCTCCTCCGCCGCCGCCGCCGCCGAAGAGGAGCCGTAGCCATGAGCTCCGATCTCGTTCTGGACTGCTCACGAATCACGAGAAAAGAAGAAGAAGAACGGAAAATTCCCACGAGAAAGTTGGAGGGAAAGTACTGAGCGGAGCCGAGACATCTTCACGGCTCGCGGGATTCATCGTTGGATCCCGTGCCGTCAGATCGGAGCCGTTTAACAAAACAAGGCCCCCATTGACCGGGAACGGAGGCTTTGGTTTGACTCGGGCCCCACCGACGCTTCCCGATCCTGACCGTTCGATTTGAACAGTGACGTCACCGATGACGCACGCAGGAATCAGGTGAGCCGTGGCCGTTGGATGAAGAGTGAGGCACGCGTGAAAACTTATTTTTTGATCAACGGCTGATACTCGCGCAGGCACGAGTGGTGGGGGCCCCACCCAGAGTGTCCCCAACGGAGAAAATATTAGGTGAGTTTAATACTCCACGTCATCCATGTAACACACCATTCAAAAGTTGACATTTGGCAATCCGGGCCCACCTTCTGACTCCTTTGTCTCTCCGTTACTTTTTTCTGTTTCTCCGTTACTTTTTCCCTCGTCCCCTCCCTCCGTTAGGCACACTGACACTCTCTCTCTCCTCCCACTCTCCCTCATCTTCTTTGCACTGCTCCGTTCACGGCTCCGCTCTCTCTCTCCCTTCTTCTTCACGATCGAAACCACCCATGCTTCCGTTCGCCGAAAGGCCCGATTTTTTTCTTGCGGAGGGTCGATGCGAAGATGCCGGTCTACAACTTGTCGTTCGTGAACACCAACCTGTCCAAGCCGACCTCCATCTTCGTCCTCCTCCTGTGGGTCGGTCGGTATATTCCTCGGCTCCCTCATCATGGTCGCGCTCTTCCTCCTCTCCTTTTGCCTCACCTCCCACCAGCGCGACGGCGGGAAGGGCACCGCCAAGCACCGGGCCGACCTCGACGCGTTGGCCGCCACGCCCCCATCTCGAAGGAGATCCTCGAGATAGTGCCGTCGGAGGTGCCCCATGCGGCTCCGGCTCCGGCTTCGGAGATTCAGGTCGAGCGGGAAGAGCAGGGGGACGGAGAGGAAGCAACGGAGTCTGAACTGAGAGAGAGAGATAACGTTCGATAAACACAAAAGCAACGAAACTGGGGAGAGAGACAGAGGAGTCAGAAGGTAGGCCCGATTTGCCAGATGTCGACTTTTGAATGGTGTGTTACATAAGTGACGTGGAGTATTAAACTCACCTAATATTTTCTTGTCCCCAACGGGAATTTCTGTCAGATGTAGGGCCCCCCGGACAAAAAAAGCAACGGTAATTTTGGTTTTATTTACGGACGATAAGTTTATTTAACTTATTTTTTTTAATTTATTTAAGCATTTCTTAATTAGGCAGTGACGTTGGATTACACTTGAATTAATTCCTTAATTAACATCATTCTCGTTAAACGATGTTGATCATGTCAATGTCAATTGCGCTTTTTTCATGATTCAGTACTCCGTAATACTTTTCACTCGTAATTTATATAATCAAAATAAATATCGACTAATTGACATGAATATAAGAGACACGTTTTAACATTAATATCTAGATATAAAAAATTTTCAGTGAATACACAGTCCATTATTCGTCGTGCACATATTTAAAGGACAACATATAAGGATATCAAAAGAATTAAATGAATTTCACCACGAATCATATTAGAACCTCGACGAATTCATATATGTTGGTGATTTCCTAAATTTATTACTTACAAGAGGAGGCTTGAATAGCGATTTCAAGATCACTCTTTTTGAGGTGATCTTAAAAATAGATCTTATATGTTTTATCATTTAAAAGCTTATGGCTGATTAATTTAGCTATTTAGCTCATGACTCATGTGGCATGCGCTCATCAATTGTGACTCCCTTATCTTCATTTAAGCCCTTTTTCTTCTTTTTTTTGTGGCTCTAGTGCTTTTCTTACCTCATTGGGCTGAGCATATAACATAGATGCCTAGGACCGAAGAAAGAGTATCTTGCATTACGTGAATGTCATCAAGTCAATTCATCACGTAATATAGTATAACCATTACATGAAATTGTTTCTTCGCATACTTTGGGAGAGAGAAAGGTGGGGTGGGAGGATGTAATATATACATACGTTCAGCTCGGAGGTTCATTGTAGTAGCTTGTATTCAAGGGGAAGCCGTCGCCTAATTATTGTAATCCCTGTAGGAAACGAGAAACCATTAAAACGAGAAAAATTCACAATTGAACACGCACAGAGATTACCAAATAATACTCCCGATGGTGAAAAGAAAGCAACTCTGTAGATTTATTCCCATACAAGAAGCTTATTTTCTTAAACTATATGATACGTAACGCAAACGAGAGGTCTTAATTAGTGTAAAGAAATCTCGTTATCTCTTCTCCAGCGTCTTGTATGAGAGCTAGGTGAAAAGCTCGCTCCACATGCATAAGCTATGAAGAGCGAGGTTGGCTCCAAAGGTTGCTTTTGAATCCAACATGAGGTTCTGCAAAGGTTAAATAATATTCCCTAGTTATTTTATATTGTGATAATAATTGGAAAAAAGTGTTATGCTGACTCATTTCTATAAGTGATGTCATAGTTTGCAGTGCAGAAAAATTGTGCTCTTTAGTAGGACTTTCTATAGCTTTCATAGATTCGTAATATGTAATGACTTGGTATAGTGGAATGAGTTGGGGGAATTGTTATTCAATACAAATCATAATAATTCTTTTAATCACTAGTAAGAAATTATCCAGTGTGTAAAAAATTTTCAGCATCATGTGTAAAGAACATGTTTCAGATTTAATACTGTCCCATATATGATGTCGTCGTCCATAAGTTCAGGTGTCTCGATTTCTTCTATTTTGTACACATTCTTTTCTTTTCCTATGTCGTTCTGTAGAACATCAACAAAACCCTGAGAACCCTTTTTGAATACCACACAGATATTCTCCAATTCCTTGCACTCTTTGATCCCGTCGACTTTCTGCATCACATCGAGGCGCCTAAACTTGAGTTCTTTTAGATGTGGCATTGCTCCTTGTTCAATGATCACCGTATCAAGCTCAGGCAGCTTCCAAATCTTCAAGATCTTGAGGCTCGGAAACCCATCTTTGATGAACCTCATACTTTTGCCTTGGAAAGAATTGGCCAAGAGCCTGAGTGTCCTCAGGTTCCTCAGGAGACCTCCCAACTCGGGCATCATGTTTGCTTCCACCCTCGAACCCAACAAAGTCAAAACCCTGAGCGAGCCAGGCAAGAGCTGTGTCCAGCTGGGTTTGTTGAGTTGGCCCAGCAAGTAGAGCTCCAACAGGTTGTGATGTTGGTTAGCCAACGACAATTCCGGTAACGGGCCTATCGGCAATGTCGCAGGCTTGGATTCTTTCTTCGTGGGCTTTTTTTTTGCGGGGTGGGCTCCTTTCGCGAGTTCAGCTTCTTCCGCGGGCTTGGCTTCTTTCTTCCGTTCGGCTTCTTGGATCACCCCAAAGGTCAAGGACTGGAGATTGGTGAGCCTAAAGCTAATCCAATTGGCGAGGTCAAACCTCGCCAGGGGTGGGCAAGGCCGACCTCGCCAGTTGCCGGCGAGGTCGGCCTCGCCAACGTCCAGCGGGGTTGACCTTGCCGGTCCCCACCTCTGGCCGATCGCCGGACCGGCGACCGGCCATAGGTCAAAGATAAAGAAGATGAAGGAAAAAAGAAAAGAAAAGGAAAAAGAAAGGAAAAAAAATAAAAATAAAAATTTTGAAAAAAAAAATAATAATATTAAAAAATTAGGTTGAGGTAAAATTATCGCAAGTATACCAGTTTAGGGTTTTTGGTAGTCAAAAAAATAGTTCGGGGTAAAATTGTTACAGGTGTACCAGTTTGGGGTTTTTTATGGTAAAAAAATAGTTTAAAGTAAATTTATCACAAGTGTACCAGTTTAGAGTTTTTCATGGTATTAATCCAAATAAGAATAGTTAACGGCGACAATTGTAAGAGAGAAACCATTCACCTTCGGTCAAGTGAATGACTCATCCTTAATTTAAGTAAGTCATTATTAATATTAATTAACTATCGTTAAAGTAAATAGTGTAACCGATGACATTTTAAATCCGCTGAAATTATGGGTAAACAATGCCTGATGCTAGGAAAATCTCCATTTAGTAAATCTAAAACTTGATAATCATTAAGCATATAATTCGAAGAATGTCCATCCCTTTTGACAGCTAAGATGATGGTAAATCAATTAACATTACTCCACACCATCAACATACATGTCAACATCCATTAATTTAATTCCAACACATCGGACTCGGGACAATTACGGACAAGAAAAATCATCCTCCGCGATTTTCCGTACCTCACAAGATCAACAACCAAACTAAGATTTTCTACGTGCTAACCCGAACTCTAAGCTGAATAATACATGGCTTTATAACCTAAGTATTATTATTGAAAATTCCAGACGTCACATTGTTGATGTGCGTGGTTGCTAATCCGTAGTTTAGAAGCATGGCCTTGTACATACAAGTTTTTATGGTGTAGGAGTGGCGAGATGGTTTTAGGTGACCCGACCACTACAAAAAAAGTTGGTTTTAGCGACGAATTTTGCCACGAAAAATTTGGCAAAATTCGTGGCTAAAAGAATTTGCGACGGAATTAGCCACGGAAAAAAATTCGTCGCTAATAGGCCGTCGCAAAATTTTGTGACGGAAAATTTCAATTTTCGTGGCTAATTTGCGACGAAAAAAAATTCGTCGCAAAATTCGTGGCTAATTATTCGTGGCTAATTTGCGACGAAAAAAAATTCGTTGCAAAATTCGTCAATAATTATTCGTGGCTAATTTGCCACAAACTATATTCGTGGCAAAATTCGTTGCTAATTTACCACGAATTTTCGTGGCTAAATTGTGAAGAAAAAAATTCGTGACAAAATTCGTGGCTAATTATTTGTGGCAAAATTCGTCGCTAATTTGCCACGAATTTTTTTCATGGCAAAATTTGTCGCTAATTTGCTAAGAACTTTTATTTTCTTAGCAACGAAGTCTATGTTCGTGGCAAAATTCATTGCTAATTTGCCAAGAAAATTTTTTTTTGCGTCATTAAATTGCGACGAAATCTATTCATGGCAAAATTCATCACTAATTTGCGAAGAATTGTTTTTTTTTTAGTAAGTAAGTTTGCGACGAATATTGTTTAGGGACGATTTCGATTTTAAATCTAATTAGCAGCAAAATTAATTGCTAAAATATATATTTAACATTGCAGCTCCAAAGAGAATCTACAATAATGGAGTTTCAATATAAACAATCCCTCCCCTAATCTAAACTGACTTCAAATAATAGTGTAGTTGTGATTCCCATGGTACTGGTGGGTATCTTCACTGAAGCCCCTTTCGTACCTAGAGGGAGCAGCTGCTCTTGGTCTATTAACTGCATAATATCCTGGAAAGTTTCGATTGCGTGGTGGTTCCAAGATGCCAGAGGATTGATTGTTGTTCAACTTGATATTTAGTGTACTCTTGACAAGACGATGAGCTGCTTCTCCCAGCATTGGACCGACCATTGCTCCAGGTACTGATGGCCTGCAAGATTACAAGCACTGCATTTAGATGGGGAGAGAAAAGAAAGAAGCGTCACTAAACAGAAACAACAGGGGAAAACGATCTCCAAAGATTCCACAAACACACTCAATAGCCTGCAGGAGTAACCAAAATTTTATTCCAAATGTTCCTGGTTTTAAGTTCATTCTCAACTGCAAAATCTATTGCACCACAAGCCTCTAAATTGATACAAACCACCAATGTAGCAGCAGAAATGCAAAACAAATGGACAGAGACATCAACCGAGACAGCAAGACCATTAGAATTCATTCTCACCTTTCTCTTCCATTCTGGCACCTACCACTGTTATCTTCATGCCATAACACAGGGAATGGCTTGTTATCCAAAGGTCCTAAAACCTATAAAAGTGAACAAGTGAGCCATCCATTTTCTTGTCACGACATCCAATATAAAGAGACCTAAACAGTAATTTGAAAAAGGTTCTCCTTAATGAAATAATCCGCGCTTTTCAACCGTATTGATATTTCATAGAAATGTTGAAAGGGAAAAGGCCTCATGTAACATCAAACACAAAGCCCTACATAATGCACATAACGTTTTTCCAATTATATTGTATACATTGAGAACAAAATACAAATATTTTCTTTTAGATTAACATATATGAACCAGTAAGAGCATCATGTACCTTTGGAGGAATGACAACACCAGCAGGTGGTATGGCGATGTGCTTGTGCTTTACAGGATTGAGATAAGTAACATTACTGTAAAGCAACAGGGATTGTGAATGATTCAGGTTTGTCGCCCAAGAATTACAAAAGCAAATAAGAAACTTACTATACTTGATTGTTGACAATATCCTCCAATCCATGGATAGGCAAAGGAATTACATTGGTCAGTACATTCCTTTCACTTAGCCAGAGGAATCCGTTCATTCCACCGCTGTAAAAGATTCGCAAAAAATGAATGCAGCATAATATAAAGTTACCCAATGGTAGCCTCGTCAAAATTTTCACACAAAATTCTATGCAAGAAAAAGGCATACTGACCTAACATTTGTGTCAATTGGTACAGGATATCTTTCATATGGCCCTAATTGATAGCTTAATTGGTAGTACATATGAACTTGTAGTGACAAAGGATGAACCCTAAGCTAAGCTCAGAATCCGTTCGACAAGGTCAGCCTACAAAATTCCACCTCCATAGAACATGACACTCCTTGCCACAACCCTAAGCTAAGCTCAGAATTGATCAAGTAATGGTCTCCAAATGAGCAGGAAAATATCCTTGCCACAATATTAACAAACAGTGAAGCATGGAAGTGCTATTAAAAGGCTTTATCAAAACATTTTCATTCGACTACAAATGTTTAGTATCCCTGGACCAAAAACTCGTCACTATCCTATACGCACTACAAATATGGCTTCAGCACCCCAGCACAAATCAGAGCTCTTCAATATGTACAAAAGCTTTACTACATAGATGCGGATGATGACAGAACCAACAATCTGTTCAAAAGCTTTATGATTGGCAAACACTATGCTTCAAGGCTAAAGGGTTTCAAAAGCTCAAGATATTAGGGGTCTTGATCATTTTGAGAAGCTGACATTTGTACAGATAGAGGAGGAAGCGATGTCTAAGCTGGAGAAATTGATCATCCAGCGATGCAAATAGTTGAAGACTATGCCATCAGGAATCAAGCACCTCACCAAGCTGAAATTGCTGGAGTTCTATGAATATAAAAGAATTAACCGAGCAGCTTACGCTAGAAGAAAAGGATGAAGATAATAAGAAAGTGGCACATGTTCCAGACTTGCTCATTTTTAGCTAAAGTAGCCCCAATTCAATGACACAACCGCCACATCGAGCTCAAACAGCAAGAAACGAAGAACAAGGCCGACCGATGATCATCGAGGTCGAAGCCAATTGCGGACGGGTCACATATCCCAACCATCACGACCAACGCAACGCGGGAAAATGCGTAGACAGTAGGTACAAGCCAACTAACCTGAGCTGATGCTGGCTCGAAATTCGCCCCAGAATCGCGGTCCAGACCAAGGGGAAAGAAGAGGCAAGAAACAAGAACGGACTCCGAAAGGAGTAGCGGCCAGAGGAGGTCTTCCCGAGCGAAGGAAACCGGAGCAATTTCGGCTCCGCCGGCACCGAAAGCAGGCGAGGAATGGGGGAGGTGGAGCAGCGACCGGAGGAGGTCGTCCCAAACGAAGGAAATCGGAGCGATTTTGGCTCCGCCGGCACCGGAAGCGAGCGACGAAGAGGGGGTGGAGCAGCGGCCGAAGTAGGTCGTCTCGAGCGAAGGAAACCAAAGCGATTTCGGCTCCGCCGGCACCGGAAGCAGGCGAGGAATGGGGGAGGTGGAACCGTGGAGCGAGGCCGGGAAAAGCCCTAGCTTAGATTTGAAAACGAAGGAGACGAAGGAGAGGGATTTGGGGGAATTGTTTTGGGTTGCGAGCTTTTCCCTCCAAGGAGACGAAGGAGAGGGAAAACGAAAAACGAAAAACAAAGAGACAGAGACAGAGAAGAGAGAGCCGTAATCATAAATATAGCCCCAAATTTCATCAAAATGCCATAAATTCAATTTTTTAAAATTCGTAACTAAAATCCGTGGCAAATTTACCACGGATTTTAGCCACGAATTTCATAAAAAATGCCCACAAACATGTCTAAGCAATTTTTTCATGAAATTCGTGGCTAAATTCCGTGGCAAATTTGCCACGGATTTTAGCCACTAATTTAAAAAAAAAATGCCCATACACATGCCTATGTTCATTTTTTTCGTGGCTAAAATCCGTGGCAAATTTGCCATGGATTTTAGCAATGAATTTCAAAAGAAAATGTGTGTGTAGGCATTTGCCACGGATTTTAGTCACGAATTTTATAAGAAAATGTGTGTGTGGGCATTTTATGAAATTCGTGGCTAAAATCCGTGGCAAATTTGCCACGAATTTCATAAAAATGAATTGTGGGCATTTTTCATGAAATTCGTGGCTAAAATCCGTGGCAAATTTGTCACGGATTTTAGCCACGAATTTCAAAAGAAATGTGTGTGTAGGCATTTTATGAAATTCGTGGCTAAAATCCGTGGCAAATTTGCCACGGATTTTAGCCACGAATTTCAAAAGAAAATGTGTGTGTAGGCATTTTATGAAATTCGTGGCTAAAATCTGTGACAAATTTGCCACGAATTTTAGTCACGAATTTCCTAAAAAATGAACGTAGGAATGTGTATGGGCATTTTTTTTTTAAATTCGTGGCTAAAATCCGTGGAAAATTTGTCACGGATTTTAGCCACGAATTTCATGAAAAATGCCCACAATTCATTTTTATGAAATTCGTGGCAAATTTGCCACGGATTTTAGCCACGAATTTCATAAAATGCCTACACACACATTTTCTTTTGAAATTCGTGACTAAAATCCGTGGCAAATTTGCCACGGATTTTAGCCACGAATTTCATAAAATGCCCACACACACATTTTCTTATGAAATTCGTAGCAAATTTGCCACGGATTTTAGCCACGAAAAAAATGAACATAGGCATGTGTATGGGCATTTTTTTTAAATTCGTGGCTAAAATCCATGGCAAATTTGCCACCGAATTTAGCCACGAATTTCATGAAAAAATTGCTTAGACATGTTTGTGGGCATTTTTTATGAAATTCGTGGCTAAAATCCGTGGCAAATTTGTCACGAATTTTAGCCACGAATTTCATAAAAAATGAACGTAGGAATGTGTATGGGCATTTTTTTAAAATTCGTGGCTAAAATCCGTGGCAAATTTGCCACGGATTTTAGCCACGAATTTCATAAAAAATGAATTGTGGGCATTTTTCATGAAATTCGTGGCTAAAATCCGTGGCAAATTTGCCACGGATTTTAGCCACGAATTTCATAAAATGCCCATACACACATTTTCTTATGAAATTCGTAGCTAAAATCCGTGACAAATTTGCCACGGATTTTAGCCACGAAATTCATAAAATGCCCACACACACATTTTCTTATGAAATTCATGGCTAAAATCCGTGGCAAATGCCTACACACACATTTTCTTTTGAAATTTGTGGCTAAAATCCATGGCAAATTTGCCACGGATTTTAGCCACGAAAAAAATGAACGTAGGCATGTGTATGGGCATTTTTTTTTAAATAATTTGCCACGGATTTTAGCCATGAATTTCATGAAAAAATTGCTTAGACATGTTTGTGGGCATTTTTTTATGAAATTCGTGGCTAAAATCCGTGGTAAATTTGTCACGAATTTCATAAAAAATGAACGTAGGAATGTGTATGGGCATTTTTTTATAAATTCGTGGCTAAAATCCGTAGCAAATTTGCCATTGATTTTGGCCATGAATTTCATGAAAAATGCCCACAATTCATTTTTTATGAAATTCGTGGCTAAAATTCGTGACAAATTTACCACAGATTTTAGCCACAAATTTCATAAAATGCCTACACACACATTTTCTTTTGAAATTTGTGGCTAAAATCCGTGGTAAATTTGCTACAGATTTTAGCCATGAATTTCATAAAATGCCTACACACACATTTTCTTATGAAATTCGTGGCTAAAATCCGTGGCAAATTTGCCACGGATTTTAGCCACGAATTTCATGAAAAATGCCCACAATTCATTTTTTATGAAATTCGTGGCTAAAATCCGTGGCAAATTCGCCACGGATTTTGCCACGAATTTCATAAAATGCCTACACACACATTTTCTTTTGAAATTCGTGGCTAAAATCCGGGGCAAATTTGCCACGGATTTTGCCACAAATTTCATAAAATGCCTTTCTTTTGAAATTCATGACTAAAATCCGTGGCAAATTTGCCATGGATTTTGCCACAAATTTCATAAAATGCCTACACACACATTTTCTTTTGAAATTTGTGGCTAATTTGCCACGGATTTTGCCACGAATTTCATAAAAAATGCCCACACACATTTTCTTATGAAATTCATGGCTAAAATCCGTTATAAATTTGCCACGGATTTTAGCCACGAATTTCATGAAAAATTATATGTGGGCATTTTATGAAATTCGTGACTAAAATCCGTGTCAAATTTGCCACGAATTTCATTTCTACTAGCCCACACACGCCTAATTCATTTTTTTTCCAGACAATAACGTTTCGGTAACAATAATTGCAATAATAATAATAATCAACAACAACAACAATAATAATAATAATAACAACAGCAACAACAATACTAATAATTACGACACCAACAATAATAATAAATATGACAACAACAATAAACTTTTGTCATAATAATAATAATAATTACAACATAATTAGTAAAAAGTTTCAAAAATCTAAATCTAAATCTTCATCTTCACCTTTGTCTTCATCTTGATCTTCATCTTCTTCTTGAGCATTGTCGTCGTCGTCGTCATCATCCTCTGTCTCAAAATCGGATTCTGCAACACATTCTAAATTTGATTCGCGAATTTCAGTTAGATCTACATCTATTATTACTCCACATGGATCTCGTAGAGTTGGAATATTATATTCCTTAGTTTGAACCGTGTTACAAACTTCCTCTTGTTGATATGTTGTATTTTTCCGGTGTTCCTCGATTTTTCTTCGTGCTTTGATTTTACATACACCAACCAATTAGCTTTGTCACGTTTCAAACTAGGATATAATGCATAATATACTTGAATAGCTTGTTATGCCAACACAAATTGTTCATATTTCATATACCTTTTCTTGTGATTTATTTCAACCAAATTAAATTTCGTATGCACCTTCATTCCTTTGACGGGCTCGAACCACATGCACTTAAATAATACAACTCGCATTAATGGTCCGGGGTACTCTATCTCCATGATTTCATTCAACAAGCCATAAAAATTATCTTTTGAACTGCCATCATTGGATGACCGAACGCACACACCACTATTTATTGTGGCTTTTCCCATTCCATATTCTTGAGTGTGAAAATTATACCCATTTATGAAATATGTTGGCCAAGTTCGTACTCTTGACTTTGGACCCCATGACAAATAATATAGCAATCCTTGCTCTTTAACTTCATCATGATTACTATGAACCTAAGGTCATACACGCAAAATCAATAATATATATTTAAATGGTGTATAAAATATTAATAATTTGGTTTTGGTCTATAGGCAACCTACATATGTTTTGAACCATGCTGCAAATTGTTCATCGCACAAACGATTCAATTCATTTGGTGGTAGTTCATACATTGAAGTTTGAAAAATCCTATTAACAATTTACATTTATATATAAAAATATTTGACACACAATACATATATTAGCAACGAATTTATTTTTCGTTGCAAATTATGTCGCAAAATTAGCAATGAAAAAAAATAAGTCGCTAACTCCGTCGAAAATTAGCAACGAATACTTTTTCGTCGTAAATTCCGTTGCAAATTAGCGACGAATTTTTTTCGTGGCAAATTCCATCACAAATTGGCAACGAATTTTTTTTCGTGGCAAATTCCGTCGCAAATTAGCGACGACATTTTTTTCCATCGCAAATTAGCAAACGGAAAAAAAATTCGTCGCTAATTTCGTCGTAAATTTGCAATGAATTTTTTTTCGTGGCAAATTCCATCACAAATTAGCGAAGACTTTTTTTTTCGTCGCAAATTAGCAACGGAAAAAAAATTCGTCGCTAATTTCATCGCAAATTTGCGACGAATTTTTTTTCGTGGCAAATTCCGTCGCAAATTAGCGACGACTTTTTTTTTCGTCACAAATTAGCAACGGAAAAAAAATTCGTCGCTAATTCCGTCGCAAATTAGCCACGAATTTTTTTCATGGCAAATTCCATCGCAAAATTCGTCGCAAATTCCATCACTAATTAGCGACGAAAAATTATTCGTCGCTAATTTTCGTGGCTAAATTCTTGTTTTTTTGTAGTGGACCTTCGTAAAACTTTTGTAATGTATTGTATTTGCATCAATTCCTAAACTTGTGGTGTTAATATTAAGAAACATGTGTATAATTAAACTCTTGCGATTTCTTGTTTGGAATGTTGTGAATTTTTTGTCATGCTTCCGTATGCTATTAATTATTAGAAGAGATAATGGAAAAGAAACATGTCGCACGTGATGTTTTGGGGCATCTCACACGGAGCATCTCGACTCCTGAGGTATCCCGAACACTTTCCTGAGCATCTCGACACACTAGGTATCCCAACTTGGTGGTATCGCCAACACTAATATATGGGCAACGAATATTACTTTTTATAATACTTTCCATGATTAATCATATAGCAACAATATACATGGTAACATTATAATCATATGATCACTCTTGCATCAACAACAAATTCAACACTCATTTCAATAATCAAAGTCCAATACACAACATCACTTAATACAATTCATTACCTTACCCTTTTAATGATCATATACGTGGGTAATGATGACGACACGCTTACCTCATTTCATGCCTTTCACTGATTACACGATAATGACATGCTTATTTCTTTTCATTTCTCATCATTCCATTCAATGATCACATGATAATGACATGCTTTGTGACTCCCCGAACGTCACGCACAAAACGTGCTCTTTCTGTTTATCTTCATGATAAACATTACGTATGCGGAAGTACGCTAAAACATTCACAACATTCATTATCAGTATTCGCACGAGTTTAATGTTATTTACTATTTTTGGAAAACATACTATGGACGAGGTACAAAAACCGTGGCTTTCTGGTGTTTAAAGTTTTTTATACGTAAAATAAGAAAATTTTGACTCTTTTCAAGCTAGCTTTCTTTGTACAAATGAGAAATGATGGCCGGATGCGGTGATATTGCGCATTTATGGTTTTAGCCTCCATGAGTCTTGTCATACTTAGATGTGGACATGCTAGTAAGCTTTGAGAACCATTCACTTGAATGTATAGTGCTTTTATATTTGGAAAAAGGTACTCTGTATGCGGTGACTACCTTTAGATACGGAAGTTTAGTCAACATATATGTTGTGGATGTCGGCTTGAATATCCTTTGGAAAGGTTTTCGCAATTCAAAAGCAAAAGGAGATCGTCAAACTGCGGAAGGAATGCAATGTCTCATTAGTTAACAGAAGCTACTTTTTCCTTCCGTTTAAAGGTGATCAGACTGATTCTCTCTACATGGGGCTAGAGCTCAGGAAGTTGTCCGTTATTAGAGATAAAATTTTCCCTATGTAATCAAGCTCTAGAAGTTCGACCAAAAAAAAAAATCAAGCTCTAGAAGATGGTCAGACCTAGAGCACTGCTTTGAAATACTGAATTCAAACTATAGGAAACGCAAGCTACTTTTGTTAAATTCAGAGTAGGAACATATCAAGTCCGAGATTTTATTGTGTTGAACAACATGCAAGATCTTCGTCTTGAGAGGCAAATGCTCGCCAAGCGGTTGCAGAAGAAGCTCACCAGGAAAGATAAAAAGATGCTCTTCCAAACTTAGGGGATTAGTTTGAATTCAAAGCGCTGAAGTTCGCAGTTAGCCCACCGATTGTGGTCTCGCACAAAAGATATGGACAACATGGCCGAGAGTGCCAAAATCGTCACAAAGCTTGTTGGGGTTTTTTTTTTTAAGCCAAAGGAAGCTTCCAAGGAGATGTTTGGCCTCAACTTCACTCAGCAATCAAGCACAAAATCTCATAGGTGGAAAAGTACTGTGGTGTCATTCTTGAGAAGCTCTGTTTTGGGCAGTTCTGCTTTTGCGGAATGGCGATGAAATCGCCCTCCAACTGTCTAAGATGGTATGGCTTCTTTTTAATCGGTGTTATATTTGTGGTTTAGATGCAGGTCGTTGAGCAAAAAGCTCAGTAAATTTACCATGATCAGATGAAGGTTTGCAAGTCCTCTGACCAGTCCAGGAGGCTCTTCAACAGAGGTATTGGCATCTGATTAGTGCTAATTATACTGATATACGACGTTTCTATTTCTTCCATCCTATTATATGTTTTGTCATTTAAAAGCTTGTGGTTGATTAATTTAGTTATTTAGTTCATGACTCATGTGGTATGCGCTCATCGATGGTGAGCCCCCACCTTTTTTTTTGTTGATCTTGTGCTTTTCTTACCTCATTAGACCGAATGTGTGCCGACATAGAATTGAAAAAAGAGTACATTGCATTAAATGAATATCATCACATCGGTTCATCGCATAATATAAACATTACATGAAATTGTTTCTTCGCACACTTAGAGAGAGAGAGAGAGAGAGAGAGAGAGAGAGAGAGGAGGGTGGGTGGGAGATGCAATAGATACATATGTTAAGCTCCGAAGATCATTGTAGTAGTTTGTATTCAAAGAGAAGTCGTTGCCTCATTATTGTCATCACTGTAGGAAACAAGAAACCACTAAATAAGTAAGCTTCAAACTATTACACATGCACAATTACGCATAAGAAATTACCAAAAAAGTTTTAAACTTATTGCGCTTGTGTCAATTCAGTCATAAACTTTTCAATTATATCAATTGAGTCCTAAACCTTTTGATAATTTATCAATTTATTCCTTCAGGTCAATTTTGGTCTGAAATTGCTGACGTGAACGCTAGCCATCTTACATGATATGTCCGACGTGACATGAACAATATTTACAATTTTTTAAAAAATCGAAAGTATTATTCTTTTTTATTCTTTTCTTTCCTTTTTTTTCTTGCCTTTCTTTATCTTTTTCTTTCTCCCTCTACCAATAGCCAGATCTTGGCGACGGCCGGCAAATGACCACAGGCGAGGGTCAACCTCGTTGGGAGTTGGCTAGGTGCAATCTCGCCGCAATTTGGCAACCTCAAGCCTTGCCGGATCTGGTGAGGTGGAGCCTCACTCGAGGCTGGCAAGGCTCGAGCTTGCCGAGATCGGGCGAGACTTGACCTCGTCGACCTCGGGCAAGCTCCAGCCTTACTCAAGGCTGGCCCTCTCCTGTGTCCGATTACCGGTAGTCATTAAGGCCCGGCGATTGGTGGAGAAAGAAAGAAAAAGAAAGAAAAGAAGTGTAAAATTAATAAATAATAAATAAAATAAATAAATTGGAAATTCTTTTTAATAAATTGTCTACATTAGCATCGGTCGTGCCACTTAAAACAACTGTGCCATGTAAGACGATTGACATACACGTTAATAATTTCCGGCCAAAATTGGCTAGAAGGATTAAATTGACAAATTGTCAAAAGGTTTAAAACTCAATTTATACAATTGAAAGATTTGTTATTGAATTTGTAAGACTTTTTTTTATAATTTTCGCCTACTGCACATGCCTAGAGATTTCCAAATAATACTCCTAAAGGTGAAAAAAAAACAAAAGCAACTTTGTAGATTTCTTCCTATATGAGAAGCTTCTTTTTTGGAAGCATGATACAGAATGTAAACGAGAGGTATTAATTAGTGTAAAGAAATCTCTCATTATCTCTTCTTCAACGTCTTGTACGTGAGCTAGGTGAAAGGCTCATTCAACATGCGTAAGCTATGGAGAGTAAGGTAAGTTCCAAAGTTTACTTTTGAACCCAACATTAGATTCCACAAAGGTTGGATGATACTGTACACGTGATTTTATATTGTGATAATGACTGGAAAACGTATAATAAGGACTCATTTCTACGAATGATGTGATCGTTTACAGCGTAGAAAAATTGTGTTCTTTAGTAGGACTTATTGTAGCTTTCATAGATTCGTAATATGCATCGACTTAATATGATGGAATGAGTGAGGGTAATTCTTATTAGATAAAAATCACAGTCTTTCTTTTTAATCACTCATAAGCAATTATCAAGTCTACAAAATCAATTTTCATAAAGAACATGTTTGAGATTTAAAATAGTCCCGTACCTGTCGTCCTCATCCGTGGATTCAAGCCTCTTGTCCTTTTCAATCTCTCCTTTTTCTTCCCTGATTTATATATATTTTTTAAAAAAGTAATTATTGAAATTATCAAGTGCATAAAAAAAAACAATTTCATCATCAGGCTTAAGGAAAGTTTTTGAGATTTAATATTGTCCCATACCCGCCGTCTTCGTAATCGTCCGTAGATTCGGTAGTCTCGGTCTCTTTTTCCACATGCAGATTCGTGGTCTTTCCTTTTTTTTCCTCGAGTTGGCTGACAAGAGCATCGCTTAGGGATATCGCGCTTATATTCTCCAAATCCCGGCACTCGTCGATCCCTTCAACAGTTTCCAACCTCTCGAGGCACCTAAGCTCGAGCAGTATGAGATGCGGCATCGCTCCGTTCATAATAGTCACCTCCGCAAGCTTAGGCAGATTCCAAATCTTCAAGATCTTGAGGCTGGGAAACCCACCTTCGAGGAACGTCATGCTTTTGCACAGGAAAGAGTTGGCCAAGAGCCTGAGCGTCCGCAGGCTCCTCAGGAGACCCCCCAACTGGTGCATCTCGTCTGCTTCCACCCTGGAACCCGACAGGGTCAAAACCCGGAGCGAGCCAGGCAAGAGCTGCGTCCAGATGGGTTTTTCGAGTCGGCCCAGCAAGTAGAGCTCCAACAGGTTGTGATGTCTTTCAGCCAACGACAGCTTCGGTAACGGGCCTATCTGCGATTTGGGGGGCTTGTCTTGTTTTGCGGTCTCGTCTTTCTTGGCGGGCTGGGCTTCTATTGCGGGTTCGGCTCCTTCCGCTCTCTCGGCGTCTTTCGCGGGTTGGGCTTCTTCAGCGGGCTTGGCTGCTTTCTTGGCTTCTGTCGCGGGCTTGGCTACTTTCTCGGCTTTTTTCACGGGCTTGGGTTCTTGGATCACCCCAAAGGTCAAGGACTGGAGATTGGTGAGGCCGAAGCTAATCCAACGTGCCACTGTTTCCCCTGCGTTGCCCGAGGAGGGGTCCTTCTCCGAGTGTTGCAAGAAAAGCTTGAGCGTGGTGAGCGTGGTCAAGCTGCTCATGAGGTCCCTCATCAAGTTCTCCTTCACTTCACCGATAACCAGCCCGCTTAAGGTTTGGAGTTGAGCCAAGGCATTGAAATTGTTGCTGCAAGCCTTGAGGATGTTCTCCAAGTCGATGTAGAACCAGTTGAGATGCAGGTGCCTCAATTTCCTCGCCTTCCACAAGGAATTCGGCAGCCCAGTGATGTTGGTCTGCTTTATGTCGAGAGTCTCGAGATGGTGCAGATCTGCAACGGCGCTCGGGATCGAGTCCAACACCGTGGATCTCAATCCTAGGTACCTTAGGAGCACCAGCTTGCGGAGCACACCTTGCAAGTATGGCTTATACACACCCTCCAAATCAAGCACCTTTAGCAAGCTATAGCCAGTCTTGGACGTTATCTTCCTTAGAAACGTGCTGATGTCTTTGGTGAGCATGCCGCTCCTTTGGTAGAACGACAGAAAAGAGCGGACGTGGCCGAGGTTCAAATCGGGGTAGTTGCTGTCGAGGTTGTCTGTGACTATGTTCGTGTGCTCTGCAAGCCACCGAATCTTGGTTCTTTCTCGCGGTTGGGCTGCCAGCTGTTGTTGCTGGCTGGTTGGGTCACCTTTGTTCTCGTCTTTCGACTTGCTAGCGGCATGTACATGGAGGAACCCCGTGCTCATCGCAATCGGGCAAATCCTGTCATAGAGAGAGGTGAGCATTTGGCAAGCTTTGGGGGATCCATCCGCCCTCCAGCTCACCACATCGATCACATTCCTTTTGGCGAGCTCCAGAATGAAGGTCTCTCCCACATCTTCGGGCTGCCTTGTTCTTTCCCTTTCTACGTCGTGACAATGCGAATCCAATAAGCCCTCAGCCAACCACAACCTCACTAGCCTTCTTGTTGGAATAGGAAATCCTACGGGGAACAAAGCCATGTAAATGAAGCACGGTTTTAAATGGTCTGGCAATTTATGGCAACTCAATTGTAGTATATCTAACAATGTCGTCGTAGAACCCTCTGTCGCCAACGCCGTGCGTTCATCCTCTCCAACATTGGACAGAAACCCGCCGAGTAAGGATATATAGAGTGGCAAGCCACGACCAATTCTCAGGATATCGTTCTCCTCCTTTGAGAGACTCTGACCATCGCGTACTCTATGCAACTTCCAAGCGAGCATCCTCTGGCTTTCGTCTTCGGACAATTTTTCTAGCTTGATCTGCTTTTCCGAGTACTGGGCTATCGAATTGTCCTGAGTTGTGGTAATTATGTGGCCCTGCGAATCTAACGGGGAGTTCATCCATAAATCTTCCAAGAGCTGCATGTCGGACTGCTGCACGTCATCCAACACTATGAAATATTTATTTTTCTCGGCCAATTTCTGGAGCAGCTTTGTCCTTATCTCGTTCATATTCATGTCCTTCATGCCGCCTGCAAGACTGTCGGTTTGCATCAGAATCTGCAACAGGAACTCCCGCCGGTCCATGCCGGCCGGTACATGGACCCAAGTGCGCCACTCATAGCCCATGTACTTCGCTTGGCTGTAGGCCCATCTCGCGAGGGACGTCTTGCCGGTTCCTTGCTCGCCCCAAATCGAAGTCCATCGTTTGTGCTGCCCTGCTATTTCTATCCGCTCCCTTATTTCCTTCTTCTTGTCCTCGCGATATAAGAAGTTTGTAGGCGCTTGCTGATCCCAGAAACTAGTCAGCCTCGCCAATTTTTTGCCTTGCCATGAAACACTAGCAAGGGAGGATGAACTAGCAGGTTTCTTTTTGCTCTTGCCCTCGGCCTCCTCCTTCAAGAACTTCTCATCACACAACGCCTCCATCTTATACACCAGAGTGGACAAGTCGCTCCACAGCTTGTACTTGGAGACAAGCGCGGCCATCGGCCATGTGGCCATGTAGAGGGCCTTGTGCCTCTCGCAGGCCTCTCCGAGATAGAACTTGTCGATGAATTCCTCAGCGTCGTACATGGCTCGGCGGAGCCGGCCCGACCACTCCGTAGTTTCGGACGATCTGTATTGAGTGGAAAAGTGCACTTGGATGCTGGCCAGCTTGGCCTTGGCCTTCTTCGCACGGTTTTGCATCGGTAAGCACTCCGCACGCACCGGGTGAGAGAGCAAGATATCTAGTTTCTGCAACAGGATCTGGACGGTGGCTTCGTCGACCATCGTGCAGCTTCTCGTGTCGGAAGCAGCCATGGGTAATCAATATGTTTGTTTCTAGCAAGGTCGTGTGGGTGGGTGGGTGTGTCGGTTGGCTAGTTTGCTTGGATCGAATAAATTTGTGAGGTCATATTATTCACTCTCTATGTATATATTCTTCATTTTTCTATACTTTTCTTTGTTTGGCCTCTTCTTTCTACTACAAGCAGCTTTGTTTAATTCTTTGCTTGCGGGAAAAATTATCCAAAAAGTCCTAAATCTATTGCATTTACCTTCTGCATTTATGTCAATTCAGTCCATCCGGCCAATTTTGCCAAGCCGGGACTAATGTGGATGCCGGTTGTCCGATCAATGTTGATGTAGCAATATTTTATTATTTTTTGAATATTTTTGTTTTTAATTTTTTCCTTTTTTTTTCTTTCTTTTTCTTTTTTGTTTCTACCCATCTTCCCTCTGGCCAAAGGTGAGGTCCGGCGAGGTCCTCTAGTGAAGCTCGCCCCTACTAACCACTAGCGAAGCTGACCTCATCATTGCTGGGCAAGGGATAACACAGCGACGGCGAGGCTACCTTGCCTCGCAAGGTCGGTGTCACCTTGGCTAAGAAAGCATTCCCCAGCCAGGGGCTGGCAAGGCCGAACTTGCCTCCAAATTGATTTCTTTTTTGTCTACATATTCTTTGATTGTGTTTCATATTTTGTTCATTTTTTCTGTGCTTTTCTCCAAACAGGTACCTCTCCTCCGAATTGATTATTGATTGAGGGACAAGAAAGTATCCGGTGCTTTTTTTTTTTGGTAAAGAAAAGTATCTGGTGCTTTTTTTTTTTGGTAAAGGAAAGTATCCGGTGCTTTTTTATTTTTGGTAAAGGAAAGTATCCGGTGCTTTTTTTTTTGGTAAAGGAAAGTATCCGGTGCTTTTTTTTTGGTAAAGGAAAGTATCCGGTGCTTTTTTTTTTGGTAAAGGAAAGTATCCGGTGCTTTTTTTTTGGTAAAGGAAAGTATCCGGTGCGTTTGTCATCGGTAGTTTAAATAATTAACAAGCCAACCCAATTTTGTTGAAGTTAAGACTCGAAGATGAGAGAATCAGAGAGGAGACACTAGGTTCGGACGAGAAGACAAGAAGAGTTCGCATATTTGATATATTAGCGATGTGATGAATTGTTATCCGGCAGCTTATTATAATCTTAACTTATAACCTACCACATCATTTAGTATGTCCACTTACTAAGATTATCGCTACAGGTGGTCTTGCAAAATTTTCAAATTTTAAAGTAGTAAAAAGTTAAAAGAGTGGAATAAGGAAGTCATAAGAACCAGCCTTTTTTGTCCCCTCAAGCTAACCATGTTCCTATGTCATTCTTTGCTTGGAGTTGTCTTATGGGTATAAGATGCTCGTACCTTTCCATGACTCCTTTTCACTTTATCTTTTCAAAACGGTTGGAACATGGATGTCGTTCCTCAAAATACTCGCACTTCAGCCGAACATTATAGTAAAAGAAGATATAGTCTTTTGTTCGATATTTTCCGGGCAATCCACCTGCATGTCACTATAAATTTCAGATGGCTATATAGTTGTTAAAACATAATGAAATCAATTAACATTGATGATAGTATGTAGTTCAGGTCCATCAAATAGGTGGGTCGGGTAAAAAATGATTCAATCCAAATTAACCCATTTATATGCAATATAAGTTTAATGACTTGTACCTGACCCGGCCCGATCTGCACCTAATCCATACCCCGAACAATTTACCAAAATACTTATATAGTTAATCCAATTCATAAAAATCCATATCTAGTTAACCTTTTTTTGATCTTGTTATTTGTCAGTGCTACTCTCTCTCACTTGTCTTTTGTAAGGATCGAACACATATGTGACGCCCCAGAACGTCACACACAACACGTGTTCTTTCCATTTATACTCATAATTATTATTACGCATGCTGAAGCACACTAAACATTCACAATATTCGTACAAGAGATCACACAAGTTTAATAATAAGCATACTTCCATTCTTATACAATCGCTAGTGGATATTATCTTTCTACAACATCCAATGCAAACATAAAATACATAAGTCCTGGGAAGTGTTGGGGTGACCTATCTCCATCACTATACTCCTATGCCCCAAAAGCCTACACGTACAAAAGTCAAGCTATCCACTACGGGTCGACCACTTTGCCCCTCGACTCTTCACTGTCAATATTCATGTACCAAGCAAGGAATCAATGAAGGACCTATACAGTGGAACTACACTTATAGTTACTACTGCAGATCCAAGTATAAGCACATCTTCATATACACAATCAAAATGCATAGGAGCTCCAAAAAAGCAATGATGGTGGGCGATCTATCCTATATATTTGGAAAAATAAGGAGTGAACCAAAGCCCAACAAATGAAATCGGAATCTAAGGTAGGAAATCCACTCACCACTCAACATGATACCAACAAACAAATGGACACTCCTAATCTTTCTTTAATTTTTCTGAGGTCTTTCCGGTCAAGAAGCAAACCCAAAGCGGGAGGATGGAATATATACATACGTTCAACTTCGAGGATCATTGTAATAGCTTGTATTCAAGGAGAAGGCGTCGCCCAATTATTGTCATCCCTGTAGGAAACGAGAAACCATTAAAAAAAGTAAAATTCACAATTGAACACGCACAGAGATTACCAAATTAATAATACTCCCGACGGTGAAAAGAAAGCAACTCTGTAGATTTACTCCCATACAGTAAGCTTATTTTCTTGAACTATATGATACGAAACGCAAACGAGAGGTCTTAATTAGTGTAAAGAAATCTCGTTATGTCTTCTCCAGCGTCTTGTATGAGAGCTAGGTGAAAAGCTCGCTCCACATGCATAAGCTATGGAGAGCGAGGTTGGTTCCAAAGGTTGCTTTTGAATCCAACGTGAGGTTCCGCAAATGTTAAATAATATTCCCTGGTTATTTTATATCGTGATAATAATTGGAAAAAAGTGTTATGCTGACTCATTTCTATGAGTGATGTCATAGTTTACAGTGCAGAAAAATTGTATTATTTAGGAGGACTTGCTATAGCTTTCATAGATTCGTAATATGTAATGACTCGGTCTAGTGGAATGAGTCAAGAGAATTGTTATTCAATACAAATCATAATAATTCTTTTAATCACTAGTAAGAAATTATCCGGTTTGTAAAAACATTTTCAGCATCATGTGTAAAGAACATGTTTAAGATTTAATACTGTCCCATACCTGATGTCATCATCCATAAGTTCAGATGTCTCCTTTGATTTCTTCTATTTTGTACACATTCATTTCTTTTCCTATGTCGTTCTGCAGAACGTCAACAAAACCCAGAGAACCCTTTTTGACAACCTCCCATATATTCTCCAATTCCTTACACTCCTTGATCCCTTAGACATTCTTCAACACATCGAGGCGCCTAAACTCGAGTTCTTTGAGATGTGGCATTGCTCCTTGTTCGATGAGGACCGTATCAAGCTCAGGCAACATCCAAATCTTCAAGATATTGAGGCTCGGAAACCCGTCTTTGACGAACGTCAGTCTAGTGCCTACGAAAGAATTGGCCAAGAGCCTGAGTGTCCTCAGGTTCCTCAGGAGACCTCCCAACTCGGGCATCATGTCTGCTTCCACCATTGAACCCGACAGAGTCAAAACCCTGAGCGAGCCAGGCAAGAGCTGCGTCCAGCTGGGTTTGTTGAGTTGGCCCAGCAAGTAGAGCTCCAACAGGTCGTGATGTTGGTTAGCCAACGACAATTCCAGTAACGGGCCTATCGGCAATGTGGCGGGCTTGGATTCTTTCTTCGCGGGCTTTTCTTTTGCGGGGTGGGCTCCTTTCGCGGGTTCATCTTCTTCCGCGGGCTTGGCTTCTTTCTTCGGTTCGGCTTCTTGGATCACCCCAAAGGTCAAGGACTGGAGATTGGTGAGCCTGAAGCAAATCCAATCGGCTACTGCTTTTCCTATGGCACCTGACGTGTCCCCACCCGAGCGTTGCAAGAAAAGCTTGAGCGTGGTGAGCGTGGTCAAGCTGTCCACGTGGTCCCTCATCAAGTTCTCCTTGACCTCACCGATAACCAGCCCGCTTAAGGTTCGGAGTTTAGTCAAGGCATTGACATTGTTGCTGCAAGCCTTGAGGATGTTCTTCAAATCGATGTAGAACCAGTTGAGATGCAGGTGCCTCAATTTCCTCGCCTTCCACAAGGAACTCGGCAGCCAAGTGATGTTGGTGTGCTTTATGTCGAGAGTCTCGAGACGGTGCAGATCTGCAACGGGGATCGCGATTGAGTCCAACACCGTCGATCTCAATCCTAGGTACCTTAGGAGCACCAGCTTGTGGAGCACATCTTGCAAGTATGGCTTATACACACCCTCCAAATCAAGCACCCTTAGAAAGCTAAAGCCAGTCTTGGACGTTGTCTTCCTTAGAAACGTGCTGATGTCTTTGGTGAGCATGCCTCTCCTATGGTAGAACGACAGAAACGAGCGGACGTGGCCGAGGTTCAAATCGGGGTAGCTGCCGCCGCGGTTGTCCGTGATTATGTTTGTGTGCTCTGCAAGCCACCGAATCTTGGTTCTTTCTGGCGGTTGGGCAGCCAGCTGTTGTTGCTGGCTGGTTGGGTCACGTTCGTTCCCATCTTTTGACTTGCTAGCGACATGTACATAGAGGAACCACGTGTGCATCACGATCGGGCTAATCATGTCAGATAGAGAGGTGAGCATTTGGCAAGCTTTGGGGGATCCATCCGCCCTCCAGCTCAGCATATCGATCACATTCCTATCCGTGAGCTCCAAAATGAACGTCTCTCCAACATCCTCGGGCTGCCTTGTCCTTTCCCTTTCTACGTCGTGACAATGCGAATCCAATAAGCCCTCAGCCAACCACAGTCTCACTAGCCTTCTTGTTGGAATAGGAAATCCTTCGGGAAACAAAGCCATGTAGATGAAGCACGGTTTTAGATAGACCGACAATTTATGGCAACTCAATTGCAGTATATCCAATAATGTCGTCATAGAACCCTCTTTCACCAACGCCGTGCGTTCATCCTCTCCAGCACTGGATAGAAACCCACCGAGTAAGGATATATAGAGCGGCAACCCACGACACATGCTGAGGATATCCTTCTCCTCATTTGAGAGTCTCTCGCCATCGGGTACTCCATGCAACTTCCAAGCATGCATCCTCTGGCTTTCGTCTTCAGATAATTTTTCTAGCTTGATCTGCTCTTCCCAGTACTGGGCTATCGAATTGTCCTGAGTTGTGGTAATTACGTGGCTATGCGAATTTATCGGGGTGCTCATCCATAACTCTCGCAAGAGTTGCATGTCAGACGACCGCACGTCATCCAACACTATGAAATATTTATTTATCTCGGCCAATTTCCGGTTCAGCTTTGTCCTTATCTCGTCCATATTCATGTCCTTCATGCCGCCTGCAAGACTGTCGGCTTGCATCAGAATCTCCAACAGGAACTCCCGCGGGTCCATGCCGGCCGATACACGGAACCAAGCGCGCCACTCATAGCCCATGTACTTCGCTTGGTTGTAGGCCCATCTCGCGAGGGACGTCTTGCCGGTTCCGTGCTCGCCCCAAATCGAACTCCATGCTTCCTTGTCCCCCATTTTTATCCGCTTCCTTATTTGCTTCTTCTGCTCCTCGCGACCTAAGAAGTTTGTAGGCGCTTGCCGATCCCAGAAACGAGTCAGCCTCGCCAATTTTTGGCCTTGCCATGGATCGCTAGCATGGGAGGATGAACTAGCAGATTTCTCTTTGCTCTTGCCCTCGGCCTCCTCCTTCAAAAACTTCTCATCACACGACTCTTTCATCTTATTCACCAGAATGGACAAGTCGCTCCACAGCTTGTACTTGGAGACTAGCGCGGCCATGTGGAGGGCCCTGCTCCTCTCGCGGGCCTCTCTGAGGTGGAACTTGTCAATGCATTCCTCGGCGTAGTACATGGCTCGGCGGAGCCGCCCCGACCACTCCGTGGTTTCGGACGGTCTGCATTGAGTGGAAAAGTGCACTTGGATCCTGGCCAGCTTCGCCTTGGCATCCTTCGCGCGGTTTCGCATCAGTGAGAACTCCGCGCACACCGGGTGAGAGAACAAGATATCTAGTTTCTGCGACAGGATCTGGGCGGTGGCTTCGTCGACCATCGTGCAGCTTCTCGTGTCGGACGCGGCCATGGGAAATCAATATGTTTGTTTCTAGCAAGGTCGAGTGGGTGGGTGGGTGTGTGTGTCCGTTCGCTTGTTTGCTTGGTTTGAATAAATTTGTGAGGTCATATTATTCACTCTCTATGTATATGTTCTTCATTTTTCTATACTTTTCTTTGTTTGGCCTCTTCTTTCTACTACAAGCAGCTTTGTTTAATTCTTTGCTTGTGGGAAAATTTATCCAAAAAAGTCCTAAATTTATTGTATTTACCTTTTGCATTTGTGTCCATTCAATCCATCCGGTCAATTTTGGCAAACCGGTACTAATATGAATGCTGGCTGTCCGATCAATGCTGACGTAGCAATATTTTAACATTCTTGAAATTTTTTTTGTTTTTGATTTTTTCCTTTGTTTTTCTTTTTTGTTTCTACCCATCTTCCCTCTGGCCAAAGGTGAGGTCCGGCAAGGTCCTCTAGCAAAGCTCGCCTCTACCGACCACTAGCGAAGCTGACCTCGTCATCGTTAGGCAAGGGATAACCCAGCGACGGCGAGGCTACCTTGCCTTGCAGGGTCGGCGTCACCTTGGCTGAGAGAGCATCCCCTAGCTAGGGGCTGGCGAGGCCAACCTTGCTTCCAAATTGATTTTTTTTTGTCTACATATTCTTTGATTGCGTTTCATATTTTGTTCATTTTTTCTGTGCTTTTCTCCAAATGGGTGCCTCTCCTCCGAATTGATTCTTGACCGAGGGACAAGAAAGTATCCGGTGCTTTTGTCATCTGTAGTTTAAATAATTAACAAGCCAAACCAATTTTGTTGAAGTTCGGACTCAAAGATGAGAGAATCAGAGAGGAGACACTAGGTTCAGACTCGAAGACGAGAAGAGTTCGCATAGCTGATATATTAGCAATGTGAAGAATCGTTTGCCGTGACCCGCTTATTATAATCTTAACTTATAACCTACCACATCATTTAGTATGTCCACTTACTAAGATTATCGCTACAGGCAGTCTTGCAAAATTTTCAAATTTTAAAGTAATAAAAATTTTAAACAGTGGAATAAGGAATTCATAAGAACCAGGCTTTTTTGTCCTCTCAAGCTAACCATGTTCCTATGTCATTCTTTGCTTGGAGTTGTCTTATGGGTATAAGATGCTTGTACCTCTCCATGATCTTGTTTTCACTTTATCTTTTCCACACGGTTGGAATATTGGATGTCGTTCCTCAAAATACTCGCACTTTAGCCGAACATTATAGTAAAAGAAGATACAGTGGTCTTTTGTTCGATATCTTCCGGACAATCCACCTTCATGTCACTATAAGTTTCAGATGGCTATATAGTTGTCAAAACATAATAAAATCAATTAACATTGATGATAGTATGTAGTTCAGGGGCCGTCAAATTGGTGGGTCGGGTCAAAAATGATTCAACCCAATTAACCCATTTATATGCAAATATAACTTTAATGACTTGTACCCAACCCGGCCCGATCCGTACCTAATCTATACCCAAACAATTCACTAAAATACTTATATATTTAATCCAATTCATAAAAATCCATATCATCTAGTTAACCTTTTTTTTATCTTGTTAGTTGTCAGCACTACTCTCTCTCACTCGTCTTTCGTAATGATCGAACACTTATGTGACACCCCAAAACGTCACACGTAACACGTGTTCTTTCCGTTTATACTTTTAATTATTATTACGCATGCGTAAGCACACTAAACATTCACAATATCGGTACAAGAGATCACACAAGTTTAATAATAAGCATACTTCCATTCTTATACAATCGCTAGTGGATATTATCTTTCTACAACATCCAATGCAAACATAAAATACATAATTCCTGAGAAGGGTTGGCATGACCTATCTTCATCACTATACTCCTATGCCCCAAAAGCCTACACGTACAAAAGTCAAGCTATCTGCTACGTGTCGACCACTTTGCCCCTCGACTCGTCACTGTTGATATTCATGTACCAAGCAACGAATCGATGAAGGACCTATATGCTGGAACTACACTTATAGATACTACTGCAGATCCAAGTACAAGCACATCTTCATACACACAATTAAAATGCATAGGAGCTCCAAAAAAGCAACGACGGTAGACGATCCATCCTACATATTTGGATTAATAAAGAATGAATCAAAGCCTAACAAATGAAATCTCGGAGTCTATGGTAGGAGATCCACTCACCACTCAACATGATACCAACAAACAAATGGACACTCCTAATTTTTCTTTAATTTTTCTGAGGTCTTTCCAGTCAAGAAGCAAACCCAAAGCAGAAGGCGATGGCTTGAATTGCTAAACAAAATGGCTCATCCCTAACTATCAAGACTGCTTATTTTTTAGCTAGTATGAGCTGAACATATATCCGAAATCTAGTCCTTGAACAGAGGATATGGAAAGTGGCCTTGTCCCTTTTGGGGATCTTTACTTTTGAAAAGATATGTCAAAGAGATAACCAGAAACGCGATTCTCAATTTTTTGAATAAATGATCTTGAATGGTTGAATTATAGGCTAGAATCGTGATCTTACATTTTGTCCAACAATTGACTCGAGAAACCTTTCTCGAAGTCAAGTCCTACTTACTTCTTACCATCATGAATCCGAATGTCATGTTGAGCGACGCGGAACTTGCACGCTTTCTGTAATCAATATGGGACGAGAACATCATCTATGAAAGTATTTGGTTTTTCTAGTAATTCTACGATACCGGCATATTGTTCTCTGCTTGCAGTCCTTGTAAGGATAAAATGTGGTCCCTTTTGAGGCATAATAGGTCAGAAGAAAATGATAAAAAATGATGGAACAGAAGCAGATGAAGACAGACAGAAAGCAGGCCAGCTTGCAAATTCAGCTTCCTCAAACTGCCTGAAGCCCCTGAATTTACCAAGGTAGCGCCCACCACATTATGTCTTGGTCTGCTGCCTTCATGACCCAGATGTAGGCCCAATCGCCAATACTTGAATAATGAATCTGAAGAATACATTCTGTTTGGTGAGTAAAACAGAGATTTGCACATAAAAAGAATAAAGAAAAAAGTACACAGGAACAAAAGGTGCTAAATTATGGAGTAAACAGAACGGAAAATGCGTAGTCCGTATTAGGAGTACACAGAAGTGAAAGACAAATGCTAATATGTTTCATCGATCATCGTTTTGAGAGGAGAAGAGTCTGATCACCTTCGACAGCAATGCATTGAGGTCACTAGTCCAACACTACTGCAAGATCTGCCAGGCAACTACATGCATCTTCATGTAAAGAATGGGAAAGATTAACCATAATGATTGCCAATATCACAATTTCTCGATGGCAAATTTTGCAGTATCACATATCCACAAAATAAATAAGAGTCCGTGAATTACACCTAATAGATTTTTATATACTACATAATCCACAACTCAAATGATGCTTGGGATCAAAAGACTGGACAGCCTTCAACGACGACTCCTTTCGCTGTGGGGCAAGAGGCTAACGGACATCCATCAGGATCCTCACCCCACCAACTGAGGCTAACATGCTTCATTCCCAAACACAAGTACAGGAGGACCGCCATGAAGGCCAACCCGGCATCAAGTGCACCCGATAGCACATAATTATGGCGACTCCACCAACCTCGATAGTATCGGTAAGCAATGAATCCCGATAAAAACCCGACGATGATCCAACTGGTGTAGTTAACGGCAGTAGCTGGAGGCATGCTTACTATAGCACCAAGGAGCACAGGCATTGTGATTAGTCTAATCCACTCCTTGTCCGGAAAGGCCTTATTCGCAAGCCAAACAATGAAAGGAGCTATGGCCCCTACTAAGAAGAACCAGTTGATGGCGGAGTATTGGCCGAGATCTCCGAATATCCTGCGGGGCCCTATCAGACCCCAAATGACTGAAGCATCAAAAAATACATGGTCACCAGGGCAAGTCCACGGACTACCTGCTGGAAGCAGCTCCCGGTTACATATGTCAGGGATTGTATCCATGAGCCACCACGCCGTTCCGAGATGCACTAATGCTGCAACGATGGTACCAACCACCTGATAGAAGATCAATTCTTACCTTACGTGAAGAAAGGGAAAAGAACGAAATACCAGTTTTACAACAACTACGGGCAGATTTCAAGTGCACGGAGATTAATTTTGGGGAAATCATTTTTTCTCCTCACCAGGAACCCATCAAACAAATATATATATATATAGTTCTATCACTTATCACAGACGAGAAAAGACAAGAGACTAACTTGTGCCATAAACATCGCTCGAGGAGGAATTTTCATGTAGTGCCCCAGCTTGAAGTCCTGTAAGAATGTGATCCCCTGCTTCATACTGATGTACCCATAGACTTTAAACAGAATGTTCGCAACTGGATATCCAGGGTAAATGTACCCAATGATAAATTCTGTGATGACATTTAAAGCTGGTGTCTGACCAACACACATGGAACTAATGAGAATATGCAAAGTATTAAGCTTAGAGTAAGAGCAAAGTGTACATAAGTAATCACTGACCCGCATATTTATGTATTCCATTGTAGAGAATAAACAATCTAATCAACTCATACAACATATGCTTTAAACATGATGGATCTGCACCTGATTTGTCGTTGCAGTGATGACTCCAATAGGAAGAGTGAAAAATAAGGCAAGCGCACATGCTAGCAGAACACCCCACCACGGTAGTTGAAGCTGATCCTTGAAATACTGACATGTAAATATAGTTGCCGCAATATTTACCAAAAGAATACAAGTAAACCACCATTCAGGGACTTGTTTGTATCTTCTCATCAGCTTGGTGTGTATATCCATCTTCTTCTCACTAAAGGCAGACTTGCTCAGCAGCCATATTTCTCTAAAACAATAGCATAACACTAGATCATCTATCTGAGCATGGTAAATAAAAAATTGGAATTCAACTGGATTGGCAACAACCAAATAACTCTGTTCAATTAAAAGGTGTGGTTTCATATCAGAATAATGTCATTCGTAGTAGAACTTAACCAACAAAGGAAGAACACCCTCCTACGAGGCCAACTATAGGTCCAGGAAGTTTTAGCCGAAAAAAAAACCATAGGTCCAGGAACAAGACAACTATAACACAGATCTCAAAGAACTGAAGCACTACTTGACTAGTTGACTTGGATTCTTTTTCTTTTTTTTAATTGAAAAGACATGGGATATAGAAGTGACCAAAATAATGCTGATACATGAACGAAAAAATTTGCCTTTTGTTCACACGACACAAACAAATTCACTGCTAACATTTCATAATTGAATTTTACTTGGTAAGGCTGGTGTGGTGCTGCCACATCTGAGAAGTTAACCATACTCTTCTCATCACAATTTAGTTAATGAATAGCAAGCAATAGCGCAGCAAATATAATGCAACTTACTTTCCATGGAAGAGGAACACGTGAACGACAGTAGCAGTGAGGCAGGCAAAGCTGATGCCATAGTATACAGCAAAGAAAGTACACATATAGAGAGGACCCTCTCTTTCATATGCCTCGACATCCAAATGAAAGTGTTCGTCTATGATAGTCGCAATGTTGTATTCTTGTCCCGAAGATGCGAACAGGCTATCTGAGAATATGGGGAAAGTCCTGGATCTGTATATGTTGAGCCAGTAACCAATAGGTGTGATGACATACACGACAAGGGCAAAACCGACAGCAATATTGGCAGTAGCAAACCACGGGCTAGCCAGTGGACTACCCAGATAAGAGGAGATGCTGGACCAGTCAAGTCCGATTGCACCAATCCCAAGACCATGGAGTCCAGAACCTAACTGGTGAGCTACAACTGAAGCAGGGAATATCCAGCAGATCCATGAAAGAGAGGTCAACATTGGAAAGAGGTAACCCGGAAAAACATAGTAACTGAAGCTACCGATGAAGGCTATAAGGAAAAAATGGTTCCGTGTCAATCCGCCTTTTGGCCTCTGCTCTTTCTCATGAAGTGCTCTGCATTTGATTATAATGAGGTCGAATTATATGAGAAACTACAAAAAGAAAAGAGAACAAAACAAAATGTTTGAAGGCTAACAAAAGCAAATGTCATCGCCTTTATCCTTGTTTACCAGGACAGAAGCAGCTTACCTTGTAGTCATCTTCATGAATAAAAAGTCACGCTACAATAAATAAATATATATTCTAAAAATGATTGTTTGGAGATTGCAGTTCTCAACTGTGATGCTTTGACATCCTTACCAAAAAAAAAAAACTGTGAAGCTTTGACACTTCAAATAAAACACAATAGACACAATTTGCTGCTAATATTCGGATTGAGGATTTGCAGAGCAATGGGGGATGGGAGAGACGCTGCAAACTCAAGCCCTCTCTTCAACGAAGAAGATGAACAATGCAATTGTTTTCATTTCTGGTTTTATTTAATTTTAAAGTAATTTGTAAAAATCTACACCAAAAAGTAACCAACCAAACGCATTTGCTTTGAACAAAATACCCTTGAGCCAAAGAGCCTTGGGGAAATGACTTTGCATTTTCTCAAAGTTGAACCAAACCGAACTGAGACTTAAAAAACTCTCTAAACTGCGAGAGTTTGGAACTTCAATAGCTATCAGCTGCATTTAAATGGAAGTACCCCGTAAAATCGGGTTCAAATATAAATCAACTAGACCTATCAAATGGGTGGATCAGGTCGGGTCATAAATGGTTCGACCCAAATTGACCCATTAACCCATTTATGCGTAATGCAATTTTCTTGACCCATATCTAACTCGACCCATACCCAATCAAACTCATATTGCTAAAACACTTCTATATTTAATTAAATCTAAGAAAATTCATACCCAAACTGAGATGAGTGTGAAGTGAGTGAGCGCAAGGTTGAGTAAGGGCGAGAGAGATGAGTTGAGTTTAAATCAGTTGTAAATTTATTTATGACCCATTTACGATTCATCTATGACCCATTTAATACTCATATTAGACTTCTACCCATTTATAACCCATTTACTAAATATAACTAACCCATTTATAACTCATTTACTAATATATGAGTTAAAAAATGAATTTATAACCCATTTTGACAGGTCTAAAATCAACCAATGGCATCAAGACATGGGAATGGGAAAAGATCATGTTAAAGATCGTAGAAAATAGATTTATAAGAACACAAAAAGGAAAAGACAAGATATCATTGTCCTCCTTCATCTTGTTTCCTTTCAATGATGTAGACTATGTTACACGGCATCATCCACATGTAAAGGGAAAAAAGTAGTCCGAAACAAGCTATATTTAGCCAAAAACTAACTAAAATTATAAATTTTTCGAGGCAAAACATGCTCACCAAACAACACACTTGCCAATGAACGCACGAGCGACGCACCTGAACAACGAGACTTGCACCAGATTCTGGGGCCACCACATGGCGGCGGGCTCCACCAAGTACCGCCGGAACAGCCCGGCCCACCCGAACCCCAAGACCTGCGTGGTCAAGACGACGACCAGCGCCACAAGAAACGACATCTCCTTCCTGTAGAAGATCTTGACGACGCTGATGATGTGAATTGCGTAGACGCTGGCCGCACCGGAGTTGGCAAAGATCGTGATCAGCACGTGCTCCTTGACGTTGAACGGCCCGGGGTTGAGCGTGAATTGCCACTTACTCCCCTCGAAGAACACCCTCTTCGTGATCACTCCGGCCATAAGGTGACCTAGAGGGAGGCACGCCCATCAGTCCGATTGAATGCGTGGACGTACAAAACAAAATGGAACTCCATAGAAAAACATCACAGATGCAGATCACACGCAACTGTAACTTCGTCTCAAAAGTCAAACTCGATCTGCTCTGAGACTGAAACGAACCGAACAGAACGGGACTCTCGAGTTCGAGGCCTACCGAGGGGGACGACGGCGATCTGAGCAGAGACGGAGGTCACGGAGAGAGGCTCGCGTCGGTACCAGAAGAACTGGTTGAGGAAGGAGAGGAGACAGCACGCCAGGGTCCCGAGGACGAACGTGCGGAACGTGACGGAGGGGAGGGAAGGGTCGTCCCCGGTCGGGACGGTGAGCGCGACCTGCTCGACTGGGGAGCTCTCCCCGCCGGCGAGCACCGCCGCCGTCGCTGCTGAGGAGCCATGAGGTCGGATGTCTTTCCGGACTGAGAAAACGAAGAAGAAGAAGAGGAGGAGGAGGAGGAGGAGGAGGAGGAGGAGGCTTTCCGGTCAGGTTTGGGAAGGGAAAATCACGCGAGAAAGTTGGAGGGAAAGTGAAAGAGCAAATCTTACTGAGTGGAGCAGAGACATCTTCACGACCCGTCATCGGGTGGGGTCTGTCTGCGCTTTCAGATTCCGCCATTGAAGAGCCCATCCCACCATTTGATCACGAGCGGCTTCGGTTTGACTTTTGACTTCGGGCATGACAAGTCGCTTTAGATTCGGTTCGTGATGTCAGTGGTGACGGAGGAAACGGGAATCTCAAGACGGGATCGTGGCCGTTGCGTGAAGTGCAGCTCACGTAAAATTTATTTGATCAACGGCTGGTAAGTCGCTCGGGACAAAGAACTTCCCCGGGAATCGGACAAACGCGGGCCCCACCACCAGAAGTACGATGAAAAATTTTGTTTTTTTATAGAAAAGGAAGATGATGTACTTTCCCCCCCGCCCGGCCTTAAGGCGCGAGACGCGTTTGTCGGATTTTACCCCTACACAAATCAAAGAGATTTATTTTCAATTTATCTAATTGGCCTAATTTTTTTTTTAAAAAGTACAAACTTTACACTTTTTTTGCATTATAAAAAATCAATAAATTTTACTTAAATCCCAAACCTAACCTGAACAATTTGAAAATTTCACATTGTCAAGGACAAATTTGGGACTCGAGTAATATTTACGACTTTTTGTTGAGATAAAAAAAAATTCGAGTTAGAATTATCACTCAAAATAAAGTTGATGCTTTTTCTTTTTGAATTAGCCCCAATTTTATTGAAAAACATACACATTTTTATTTGAATACCAAATTTCATGTCAATCTCCTAGCTACACTTTTATTTTATATTTTGTTGTTCTGTAATATTTTTCACTCGTAAAATGTACAGTTAAAATTAGACTACGATTGTTTCACAAAGGGGTGAATGACTTTAAAAATATTGTCTTATAAATGATCGCTTGTATCACTTTATATGATTAGCCAGTGAAAAAAATTTCCATCATCTATAATAAATTTATGTTTAAACATTTTTGCGGACGATAAAAATATTTTTTGTTCATTTATTTTTGTAAGCAATACAAGCAATCGTTTTTTAAAAATATTTTACAAATCAATAATTTTTTCGCGAAACAAATGTACTCTTATTGTCACGGAGTTAATATAAATAAAAGAAACACGTGTTGACATTAACATTTAAATATAAAAAAGTTGAATGAACATACGGTTCATTTTTCATCGTGGACATATTCAAAGGACGATATAAAAAGGAGAACATCAAAGGAAGTACTACAATTTCGTGAATTTAGCATAAAAAAATTAGAACATCGATAAATTCATAGATGTTTTTATAATGTTTAAACCTATTACTTACAAGACGAGTTTTGAATAAAAAAAATTGCAATTTCGAGATATCTTTTTCTTCCGAGTGATCTTGGAGATGCCTTGAGAGAAATTTGTTCAATTCCCATTGTAAAGGAGAAAATAATGCATCATCTTAAATGGAAGAAATTTGTGTTTTATTGGTATCGAAATCTTTGTTAATTAGTATAAAATTATCAACAGACGAAATCACTTTTCTAATTATAAAAATAAGTTTGTCTTGCTTTCGAGAGAATAGATTATGTTCTTTGTTGTTTTTTTCAGTAACCGATTTTACTCAAGCCGTTTAAGCTATTTTTTGCTTTCAAAAGAAAAAGATTATTTATGAGTGGCTTGAAAAATTATCAAAGCGGTCTTGGGCTAGACCATCCTAGGCCATTGCCAACTATGAGTGACCAGGATCTGGAGCCACGATGCATTTGCCTTTTGAACCTCTGTTGGCTTGGGTAGGATGAATGTACCGTTAGATCCACAATCCCATTATTTCGTCTCGAGAATTCACATCATGAATTAAATTACAAATTGAGTCAGAAAGGTTCGAGATTTGCTATAGCTCTTAGCAATGGCTGTCACTAGACCTAATCACACAAGACCTAGACATTTTTGGACGGACTTGAAGAATGGCATTTAGTGAGAAAAACCAAACTCCACCTCACAACTTGTGAATAACAAATTTTAGGAATAACGACACAAATGGTCCATAAACTTTGACCTAATGTACAATTTGGTCCTTAGACTTTTAATTTGTTCAATGTAATTCCTGAACTTTATGCTAATGTTTAATGTGGCCCTGAACTTTTGATATATGTTCAATTTAGTCCTTGAACTATATGAAATTATTCAATATAATCCCTGAACTTGAATTAATGGAAACGACTGCATTGAACATTTTCGTATAGTACGGAGATTGAATTGAACATATATCAAAAGTTTAGGGATGATATTGAACAAATTAAATGTTCAGAAATTACATTACATATTAAGTTAAAGTTTAGGGACTAAATTACACATTAAGCCAAAGTTCAGGGACTGTTTGTGCTATTTTTCCCAAATTTTATGACAAGTAAGTCTAGGCAAAAGTTTGGACCCGATCTTAAGGCCCTACTCGTCACGGACGCGTGGTTTTGATATCATCCCTGTATAAAAAGTCTAAACGGTTCCGTTTATGACTTGTTTGGAATATGTGATTTGATTGTATTTAAAATTCAAAATAGTTAGGTAGGGCCTAAAGAGACAATTGTTGAATGGCTTAGCAGGAGATTGTTGAGAAGTCACGTTTCAATTGCGTGCACTGATACACAAGCCGCTTTTTTCAATTAATTGTGTGAACAAGCACAGATTCATTCAACCTTTCATCATCGACAGTTGCATTTCAAGATCCCAGTTACTAACAAATATTAAGCATCACAAAGCATCTGGCATTATCTTCCGGTGCAACATTTTTTCCTGAAAAGTACATAATTAAATCTTAAAATACCGTAGAACCAATACTTCATGTTGACCCATATGAATCTGTCTTCGTGACTGCAATTGAAATTCATGTCGAATGGCCATTTTGTGATTTGTGCCGATTCTTGTCGATATACAAGTTAAGCATTTTCTGTTGTCTCATATCATGTTGTTGATAAGGAGAACGCATAACAATATTATCATAATAATTTATTATGCTCACTATAGAATGACTATGATTGTGTTGGTCATGTAGAGAGTAGGGGTGAGCAATTAGGTCCATTCAACTCAGGAACCGGCCCGAACCGACACCACTCGATTCGTTCAAGATCGGTTCATAGGGGGACTAGTCCAGTTCTCGGTTCCAAAAATTGGAAGCCAGTTTTGACTAATTCGGTTCCCTATATTATACCCAGAACCGGCCGGTTTTACCCAAGAACCTAGAAGGCCAATTCTAGGTTAAAACCTAGAAACGAACCATTTTATCCCTTACCGTAAGTAAATTTTCTTTTTTCTTTTTTTTAAGCTGGAAAATATTTGTTGAAATTGAATATGTTTGACATATTATACTCAAGCAAAAAGAATTGTACTCATGTTTGACGCATGCATATTGTATATATAATAAAAGGGAAAAAAATGCATGGTCTTAAATAGAAGAGATTTGCATCTTTTTTCCATCAAAATTCTCTTTTATTAGTCTAAAACTATAAATAAACGAAATCAATAGTCCGATTATGAAAAAGAAATTTTTTCTTTTTTTTGCTTTCGAGATGATATATTATATTCTCAGTAGTTTTCGAAGTAACTGGTCCTATCAATAATGATCCAAACAATGTTTTCACGTGAAGAACTATTTTTGCTTTCAAAAACAGAAAACTCGTTTATATAAATGTTAAATGGCCTCTATTGAATCGATCATTTTTTTTTATGATCCGAATTGATATCATTACATGTATAAATTTACTACATAACGCTCAATGAAAAAAACATAAATTATGTCAAAACTACTGTCTAAGCTTGTCACACGTAATTAAAGAAAATTTATTGAAACGTCTCGGGTCGGAGCACCCTAGGCCGGGGCACCCTAGGCCGGGGCTAGCTACAAGTGGCCTGAATTTTTGGACAAGTGTGGACGATGGCACTTATTGAGAAAGCCCGACCCGATTCAAAGATTTTTATATACAGAAAATATCGTGATTAAGAGAGCCTAATTCCAAAAAAAAGCACAAATTTTAGATCGAAGAACAATTCTGACTCAATCTTTTTTTTGTCTCATAAAAAAGCACCACCTTAAGGTTGATGGACAATTTTGGCCCAAACTTTTTTTGTTCCGTAAAAAAACATCAACTTTAAGTCGAGTAACAGTTTTAACCCCAATTGTTTTTTATCTCATAAAAAATCACCAACTTTTACCTTAATCCCAAATCTGGCCCCCGATTGACTTTTGGTATGAAGTCATTCTTGTTTGAGAAAAAAAGGTTATGGTGATGAGCTTGGCGAATCTCATCCATGGCGTCTGTCGATAGGTGACGGTCAACTTCAAATTACGTCTGGTCAAAGAGATTCAATCTAGAGATATTTTTGACTTACTGGTGAAATGAAGAAGACGAATAGTTTCACCGTTATTCTTCAAGCTGTGGTTCAGAAAATAAGACAATGAATAATACTTTAAATCCAGTCAGCAAGCCACGTGGATTCATTGCGAAGGTGGAATAGTCAAGTTAACTAATAAATGGTTCTAAGTCAATTGGGGTCAGATTTGAGATTTAAGTAAAAATTGGTTCTTTTTTATGAGACAAAAAAAATTAGGGGTAGAATTATCATTTGACCTAAAGTATGTGCTTTTTTACGAGACAAAAAAAAATTTATGCTAGAATTGTCCCTCGACCTAAAGTTGATGTTTTTTTACGGGACAAAAAAAAGTTCGAGCCAGAATTGTCTCTCGACCTAAAATTGATGCTTTTTTTTTAATTAACCCTAATTAAGAGTGATCGGTCCCTAGTAACAAAAAAAATTGGAACCGAGGACAAAACCAGTCCAATTTTGTTTTGTAGAAAACAATCAAACCTTCATAACAAAATATAAACGTTGCACCATTATACTGTAAAGCATATGTTAGTCGAGTGGTACCGTTGCACCATTACACTGTAAAAGCATATGTAAGTCGAGTGGTACTGTTGTTATATCTTCACGCTGAAGACCATGGATCGATTGTCCACGTGTGTTCTAGATGTAGATTTTAAAAAAAAATTATATTGCTATAATACTTCCATGCAATACAAATCACCAGGGGCCATGATGATTGTCAAGGTTAGGATTTTCCGGTCGAAAACTTTACATTTTCACAAATCCACAAGATAAACAAGAGACTTGTGAATTATACACACCTGACGGATTTCCTATAAACTACACAATACACACCTGAAATGATTCTTCCCATCAGAAGACTGGACAGCCTACAACGACGACCCCTTTCGCTGTGGGACAAGAGGCTAATGGACATCCATCCGGGTCTTCACCCCACCAACTGAGGCTAACATGCTCCATTCCCAAACACAAGTACAGGAGGACCGCCATGAAGGCCAAGCCGGCATCGAGTGCACCCGATAGTACGTAGTTATGGCGACTCCACCAACCTCGATAGTATCGGTAAGCAATGAATCCGGACAAAAAGCCGGCGATGATCCAACTGGTGTAGTTAACGGCAGTAGCTGGAGGCATTTGTACAGTAGCGCCGAGGAGCACCGGCATTGTGATTAGCCTAATCCACTCCTTGTCCGGAAAGGCCTTATGCGCAAGCCAAACAATGAAAGGAGCTATGGCCCCTACCAAGAAGAACCAGTTGATGGCGGAGTAGTGGCCGAGATCTCCAAATATCCTGCGTGGCCCAATCAGACCCCAAATGACTGAAGCATCAAAGAATACATGGTCACCGGGGCAAGTCCACGGACTGCCTGCTGGAAGCAGCTCCCGGTCACAAATGTTGGGGATTGTATCCATGAGCCACCACGCCGTTCCGAGATGCACTAATGCCGCAACAATAGTACCGATCACCTGATAGAAGATCAATTCTTACCTTAACAATTTCGAGCAGATTGCAAGTGTTCCGAGATGCACTAATGCCGCAACACGGAAAAGAACAAAATACCGGTTTTACAACAATTTCGAGCAGATTGCAAGTGTACAGAGATGAATTTCGGGGAAATCTTTTTTCCCCCTCACCAGAAACCCATTAAACAAATATATATAGTTCTATCACTTATCACGGATGGGAAAAGACAAGAGACTAACCTGTGCCATAAACATCGCTCGAGGAGGAATTTTCATGTAGTGCCCAAGCTTGAAGTCTTGTAAGAATGTGATCGCCTGCTTCATACTGATGTACCCATAGACTTTAAACAGAATGTTCGCAACTGGATATCCAGGGTAAATGTACCCAATGATAAATTCTGTAATCACATTCAAAGCCGGTGTCTGGCCAAAAGGCATGGAACTCATCAGGATATGTAAAGTATTAAGCTTAGAGTAAGAGCAAACGGCACATAGTAATCATTTCCCTGCATAATATATTCTACTGTACAGAATAAACAATCTAATCGACCCATATAACGTATGCTCTACACATGATGGATCTGTACCTGATTTGTCGTTGCAGTGATGACTCCAACAGGAAGGGTGAAAAATATGGCAAGCGCACATGCTAGCAGAACACCCCACCACGGTAGTTGAAGCTGATCCTTGAAATACTGACATGTAAATATGGTTGCCGCAATACTTACCAAAAGAATACAAGTAAACCACCATTCAGGGACTTGCTTGTATCTTCTCATAAGCTTAGTGTGTATATCCATTTTCTTCTCACTAAAGGCGGACTTGCTCAGCTGCCATATTTCTCTTAAAAAAAAAAACATGACACTAGATCATCTATCAAAGCATGGGGAAAAAAATCGAAATCAACTGGATTGGCAACAACCAAAATCACTCTGTTCAATTACAAGGTGTGGTGTCATATCAGAATAATGTCATTTGTAGCAGAACATAACCAACAACGGAAGAACACACTCCTCCGAGGCCAACTATGGGTCTGGGGACAAGACAACTATAACACAGATCTCCAAAGAGCTGAAGCAGTACTTGACTAGTTAACTTGGATTCTTCTCTTTTTTTTAAAAAAAAATTGAATAGACAAGGGATATACAAATGACCAAAAAAAAAAAATACAAATGACCAAAACAATGCTGATACATGAACAAAGAACTTGCCTTCTGTTCATAGGACACAAAAAAAATAAAAAAACTCACTGCTAACATTTCATAATTGAGTTTTACTTGGCAAGGCAGGTGAGTGCAGCCATATCAAAAAAGTTATAAACCATATTCTTATCCTCACAATTTAGTCAATGAATAGCAAGCATTTGCGCAGCACATAACGATACAAAAGAAAAATGCAACTTACTTTCCATGGAAGAGGAACACATGAACAACAGTAGCAGTAAGGCAGGCAAAGCTGATGCCATAGTACACGGCAAAGAAGGTGCTCAGATAAAGAGGACCCTCTCTTTCATATGCCTCGGCATCTAAATGAAAGTGTTCGTCTATGATAGTTGCAATGTTGTACTTTTGTCCTGAAGATGTGAACAGGCTATCTGAGAATATTGGGAAAGTCCTGGAGCTGTATATGTTGAGCCAGTAAGCAATAGGTGTGATGACATACACGACAAGGGCAAAACCAACAGCAATATTGGCAGTAGCAAACCACGGGCTAGCCAGTGGACTGCCGAGATAAGAGGAGATGCTGGACCAGTCAAATCCGATTGCACCAATCCCAAGACCATGGAGTCCAGAACCTAATTGGTGAGCGAAAACTGAAGCAGGTAATATCCAGCAGATCCATGAAAGAGAGGTCAACATTGGAAACAGGTAACCGGGAAAGACATAGTAACTGAAGCTACAGATGAAGGCTATAAGGAAAAAATGGTTCCGCGTCAATCCGCCTTTTGGCCTCGGCTCTTTCTCGTGCAGTGCTCTGCATTTGCATAATGAGTGGAATTATATGAGAAACTACGAAAAGATTAGAGAACAAAACAAAATGATTGAAGGCTAATAAAGCAAATGTCGTTGTTGTGTAACTTCTTGTTTACCAGGACAGAAGAAACTTAACATGTAGTCATCTTCATACGGACAACGTCCTGCTCACTACATAAATATTCTAAAAATGACTGTTTGGAGATGGCAGTTCCCAACTGTGAAGCTTGGACACTTTCAATCAAACACATTAGACACAATTTGCTGCTGATATTTATATGTACACTTGCGCGGCATAGGAAGAGAATTTTAAGTGAACTGAGACTTCAAAAACTCTCTGAACCACGAGAGTTTGAGACTTCAATAGCTATCGACTGCGTTTAAATGGTAGTACCCCGCGAAATCGGGTTCAGACGAAACGACCCATGGAATCAAGACATAGGAATGGGAAAAGATCAAGTTAAAGATCGTAGAAAACAAATTCATAGGAACAGAAACGATAAAGGAAAAGGCAAGATTTCGGTTTGTCTTCTTTCGTCTTGTTTCCTTTCAATGATATAGACTATAATATATTTAGCAAAAAACTAACCAAGAAGAAGTGAAAAGAGTGACAAACAACGACGACCTAACAAAAACTACTAAAATTGTCAATTATTCAAGGCAAAACGTGCTCAACCAAACAACACACTTGCCAATGAACGCACGAGCGACGCACCTGAACAACGAGACTTGCACCAGATTCTGGGGCCACCACATGGCGGCGGGCTCCACCAAGTACCGCCGGAACAGCCCGGCCCACCCGAACCCCAAGACCTGCGTGGTCAAGACGACGACCAGCGCCACAGGAAACGACATCTCCTTCCGGTAGAAGATCTTGACGACGCTGATGATGTGAATCGCGTAGACGCTGGCCGCACCGGAGTTGGCAAAGATCGTGATCAGCACGTGCTCCTTGACGTTGAACGGCCCGGGGTTGAGCGTGAATTGCCACTTAGTCCCCTCGAAGAACACCCTCTTCGTGATCACTCCGGCCATAAGGTGACCTAGAGGGAGGCACGCTCATCAGTCTGATTGAAAGCGTGGACGTACAAAACAAAATGGAACTCCATAGAAAAACATCACAGATGCAGATTACACACAACTGTAACTTCGTCTCAAAAGTCAAACTCGATCTGCTCTGAGACTGAAACGAACCGAACAGAACGGGACTCTCGAGTTCGAGGCCTACCGAGGGGGACGACGGCGATCTGAGCAGAGACGGAGGTCACGGAGAGAGGCTCGCGTCGGTACCAGAAGAACTGGTTGAGGAAGGAGAGGAGACAGCACGCCAGGGTCCCGAGGACGAACGTGCGGAACGTGACGGAGGGGAGGGAAGGGTCGTCCCCGGCCGGGACCGTGAGCGCGACCTGCTCGATCGGGGAGCTCTCCCCTCCGGCGAGCCCCGCCGCCGCCGCCGCCGCAGAGGCACCATGGGCTCCGATCTCCTTCTGGACTGCTCACGGAGCACGAGAGGAGGAAGAAGAAGAAGAAGAAGAAGAGGAGGAGGAGGAGGAGGCGGCTTTCCGGTCAGGTCAGCGAAGGGCAAATCACGCGAGAAAGTTGGAGGGAAAGTGAAGAGGGAAAGGGGAGAGCAAAACTCTTACTGAGGAGCGGAGCTGAGATATCCTCATGGCTTGCGGACGTGGCCATGGCTCGTCGTCGTCGGTGGCCTCTGCGCTTTCAGATTCCGCCCTTTAAGAGCCGCATCGAACACGAACGGCTCTGATGTCGACAGGCGGTTTCGGTGCTGGCCGCTGGATCTTTGATCCGTGACGTCAGCCGTCACGTGCGACCGGCGCGGGAAGGAATCTCCGAGATGGAATCGCGGCCCGTCACGCGGAGAATCGCTGGCCGCACGATTTACCTCATCGACGGCTGGTATCGGTCGAGGGGGGGCCACCAGAGGACGAGGGGAATTTTTGCTCTCTTTTCCGGAACAGCGAATGCACTTTCCCCGTATTGAGCGCGAGATACATTTGTCGAACTAAACTCCCAACACATATTTTTCACTCGTAAAACATATTTCGACCAATCAACATAAATAAAATAAAATAAATAAATAAATAAACGAAGCACTTTTTGATGTTAAACATTTAGGATTAATAATACGAAAAATCCCAAACTGGTACACTTATGATAAATTTATCACAAACTAATTTTTCGATCACAAAAATCTCAAACTGGTATGATTATGTTACCCTCTGTTAGTTTTCATTAAATTTTTCCTTCCAATTTTTTAATTGAATGATACTCGGGTGTATCGGTTTGGGATTTTACCGTCCTTCATTTGTTACAGATGTATCAGTTTGTGATTTTTTGAAATATTAATCCAATTTAACGGAAAGTAAATTTATTACAAATGTACTGGTTTAGGGTTTTCGATGGTCAAAAAATTAGTTTAGAGTAAAGTTGTAACGCGTGTACCAAATTGAGATTTTTTGTAATCAAAAAATAAGTTTTGGGTAAATTTGTAACAGGTGCATCAATTTGGGGTTTTTCATAGTATTGACCCTTAAATTTGAAAATACCGTGAAACCGACAGTTCTTGTTGACATGTAAGAATATGTCTTCGACTGCAATTGAATTTCTTGTCAAATGGCCGTTTTCTGGTTTGTTCTAATTGTTATTGCCCATTTTCTATCACATCATATCATATTGTCGATATGGAGAAGTTCTTATAATATTTAATCTATATAGATTAATATTATCATAAACATTTAATAACCATGATTGTGTTGATTATGTAGAGAGTAGGGTTTGAGCAATCGAGTTGGTTTAATCCGGGTATCGGCATCACTCCGCCGATTTACAAGGAGATCGATATGGTTTCTAGTTCCAAAATTTGGAAACCAGCCTTGATTGGTTCGGTTCTTGATTTTATTCCTGTAACTGACCAGTTTTATTCGGAACTTAAAAGGTTGATTCTAGGATAGAACTTGAAATCAAACCAATTCACCCTCACTCCAAATAAACTTCTTTAATTTTTTTCTAAAATGAAAAATATCTGTAATGATTGAATATATTTATACATATTAACCCCAAGTAGAAAGAATTATATTGATGTTTTACACATGCATACCATACATAATAGAATGAAACAGAAAAGGAGAAAAAAGGTCCCAATAGGTTTCTGAGTTGACTCTAGAACATTTGATTTTATATTGACCTGTTAAATATGTGGGTTGGGTCAGATTTGGGCTAGATTGAAAATGTTCCAACTCAAATTAGCTCATTTAATCTGTGTTAATAAATTTCCATCCATACTCAATCTTGGCCATATCCAACACCTATGCGACCCGACTCGAAACACTTCTATTTTTAATTCAATCTAGAAAAATTCATACAAAAATCGAGATGAGAGCACGAAGCAAGCGAGTGCGAGAGCGAGAGAGGGTGAATAAAGAGTCTTAGAGTTGGGTTGAGTGTAAATAAGTTGTGAACTCATTTAACATACTTATCATTTTAGGCTTTACCACTTCAAATCCATTTGTGTACCATTTTTTGAACATAGAGCTAAACCATCAAATGCGAGTTAAGAAACGGGCCTAATTCCAAATTTAGGCTGCGTTTGGGAAGACTTTTGGGAAAAGCCTTTGGAGAAAAGCAAAGACCTTTAGTTTAAAGGTTTTGGTGAAATGCAAAAACTGTTTGGTAAACTGTAATTAAAAAGTGCCTTTGGAAGTAACTTTGGGGAAATGATGTTTGGTAAATATATATTTAGAGAAAGTCCTTGATTTGACCGATTTAAGTTTTTTAATTTTAATATTTTTAAAATTGGAAAAAAAAATAATGATCGTAACTTTTATATTTTCGCGTTTCGAATAATGTAAAAGAGATATATTAACAAATTAATGAATAAGTAAACCACATCTTTGCAAAAAGAGAGTACTTTAATTATAATAAACATTGTCACGTATGCATTGAGGAACAAAATAGATTGTCATTGAAATTTACAAGCATCTTAAGTATTTACCAAACTCATGGCTATTTGATCACGTAAACATGCCATGTCAGAAAATAAATTATCATGTGAAGCACTAGCCCTGTCATTCACATCATCAAGATCAACTGAATATCCATAATTGGGATCTAAATCTGCTCTTGCAAAATGTTTGTCACTGACGGTGTTTCTTCGTATATAATTGTGCAAGGTCATTGTTGTTATAACAATTTTCACTTGCTTCTCAAATGGATAACTTGGCATATGCTTTAGAATCTTCCACTTCTTCTTCAATACACCAAAGGCTCGCTCAATTTCTGATCTTAGCGATGAATGGTGACGATTGAATACCTCCCGATAACTTGAAGGTGCAGGACCTTGTTGAAATTCTGGCAAATGATATCTAACTTCTTTATATGGCCCAAAATAACCTGTTTGATTTGGATATCCGGCATCTACTAAATAATATTTACCTACACAAATATTATGTAAATTTAATCAACATATACCATCTTGATACATATTAATGCTCTAATGTACAAAAACCATTAATAACAAACCTGGAGGAGGATGAGGAAATTGTACATCAAATCTTCTGAGGGCTTCGTAGAAAATACGAGTATCATGAGCTTGTCTCTCCCAACCCGCATAAGCATAATTAAATTCCATGTTAAAATTACACACCGCTAATATATTTTGAGTCGGTGTTTTTTTCGACCAATAAAACGAATCTGATCGTGCAAAGGTACCACCGCTAGGATATGTGTGCCATCAATAGCTCCAATGCAATCCTGAAACGAAAATCCAAACATTATTGTATAATCGAAATTTATATTTAATTATTCATTTATATTGTATAATCTAAACGTACCTTAAAATATGGATAAAATCTTCGATTATTTCTGATCTTCTTTGGAACTTTCCTAAATTGCCGATCAATTGGTTGGATAAAATCTTTTCCCATTTCACATACTTTATTTAATACTAAGCTAAAGTACCTACTCACGGTTTCCCCAGAACGTTGAAAACGCTCCTGTGTTAACCTGTTACCTACACCGTATCCTAAAATGTGAAGAAACATCCCAAGCATTTCTGTAACATCAATATTCCCAGTTCCTTGAAGATGATAGTATGTCACTAAGTCATGCATTAAACTATTAAATACAATCTTATCCATTCTAAACATTTGATAGCACCTTATCGGATTAGCATCTTCGCTCATCAGCTCTTCTAACCATGCATTTCCAGTATGTGAAGATGTCATACAAGGTACTTTGTAACTGTATATTGCCTGATAAGCGACTGCACATTGACCAACTCCCACAAGTTGCCAATATTCCTCTTCCCCATTTTCATGGTTTTCCCATTCAGGAGAATCATCCATAACTGTCGAAGTAACAAAATATAGAGTTACAATAAGAAAAGTGATGAATAATATAGATCATCCATTGATGGAACAATTATATCATCCATCATATATATGCAAACTTTACTCAATCAAAAAAACACCAACTGAAAACATGTCTAACATTAGAACATAAATAGAAATAGAGTTCACAAGTAGTGCAAACACAGTGCAAAACACCAATTGAAAATATGTGTCACGTTACAATGATGTAGAAAGAGTTCAAATAAGTAACTACATTCTAGCGATGACTATTGTGCTCTTCCAACTTAAACTTGAGCCACTTGACATTTTCTTCATCTCCATCCAAGTTCATGAAAATTTGCCTGTTGTCTTTCTTTTCAGCAAAATGTGAGAGTGCAAAGAAGTATAACTTTGGGTCTTACTTAATCTCAAGGATGGCTTTCAATATTTGCATAATTTCTTTGTAAGGATCAAACTCCGTTGCAATAGATGTCGCATTGCTCCTACTTTCAACAGCTGAACAAAGTCTGTCAATTTGCGATGCTAACTTGGCCGGTACAGCCACTTTTTTTTCAATCTTCCCTCGAGCTTGCCTTATTCTCGAGTTTGCCTTATTGAACTCTCCGCTGCTCTTTTATGGCTATTACTTTGACTTGGTTCTACTACCTTTTCACCTACATTGCACTCTAAAGTATCATCGGTAGATCCTGCACAATCACCAATATCAGCTTGTGTGGCCTCAATATCCTCATCATTGCATAAACCTTGGGCAAGATTCCATGTGATACTTCCAGTAGCAACTGTACCCTCAAATATTCTATTCAACAAAGCTTTAAGCTCCGAATGTATTCCTTTCGTTCGAAAAACTTTAACTTAAGGATTGGCCTGTTATAATAAAACATTTTCATGAGTTATATCATAAAATATGAACTTACCAAAAAGTAACAAAAGAAGAGACAAACACCTTAATTTTCCTCTCCCACCATTCATCACTCATATCAATGGTTTTCTTCCTTGGATCCCATCCTAGTCCCGTTTCCTTTTGAATCAATTGCTTCCACTTTTTCTATTCTTCCTTCAGATTATCCTACTTACTCTTCATTTGATTTTTATCAAACTTTTTGCCCCTTAGCTCCTTAAACTTGTTAATTATGGCTGTCCATCCATCCCTTTTATTGCTTACCGGCCGATTACCTTTTTCAATTTGTTCAATGCACAATTGACAAAAAGTTTTTACATCTTCCAGGCTCCAATATGCCTTTTCCTTTGATGAACTTTCCATCTTCCAATAAAAAAACCACAGACAGATTTGAAAAATGCAAACAAATGAGATTAAAGTATGGCCCAATTCCGTAAGCATGAATGAACACATGCTTATGCAAGTTTTGATAGAACATTAAATATAGAACATAAAGTTACAGCACAATCCGATATCTAACAAAAGTATAACGATTCTTTTTTCTTGTTGAACCCCCTTTTCCCAAAAACTTAAGCTATCGTAAACAAGCCCACAAGTATATCAAGCCTAAATCTCAACAGCTCCTTGCACATGTAAGTTGAATCAGACACATAAAACATAGAATCTAGATGTAATCACACCAAATAATGACAAAATTGATTGAGCATAACTCGCCCAATAAAATCACTGATTTGAAACAAACCCCGTGGAAACAATAAAGTAGCAGTTTAACACAACAATGCCGAGGAGGCAAGGGTGTTACCAGGACACAAAAGGTGATTGTGAAATTATACGAGGCTCTAGCGCATTGCTTTCATATTTTTCTAGCATAGAGCTAAATAAAGTAGTGCTCAACATGCTTGTAAGGGCTCCCTGCATATAGAATGACGTACGTAGGCCTCGGCTAACTAAATGCTATAAAGTTCAATCCTAGCCGCCCATAGAGTCAAACTGCAATGGACATCAAGGGAGGGATCCCATACTAATAACTCAAACGGATAGCAATTAGACTAAACGATCCCCATCTCGCTCAACCATTGGGAAAACCCAAAAATGGCCAAGAATTTCTCGACGCCGAGCAACACGAAAGAACTTACCGAATGCTCAGCATAACATTGCTGCCATTGCAATGGCTAAAAACCTCAACTCCAAAAACCAAAACTACAAGCAGAAGCAGAGGAGCAACGCAACAATCCGAAAATCACAAGCACCAAATCAAAAGCTGCTGAGGCACACCAAACATAATCGAGCGAGATGGAGTGCATGCATGCGAGTGAGAGAGATTACCGTCACGAAGCAGCGTGCAGATGCCTAAAGAGGGCCGGTCGATGGGTGCAGGCGCGGGAGCCGGTGCGACGCAGAGAGGGACGGACCAGCGCAGGAGAATAAGAAACGAAGGCCACAGGGGAGAGAGCGTGAGCGCAAAGAGGCGATTTGAGGATTAGGGTTTGCTCTTCTTCTTCTTTTTTTCCTTGGTTTTGGGAGGGAAGCTCTATGCAGCGGCGTTTCTCTGGAAGGAGGTGAAGGGCGTGGGATTGCGGCTGAGGCATAAGGGATGGCTTTTAGGGTTAGAAGTAAAGAAGGGTTAAAGTGGAAATTAGGTAAATTTATGAGGGCAATTTCGACAATAAAAAAATTCTTTACTCCCTCCTTCAGCTTGCCGAGAATGCTGAAATGCGCAATGCTCCTCTTCTGCTGCTTTGGGCTTTTGGCCTTTTGAAGGCCAACTTTCCTTCAATGGGGTTTCTAAAATTTTTTCCCAAACACCAATTTTTAGCCCAAAATGCCTAAAGTCACTTGCCAAAGTTACTCCCAAAGGCAGCCTTAATAGTGTCTCTTCGACCGGTAGGTCCCAAACTGGAATCGATCCCGACAGGGTTAATTATTTATCCATCCGCTTTTTGTATATTTCGGTAATTTAGCCCAAATCACCGGAATCGGACCCGCAGTCGGTCGGGCGCGCCGCCGTCAGCGTCAGCGCGAGGATGGAGCGACGGCCCACCGCTGCACGTGTCCGCCGCTTCTCTCCTCCACCGACTTCGGGAGGAGCGGTAATGCCGACCCCGCGACGCGTCCTGTAATCGGCAACGTCGCCGGATTCCACCGCGGTCGGCCCGGTTTTGCTCGAGCGATATAGCGCGCGCGCGCGAGAGAGAGAGAGAGAGCGAGAGGCGGAGAGAATCGAGAGGAGATGAGGGAGGCGTTGCTCCGCCTCGTGGTCTCCATCTGCTGCTGCTGCTGCTCTGCGATCGGAAGGACTTCCGCCACCGTCGTCTTGAAGCCCTCTCTCTCCTTCGAGGGCCTTCCCGCCAAATACGGTATCCCGCTTCTCTCTCTCTCTCTCTCTCTCTCTCTAGGGTTGGCTTGGCGCATGAAGAGCGCCCTTTCCTTTTGAGTTTTTTGTTTCATATCTGCTATCTACGATTTCGGCAGCTGTACATGTGGACGAGTCGGGCATATGCGGAGCGCTGGAGGTCGCCGATCCCGCGGACGCTTGCTCCGCCCTGCGCGGCGGCGGCGGCGGCGTTCGATCGAACGGAACTGGTTCGGTTAGGTTCGCGTTGATCGTGAGGGGCAATTGCTCGTTCCAGGACAAGATAGTGAACGCTCAGACTACCGGTTTCGGCGCGGCCATCGTGTACGATGACCGCGAAGAGGCCGAGCTGATGTACAGTGAGTCGCATTGTGTTTCAAGTTTCTCATGACTAGTATGAGTTGATTGGTGTATATGCTGATGCTGAACCATGGACCTTACCTTCCTTTGTGGGATCGTTTCTCGTAGTTGAGCTCAATTCATTTTTTTTTTCCATTTTTGGTCGGTTCATAGAATGCTTAAAAGCTCCAAGATGGTGAACTCGATCTGCTGTTTGCAATAAGATTTCCTGTTGCCTCGAGTTCTCTTAAATTGAAGATTTATTATGTCATCGGAAGATCGTTGTCTTAAGTAGTTGGGAGATTAAGGAGAAAAAGACATATCTCTCGTGCTGTGTCACAAACTTAAATCTGCGTTCTGGGTCCATGTTATTGCATAAATGTCGGGCAATCCAGGGGGCATAATTATCGAGAAACATTATGAGCATGGTTGAATGGTTACTTAAATTATCGGTTGATGGTGCGTTCTCTATCGTGCAGTGATGGTTAATCCCAAGGAAGTCATGATTCCTGCAGTTTTTGTTTCGAATGAAGCTGGTCGGAGTCTAAAGGAGCATACCCAAGTTGGAACAGGGGAATGCTGTATTTACGGATCTCATGTTGAAACAGGCTGGACTGTGCTGGCTACATCGCTCATCTCCCTCATTCTAATATTTTGCGTATTGGCTTTTGCCTTGTTTATTCCAAGATCATGGTTGTACTGGCGAGGAAGAATGCATCATGTAAAACATGTAGATGATAAAATCATGCCAGAACTTCCCAACTTCGCCTTCAGTTCTGCTCGAAGTAGTGCCAAGTATGATAGGGAAGTTTGTGCCATCTGTCTTGAGGATTACAAAGATGGAGAGATCCTTAAAACCCTTCCTTGCCAACACGGTACAACATGGCTATCTTTCTTGCTTGTTTTATGTGGCTCTTTCGGAGAAATTTAATTTATGGTTCGCATTTTAACCTGGTCAGAGTACAGTTCTCATTTCTTCATCGAGCATCCTGCGTTCATTTAGTTTGAATTACATTAGAAAGCTTAAGCCATCATGTGATTTATTGTGATTTATTCTTGCAACTTTGCATTAGGTAGAGTTTTAGGATACTTGGGTGATCTGCTTCAAGGGTTATTACAAATTGGTTGAGGGAAAAGATTGAGACTCGTACTGTTATACGACATCCTTGCTGAAGTGGTACCACCAGTGTCCTTGTTACAATTCAACTTCCAAATTTTTTAGGCAAAAACATTTAAAGGTTGAGTTTTCATTGGTAAATGTCATTTTCTGGAAACATGGTTTTATCAGTGGGTCGCTTCTTTCCCAGTAAGATAACTAGCATATATAATCTTCTTTAACTTCGAGAGCTCCATCCAGAATTTCATTCAGCCTGTGTGGAGTCTTGGCTGAAGAAAGGAGGATTGTTCTGCCCTGTGTGCAAGCATGATGTGAGGACCAAGAGAGCTGAGGTAACTTTCTAGAGCCACTTTGAGTTGCAGTATCTTGATGAATAAAGGGTGCAGTTTTTCCAATGTTTATACTAGAACTTACAATGCTTATAATGGCGTCATGCTGATTGAGTGACAAGACAATCTGCAATTGCATATTTCCATCTTATTGTCTTGAATAAGTCAACTGGAGGCTTACTTCTATTGCCATTCTCATTATGGTTGATTCATTTGGCGAACCTATTGTTTCTGTTTAGGATCAGGTGTGAAAATTGAAATGGTGCTGCTCGGTATCAGTATGGTCATGGAGGTGCATAATTGATTACATAGTTTTGCCTGAGTGTGGATGTTTCTGCGGATACATCTGCATGTACGTGAGGAGTTCCTGTACTTATACAGCCTTAAAAATGTGATGTTAAGACTGGCAAATTTGCACATGGTATCTATCTTTACGCATGCAAGCGATGGACAATTCTGTATAACGAAGTTAAGACAATTGCTAAATACACCAATCCTTGGCTTGCTTTAATGATGGGCAGGCCTTCTTGCAGTTGGCATCACTGTTTGCATAAGGTCAATCTTGTCCAAGGTGAATTTTTTTAGTATAGCAAAGTACTTTGGGTTTATTGATAGTTCAAGGTTTACTATACTCGATAGGCATTTGAGAGTTATAGTTGACCTACTTAAGATGTTTACTTGAAGCTTCTCCATCTGCATTTGACAGTTTGTCCTTGTAGAGTTATGAGGGCCACTAGTCATTAGATTGAATGCCAGCAACTCCTTGCTGAAGACAGAGACCCTTGTAACTTACAAAGTTATGCTGGGTGCGAGATAGTACTACTGTTGAAGAAAATCATGGAACATTGTGAGTCTTGTACTAGTAGGCACTGTGATAGTGGACATAATCGAAGCCCTTCTGCTTGTGCTGATTTTGTTCTTGACTAATACCAGTCTTCTATCAAAGACACGAGATACTTGTCTTTGCTGTAGTACATCATGGAGCAATGAAATCTTCTACATACTACTTTTTGAGCAACTTACATTTGTTAGATAGATACATCATGGAGCAAGGTAAATCTAATAGTCGCAACATGCAATGGGAATTTGTGGGAATGACATGCATTAGAGATGGAAATCTGAAGTAATACAGTTCAATGGGAGCAACACTTAGGTTTTGTAAATGGATTGGTGCCTGTGTAATTTGTCAAAAGTCCACTGGCAGCATCATATTTATGACATAGAGAAGTGTGATGGGATCTTCACCATCTTGCTTCTCAGACAGAGGGAGAGAGGATTACTTGCCAATGGAAGTTTCTCGGAAGGAGGGGCTAAGTAAAAAGAGAAGACACGTGATTCAAGGAAATTAAATGATACTTCTCTATATTCTTTTTTTAATTGACTTTAGAAGTTAAAAATAACTCCTTTTCCTTCTTTTTTCTTTGGTTTAGGATTGGGGTTGCGGGGTGGGTATGCCGAGTGTTTGAGGCATAACTACTTGCCACCCTTATGCATTGGGGGAGCTGTTATTTCAATGGATTAATATGTATGGAGAGATTCTGTAAATGCTCGTATGGTCAAAATTGTTTAAAATTTTTGAGACCAGCGCAGAGGTCTATCGAGGTTTAATGTTAATTATGTTTTGCAGACACAGAGAGAAACTGGGCTTTAGTATCAAGAAGGAAAATGGCGATTTGCTCTTCTATTTGAAACATCAGGTATGAGATGCATCCTTAAAAAATAATTGTTGTATAGACTTTAGAATGTATGGACGGCAGTGAATTCGTTTCATCATTAGATGGAGCAGTGCAGGTGAAACACAAAAGCTCCCACCATGACTTTGGGCCCCTAGTTTGCATGTTGCCTTTGCGATGTATTTAACTGTGAAACAAGTTGATTTGTGATTAGTGGATCCCAAAATCTCGGACTACGTTAGAGCACATGGGACTTACAAGTTGATCCCTGACAAGTGATGCTTTGCCCAACTCATGTTATTCAGCTATGGTTTACTTGTCTATCATTTCCATTTCTTTTCCCGCATACTTCCTTCTTCTCCAGGTTTACTTTAATCCACGCTCGAAATGAATCTGTGCGCTCAACTTATGGAATCTCCTCCGGCTTCTCTTTGAAGACGCTGTTGCTAGTTGAAGCTCGGCAATGCTCTTTGTATTATTCTATTGTCGTTGTCAGCAGCGGCAGCAGCGAAGCCCCTTCATGACCTTTGAGGTTATAGCTGAAAAGTTGATCTTGTTCCTTCAAATGAGGACCTTGTCGTGTTTAGTTCCCTGTATATATCCTGTTCATATTGTCGATCAGATAGATGATCCCAGATGAGAAATCAAAAGATCTTTTATTACCACAGTTCCGCACGACTACATACTTATAATAATATCCCTGAAAATTGTCGGCCCAACATTGCATCTATGACACGTTGTGATTCCGATTAGCCTATGACGAAGATGAATCGTCGATGGGTTGACATAAAGAAATCGATGCTAGAGCGAAATCGAAGAAAGGATCAATTGAAATCTAGATCGGTTAGAAATTTGGTATGATTCGCGATCCAACAATTTACAAATAATCCGTACATTGTCGTTGTCGTTGTCAATCGAAAAGCCTTGACTAGACGGTGATTCAGCATTGCAGATCCATCCAGTGTTTTTTTTTATTCTGTGCACAGAAGTTCCACTTGCATCTCTGCACCAACCATCATGGAATATGCATCTCATAATATTGTAGGTACGCAAAAAGTTACTAATCATGCTTTCCACGATACTTAATTCATTATCATATTAAATAAAAAAGCATAAGTTGATTAGATAAAATCGAGTAATCATGAATTACCACACACTTTTTGAAGTTAAACGAACGAGTAGCCAAAATAAAAAAAATAAATAAACACATGAGTCATGGAAGAAAAAACTGTTCGAGACCATTTTCTTTTTGACGATTTCGAATGATAACTGAGGATGCGGGAGACTAAATTTATGTTGTGAAAATAGGAAATTACTAATTTCTTTTTTTTTGGTCGAAAACTTCTAATTGCTATAATCATGAAATTAGAAAAAGATTATAATTATAATAATTACTAATTTCATGATTATAGATCATCGTGATTTGAATTTATATAATAGAATAGTGTGCCGAAAGTCAAGATCTATTTCTTCCAATGAAAAATAAAATGCCTAATTTTTTTAAATGGTTACCGGAAACAATAAATAGTCGTGACTCGATTATTGGCAAATATATCTTATGCTTCCACAAAACGCGACGATTACTAGATATCATATTGATAGTTTTATGTTGTGATGAGCCTTTTTCGTGTCAGAAAGAGAAGGTTATCGAGACAAGACATAATAGATCGAGGAGGGGGCCAAGATGATTGAGAAGCTTCGAGATGGCTAAGCGTTTTCGCGAGTAAAGTAACATACACTTGTGTTTTAGAGACTTCTGGTAATCAACGGCGCATGCGGTGGACATGGAGATTGGATGCCGACCATCGGATCAAGAGGAGATCTCCGGTTATAATTCGAGTTTGGCCGACCGCAACAAAGAGAGGATTAGCGTTAAGGAAGTTTAGGTGCCGCCGCTTCCCCCCGACGTGGCGACGTCAATTAGTGGGGCCCGCGAGCTGATCGTGGACTCCACGGCGTCTCAGCACTTCGGTCTGGTCCGAACACCCGAGGTCCGACGTCGTTTAGTTAGTTGGGGCGTTACGTCGAAGTCCCACGTGGAGCGACGCGATTGCTTCCCTTCCTCGTCAGCAGGAAACACACGCCCCCTTGAAGCCCGGGCCTTATCTCTCTCTCTCTCTCGCTCTCGCACTCTCGCACTACTAGCGCCAGCAGAGAAGTGAGAGCGCGCCTGCGATCTTTGCTCCGCCGGTATTAGCTGAGCCCCGGCGGCCGTCTCTCCCCGCTCCCGACCCGGAATCCCGGCGACCCGGATCCGGAAACTCCCGGAGCTTTCTCGATCGTGTTCATGGCTTCCCTCGAAAGGTACGGGGTCGGGGCTTGATCTTTCCGATCAGACTTGCTCATGAACTTCGTGGAACTCCGAAATTGTCCGGGTTGACTTCGCCGGAGTTGTTCTGCTGGTTCGTTTTGTGTTCCTTTGTAATTTGTTCCTGGTTTCATCGTAGTTTTCTTTTTCCTTGTAGCTCTGAACCGGAAGTGGTCACCGTCGACGTTGTCGCAGCCAGGGATCTGGTCAGCTCAGGCCACCGTTTCCTAGACGTGAGGTGGGGGGACAGGAGTTGTCCGGCTCGAGAATTAGTAGAAAATTCTTCTTTCTTCTGCAATTCTTGTTTTGGGATGAACAAATTTCATCGTCGAGTGTCGGTTTCTTTAGGACCGAAGAAGAGTTCAAGGAGGGTCACCCCGAGGCGGAGGACGTCTTGAACATTCCCTACCTCTTTGTTACCCCGGAAGGTGATGAATCGCAGAATGTGTCGTCTTCGTTCTGGATATTGACTGATGTTGAAACTCTCTTGAAAATCTTTAATGGGGTTACGTACTGTTGTTGCTGTTGTTCTTCTTCTTGGTGGGGTTTTTAGGTAGAGTGAACAATCCTCGGTTCATGGAGCAAGTTTCATCTGCCTATGGGTTGGAAGATCGCATTGTGGTGGTAATGTTTCCTCTTCTGTTCTCAATTTTTGTTGGGTCTTTCAAAATGTCAAGAAGTTCTGCATATACTCTAGAATGGAACTTGTCAAATGATGGGTGTTCGATTGACCTGACAGGGATGCCGGAGCGGAGCCCGATCGCTGTCGGCCGGCACAGACATGCTTAAAGCTGTGAGTTTCCTTCGGCTCATTCCCTTTTGATTTTTCATAATGATCCGATGCCGGAATCACTCGGGCATATAATGTCCAGCAACATGAGGAACTTTTAGGTGTTCAGGGAAACGTGACGTCTTCTTCATCCATCTAAGCGATGCGACATTGTGCGCGCGCCGAACTCTTCTCTCTCTTTAATCTCTTCTATGCCGAACTCTTCTCTCTCTTTAATCTCTTCTATGTCGTGTGATGAATGCGGTTATACTTAATCGGAGAAAACTTGGCCGACGATGAGTGAATTTGGGCAGGGATACAAGCATGTGTGGAACTTGGGAGGAGGTCATCTTGCTTGGGTTGACCAGGGATTGCCTGCGAAGAAGCCACTTGAGGAGGAGATCAAACTTCACCTTGACCCAAAGGCTGAGGAAGTCACCGAGGAAGAGAAACTTGAAGTGGTTCAAGTGGTTAATTAATTAGTTAATTAAGCAAGCACTGATATTAGATTTGGTGCATTGTACTATCTGTATTCATGCGATCAAGTTTGTAATCATGTTTTGGATTTCTGGCTCTACTTCGTTTGCTACTAAGAGATAAAAGCCAGATCTTATTTATCTAGTGGACTTTGTTTGTGTGATTTTAATTTGGGCTATGACCATGTTCCTTAAGAAAACTAAAGAAAGAAAGGATGAAAATGATACCGATCTCTCGATTATCACCCCCGATCCACAGTTGGATCATGCACTGGAGTAAAGAATGCTTAGTCGAGTTGAGTTAGCAATGGACCGAGAAACATTGCACAAACTGGCACATGATGCAACACCCGAACCTCAACGCTTTGGTATTATGGTCGGACTAAACTCTAGGGATGACCATTTTTCCATTTTGGCCCAAGTTTTAAATAACTAGACTAGGCTTGTGTCTGAAACATGGTTCGAGAAGAAAAATTGATATGTAGGTCCATTTGAGATATCAAATAACCGAATAGGCTGTTCGATCCAAGTTTAGGTCTATTGCTGAGATAAAATCTTCATTTTTCAAATGCTTCTCCAATGCAAATAACTCATTTCCATTGTAGGGTCCTGCCTTTAACTTCATTGAATCTACAGACATCTCATACTCTGATTGCTCGTATATTTTTAAGCGCCTTCAAGTTTGATTTTAACCTTATCATTATGAATGCTAACAGCATTTCTCGAAATGCTATATGAATATAATTCAGTAAGAACTTAAATCCAAGCTCGTTACACTCATTCAAGATTACATGAATCAACTTGTTCTTTTTAACTCATTCTCAGTAGAAAAACGGCCAGAATTATTAACACAACGGCACGAATCAAATAATGAATGAACGCGTAATTTCTAGTGTCATCTTGTCTCGAATAAAATGGCTTGGAAATTGAATCATGTGCTTACATACGGCGAGCACTGATCCAACTGCTCCCTACGCCAACTTTATATCATCTCCATCCTCATCATATGTTTAATCTCTTTCCTCAATATTCTTTCGGTGAGAATCATCAAAAGGAGGGGCTGGTGATACTCCCTCCCCCAGTCAGAAAAACAAGGCCACACAAAGCCAAAACTTTATGCATGAGAGAGAGAGAGAGAGAGAGAGAGTGAGTGACTGAAAGTCACACACCCAAAAGACCAGTGCATACACAAAGGAGCAGACGGAAGACAAGGAAACAGAGTCGCTTTCCAAACAGCAAACGTTAGTAGAACTGGCAGTTGCGGGTGGTGGAGATGATCGCCAATGGGGACCCACCCTGCCCACTCCGTCCCTAACGCCCCATACACGTCTTCTTAAATGTGTTTTTCATTTTCACTGCTCTCTGCTCACACCAACGAGCGACCATTAATGTGATCTCTTAAAAGTTAAGACCTTTCTTGCTTCAGGCTTAGTCAAAGAGAGTGGGTGTCTCTTTCTTGTATTAGTGGGCTTGAGTTCGTGTTTGGATATTTAAAAGAAAAGGGAAGAGTGAGTTTTGGGTTGGTGTTAAAATGGGAGGAGAAGGGAGATCGCTGGCTGAGACCCCAACATATTTGGTGGCGACCGTGGTCAGCGTCCTGGTTGCTCTGGGTTACTTCTTTCACGGCTCTCTGAAGAGGGTTGGAAAGGTCTAGACTTTTCTTTTCTGAGCTTTCTCTGTTTATCCTTTTGGTTCTTCGGATGTTCGAGGAAAGTTGGAAGAAGAATAGAGTAGGAGAATGAAAATGTGTTGTCAGTTGTCACAGTATCGTTTTTTATACTGAACAGAGAATCCTTGCACACGCGCACGCGCACGCACAAAAAGAGATAATTTTGCAGTTTGTTTATTATTGATGTAATGTGAGCATGCTGCGAGGTTAGTCCTCTCTCTTGATTGAATTTTAGATTGATATTTTGCTTTGAGGGTGGAAAAAAAGAAAAAGAAAGAAGGAAATCGATGAAAAGGCTCTTGAGAATTAATGGTTGATGTTGCGTTGTGTCTCATTGTAGTGGTTAGACAAGACTAAGAGGAAATCTCTCTTTGCTGCTCTGGAGAAGATTAAAGAAGGTGAGAAATTGAAACATTCGGAGAATGGCATTCTCTTGTTTTTCACCTGAAGTTGTGAATTTCTGAGTTTAATTTTTGTTGCTATCATCCGTGGGCAGAGCTTATGCTTTTTGGGCTCCTGTCTCTGCTGATGGGTCATTGGATAAAATTTGTGGCAAAAATCTGCATCAAATCCTCGGCCTTAAGCAGCCGGTTTTATCCATGTGCAAGAGAAGGTGACTTTAGAACCGGGGACCACATTCTCTTTCTGAATTCAGTTTATCCAAATATCTCGAAGGAACAGGTGATTGCTGGGGAGCATCATTTCTGTCCTGAGGTAAGGTTTCTACTTGTTCAACTCCAATTGCCAATGCTAGTTGTGTTAGGGGGTTAAGTTAGGGTGTTTTGGATGCTTAGCTGGAGTTATGTTTCTTCAAGCACTCATTATGTTGACATGAATTGTAATTTACGTACTGCCACATGTTGTGTAAGCAGTAAGCCATTATACAATGTCTATGTTTCTCGGATAGACTGCGAGTTCTTCAAGTTCAGGTAGATTGGTCTCGATGTTGCCTTTCCAGTTACTAATGGACGGTCTTTTTAAGAAAGTCATCTGCCAAGCATCACTTCCAATTGGTTTGAACAGTTTTGCTTCAGGTATTATATTTGGCTGGCTCTGAGATATGCAGAATGTAGCCAATTATAATTTCCCAGGCAATATGCTCTTGTTCTGACAATCTTCTAGATGTTTTAAATTATTCTGTGCTTCTTGAATGGCTTATGAGTAGATTTTTCTGCAATGATCTATATAAATTTCGTTGACAAATACTGATGATGCTCATTGGGAAGGACTGAAGACTGAATACAATGCAATATTGAAGACTCTTTTAACCCACTTTTGACTATTTTGCAGGGTCACGAATCTTTTGCTTCATACGAAAGTCTTGAGCAGCTTCACCGTTTCTTATTTGTCCTGGCAACTGTCCATGTTACTTACAGCTTTGCAGCAATTGCGCTTGCTATGATTAAGGTTGTATATCATGCTAGATCGCCAACACAGTTTCGTTTTTCCAATAAACTCAATGTGCTTGCCTTGTGTTGTCACTCAGATATATAGCTGGAAAATGTGGGAAAACCAAGCAAAGACAATGTCCATCCAGAGATTAGAAGGTCCACAGATATCTTTTACGTGTGCCATTACTAAAGCAGACTAATAGAGTCGTAGGCAATACCTTTTGTATTCGTGAGAACCTTTTGAATCAAGCATTTTAGTCATTCAGATGGTTCTGGACAGATGAAGTATTTTTATCTCATGCTTTTACTTATCTTTGTTTGGTATGTCAGTTAACTGCTTAGCCCATTGTGTCCTTTCATAGTTTCACCTTGTTACATTTTCCTGACTACTCATCTAAATTTACCAGGAGAAGCTTCCAAAGATATTAAATTGATGCGGCTATCTACTTTCATTATTCACCACACATCACATCCATGGAGCCAACACAAGCTTCTGGTTTGGCTGGTATTATCACATTATTCTAATCCTTGTATTTCTACTTCAAATCATGTGACTTGGCTCAATGTTGATTAGCATATTAGATAGTAGATACGTCCTTCGTACTTCTCGTACTTCTGGAGGGTTGAATTGACACTTTTTATTCGCTAGAAATTCTAGTAAACTTGTATCTTTGAAGTTACTTTACCTGCATCCTTATCAAACTTCTCTTGCTTTCTAATGTTGATTTATATAGATTTATTATAGCATTATATGCCAGCCTATGCTTCTGAAGGGATTGGCAGTGATCCCACGTATATGTACTTTTATTCGAGACTTGTAAAAGATGATACTTTAATAACTCTGATACGGAACCCTACTGTGGTCAGCTTTGCTTTAGTCGTCAATTCTGGAGTTCGATAAACCGGCCTGACTACATGGCATTGCGCTTGGGCTTCATCACGGTGATTTCTCTTGAAGGACTTCTAAATTCTAATTTATCTTTAAATCAACATGAAATTATCACATACATCTGTTATACTTCATTTGCTTTTTATCTAGTTGTGTTATATATGCTAATTGATGGGGGGAGGAAAGTCACAGAATCTCCATTTAAGCAACATTTAACCATGAAAATGGTGGAAGGCTTTGGTGTTTGGGTGGCGAAGATTGAGACTGCTTCTGAAACTGTAGTCCTTTGAATTAAGAAATCGCTGTTTCTAACTACTTAAAGGTGATGCCTAAAATCTTAATAAAGGAGAAAGCCTTTGATAGTGGAGTAACAGAGCATCATGTATTCCATTGTGATAAATTCATGAGTACTCTTCCATTTTTTGTGTGTTGTGAATTGCAGACTCACGAACTCCCTCTATCATATGACTTCCATAATTATATGCTCCGTAGCATGGAGGAAGAATTTCGAGATATTGCTGGGATTAGGTAATATCTCCTTTGCCTGCCTTGAATTTTGCAATTGAAGTATGTACTCCTACTGAGTCTATTCCGTATTTATATTAGACGTTATAACAGGAACAGAAGCTGCTTTCTCTTCAGACATAGACTTAGTTGGGGCAATTGTAGATTTCAACTGTACATCAAAACCATGTCAAGCCAAGGTGTTATCTGTGTTCAGTGCACATGCTTGAAGATTTAGCTTTCCAAGTATTAGTGTCCTTATCTATGATATTTGACCTGATGAAGCATCTCATTGGTCTCGACAAAGAAGTTGCTATGATGGATTTACTAGAAAATTATGGCTTTTCACCTTGGATTCTCGGCTAAAGGGTTTTATAATTTCGATGTTGGATGATATTTTCGTAATTTGTTTCTGGTTATTCCGATGAAAGAAAAAACTCAAATGGATGCCAAATATCCCGTTTACTACATAATACAGTAAAACACTAGAGAGTAGAGATTCACTAATGTTAATGCGGGTGCACATGAATCTGTATGTTTCCAAGAATTATGACTGCTTTTAATGTTATAACAACTTTGTTTCTCTAAATCTAACTAGATATGATTAATTAAAAATGAAGTCTTGCAGAATGTGAAGTTTGGGCTCATAACTCCTACTCTTTCGTGTTCTATAAGGCAGTTGCCCTTGTGGTCGCCGAGACCGTCACAAGTTTCTGTGTCTTTTTCAGCCATTCATGCAGCCATTTGTTTTGCACTTCTTTTGCAGCGTGCCTCTCTGGATATATGCCATTTTCTGCATATTCCTGGACTTCCATGGTAATTCTCTTTAGATCTGGAGGGTAAGGTAGAAGCTACATTTTGTTTTGGCAATTCAACACATGTTACCCCATCTGTTGTATTTTTATTTTTATGGCGTCAGCTAGTATGTTTCTTTTCGGAGACATTATTAGGGCAACGTCATGTCTGCATCAAATCAGAGGATATGAATGTCCACTGAAATGCATTTATGTCTCTTCATACCGAGATATCATCCATATAACATTACCTTGTTTCAAATTTACGTTGGAGCGGATTTCCAAAAGTTATCTCAAACTGCTGTTAGATGCTTAATTAGAAAGATTTGCGAGATGTTCGCTGGTTCAATTACTGAAGTGCTGAGTTATTAATGGATTGTTGGAGCTAGACATATGGCTAAACTTTCAAAGGAGAAACATGACTGCTACCGATGTGTTAAGATTCTGCACCAATCGTTGGATTCCGATGCTTCAATGTATCATTTGGTTGTGGGTTTATCTTAAGGAAGTTATCTCTTATGTATTTTTCTATTTTTTTATCAGGAAGCAACATCTATTTTTGGATTTCCTTCCTTCCATCAATTGTGAGTCGTAATCTGTCATCTTATTGGTTTATATGTTCTTTTTTCCTCTCTTTTAGAATTCAGAAATCACGACTAACTTTGCTTTCCTCTCTCTATCTCTCTCAAAAGTTGATCCTGCTGATTGGTACCAAGCTTCACCATGTCGTTGTGAAGTTGGCTGTTGAAATCATGGATTCATGTCCCCCGAAGGAAAATCATCAATTTAAACTGGGGGATGGGCTCTTCTGGTTTGGGAAGCCGTGGCTTCTTTTATGGTTGATACAGTTCATATCTTTTCAGGTGAGCAATCAGGGAAATCAGCTATAAATTGCTGCGGTTATATTATACACCTAATTGCTTATCCATTCAAGGAACTTTATTTATATTGCAGAATGCGTTTGAGATGACAACTTTTATCTGGTCCCTGGTAAGAAACTGACCTGGTCATAGGTAGTTCCTAAACATGTCTTTGTTGCATTGCATCTGAGGTGAACTTTCCCTTTCTAGCATGAGAATCTCATATAGGAAGGTCTGACCGCACGAAGCGAAGTTTGGCCTAACTGTCTAGGTGCCACCGATGAAATCTTTTGTGTAATTAAGGGGACTCTGCCAATGGCATAGCAATTTGCCGACGAATAACCTTAGTTGAGCAATCTGAACTAGCTTTAATTTATTTTGTCTGTACTTTGAGATAGAGCGTCTTCATCATTGATACAACTGACCTCAACTATGCCTTGTTTAGATTAATTATTATAATGGTCCTGGCTGAATCATTGTTGGATTGCTGCTATCATCCCTTGAAGTGCATCTGCGCAGTTTCTAAGTGTGCTGTTTCCTCGACGCAAATATAACTTGCATTTGTCACTGAGACATGTGATTGGGGAAATCAAATAGACGTGGCCTTGTCATCTTGGAACTTGAATCCAACGAGTTTTCATTTTTGCACCAGAACAAAATACTCATCATGTTCTAGTAAGGTTCCTATTTTGCTGATTCGATTGATTATCCAAAATGACAAGATCTATATTTGCAGTGGGAGATAAGGGACACCACTTGTTTCATGAATAATAGCAGCTTGCTGGTGATCCGATTATCATTCGGGTGGGTCTTCCTTCGTTCCCCTCCTACTTCCTCTTACGATCTATCCTGGGACATTAGCTCACACAAACATTTTGCGGATATATGCAGGGTTGTGTCTCAGTTCTGGTGTAGCTTCATTACTTTCCCTCTATATGTCATTGTTACACAGGCCTCTCTCTCTCTCTCTCTCTCTCTCTCTCTCTCTCTAAACTGTGATCAGTCCGAGCCTATTCACTCGATACCTCTCAAATTCAAGTTCATATGGTGCAGATGGGTTCCAAATTTAAGAAATCGGTGATCCCTGAAAGCGTGAGGACATCGCTGCATGGATGGCGGAGGAGGGCCAAGGCCAAGCAAGGCTCATCCACTCCTCTCCATAGCGTGACCTCAGTCACATCCCTGGATTCCTTGGCGGATGGCATGGACAAATTTGATGGCCTAGGCCACCACCAGATCGGCATCGAAGGGAGCTCTCTGGATGCAGAAGATACGTCGTTTTCACATCACGACGAGTCGGAGGAACAGAGTTTCAAGCCGGCCCTTAAAAATGACGACACCCCGAGTCAACTTCATTCAGGTCCTATTTTTGACATCTATAGCAGCGATGAGGACCGTGATCTCGACGTACACAACGATGCGAACTACGGGTCATGCACACTTCCACCATCCCAACAATCTGATAGTCATTGTTAACAATGAATCTACAAAGGAGCAAAGATTGCCACGAGGGAACACTGGAGCACATCTTCATGTTCGCTGTGTACTCCATCAATGCTCATCATGTTCGGACACATGCTGCGAGATCACTTCAACAAACGATGCCGAGACGATCGTACCGTGAATATAATCTGTAGCTGCATTACTCGAACTGCTCTAGATGGTGTTTGCTCGAGGTGTGAAATCTAGCCAAATTTGCAGCATTCATTAGCTAATGTGGAAAATTGTTTACCTGACCAAATATAATGCGCGAGTGAGGTCTAGTCTTTTATCAGAATGAAATCGAAACAAAAGACCCTTTTCGTTTCCATATTATTTTCTGAAAAAAGGTCATAATACGAGAGAATTGAAACTCTCTTTTAACATGAAATTTGCCCCCAAAAAAGAGGAAAAAATGGCCTTGAAAAAATATTCTCACCAAATTCTCTCGAATTTCCTCATTTCTGTTTCAAACTACTCTCACGAATTTATTTCGATCGCGATTTAAAAAATTTTAGATAAAATGAAACGGAAACTATTTTCACCTTCGAATTTCAGTGAACTTTAAAATTCCTTTTGAAACAAAAATGCGATCGAAATACCAAACGAGGCTGTCTAAATTACAACGCATGGAATGGTTTGTAAGAAATGATCAAAATCGTGTAAAATGAGAAAAGCTTTGAAAAGTTTCGGGGGTGGTAACGAAAATACGTTGAAGTTCGGGGACCGAGGTCGATTTCCGCGAGCCCCCCGTACCGAAACGTGGCGACTTCTGATTGGACGATACGCGGAGGAGCATCATTTGAATGGTGATCGCGACCGTGCAGGAGCGCAGCTTCTGCTGGCCTCTCAAGCAAGTAAAGCTCCGCCCCCCTCTTCTGGGCTTCTTCGATTCATCGCCATCATCGTCATCTTTCGTTCGTCTCTTGCAAATCCAAGCTCCGATCTTTCGCTTCCCGAGCTCGAAATCCGCAACCATGGTGCTCGAGGTTAGCTTCGCGTCCCTTTCTTCTCCTCTTCGCAATTCCGATCCCGATGCGTCCGTGTTACGCGTCGCCGATTAGGGTTCCGATGTCCTCGCCGCTGTTCCGCGGCTGATTAGATGATTCCTTTTTTTTCCTCCTCCTTCAATTTTGGCTGATGTCAGGCGACGATGATATGTATCGACAACTCCGAGTGGATGCGCAATGGCGATTACTCCCCCAACAGGTTTCAAGCCCAAGCGGACGCCGTCAACCTCATTTGCGGCGCCAAAACGCAGGTGCAGTGATGCGGGCCTTCTCCGTTTGGATTCGTTTTTCGCTGCGTTAGGGCGTGGGGAGTTTGATTAGGGGAAAACGCGAATCCTTTTGAGTGGCTTTTGATCATTGGGGCACGCCGCTTTGTGGGGGGTTTTTTTTTTGCGAGGGATGTGCGCTGTAGGGTTTGCTTTGTCTCTGCGTTTGGTTGCCCTCCGAGAGATCTGTGGTCGGTTCGTTTTGGTTTTGCTGGGTGTTGTTGTGAGGAGGGGAAAAAAGTTTTTTGAGACGTTGTCCTGGTGTTGTGTGCAGTCGAATCCGGAGAACACTGTTGGAGTTCTGACTATGGCGGGGAAAGGAGTTCGAGTTTTGGTTACTCCTACTAGTGACCTTGGCAAGATCTTGGCTTGTATGCACGGTGCGTCCTCCATTTGCATTTTCAATGTTCTGTTTATTTTGGGGCTGGGGTTGAGGAGGGTCATGTACTGAAATACCTCTGGTTTTCAATAATTTGTTGGCTTGGACAACTGTGTTCGTAAATTTGCTGTGGCTTTGCATGAAGGGTTTCTGTGTCCACAGGTAGAGTTGGGCAGTTGTATTTCCCAACGAATTTGGTATTTTGAGTAGATAATTTTATTTAATTAAATGGGATTGGAGAGTTGTTCGGTGGTATCTTTTTAATCCTCATATTTTGGGAAATTGGCAGTTGATACGATTTTTTTTGTTGTGGTGTATGGGTGTTGGCCTTCTTTTCTTTCTTGTTAGGGTTGTTGTTGGGTAGTGGGGGGGAGGGAGGTTAGGTTAGCCTTACGAAAATTTTTATGTCTCATTTCTGTGGAGAATTTAGGCCTGGAAATTGGCGGTGAGATGAATCTGGCTGCGGGAATCCAGGTGGCTCAATTGGCACTAAAGCATCGCCAAAATAAAAAGCAGCAACAAAGAATTATAGTCTTTGCTGGAAGGTGCTGCGAGTTTTTTTTTGTTCTTTGCTCTTCAATGTATCATGTTTTTCTTCTTCAATTTGATATTGATATTGGGTGCTTTCAGTCCCATCAAACATGACAAGAAGTTACTGGAGATGATTGGAAGGAAGTTAAAGAAGAACAGTGTAGCGCTTGATATTGTCGACTTTGGGGAAGAAGATGAAGGGAAACCTGAGAAACTGGAAGCTCTGCTTGCTGCTGTGAATAATAACGACACCAGCCACATTGTTCACGTTCCTTCTGGTCCAAATGCTCTTTCTGATGTTTTGATAAGGTAGGCCATTTTGATTTATTTCTTGAAAGTTGTTGTCAACCGTAGAACATGTTTCGATTTTCCTTATGTATTTGATTGTTTGGTAGCACGCCTATCTTCACCGGGGATGGGGAAGGTGGAAGTGGATTTGCGGCGGCAGCTGCAGCAGCTGCAGCTGGTGGTGTCTCTGGTTTTGATCTTGGTGTTGATCCCAATCTGGATCCTGAGCTGGCCCTTGCTCTTAGAGTTTCCATGGAAGAGGAAAGAGCAAGGCAAGAAGCAGCAGCTAAGAAGGCTGCAGAGGTAGCTGCTAAGCAGGAGAAAGGAGGAGAACAACAGCCATCATCACAAGACGCAACCATGACTGAAGGTGCCAGTGGTTCAGCTTCTGAAGCAGATAATAAAAAAGATGATTTAATGGTCAGTATCATTGTTAAGCCTTTCAGTTTGCCTGGTGTTATCAAGTCCATTTCTCAATCATTTAATTAAGAACCTAGAATGACCCCAAGCTATTGATTTTGAGGAAAATGTCCGATTTTCATGCAAATGAAATGCATCTGTTGGCTTCTGACAAAAAAAAAAGCATCTGTTCATTGGAATTTTACATATCAACTGTTATGGATGCTCCACAGCTTTCCTGCTGAGATATTTAAAGTTATTTTTTACAATCAAATAGTATTTCCCTATTGGGAGATTTTCCTGCGTTTTGTACGAGAGAGAGAGAGAGAGAGAGAGAGCATCTGTTGGCTTCTGACCAAAAAAAAAAACGCGTCTGTTGGTTGGAATTTTACATATCAACTGTTATGGAAGCTCCACAGCTTTCCTGCTGAGATATTTAAAGTTATTTTTTACAATCAAATAGGATTTCCTTATTGGGAGATTTTCCTGCGTTTTGTATGAGAGAGAGAGAGAGAGAGAGAGAGAGAGAGAGAGAGAGAGAGAGAGAGAGAGAGAGAGAGAGAGAGAGAGAGAGAGAGATCTATCCCCTGATTGTTTATCCCGTGCACCAGGATAAGTATTTTCTTGATTAAAATTCATGCAAGTATCTGAAAGGAGAAAGAGTCTCTGTAGGGGATTGTATCTAGATGATGATTCAATAGGTAATGGTGCTTCTATTTGCCCAACTGGTTCACATCCTTGACGTTATGTGAGTTTTAAGAATACCACAACTGTATGCATACATTATGGGGCTTTTGCTTTGTTATTATTCAATGTTCAAAATGTATTGTCTCTTGTTGAAATTGTAGCATGTGGTTCATTGGTTTTTCAAGGCTGAAGCAGATTTTGGGACGCCGAGGGAAATTATGATTATGTGGCGTTATTCCCCTATGTTTTCAGATTATGTAGTTCTTCTGTGCTGTTTGTCAAATGAAGCAGACTGAAGGCTTTGATGATTTAAATGTCTACTTGTGAAAAATTTGCTGCATCTTGTTTTGATTCCCAATTGGGGCTGCCTATTTTCGGATTCTTGCAAAGTCATCAATGTTTACTGCATGACGGTGAAACTAATAACTCCCATCCTCTATGGTCACATGATTGACCTGTGTTACCTTACTTTTTGAAGGGTTGCAATTAACTTAAAACTTATCATAATTACGTGAGGGATGCAATTTGCAAAAAACATGTTTTCGCTCTTTCGTCATCTTTTTGGACTCTGGGATTGCACTTAAATATAATTTTGCCAGCTGCTACTTTTCTTTCAGGGAAAATGTTGAATTTTAATGATAAGATCATTTGTTTGTGGGCCTCCACTCAGTGCATTTACTGGCTGAACTTGGGACTAATATTTGTTTAAGTGGCAGGATGACGAGAATGCTTTGCTACAGCAGGCCCTTGCTATGTCGATGGATGATACCACCTCTAGCCATGATATGCGAGACACTGACATGTCAGAGGCAGCTGCAGATGATCCGGATTTGGCTCTAGGTTAGATCTTGTTATTTAGTCTTATGTCTTGTGTCCACCCCTGACAGATGGGTGAATGGTATTCACCTGTCTTCTTGTGTGCTACTGTATAGAAGAGATGCTTTTGGAAATTCACATGTTCTCGTGTTATCATACGAGAAAGAGAGACTGCACTGCATGTTGACATCTTTCACAACACTAGTTATGCCTTCTGTGAATTCCCTTAAAATTGATTTCCTTCCTGGCTTACATCTATTTTGGAGAGCAATATGGATTGGCATGCTATCCCTTTGTTGCAACGATTGCTGGAAGCATATTGAAGGCAATTTTTTTCCTTCTTGCTGATTGGTGGTGTAATAAATTACTGTGTGGTGCTTGCAGCTCTTCAATTGTCGGTTCAGGACAGTGACAAAGATTCCTCAGGCCAGACAGATATGAGCAAGTTGTTGGCAGACCAATCCTTTGTGTCATCCATAATTGCGTCGGTATGTCTGATGCATCTTTTATTTGAACCCTTGAATTCTTAGTTTTAACATAGAAAGCAATTGGGTTGCCTAGCTTCCATGTGATGATGATTTGTTGCTCCTGCAGCTGCCTGGAGTGGATCCAAATGATCCTTCTGTCAAGGATTTGCTTGCTTCCATGCAAAACCAGTCACAGGTGCGATTTTAACAGTAATAGAATCCCTGGTAGAAGTGGGACCTTTTGTGTATCTGATATAGGTTATCATAGTTATCCATCGGTTCAATGCTCCATTCTTGGGATTTCTGTGTGTAATTGAGGGTGTAAATTGGCTTGATTTCAATTAAGGGTGCGTTTGTTTCACGGAAAATATACCATTTCTGGAAAATGCTTTTCAGGAAATCATTTTCCAAGAAAATGAGTTCATTTTTCGGTATTTGGCTAAAACTTAAAAAAGACTTGGAAAATGTTTTCAGTTGTTTGGTAAGAAAAATCTAACAGTGAAAATTATAAAAAAATTTGTATTTTTAAAATTATTTGTTATTTTTAAATTATTTTTATTAAGAAAAGAAAATATATGAATATTTTCCTTCTTAGAAAGAAAAGAAAAAGAAAAAGAAAAAAAAGAAAGAACAGAACAGAAAAGAAAAATATTAACAAATTCAAGATGAGCAATTTCGGAAAGTGTTTCACCTTCTTAGGTAAGGGAATTCACTTTCCTAAAATTAAACATGATATCTTTGTTGACCGGAAAGTATTTTCCGTTGACTAAATCATTTTCGGAGAACCAAATGGATGAAAGTCCGGAAAACACTTTCCGGAAAAACACTTCCACCAAAACAAACACACCCTAAGTAGGACTTGTATTTTCTACTTGATTACTTATGGATGTCGCTGCATGAGTACTGTAGAGAATGCTATATTTTTTTTCCTTACACTTTGGTTCCTATGTTAGAGCTCCAGTTTATACAAGGAGTGCGAGTTATAACGTATGTGCTATGAGCCTAGGGCTATAATCATGATATGATCTTTGACAAACTGCTATATTCTCTCTATTGCAGAAGAAAGATGAAGACAAGGGGCCAAATGAAGAGGAGAAGCAGTGATTTCTATAGTCATTATTTGCCTGTCAGGTTATTATTCTTGTGAAATAGTTGTAGAAACATGTGATCGTCTGTGCAATGTGAACTTACAAATGGAATGACTGGTTCTAATGAAAATCTTGTTGCTGCGGGTGTTTGGTAGGTTAGTGATCCTTCCTCTGGAGCCATATAAGTGCATGTTCACATGGGAAGAATTCAAGAGAGCAAAGAGAGCAGAAAAGAAGAAGTTACAAAGTCGAGCTGACAACTTTTATGGGGTTATTCGAATATTGAGCTTGGCGCTCTGTAGTTTGCTAGGGGTTTAAAGCTTTCTGGAACTTGTACGCTGTGCTATTTCGCCCCTTTGTTAATCTCTTTTACAAAAGCAGTTCATTACAGAAATTGGATGTCAATATTTTAAATGATCATGCTTTCTCCTAGTGAAATTTTCGATGATATTTGAGATTTTTGTAAGCTCTGTACTGTCCGTGTGGTAAGCTGTCTAGATCGGCCATCCAAATGATTATGCTTTGTCCGAGCGAAATTTCGATGATATTTGAGATATTTTTAAGCTCTGTATTGTCCGTGTGCGGTGTGGTAGGCTGTCTAGATCGGCTGTCCAATCTCATGTCATGTTGATCCTCAAGGATCCTCTCTCCTGGTCCACATTCCTTTGTAAAGCATGAATTGATGAGGTTTCATGACAATGACCGGAACTCTGTATTGATACGACTTGAGCTTTATTTGCCTCCAAACTTGCACTGGTAGCGTGAATCGACATTTGGCATAGGAGCTGGAAATTTGACGGGTATATCCGATTGCTCGCTCGAGCTTTTGATGGTTCTTCAGTAGTTTGGCTAGATTCGAGGTTCCATCAAGTTACCATGTACTTGTTTTTCGTTGCCTATCTGCTAAACCTATTAGTGCCTACTGTGCAGTGAGGCTGCTTTACGGTGCGCTTCATCAGTTTCTGCAGCGGCACAAGCACCAGAACAAGCAATAAATACACAGGAAGCTGGAAATGTCAATAGGTCGAAAAGGTCCTATCGCGGTGGTCCAAAGGTTTTCCTTAATGCTCTAGATCAACTGCCATGCGTGACGGAGAGAGGGCTTCATCCGAACTGCTGAAAAAGGTTTCATCCGAACTGCTGAAAAAGGTCCGACGACAATGGCCATAGGCCATAGGTCTTCTATGTTCTTCGGTTAATGCCATCTTGGAGATAAACGAGTTTCATTCCAAAATCTGGGTAGCTTTGAGTTTAGCTTGTTACGGGTATTAACTATGGCATTATCTCAGGATCGGAGGGTGTCATTGGCTGGGCAGACATGAGCTCTGCCCGAGCTCATCCAGGCCCGAGGAGATCGATTGAATTGGCGTATGGTCAGATTGGACAAATGGTTTCTATCTATTGAAAACCCGACTTGATCACACCTCTAAGCAATAGTATTAGCTCTTTTAAACAAACTGAGGAATACTAACATTGGCGTATAGAATCAATATATTTAAAATGATATGACAGATTATTAGCGAAAAGTAGCATTTTAACAAGTAAGCAAATATGTAACACGCGAACCGAATCCTGCAGCGCATTACATTGTTGACATTTCCCTTTTACAAATCAATTCTAGCCCCACCGGCAACAGCGAGTAAGCCGCCGCCCAATGCATAAGACAGCATGCCGCGGTCGGTATTGATGTTTCCAGCTTCGGCATTTTCCAACCAAGTCTTCCACACGTGCTAGTTTCTTGTTGTTTTCCCACCTTGTTGTGTCACAGTGAGTCGATCGTTATCCTTGTCCGGTCCGAAAGCGTCTCTCCAGTCCTCTCTCTTTCTGGGCCAGCTTCGTCCGTTCTCTTGGCTCTGTATAGAAGTCCCCACGGCTTCTCTTCCATGGGGGGCACTCGTTACTTTGGTCTTGTTTGGGTGTTTTTGTATTTGGCGCGTTGCAACTGTCGCATGGAGTTCGTGAGTAAGTTTGGCCTCACTTTTAAATCAATCTAAGGTTACTCCCTTCACGTTCTCTTGTCAAGAACCGTCTTGGGAATGACAGTAGGTTGTTGGATGATAATGTGGCCTAAAACGAGACGTAACTCCCAATGAATGTTGAACTGAAGTCGGGGGAACTTCTGGTGGAAGTTACTGAAGCGTGAAGGACAATCCGTTGCAGCGTAAATCGCTCTGAATCAATCGTTTTCCTCGAGGATCCGACGTTGGTTCTCTCCAACAAGGGACGAAGGAACCAGTAGAAGAAAAAAAAACGGATCTCTTTTGACATTAAGCAACCAACGGACCGGCTCGCATGAATATAGAGATGAAGTTCGATTTGTACGTATTCGATTCTGCCTGACCATATCTTATGCAAACATTAATGTATACCCGATTATACTGTTCGCACTGACGGCAAAGTAGGCAGAGATTGCCGAGGTTTATGAAGAGGAAGTCTGACTTTTATAGTCGGACACGATCATTTTATCGAAAAAGATTTTAGTGTTTTTCTGCATAAACAAGTGTATCTGCCGCATTAAATTTTGGCCTCATTGAATGATAACGCCCAAACAAAGAGAGTAACTTTGCACTTTTAACTATAGAAAGAGAGAGTGAAGCAAAAAGGGTAGGCCTTAAATGGAGTACCCATTTCAGAATCTGTGCCAAAATCACCGTCAAGAGTCAACATGGCCGGGCAGTAAAATCCAATATAACCAGACGAGCTCCACCTGTCATCACTCCATCACTGGTCCAATTATTTGCTGATTTCACCATTCATCAATCTTATAAATTCAATGGTCCCTGAGTACAATGAACAGAGAGAGAGAGAGAGAGAGAGAGAGAGAGAGAGAGAGAGAGAGAGAGAGAGAGATTGTGAGCGTGTGTCGTTGCTGCTGAAATGGGTACTCTTGCGGCTTCTTGTTTTGTAGTTCTGATTTTGGAGATTGTATGGTTGTATGGAGGAGTGGATGGTACTTATGTGAAGTACAACACCAGTGCTGGGGTTGTGGAAGGGAAGTTGAACGTGCATTTGGTCCCACATTCGCACGATGATGTTGGATGGTTGAAGACCATCGATCAGTACTTTGTTGGCTCCAATAACTCCATTCAGGTGCTTAAATTTTCGGGATCGAAGAGCGAAACGTAGTTTGGTTATATTGTCCAGTTGATGAATAATTATGGGTTTAGGTGAATGGGAAAATGTTTTTATGTGTTATTGGTTTTGCAGGGTGCTTGCGTCGAGAATGTGCTCGATTCCGTCATCGAAGCATTGGCGCGAGATCCCAATAGGAAGTTTGTGTTTGCCGAGATGGTAAATTCTGCCAATTTCAGACTCTCTCAGCGTGTGTGTACATGATAGCGTTATCTAGATTATAATGCATATCTCTGAAGGCTCATTTTTGTTTTGATCATCTTCAAACCCTGTTTTGAGTTCTCTGCAATCAGTCAATTTTGCTATCTCAGGCTTGAATGTAGTTGATCAGCTCGACTCCGCTGGTTTAAAGCATTGTTTTGAAATTTCAATCCAATTGAAGGTGGTGCTATTAATCTAACAATTCTGCAAATCCATTATGGTTGACATGAAGATACCGATGGCTTTGGACTTTAACAAAGTTAAAATCTTTATGCAATTTTGCTATCCAATTGCATCAGAAGAGTAACTAGGCATGCCACCAAGGCACACTAGACAGAAGATATGGAAGTTCAGCATAACAGTCCCAATTAACATGAAAATGGCAGTTGCATGTTTTTCATTTATAATTTCATGAGGATGACAAAGAAGTACTTTGGCAAGATGAACCTTTGAGATTATGTGGCCACATGCTTTCTGTCTTTTATGCTTCATGAACACTACATTTGATAGTACCTGTTACCATTTTTTACCCGTGAATGTTGGTTATTATTCTGCAGTAAGGACGTCTACCGTTTATTAATCTAAACACAGAAGAAAGATTTGATGCCTCAGACAATTCTATCTTTGGAATTTCAATCACCTTTACATTTATAATCTCGTGAACTTGCATACTAATTCTTCTAGTCTTCTCAGCCTCAGATTGTCCCCCTTAATTGCTTATTCTCAGAGCCCTCTTCTATGACCCTCAATCGAAGACTAAAAATCCAATGAGTAGAGAAAGTGCAATTTAACCAAAATAAATTTTAACCAAACTTTTATATTGCAATGTTTATACTTTATTATTGTTGTAAGACAATGCACTTTGAATTATTTGTTTATCTTGATAGAAGCGGATCATAGCCAACTTCTGCCTCTCTTGAGGTGTACCTCACAAATTGTTTGCTCACAAATTGCTAAACAATCGTGGTTTCTGTGAACAAACAGTTGTTTTTACTCCACTGTCCACTTTCAAACGAGCTTAGCTTGATACAGCCACCAACAAATTTCATGAAAATGATAGGCTTTCTTCCAAAGGTGGTGGTTAGAGCAAAGTCCAGAAACGCAAGAACAAGTGAGGAAACTTGTGAATGCTGGCCAATTTGAATTCATGTATGCACTCAGTAAGCATTTAAATGGGTCTCTGGCAATTTCTGCACTATTACTGTCCTGACAGTAGTAGTGTTGGCAATTACAGAAATGGCGGATGGTGTATGCATGACGAGGCAACAACTCATTACATCGACATGATTGACCAAACAACTCTAGGTCATGGCCTGATAAAGTCACAGTTCAACAAAGTTCCTCGAGTTGGATGGCAAATTGATCCGTTTGGACATTCTGCCGTGCAAGCTTACCTACTCGGAGCTGAGGTAGAAGATTCTATCTAAGGTTTTCTCAATTTCAACCTTTTCTGTTTTCACCTTCCAATCAGTCTTAAGTGTAGCTCTGAGTTATTTTTTGGTTTGATCTCTGCTCACTGTGATGCAACCATTAGACTTTGGAAAGTATCATGTTGTCTAACTTTCTCTGTCCTTAAATGGAAAAAAGAGTTGCCCAGCATGGTTGTTTTCCCCAATAAATTTCCATGCTTTGTGTTGTATTTCCTAGAAAAGGACCGTCACATTTTTTTGCAGGTTGGATTTGATTCCCTGCATTTTGCGAGAATCGATTATCAAGACAGAGCGAAACGCAAGAATGATAAATCTCTTGAGGTTATATGGCGTGGATCTAAATCATTTGGTTCTTCATCTCAGGCATGAATTGAAAGCAGCCTCATTACCTTCATTTTTCTTGGTTACTTCGCCTCAACGATTAATATCATGCATTTGTCTGTGCTGTGCAGATTTTCACAAATGTATTTCCTGATCACTATGGTCCACCGGAAGGTTTTAAATTTGAAGTGTCTGATGATTTTGAGCCTGTTCAGGTGCTGATATTCAACCAAATTAGTTACCTTCAAGTTATTCATTTTGTTCATCTTTCTAGCAGATGGATTCACAATTGGGATATTCAAACTGCAGGATAATACTCTCCTATATGATTACAATGTTGAAATAAGAGTGAATGATTTTATTAGTGCAGCAATGACACAGGTACACTCTCAGCTATTTGCAGACAATAGCTTTGTTGTATCTTGGTTTGTCTCTGACTGAGACAGACCATTATCGAGTAATTAGTTGTGAATAAACATCGTTGAGGTACATATTTAGGAACTCATTTTTACTGTGAACAGGCAAATGTTACAAGAACGAATCACATTATGTGGACAATGGGTGAAGATTTTACCTACCAATATGCTGAGTCTTGGTTCAAGCAGATGGACAAATTCATTCATTATGTTAACAAGGTCAAACTACCTGCTCCATTATTTGCTTTATTACGATAATATGCAAGTGATTATGCTTCAAAACATTAGAAGTTTTTCAAAAACTCATTTCCAGATTCAGATAATTTGGAAACTTCCCTTAGGCATCAAGGTCATGGTACTTTCCCTTGTATCTCTTTCTTTGAGATGTAACCCAAAAAGATCTATAATTAGTTTAGAATAGGATTTTCTAAGCTTACTCTGGAGAGGAGAGATGCTTTTAACCTTTCCTTTTCTTCAATGCATTTGCCATAATTTTCTTTTCCTGTTCCTGGTGTTTCTTCTTTCTCAGGATGGTCGGGTGAATGCCTTATACTCTACACCATCTATTTATGTCGATGCCAAAAATGCAGAGAATATCTCATGGCCTTTGAAAACAGATGATTACTTGCCGTAAGTATCACTTTTCTACCCATCTCAGTTGCCTCTATGTGATATTTCTATTTTAATCACCATTGACTAGATAAATGGCAAGCACTTGCTTCTGTGTACAGGTATGCAGATAGGGCAGATGCCTATTGGACTGGTTTCTTTACTAGCCGGCCAGCCCTGAAAGGATATGCCAGGATGCTAAGTGGATATTATTTGGTATTGTTTCTCTTTCTTGGAGTTCATACTTTATCACAACACTGTATATCCCTTCCTGTTGCTGCCGAGTACGACGCCAGCGACTTAAATGATTTTGACTTCAGTGTGAGCTTACATTAAACATCGCCATGATAGGGCTCTCTTTTGTCTATATAGGCAGCACGCCAACTTAAATTTCTTGCGGGGCGCAGGTCCAGTGGTCCTAGCACTTACAGGCTTGGAGATGCCTTAGGACTAGTGCAACATCATGATGCTCTCACCGGTACTGCTAAGCAGCACACAACCAATGATTATGTGAAGCGACTAGCTATTGGAGCTTCTGAGGTCGGATACTCGAGTCCCAATGAATTTGTCCTCTGGTGTTTTTTGCTCTCGCCTCCCAATTTGTTTCAAAATGCTCTTTGTTCTAAAATCAATTAGGCGGAAGCTGTCATTGATAATGCTCTCTCATGCCTAGTTAGTAAGAAACCAGGAGGTCAATGCTCATCACCTACTTTAAACTTTAGCCAGGTAAGTTCTAATTTAGTCCCTTCAGTTTCCGACCAAAAGAATTTGTAAACGATCTTCAAACTATAACATAAACAAGTCGTTTCATTGGGCTTATATTTTGTCTGAAGACTAGATGTTTCACTTACTGAAGATGACCTGTATTCATCTCTTGTTTACGTCACTTCCTTTACAGTGCAAATTACTCAATATAAGTTTCTGCCCAGCAACAGAGGAAGATATCCCGGACGGGAAGAGTCTGGTAACTTTTTGGGTTATATGCTTCAAATTCTTTAAAGAAATACGTGTTCTAATTGAAATTTTCTTTATCAGGTTATGCTAGCATATAATTCGCTTGGATGGAATCGAACTGATATTATAAGGATCCCTGTGAGTATTTACTTCTTTACCGTTGTGCCATTAGTTTATGCATCAAGAGATTGATAATTGCTCCTAGATATAATGTGGCAATGACAATGTCTACCAGGTTACTGATTCAAATTTTGTCGTCCATGACTCTTCTGGATATACTGTTCAAGCGCAATTTGTTGATTTGGATAATGTTACAATCAACTTGAGGAACTTCTACGTGAAAGCCTACTTGGGATTGTCGCCAAATCAGGTCCCTAAGTACTGGCTTCTATTTCAAGTTTCATTACCGCCATTGGGTTGGAACACATACTTCATCTCTAAAGCAGCTACAGAAGGTTGGTATTTACATACTTGATTCTCATATTCAAGCCTCTGAGATTGATACTTATATCTTCTGCCATCGCTCGCTAGACTAAATCTCATGAATGGGAAGTAGAACAACTAACGAGTCAAAATTCAAACCCATAATAATCAGCATGAGGTTAAATGCATCATGTAGGAGTGGAGATGAGCCTAGACATGCTCCAAAACTATTCAGAATCCATTTGTTGTGCTTGTGGCCATAAAACTGATCAGCACAATTAATTTGACACAGCTTCATAGTTGTTAATGAGCCATGTTGACTCGTTTAAACCTAATTTTCCCTTGTCTGGGCTTCAAATGCAGGGAAAACTAAAACTAGTTTCGTTTCTACACTGGGGCATCCACAAAATGATACAATAGAAGTTGGACCAGGGGCTCTAAAGATGCTATTTTCATCAACCTCTGGGCAACTTGTCCGGATGTTCAACACTAAAACTGGGGTGAGTCCAGTTAACGTTATAGAATTTTATGTAGCAGCGAGATTTTCTTCCAAAGCATGTTCACTGTTCTGTTACCATTTCACTATGCATAGATAATTCTGTTGAACTTATCATTCTCATTCACTTCTTTAAAGTTCTCTGGACAAAAATCATACTAGCAACTTTTTTGTGGAAAAACTTGCTCTTTTACAAAGATAATTTGCAAGACCAAATACCTGGCTCTGAGAAAAGGGCTATTTTGTATACTGCCAAAAGTATGTTTATGAACATCTCAGTCACCAGTTTCTCTTGAAATCCAAAAAAACTATATATTGACAGACACATCGGGTATCCAAACAAGTTTCTATGATGAGAAAGGGTTCTGGAATGCAACTGGCTGCTTCAGCTTTCTAGCATAGATCACATGTTCTAAATAATAATTTTGGATGCTTATTGATTGATAAACCGGTTCTGTCTTCGTTTTCCACTGAGGATCAGTTGAATCAATCTTTTCTGTTATAGAGCACTATCTCATCTCCATATTCTTCCTTTCCTTTTGCTTCTTGGATTGGGTCTCATGTGGTTGGCATCTTAACCTACTTTATTAGTATGTCTCGGATTTCAATGTTTGCAGCACCTTTTGTCCTCTTAGGACTTGAGACGAATGTGTAATTCTAGTTTCAAGGGTCATGGAACAATCTATTGGCAAGTACGAGGCGTCCATTCATAGCAGCAAAAGCGAAATAATGATGAGAACTCCTAAAATTAGACGTTACGATTCATATAATGACAGATTTTCTTCTGGGTTTGACAAGAATTCAATGTTCTACAATATAACACGTCCTGTTCTTCCTTTACTTATTGGATTACCTTCCAGTGCATTCCCATGGGTTTCTTATATGCTTCTGTGAGGCTATGCCAAATTCACTGCATAGCATCTATAGTGTGCTGACTCAAATTTACCAGGTTGATGTACCAGTACAGCAAAGCTATCTCTACTATGCGTCAAGTGTCGGAGATGCAGATAATCCTCAGGTAACTCTTTCTATGCTTGGTTTGTGACACGACGCAGACTGGTATCTAGACCTACGCACAACACAATTCAAGGAGTGGTAGATAGATAGCTGCAAGTGCTCAGCAGAGTTCTTTTAACGCAGGCTTCCGGTGCGTACATTTTCCGTCCAGATGGGGCTCGTCCAACTATTGTTTCAAGAAAAGTAAGCAGCTTGCCATTACTCAGCTGTGCATCCTCTAACTAACTCTTGGAACATTAAAATACTACCTTCGGGGATGTTCTATATTAAATCTTTTCTAACAACAAGATTGGACACATAAAAGTTCATGACCTATTTCAACTCTCACAGGTTCCCCTGAAGGTTGTTCGGGGACCACTAGTCGATGAAGTGCATCAACAGTTCAGTTCATGGATCTACCAGGTCATTTGTTTGATAAATTATGTTCAAGCACAGATTGTTCTTGCTTATCCCGATAATTTGCTTTGCTGCCTCTGTAATTTCTTTTCAAGAACCTATTAGTTTTAGTTTTCATGGGCTTACAAAGCACAAGATACTTGAAGGACCCAAAAATGTCCACAATGTTGATATTTCAACAGAGTTGAACTGAAGCACAGTAGTATTTGGCTTGAATAGCTCAGCTGCTGATCAGAAATGTCATTCATTTAACCAGAATCCTTGACCCAGGAAAAAATTGGACTTGTTCATTGCATGTTGGACATCCTTATTAATAGCTTAAATGTTCAAGTTCGATCCAAGTGAACATATACAGTAATTAAATTTGTTGAACATTTTACTACCTTAGCAAACAAATAATTATAAGGATTTTGATTTGATGGTAGAGAACTGGAGGTTAATGTACTTTTATTATGCCCCATTTTTCATAGCTAATTCAGATTTAGTATGTCAAGTTACCAAATTCATTCCAGAACACTCGAAGGAAGAAATCATGACATTCTTGAAAAACCCTTTTTTGTCCCATTGGGTCTGAATTGCTGCTAATGAAGTGCTTCTTATGAAGTTTTGGACCGGTATAATGTGATCACAAGAGTCAAATGGCTTGATTCTCACACATCTGATTATACTTTTTTTCACTAAATTAGGTCACGAGATTACATAAGGACAAAGAGCACGCTGATGTTGAATTTACAGTGAGTTGCCCTTCCCTATTTTTGTTGCTTTGTAAACTCTCATTTTCTACGTATGACAGAGTTATGCAACAAAACAGTTGGTTGAATTTTCAATGCTTTGCATGCAAAATCAATGGATTAATTGTCACTAACGTCTACGTACTAAAGATTAAGCCTCTTCAGTCTCCAAGAAATCCTCTTAAGACTTCTTGCTTTGAACTTTAAAGATTGGACCAATTCCAACAGATGATGGAGTTGGGAAGGAGGTGATAACACAAATGACGGCAAATATGGCAACGGAGAAGACCTTCTACACGGATTCTAATGGAAGGGATTTCATAAAACGGGTAAAATCCGGAAACCACATTTCCTGTAGATGCCGCCTTTGCTTATGTCTTGAAATAATTGACATTCTCGACGGATGATCTGCATAATAGTACTAGCAGATGCTGTGCAATTTTTTCCATACTTGTTATTGTATACAGACTCACTCCGCTAAGCATCTATCCTAGTGATGTAGTTATTAATTATGATGTTCATTGAGTATTTCAAATTCCAAATGTTGTTTAAAAGAAAATTTGGTTCGCTTATCATTGAAAAAGATTAGCTGGAATCTGCATTTTCATTATTTCACTGAAAAAGCAAAATGGTGTGCAAGATATTATTCTCTTCCAGTCACACCGTTAATTCATACAACAGCCATCTTGCTCGATTGTCCTAGGCTGATGCGAAAAAGCTTACTATGGTTTGTGCAGGTGCGAGATTATAGACCAGATTGGTCCCTCACTGTTACTGAACCTGTTGCAGGAAATTACTATCCAGTAAGTTCTTTGATTAAATGATTTAGCAAATGATTGCTAGTGATAATATGGTCCTTGAATAGATGAAATTTCATCAACCTACATCGTAGACTCATAAATATCTTTTTTCCTTAAAAATGATCCTATCGTCCAACGCTATACCCTCAGATTAATCTTGCAATTTTCATCACGGACAACAAAACCGAATTCTCGGTCTTAGTGGATCGCACTGCTGGAGGAGCCAGTATCAAAGATGGGCAAATCGAGTTGATGCTTCACAGGTTCGGCACATTATTTCCATTCTCCACCCCAAATGATTACTTCCCTTCTTCAAATTAAAAATCTTTTACCTTCTCTTGCTTCATGTACCAGGCGAATACTTAAAGATGACAGCAGAGGAGTGGGGGAACCTCTCGATGAGATGGTGTGCATTTCAAATAGTACGTGCAAGGGACTAACGGTGCGTTACATCGCCAGAAGTTATTTGTGGACAACCAATTGTTTCTCCTCGTTCATTTTCCCAATTGATGTTGTGTTTCCAGGTACGAGGACACTACTATATAGGCATCAACAAACCAGGGACCGGAGCTCGCTGGCGTCGGACTACTGGCCAAGAAGTGTACTCGCCTTTAGTTTTGGCTTTTGCACATGAGGTAGGGATTGAATGCATTAGCTTTTTGTGGTCTATGCTTAAGCCTTCATCTGAGCAAAAGACAATGATCGTGCAGAAGATGGAGGACTGGACAGCATCTCATGTTACTGCGGTGACTACCATGGATTCGAGTTACAGTTTACCTCAAAATGTCGCTTTAATCACTCTGCAGGTAATTGAGTTTTAAGTCAAATCCTCTCTATCTCTCTGTGAGATTAATTGACCTTTCCGTTTCGCAGGAGTTGGACGATGGAAGTGCACTTCTACGTCTTGCCCATCTTTACGAGGTGAGCAAAGTACTTCATTACACCCTTTTAGCCCAAAAAGGAGGAGCTTCGTCAACAAATATCATTCGAATGGGATGTCATTTGGGCTATGATATAAAACCCCATGTGAGATCTAGAATCAACAGAACTGTGAATCTTCGCAAACCCCGAAGGGAATGTAGTCCAACTATTGAGGCATCGCCTCTTGGATCGACTAAACCGACTTTTTCTAGGCTATTCACTCACTAACACACTTTTGACACACTCATCAGTCATTTAGTCCCACTTCAATCAATGAGAGGTGATTGATAGATAACACATAGTATTCATTTCCATCTTCTTCTTGTGAATATATATCTAGCCCGGTGAAGATGCCGAACATTCGACCATGGCTAAAGTCGAGCTGAAGATGATGTTCGCCGGAAGGACGGTAAGTAAAGCTTGTACAGCTCCAATCCCATTATTATTCTTCTTAGTATCTGCCTACCACACAAAGTAGTTTCTTATACTGATGGACATAATCTGGTCATTGATATATATGGTCTTGAGTTCAGATAAAGCAAGTAAAAGAGATGAGCCTGTCCGCGAACCAAGAGAAGTCTGAAATGAAGCGGATGACATGGAAAGTCGAAGGGGAAGTTGCGGCGGAACCGATGCCCTTAAGAGGCGGCCCTGTCGACGTGTCGGATCTTGTTGTCGAGCTCGGTCCCATGGAAATTCGCACTTTCTTGCTGAAATTCTAGGCATTGCATATTATGTCTCTTTTCATGTAATAAATTAACTTTCGATGTCTCTTTAATGCATTTTATAATAAAGAGATCGACCAGTGCCCCAAAGGGTCCGATTTAGTTTTAGTACACTTACAGTATAAATGAAGAAGGGTAGGTGAGGCTCTGTATGTTTTGCAGAAAATTTGACATTTCTAGGATGTATTTTCCAAGAAGTGATTTTCGAGAAAATTAATAATATTTTCCGGGGTTCAACTAAAATTTAAAAATGATTAGTAAATTACTTTCATCATTTAGAAAAGAGAATCTAATTTTATTTTCTTAAATAAACATATATTGTTTGGGCTCTAGTGACTTGGACACAAGCAATCGGGCATGGACATGGGCACCAGGGTCCCAGGCTCGGGACCCCAGGGCCAGTGCTCGGGTCCCCGTACCCAAGCCCTAGTTCATGGAGACTAGACTCGACACCTTGGTGCCTGTGCCCGGGTCCCCGATACCCGGTTGATGAATACATAATCAATTTTTGCCGAGGTTTATAAAGAGGAAGTCTGACCAACATAACCGGACAAGATCATTTGATCGAAAAAGATCGATTTTTTTTTTGTCCTTTGTGTTGGCCGGCGTGTCCTACCCATATTTCTTACTTTGGCCTCGCTGGATTTTAATAACGTAATGTGCTCAATTATTGAATGATTGCGACAACACAAAGAAAGTGTCTTTGTACTTATTAACTATTGAAAGAGATGACGAAGCAAAAAGATTTGGTCTTTAATGGAGTTCCATTGCAGAATCTGTGCCAACTCTCCGTGACACAAGAGTCGATCCTACAGAGTCATTACGGATTGCAGGCCGTCCAGTATAGCCCAGTATAATCGGCGGAGATCCGCACATCACTCAGTCATTGGTCCAAATCTTGGTGAGTTCACCACTTGCCAATTTTATCCAGTCAACAAAAGCCGAGAGAGAGAGACAGACAGAGACACAGAGACAGATTGGGTGTGTGTGTAGTGGTTGCTGAATGGATACTCTTGTGGGTTCTCGTTTTGTGATTGTGATGTTGGAGATTGTATGGTTGTATGGAGGAGTGAATGGAGCTTACATGAAGTACAACACTGCTGCTGGGGTTGTGGAAGGGAAGTTGAACGTGCATTTGGTCCCGCATTCGCACGACGACGTTGGATGGTTGAAGACCATCGATCAGTACTATGTCGGCTCAAATAACTCCATCCAGGTCCTAGAATTTTTCGGGATCGAAGAGCATAGTGAAGTTTGGCTATATATTGATTTGTTGATGTATAATTATGCGGTTATGTGAATGGGAAAATGTTATTGTGTGTCATTGGTAGTGCAGGGCGCCTGCGTCGAGAATGTGCTTGATTCCGTCATCAAAGCGTTGGTGCGAGATCCCAATAGGAAGTTCGTGTTTGCTGAGATGGTAAATTCTGTTAATTTTGGACTCTTTCTGATGCATATCTCTGAAGGCTCATTTTTGTTTTGATCATCTTCAAACCATGGTTTTGAGTTCTCTGCCATCAATCAATTTTGCTTCCTCAGGCTTGAATCTAGTTGATCAGCTTCGCTGGTCTGAAGCATTATGGAAAAACTTCAATCCAATTGACCATCGTGATAATAATCCTATTCATATTTGTAATCAACAAATCTGCAAATCCATTATGGTTGACATGAAGATACTGGTTTTGGCCTCTAAAGAAGTCAAAAATCTTTGTGCAATTGTGCAATCCAATTGCAGCAGAAGGGTAGCTGAACTTCCAGGAATGCCACCAAGGCACACTAGACAGAAGCTACTTAAGTTCAGCATTACTGTCCCACTTAACATGAAAATGGCCACTACATGATTCTCAGTTTTAATTTCATGTTGATAACAAAGGACGTACCTTGGCAAGATGAAACTTTGGGATTATGTAGCTGCATGCTTTCTGTCTTTTATGCTTCATGAACACTACATTTGATAATACCCGTTACCATCTTTAGAGTTTCACTCACCTTTTGCATTTATATTCTCGTGGACTTGCGTACTGGTTCTCTTCATCTTATCAGCCTCGGTCTATTCCCCATAATTACTTATTCTCAGAGCTCTCTTCTATTACTTTAAATTAAGGCAAAAAAAAATGAGAGAGAGAAGAGACAAACTGTGATTTAACCAAAATAAATTTAACTTATCAAACATTTATGCTGTAAATTTTGTACTTTCTTATTCTTGTAAGACAAAGCACTTTGTACTATATTTTTTTTTTATTGATGCGGACCATAGCCAAGTTCTGCTTCTTTTGAAGTGTGTACCTCACTAATTGTTTGTTCACGATTGTTAAACAATCGGTTCTGTGGACAAACAGTTGTCTTATGCTACAGCTTCTTCATGTCAGGCCTTCGCTCATTCCCTCCATTGTCCACTTACAAATGAGCTCAGCTTGATACAGTAACTAATGAATTTCATGAAATAATAGGCTTTCTTCCAAAGATGGTGGTTAGAGCAAAGTCCAGAAACACAAGAACAAGTGAAGAAACTTGTGAATGCTGGCCAATTTGAATTCATGTATGCACTCAGTAAGCATTTAAATGGGTCTCTGGCAATTTCTGCACTATTACTGTCCTGACAGTAGTAATGTTGGCAATTTGCAGAAATGGCGGATGGTGTATGCATGATGAGGCAACAACTCATTACATCGACATGATTGACCAAACAACTCTAGGTCATGGCCTGATAAAGTCACAGTTCAACAAAGTTCCTCGAGTTGGATGGCAAATTGATCCGTTTGGACATTCTGCCGTGCAAGCTTACCTACTCGGAGCTGAGGTAGAAGATTCTATCTAAGGTTTTCTCAATGTCAACCTTTTCTGTTTTCACCTTCCAATCAGTCTTAAGTGTAGCTCTGAGTTATTTTTTGGTTTGATCTCTGCTCACTGTGATGCAACCATTAGACTTTGGAAAGTATCATGTTGTCTAACTTTCTCTGTCCTTAAATGGAACAAAGAGTTGCCCAGCATGGTTGTTTTCCCCAATAAACTTCCATGCTTTGTGTTGTATTTCCTATAAAAGGATCACCATTTTTGCAGGTTGGATTTGATTCCATGCATTTTGCAAGGATCGATTATCAAGACAGAGCGAATCGCAAGAATGATAAATCTCTTGAGGTCATATGGCGTGGGTCTAAAACATTTGGTTCCTCATCTCAGGTTTGAAATAGAAGCAACCTCATTACCTTCATTTTCCTTGGTTACTGCACCTCAAAAATTAATAGTATGCACTTGTCTGTGCCCTTGCAGATTTTCACAAATGCATTTCCCATTCACTATAGTCCACCAGAAGGTTTTGATTTTGAAGTGTCCAATGATTTTGAGCCTGTTCAGGTGCGTGCTGTTATGCGACCAAATTAATCACTTTCAAGCTTCTTTTTTTTCTGGGAGACAGATTCACAATTGAGATATTCAAACTGCAGGATAATGCTCTCCTATATGACTACAATGTTGAAAAAAGAGTGAATGATTTTATTAGTGCTGCAATGACACAGGTATACTCTTAGCTTTTTGCAGGCAACAGCTTTGTTGTATCTTGGTTTGTCTCTGACTGAGACTGACCATTGTCAAGTAATTATATGTGCAAACATTATTGAGGTACACATTTAGGAACTCATTTTTCGCAATGAACAGGCAAATGTTACAAGAACAAATCACATTATGTGGACCATGGGTGATGATTTTCAGTACCAGTATGCTGAGTCTTGGTTCAAGGAGATGGACAAATTCATTCATTATGTTAACAAGGTAAAATTACCTGCTCTACTATTTGCTTTTACGATTGTAATACGCGAGTGTTTATGCTTTGAAAAGCTTGAAGTTTTGCAAAACCTCATCTACAGTCACGGATAATTTGGAGAGGAGAGATATGGTACTTTCACCAGTATGTTTTTCTTTGAGATGTAACCCAAAGGATCTATAATTAGTTTAGAATAAGACTTTCAAAGCTTACTCTGGAGAGGAGAGATATGCTTTTGCCTTTTCCTTTTCTTTCAATGCATTTGCCATAATTTTCTTTTCCTATTCCTGATATTTCTTCTCTCTCAGGATGGTCGGGTGAATGCATTATACTCTACACCATCTATTTACGTTGATGCCAAAAATACAGAAAATGTATCATGGCCTCTGAAAACCGATGATTACTTCCCGTGAGCACTGCTTTTTCAACCATCTCAGTTGCCTCTTTGTGGTATATCTATTTTAATCACTGTCGACTAGATAAATGACCAGCACTTGCTTCTGTGTACAGGTATGCAGATAGTAAAGATGCCTATTGGACTGGTTACTTTACCAGCCGGCCAGCCCTAAAACGATATGTTAGGATGCTAAGTGGATATTATTTGGTATTATTTCCCTTTCTTGGAGTTCATACTTTATCAGAACACAGGATATCTCTTCCTGTTGTTGCCCTATTTGAAGTCGAGTAGAACGCCTATGACTTAAATAACTTTTTTTTTTGGTAAGGAAACTTAAATAATTTTGTCCTCACCGTGTGCAATCTTTGTGACTTAAGTTTCTGGAGGGATGAGTAGCGATATTTTTTTAACTGTCTAGGTGCCATGGGCAGGGTTAAATCTTCAAATGAACATCTCAGGAGATATTGTGTTTTCCCCGCTTCCTTTGATGATTAATAACAGCTATTCCACATATGTACTAATTATAGCACCATTAAACATTGTCATGGCTGTGCTCTCTTTTGTCTATTTAGGCAGCGCGACAACTTGAATTTGTGGTGGGGAGAAGTTCCAGTGGTCCTAGTACTTATGGGCTCGGAGATGCCTTAGGAATAGCACAACATCACGATGCTGTCAGCGGTACAGCTAAACAGCACACGACAAATGATTATGAGAAGCGCCTAGCTGTTGGAGCTTCTGAGGTTGGAAACTGAAAACCTGTTGAATTTTCCTTTTGGGGTTTTTAGCTCTCAACTCTCAATTTAATCTCTAAATGCTCTGTTCTAAAATCGATTAGGCAGAAGCTGTCGTCAATAATGCTCTCTCGTGCCTAGTCAGTAAGAAACCAGGAGGTCAGTGCTCATCACCTGCTTTAAATTTTAGCCAGGTAAGTTTTAATCTAATCCCTAGAGTTTCCAACCAAAAGGATTTGTAAATGTTCTTAAAACTATCGTATAAGCAAGTCGGTTCATTAAGACATAAATTTTGTCTGAAGGCCAAATGTTTCCGTTACTCAAGATGACGTGTATCCATCTCTTATTTGCGTCACTTTTTTTACAGTGCCAATTGCTCAATATAAGTTTCTGCCCAGCAACAGAGGAAGATATTCCGGACGGAAAGAGTCTGGTAATTTTTTGGGAGCAAAAGGACACCAGAAGTGCCATAAGTTGTGTACAGAGGACGCTTTGGTGCCATAAATTTTTTTCGAAACATTTTGATGCCAAGTCGAAGGAAAAGAGATCACTTGAGTGCTAATTTGGCCGGAAATCCGACGTGGCATTTTTTATTAATTTTTTACACCGACATGACTCGCCGGAGGATGAGTCAACATGTACAGTCAACATTTTTTATTGTAAATAATTTTTTTCCTCTTCTTTTCTTTTTTTTTCTTTTCTCCCCTCGCCAGCCAGTTGCCGGTGGTCGGCCCAACCACTAGCAAAGCCCGAGAAGGGCTGTGCAAGGGCGGCCTTGCCCATGACTGACCATGGCAACCTTGCCCATGGCCGGCGAGGGGCGGCCTCGCCAGATCTGAGCGAGGCGACCCTCGACGGCAACAGGCAAGACCGCCTCTCGCTAGCCACAGGCGAAGGGCGGCCTCTCGCCGGCCACGGGCGAGGGGCGGCCTAGTCAGATTTGGGCGAGGCGACCCTCGCCAACGACTGGCGAGGCCGCCCCTCGCTTGGCAAGGCCGCCCCTCGCCTAGCCCTTCTAGAGCTTCGCCGGAGGCCGGGTTGGCTACCAACAACCGGTCGGTGAGGGGAAAAAAGAAAAAAAAGAAAAGAAAGGAAAAAGGAAAGAAGAGGAAAAAAAAAAGAAAAAAAGAAAAAAATTATTTAAAATAAAAAATGTTGACTGTACATGCTGACTCATCCTCCAGCGAGCCACGTTGACGTAAAAAATTAATAAAAAATGCTATGTCGAATTTCCAGCCAAATTAGCACTTAAATGATCTCTTTTCTTCCGACTTAGCACCAAAGTGTTCCGAAAAAAAGTTATGACACCAAAATGTCCTCCGTACACAACTTATGGCACTTCTGGTATCCTTTTGCCTTTTTTTGGGTTTAATGCTATAAATTCTTTAAAGAAACGTGTTTATATTCTCATTGAAATTTTCTTTATCAGGTTGTGGTAGCATATAATTCACTTGGATGGAATCGAACTGATATTATAAGGATCCCAGTGAGTATATACTTCTTTGCGCCAATAGTTTAAGCATCAAGAGATTGATAATTGCTCCTGGATATAATTTGGCAATGAAAATGTCTACCAGGTTACTGATTCAAATTTTGTCGTCCATGACTCTTCTGGAAATACCATTGAAGTGCAATTTATCGATTTGGATGAAGTTACAATCAACTTGAGGAACTTCTATGTGAAAGCCTACTTGGGATTGTCGCCTCAGCAGGTCCCAAAGTACTGGCTACTATTTCAAGTTTCATTACCGCCATTGGGTTGGAACACATACTTCATTTCTAGAGCAGCTACAGAAGGTTGGGATTTACATACTTGATTCTCGACAACAATCGTTCAAGCCTCTGAGATTGATATTTATATCATCTGCAAAGGCTTGCTAGAGTAGATCACATGAACAGGAAGCAGAATGAATAATGAGTCAAAATTCAAACCCATAATAATCAGCATGCGTAAACTGCACATGTAAAAGTGGAGATGAGCCTAGACAGTAGACATGCTCCGAAACTATTCAGAGTCCATTTGAAGTGCATGTGTCTGAGGCTGTAAAACCGATCAGCACAACTAATTTGACATGGCTTCATGGTTGTTAGTAAGCCATGCTGACTCTTTTAAATCTATTTTCTTTATCTGGGATTCAAAATGATGCAGGGGAAAGTAAAACTAGTGTCCTTTCTACACTGAGCAATCCACAGAATGATACCGTAGAAGTTGGACCAGGGGATCTGAAGATGCTATTTTCATCAACCTCGGGGCAACTTGTCCGGATATCAAATTCTAAAACCGGGGTGAGTCTGGTGAATATCATTGATTTTTGTTTAGCAATGAGATTTTCTTCCAAAGTGTGTTCACTGTTCTGTTACCATTTCACTATCCATGGATAAATCCATTGAAATTATTAATCTCATCTCATTCTTCATAGTTCCTTGGACCAAAATCATACTTGCAACATTTTTGTAGAAAAAAGTTGCTCTTTCCAAAGATTTTGTGCAACCTGATATATTACTTTCTCTAAGAAAAGGGCTATTTTTGTACTGCCAAAATAGATAACTGCAAGTGCTCAGCAGGAATGCTAGATAGATAAAATTGATTGTAACTGCAAATAGATAACTGAAAGCGCTGAGCTGTTGAACTTCTATGAACTTCTATGTTGAAATAATTCAAGTTTCACTCACCCATTTCTCTTGAATTGTGTTGCTCCTTGACAAACATATCGGGTATCCAGACAAGTTATAACAATGAAAATGGGTTCTGGAATGCAACTTTGCTGCTTCAGCTTTCTAGCTTCGATCACGTCTTCTGAATAATAATTTTGGACACTTAATTGATTGATGTACCTGTTGTATCTTCACTGTCAACTGAGGATCAGCTGAATCAATCTTTTCTGTTTACAGCACTATCTCATCTCCATATACTGCCTTTTCTTTTGCTTCTTGGATTGTCTCATGTGGTTGGCATCTTAACCTACTTTATTAGTGTGTCTCGTACTTCAGTGTTCACAGCACCTCTTTGTCCTCTTATCACTTGAGATGAATGTGCAATTCTAGTTGATGAGAACATTGATGAGAACTTCTCCTAAAATCTAGACGTTTCCATTTATACGATAACATTAGCTTTTTCTTCAGGGTTTTTAGAAAAAATTAATTTTCTACTTTATAACACTTCTTGTTTTTCCGTTACTTTACTTATTGGTGCTTTCACAAGGGTTTCTTATATACTACTGTGAAGCTATGCCAAATTCACTGCAAAACATCTTTAGTTGACTGACTCAAATTTACCAGGCTGATGTACCAGTACAGCAAAGCTATCTCTACTATGCCTCAAGTATCGGCAACACAGATGATTCTCAGGTAACTCTTTCTGTGCTTGATTTGCGACACGATGTGGACCGGTATCTAGACCTATTCACAGCACAAACTAGGACTGGTAGATAGATGACTGCAAGTGCTCAGCAGAGTTCTTTTGTTGCAGGCTTCTGGTGCGTACATCTTCCGCCCAGATGGGGCTCGTCCAACTATTGTTTCAAGAGAAGTAAGCAGCCTGTATTACTCAGCTGTGCATGCTCTAAGTAACTCTTGGAACACTAATTAATACTATTCATTCAGTGATGTCATATATTAAATCTTTCCTAACGACAAGATTGGACAGATAAGAGTTCATGACCTATTTCAACTCTCACAGGTACCCCTGAAGGTTGTTCGGGGACCACTAGTTGATGAAGTGCATCAACAGTTCAGTTCATGGATCTACCAGGTCATTTTTTTGATGAATTAAGTCCAAGCACACATTTTTCTTGCTTATCCCTATGATTTGCTTGGCTGTTTCTCTTTCTTTTCAAAAACAAATGGGTTTTAGTTCCCATGGGCTTACAGCACTCAAGTTACTTGAAGGACCCAAAGATGTCCAGAATGTAGATATTTCAACGAAGAGTTAGACTGAAGCACTGTAGTGAACATTTAGCTTGAATAGCTAAGCTACTAAGTGTCATTCATTTAACCAGAATCCTCGACCCAGAAAAAAATGATACTTGTTCATTTACGTTGGACATTCACATTAATAGCTTAAGTTTTCAAGTTCGATGCAAGTTTAAGTTTGCTTTTGTACTCTGAACAATGTTGCTACCTTAGTTAATGAGCAATTATAAGGATGTTGATTTGATGGTAGAGAACAGGAGGGTAATTTACTTCTATAAGGCCCCCTTTTTGATTCCTAATTGAGATCAAGTATGTCAATTAGCCAACTTCATTCCAAAACACTTGGAGCAAGAAATCATGACATTCCTGAAAACCCTTTTTGTCCCATCGGGTATGAATTGCTGCTAATGAAGTGCTATATCTTATGATGTTTTGGACCAGCACAAAGGGAACACATGAGACAAATGGCTTAATTCTCAGACATCTCATTTGACTTTTTTACTTGATCAGGTCACGAGATTATACAAGGACAAAGAGCAGGCTGATGTCGAATTCACAGTGAGTTGCTCTTCTCTATAGTTTTTTTTTTTTTTTGATAACCCAGGAACCCCCCGCACGGCCGACAGCCGGAGAGGTAAACCTGGGGTGACGCTAGCGCAGGACCCACCACCACGGCGCCACACTTAAGAATCCCTAACGACTACGCTGGGGTTTGAACTCTGGTCCCTTCATAGGGGGATCAGAGCGCAAGCCAACGCAGCCGCTGCGGGCGGTGGTGCTCTTCTCTATAGTTGTTGCTTTGTAAACTATGAATTTTAACATATGACAGAATAAAAAAATTTAGCAACAAAAAGTTGATTGAATCTTCAATGCTTTGCATGCAAAGTTGATCGTTTTATTGTCGCTAATGTCTACGTGGTAAAAGATTTAACCTCCAGTCTCCTAGAAAATCCTCCTAAGACTTCTTGCTTTGAACTTTGAAGATAGGACCAATTCCAACAGATGATGGAGTTGGAAAGGAGGTGATAACACAAATGACTGCGAATATGGCCACGGAGAAAACCTTCTACACCGATTCTAATGGAAGGGATTTCATAAAACGGGTAAACTCCGAAATCTACATTTCCTTTAGATGCGGCCTTTGCCTATTATCTCTTGAAATTATCGACGTTCTTGACAGATAATCTCAATATTAGTACTAGTAGATGGAATACGAGGTTTGCTAGATTTATTATTGTGTGCGAACTCACTCCTCTAACCAACATCTATCCTAGTGTTATAGTAATAGCTAATGATGTTCTTTGAATATTTCACATTTCAAAGGTCGTTTAAAAGAAAAGTCGGTTCTCTTAACATCAAAAGACATTAGCTGGAATTTGAATTTTCATTACCAGCTGAATTACATCTTCAGCGAAATGATGTGCAAACATACTCTTCCAGTCACAGCATTAATTCATACAACAGCCATCTTGCTCGTTCATCGCTTGCCCTAGGCTGACACGCAAAAGCTTACTATGGTTCATGCAGGTGAGAGATTATAGACCAGATTGGTCCCTCACTGTTACTCAACCTGTTGCAGGAAATTACTACCCAGTAAGTACTTTAAATTTAACGATTTACCAAATGACTGCGACTAACACTATGGTACTTGAACATATAAAATTCTATCAACCTATAGCATAGACTCGTAAATATGTTTTCCCTTAAAAAGTAATCCTCTCCTCCTACACTTGGCCGTCAGATTAATCTCGGAATTTTCACCACGGACAACAAAACCGAATTCTCTGTCTTAGTGGATCGTGCCGCTGGGGGAGCCAGTATCAAAGACGGGCAAATAGAGTTGATGCTTCACAGGTTCGGCACATCCTTTCCATGCTCTGCCCATATGATTCCTTCTTTTCTCCCCATTAGAAATCTTTTTACCTTCTCTTGCTTCATGTACCAGGCGAATACTTAAAGATGACAGCAGAGGAGTGGGGGAACCTCTCGATGAGATGGTGTGCATTTCAAATAGTACGTGCAAGGGACTAACGGTGCGTTACATCGCCAGAAGTTATTTGTGGACAACCAATTGTTTCTCCTTGTTCGTTTTCCCAAGTGATGTTGTATTGCTAGGTACGAGGACACTACTACATAGGCATCAACAAACCAGGGTCGGGAGCTCGCTGGCGACGGACTACTGGCCAAGAAGTGTACTCGCCTTTAGTTCTGGCTTTTGCACATGAGGTACGAATTGAATGCATTAGCTTTATATGGTCTATGCTTTAGCCTTTACCTGAGCAAAAGAGAACGACCCGCAGAAGATGGAGGACTGGACAGCTTCTCATGTTACCATTGCGACTGCTATGGATTCGAGTTACAGTTTACCTCAAAATGTTGCTTTGATCACTCTGCAGGTTATTCAGATTTGTCTCAAATACTCTCTCCCTCCCTCCTCCCTCCCTCCCTCCCTCCCTCCCTCCCTCCTCCCCAAACCCCCGCACCCCCCCCCCCCCTCCTCTCTCTCTCTCTCTGGGATTAATTGACCTTTCTGTTTCGCAGGAGTTGGATGATGAAAGTGCACTTCTACGTCTTGCCCATCTTTATGAGGTGAGAAAAGAACTTCATTTAACCTTTTAGCCCAAAAAGAAAGAGCTTTGTCAATCCATTTCATTTGAATGCAATGCCGTTGGGGCTGTGATAAAAACCATATGTGAGATCTAGAATCAACAGAACTATGAATCTTTGCAAACCTGCAAGAGACTAATCCAACTATGGAGGCATTGCCTCTCGGATTGGCTAAACTAACTCTATCAGGCTATTGACTCACTACAACACATTCCATCAAGTCGACACCCTCATGAGTCAGTTTTTCCAACTTCAATCAAAGAGAGGTGATTGATATATGCCACATGGTATTCATTTCCATCTTTCTTGTTGTGAATATATCTAGCCCGGTGAAGATGCCGAATATTCCACCTTGGCCGAAGTCGAGCTGAAGAAGATGTTCGCCGAAAGGACGGTATGTAAAGCTTTTACTGCACTAATGCCGAGGCTCTTCTTAGTGTCTGCCAACCACACGAAGTACTTTCTCATACTAATGGACATAATTTGCTCATTGATATATATCGTCATGACTACAGATAAAGGAAGTAAAAGAAATGAGCCTGTCTGCGAACCAAGAGAAGTCTGAAATGAAGCAAATGACATGGAAAGTCGAAGGGGAAGTCGCAGCAGAACCGACGCCTTTAAGAGGGGGCCCTGTCAGTGTCTTGGATCTTGTTGTCGAGCTCGGTCCCATGGAAATTCGTACTTTCTTGCTGAAATTCTAAGCATTGTACATAATGTCTGGTTTCATGAAATTCCAAAGTCTCTTTCACACATTTTTTTTCATAAAGATGTTTAACCAGTGCTCCAAAAGGGTACCATTTAGCTCAATATGAAACCAATAAGTGCAGTTTTTTTTGGCTTTCCTACTTGGCACTTACAGTGTCAACGGAAAAGAACGTTAGTTTAATTACTTGCTTAGTTTATTAAAGCAATTGGACAATGGCCTTCACAAGTTTCTCAGCAAGTACTCGTCAAAGGTTAATTGTTAACGAGTACTCACCGGGATGATCGCCAGTTCAAATGTACAGAACTGTGTCCTTCAGTGGCAGTTTTCTTCTCTGCTTGTGAAGAGTGCCCATCTCCTGGTTGCATCAGTTATGAGAGATTAAGAAATGAACATTTAAACTTACCTATTGACCCCCTAAAAATAATGCGTGCGGGATTAATTAATTTAATTGATTTCTGAGATCAGAAGGGAACAAAGTGTGAATGACTTTCGATCTAGGAATATCTCCTGTTTGATGGGGTGAGTGTCAAAAGCTTTCTGACACAGGGCAGGGGCAACAGAAACTCCAAATATTCGCATGACTTTGGTCATCACCAAGGCGACAAAATCCATTCATCATTTATTTAGGAACATGATTTCATCTTCATTGGCATTACTAGAAAGTAGAAACCATCTTTTAGCTTCTGAGGAAGAGTTCGCACTTTCTGCCATGAAGAAGATCACGAGGTCAGTCACTTTACTAATTACTCGATTCTTCTTCCTTTTTCTCACGTGATTATCGCTGTTAATGAAGATGCTAATTTCGCAGAGAGAGATGGAATAGAAGACTTAAAAACATTAACATTAACAAAAACTGTCAAGAACAAGCTTAATAGGAACCTGTTTTGAACTGCACACAAACGTGCAAAAAACTGACTTGTTCCACTTCCTAGAAAATAGCTAACAAACTAACTGCCTAACTAGTCAAACTTAATTGCAAACTAGAAATGACTAAAACGACAAGAAAAAACAACAGCAGCATTGGGACACAGCTACAACAAACTCCTCCTTGGATCAGTTGCTGCTGCAAACTCCAATTTTCTCCCTTAACAGCTTAAATCTTTCAACCTGAAGTGGCTTTGTGAACATGTCTGCAAGCTGATCTTCTGATCTAAAATAAACTAACTTAACTTCACCACTTTGTTGCACTTCACGCAGAAAGAAGAATTTGATCTTAAAATGCTTGGTTTTGCCATGGAAAACTGGATTCTGTGATATTGCTAAAGCAGCCTGATTGTCCACATAAACTTCAATGCAATCACCAGAACTCAACCACAGATTCTTGATTATCTTCTTCAGCCACAAAACTTGATTTGCAGCTGCAGTAGCTGCTATAAACTCAACCTCTGCAGTGGACTGAGCTACAATAACCTGCTTTTTGGAACATTAGGAAAAACAAGCAGAACCAAGAGTGAAGCAGTACCCACATGTACTCTTCATGTCATATACTGAGCCAGCCCAGTCACTATAAAAAAAAACCTACAACTTAAACTTCTGGCCTTTCCTAAACTTCACACCAAAGAACAATGTTCCTTTGATGTATCTCAAGACCCTTTTTGCAACGACCAAATGTAACTAACTGGGACCACTCATGAACCTAGATAAAATACTCACAGCAAATAAAATATCTGGTCTAGTTGCTATGAGATACATGAGACATCCAATTAAGCTTCTATATATTGAAGCATCTACCGCTTCTGTTCCATCATTCTTTTGCAACTTCTCCTTAGCAGTCATAAGAGTACTAACACTTCTACAATCTTCCATCTGAAGCTTCTTCAAAATTTCCTTCATGTATTTCTTTTGGTAGATGAAAATCTCATGTGAAGTTTGTTTGATTTCCAGACCAAGGAAATAAGCCATCTTTCCCAAGTCTGACATCTCAAAGGCTGCAAACAAACCTTGCTTCACCCTCTTTATCAGTTCCACATCATTCCTTGTCACCAACAAATCATTTACATAGAGTGACAAAATTACAACGCTGTGATTCACCTTCTTGACATAAAGAGTGAACTCACTTAGGCTTCTTACAAAGCCACAATCCTGCAAATATCTGTCTATCTTTCCATACCAAGCTCTTGGAGCCTGCTTCAGTCCGTATAGAGCTTTCCTCAATTTGTATACCTTCTCTTCTTGCCCTTTGGCACTGAAGCCTTCGGGTTGTTCAACAAAAATCTCCTCTTTGAGCTCTCCATTCAGAAATGCAAACTTGACATCTAGCTGAAATATGGGCCATCCCTTCTCTACTGCAACAGCTAATAGTAGCCTGATTGTATCAAGTCTTGCAATAGGCGCAAAAGTTTCAGAATAATCTACTCCCCATATCTGAGCATAGCCTTTCACAACTAGTCTAGCTTTGTGTTTATTGACAAAACCATCAGGATTAAGTTTTGTTCTGAACACCCACTTAACCCCAATCACATTCTTGTCAGATGGTCTGTCAACTAGCTCCCATGTGTGGTTTTTCTGAATCATTGTCAACTCCTCCTGCATTGCTGCAATCCATTTCTGATCCTCCTTAGCTTCCACAAAGTTAGCTGGTTCAAGCACTGCCACATTGCTTCTTTCATAAACTTCAGCAAGTGACCTTGTGCCTCTTACTGGCATATCATCCATAGTATCTTCCAATCCATTCACAACTTCATCAACCTGTACAGTTGTTGCAAGTTGTTATTCTGCAGATTTCTTCTGCCCTTCATTTTTTTCTTTCTTCCAATTCCACTCATCTTCCTCTATAAAAACAGCATCTCTACTCACAGTCACCTTCCCTGTCATAGGCTGAAAAATCCTATAATCCTTTGATTGGAGACTGTATCCAATGAAGACTCCAGGCTCTGCTCTTTGATCCAGCTTGTCCCTCTTGACCTGAGGAACATGCATATAACATAAACACCCAAAAACTTTTAAATTCTTTACATAAGGTTTAACACCATACCAGGCTTCAAAAGGTGTTGATCTCTCTAAGGCCTTTGTGGGCAATCTGTTCAACAAGAACACTGCAGTACTAGCAGCCTCAGCCCATAACTTCTTAGGTAACATCTTCTCCTGCATCATACATCTGGCCATTTCCATAATGCTTCTGTTTTTCCTCTCACTGACCTCATTCTGTTGAGGTGAATAGGGGGCAGTGAACTGTTGCATAATGCCTGCTTCCTCACAGTGTAGCTTAAACTTGTGAGCAGTATACTCAGAACCATTATCAGACCTCAGCATTTGGATTTTCTTCCCACTCTAATTCTCAACTAAGGCTTTGAACTTCACAAACACATCAGCAACTTCAGACTTGGCTTGCAGAAAGTAAATCCAGCTCATCCTAGTCATGTCATCTATGAAAGTAACGAAATTCCTGCTACCATTGAGAGATGACTCAGACATAGGTCCACATAAGTCTGTGTGGACTAATTGCAGCTTCTCACATGTTCTCCAGCCTCCTCCTTTGAAAGGAAATCTGGCTTGCTTGCCAAGAAGACAAGTTCTGCACTGTGAAAATTCCTCCTCCAAACTTGGCAAGTCATCTGCCAAGCTATTCCTCTGCATAAACAACATGTTCTTCCAGTGAACATGTCCAAGCCTTTTATGCCATAACTCTGCATTTTCTTCTCTGCACTTCAAAGCCATTTGTTGCATTTCCTGTGGCTTGAACAGGAAGCACTTGTCTTTCATTGGCATTCTCAACACTTCCTTGCTATTTGCATTATCAATAAGGCATTCCTTTCCTTCAAACTTCACCTTATAGCCCCTCTCAACTAATTGGCCAACACTCAACAGATTCTGGTCAATTTTTGGCACAAAGAGAACATCACTAATCAGTTTCACCTCCTGATTTCCTTCAATAGCCATTGTACCTTCCCTTGCACTTCGATATACTGTCCATTGCCAATTCTAACTTTGGACCTGATTGACCTGTCTAGGCTCCTAAACAGTTTCAAATTGCTAGTCATGTGATTGGTACAACCACTATCCACCAGCCATGCATCATTCTCAATAGGAGAACCAAAATAGGAAGCCACAAACAAGCATTCTTCCTCAGTCTCATTCACTGCTATCTGTGCTTCTCCTGCTTGCTGGTGATTGTTCTCTTTGCAAATTGCTTCCATATGATCCATATTGTGACATCTTCTGCACTTACCATCAGGCCTCCTCCAGCATTTAAAGGACCAATGAGTAGTTCTACCACAGTGTTGACAAGGCTTTTTGTTCTTCTTCCATTTGTCAGACCCACTAGAACTTCCTTCTTTCGCTGCAAATTTGGAGTCACCTGCATTTCCTTTAAACTGATTCCATTTCTTCCCTTTGCCTCCATCATTGAACTTCTCTTTAGCTTGTAGTGCACCCTCTACAGGCTCTTCTCTTCTCATCAGTCTTTTTTGCTCCTGTGCCTGCATGGCACTTAATAATTCTGCAAGCTTTATGTCAGCTAAGTCTCTTGTATTTTCTAGAGAAGCTATGGTGGCTTCAAACTTCTCTAGAAGAGACACCAGGATCTTCTGAACTAGCCTTTCATCCTTCAAGTCAATCCCTAAAACTCTTATCTTTTCAACTATCTCAATCAGCCTATCAAAGTATTCCTTCACTAACTCTGAATCCTTCATCTGTTGTCTCTCAAACTCCCTTAAGAGATTCAGCACCTTCATGCTTCTTATCCTCTCATCTCCCTCGTATTCATCCTTCAAGCAATCCCATATTGCCTTTGCAGAATCACATCTCATGATCCTTGTGAAGATAAGGGGTGAGACAGCAGCATACAGGCAAGACTTTGCCTTGGCCTTTCTTGTGGTTCTGTCTTTATGGAACTTTATCTGATTCAAGGTCGGATTGTTTGGAAGTAGAGCAATTTCATAATCATTCTCCACAGCCTCCCATAGATCATGACCCTCCAAGAATGCTGTCATCTTGACAGCCCAAGCTTGATAATTTTCCCCAGTAAAGACTGGAGTAGCCATTGCAGAGAATCCACTTGATCCTGCCTCGATCATCTTTGTCTTTGCAGGCTCGCTTACCCTCACTTCACAGTCCCTTAAGATCCCACATAAGCTCTGATACCACTGTTAATGAAGATGCTAATTTCGCAAAGAGAGATGGAATAGAAGACTTGAAAATATTGACATTAACAAAAACTATCAAGAACAAGCTTTGTAGGAACCTGTTTTGAACTACACACCAACGTGCAAAAAAACTGACTTGTTCCACTTCCTCGAAAATAGCTAACAAACTAACTGCCTAACTAGTCAAACTTAACTGCAAAATAGATATGACTAAAATGACAAGAAAAAACAACAGCAGCAATGGGACACAGCTCCAACAATCGCTTCGTTTTATGTCCCACATCAAGCGGAGTTCGTGTTCCTCCTTTTCTTTGCCCTTTTCATGTTGTCTACAAGTCATTTGACCAAGTACCGTGATTTCCATATCGGTGTGTGTTCAAGCTGGAAAATTACAGCCATGTTGCTTAGGTAAGGGCTATTTCCTGTATTTCAAGGTTCTATTCATTTTGAGGGATTTTAGGCTTTGTGCGATCAAAAGGTCTCATCTCCTGGACTGACTGCGTCTCTAAAGAAGGGCTGAGCCCTTCCAGTCTCCAGCAAACTCCGATGCCATGGGTGAAACGTGGAGCTCCGGTACAGCTAGACTCGATAAGCGAGACGGTTTTGAGCTCTATAGTCGACGATCATCTGAAGCAGAGTTTCTCGATATTTTCCCATGTAAGACGCAGGTTGCATCTTCACAGTTCTAACGTCTTTTTCTTACTGAGTTGCTCATGCAGTAAGTTGTAAGGTACTAATATCTCCGGATTGAGATGTATATGACTGTCAAAGTCTCATGCAACGTGATCTCTGCCCACTTTGCTAATTTATAAGAAGCGAAAAGTCTGCCGCCATCTGTGGGATATAGGGACCATTTGGTTGCCAAAAGGCTTTTGGGAAACAAAAAAAAAGGCTTTCGGTGAACACTTTCGGAAGATGGATTACATTTCCAAAGTGCTCTGAATGCCTTCTTCTCGAGGATTGCCGCGTGTAGTATGCATATGGAGCTAGTTGAAATTACTCTAGGAGCGTGGTCATTGCTCTTCACGGCACTTTTTGGGCTGATCGTCTGAGCCATGTTTTAGCAAATGATCAACTTAGTGTGGTTAGAGTCTTACGACAGGTCTCAATGGTTTTCTCGTATGTTGTATAGGTGACAGATAGATAAGAGTAGAGGTTCATTCGGTACTCATTTTGTTTTCTCTTAACGTTATTAAACTCTAATTACTGGTCTCAAATGTTGTTTCCGAGGAGGAATTGTTGGGGCCTGTTAAAACAATGTGGTCGAAGAGGGCACTGATTCATACCGGTGGTTCGAAAGCATAGGGTTCGGTCGGGTTTCGCTGTTTTCTTTGCCAGTGTTAGTCTCTGCAAGTTGCCGTGAGCTGTGTCTCCAATTTTTTTGTCAAGATAATGAAATTATGGCTTGGACTCCCGCTGATGAATCGATCAGGTTCCTTACTTAAGAGTCTTTGATTCGAACGCTTGTTGGGAAGTGTCTTGTCTCTCGAAGGGTTGCTAACAAAGTTGAAGCGGGATTGCAGTGACGAGGGGAAGTTGGGTGATGTGTGGAATTCCACTTAATTCCTAAAAAGCACCAGTTTTAGGTCGGGTCCCAATTCGGATCTCAACTTTTTTTGTCTAATAAAAAACACTAACTTTCAGTCAATTCTCAAATTTGGCCACCATCAAGTTTTCGTCCAATGATGCCTTTAAAGATTTGAAGCGTCACTCCACGTCATGCGCATGTTTATCTCTGCTTTCCCATATTTCACTTCATCTTCTTCATCACGATAATGGCTGCTCAAACTCATGGAACGAGAGAGAATGTACACGTGGAATGACATAACTGTTAAACAGCATCATAGACGAAAACTTGACAGGACCAGATTTCATTACCGACTGAAGTTTGTATTTTTTTACAAAACAAAAAAAGATTCAGGCTAGAATTTAGACCCAACCTATCAAGTTTGAGCTTTTTAAGGGCCCAAGTCTAGCGCGAAAAAACTTGCATTTTTTAACTTAGAATTTGCTCTGTGTAATTTCACAAGCTTCAAAATCCGTGGTGCCCAAATATTGAAATCTATGTTCTGTCCTCATGGGGACAAAAAGTTAAATTTGTAGGGAGTTACCTGGGAGAATACCAAGTATAATTAAGAAAAATTTGACTTTTCCTATAAACGAATATCGGATTTTTTTACACGTGATAATTGTCTTATTGACTTTTCCTTTGTCACGTCATCAAAGAATCAATCAGTATCCTCGTCCGGTCCGAAAAGAAACGGACAAATGTCTCGACGAACGTCCCTTGTGATTCGTCTCTTTCCTTCTCTCTTTTCTCCTTCTTCCTTGGCCTGCTTCGTCCGGTCTCTTGGCTTTGAAGGAAGTACTCCCACAAGTTCTTTTCAATGGAAGTACTCAGATTTGTTACTGTTATTTCTGGTCTTTGTCAGATTACATTTCGCATAGTTCAACATCTATTGTCCGAAATTATAGAAGATCCCATTTAGGATCACGTTAGATGCCACGAGCCTTCTATCCATTCTCATCTGATCATAGCGCAAGGTCAATCCGGGACGATTGCTTTCATTTTTTTTAGGTAAAGAATGGTCGGACTTGCATATATATAGAAATGTAGTCCAATGAGTACGTAGTATAAAGAGGAAGTCCAACTATCTTAACCGGACACAATCATTTATCGAAATAGATCGATTTTGATTTTCTTTTTGTTTGCGTGAATAAGTGTATCCGCCGCATAATATACTCACCGCAATTGGCATTCTTACTTTGTCCTGAGTGGATCTTAAGTACCCAATGTGCTCAATTATTGAATGATTGCACCAACACAAAGGAAGTATCTTTGCACTTCTAACTATAGAAAGAGAGAATGAAGCAAAAAGACTTGGTCTTTGATGGAGTTATCATGGCACAATCTGTGCCAACTCACAGTCAAGAGTCAATATCCTACACACCCCCTACGACTGACAGGCCGTCCACTAAAGTCCAACATAACCGGCGGATGTCTACACACCACTCAATCATTGGTCCAGCTCTTGGGAGCTCACCATTCATCAATCGTGTGAAGTCAACACTAAAACTCTGAGAGAGAGAGAGAGAGAGAGAGAGAGAGAGAGAGAGAGTGTAGTTGTGGTTGCTGAATGGGTACTCTTGTGGCTTCTTGTTTTGTGATTGTGATGTTGGAGATTGTATGGTTGTATGGAGGAGTGGATGGAGCTTACGTGAAGTACAACACTGCTGCTGGGGTTGTGGAAGGGAAGTTGAACGTGCATTTGGTCCCGCATTCGCATGACGACGTCGGATGGTTGAAGACCGTTGATCAGTACTATGTCGGCTCGAATAACTCCATCCAGGTCCTTATATATTCGGGATCGAAGAGCATAGTGAAGTTTGGCTATACCGTTCAGCTGATGAATAATTCTGTGGTTATGTGAGCGGGAAAATGTTTTTATGGGTTTTATTGGTACTTCAGGGCGCTTGCGTCGAGAATGTGCTTGATTCCGTCATTGAAGCGTTGGCGCGGGATCCCAATAGGAAGTTCGTGTTTGCTGAGATGGTAAATTCTGTTAATTTTAGACTCTCTGATGCATATCTCTGAAGGCTCATTTTTGTTTTGATCATCTTCAATCCATGTTTTTAAGTTCCCTGAAATCAGTCAATTTTGCTATCTCAGGCCTGAATCTAGTTAATCAGCTTGACGCTGCTGGTCTAGAGCACTGCAGTAAAACATCAACCCAATTGACCGTTGTGACTTTAATCGTATTCATATTTGTAATCAACAATACTGCAAATCCATTATGGTTGACATGAAGATACCGACCGGTTTGGCCTTTTAAAAAAGTTAAAATCTTTGTGCGATACAATTGCATTAGAAGAGTAACTGAACTTCCTGGCATGTCTTCAAGACACACTAGACAGTAAGATGTTGAAGTTCAGCTTTTCAGTCCCACTTAACATGAAAATGGCCATTACACGATTCTCAGTTTTTATTCAACGCTAATAACAAAGACGTACTTTGGCATGATGGACCCTTGGGATTATGTAGCCGCACGTTTCCTGTCTTGTATGCTTCGTGAACACTACATTTGATAGTACCTGTTACCTTTTTCTTCCCATGAGTATTGTTTGTTATTCTGCAGTAAAGACATCTGGCATTCAATTATCTAAACACAGAAGAAAGATTTGATGCCTCAAGACTATACAGTCTTTACTCATCTTTTGCACTTATATTCTTGTGGACTAGCATACTGGTTCTCTTAATCTTATCAGCGTCGGTTTATTCCCTTAATTGCTTATTTTTGCAGAGGCCTCTTCTATTGCCCTCAATACAGGCAAACAAAAATGAGAGAGAGAAGAGACAAGCTGTGATTTAACCAAAATTAATTTTACTTATCAAACATTTAAGCTGGAAATTGTGTACTTTGTTATGCTTGTAAGACAGCGCACTTTGTAAATATTATTTATCTTGATAGATGCGGATCATACCCAACTTCTGCTTGTTTTGAAGTGTACCTCACTAATTGTTTGCTCACGATTGTTGAACAATCCAGGTTTTTGTGAACAAACGGTAGTTTTAATGCTATATCTTCTTCACTTCAGGCCTTCACTCCTTACCTCCACTGTCCACTTACAAACGAGCTTAGCTTGATACAGTAACTAACGAATTTCATGAAATTTTAGGCTTTCTTCCAAAGATGGTGGACAGAGCAAAGTCCAGAAACACAAGAACAAGTGAGGAAACTTGTGAATGCTGGCCAATTTGAATTCATGTATGCACTCAGTAAGCATTTAAATGGGTCTCTGGCAATTTCTGCACTATTACTGTCCTGACAGCAGTAGTGTTGGCAATTTGCAGAAATGGCGGATGGTGTAGCATGACGAGGCTACAACTCATTACATCGACATGATTGACCAAACAACTCTAGGTCATGGCCTGATAAAGTCACAGTTCAACAAAGTTCCTCGAGTTGGATGGCAAATTGATCCGTTTGGACATTCTGCCGTGCAAGCTTACCTACTCGGAGCTGAGGTAGAAGTTTCTATTGAAGGTTTTCTCAATTTCAACCTTTTCTGTTTTCACCTTCCAATCGGTCTTAAGTGTAGCTCTGAGTTATTTTTTATTTTGATGTCTGCACACTATGATGCAACTGTTAGACTATGAGAAGTCATGTTGTCTAACTTTCTTAGTCCTTAAATGAAAAAAGAGTTGCTCAGCATTGTTCTTTTTCCCAATAAATTTTCCTTGCTTTGTGTTGTATTTCCTACAAAAGGACCATCACCATTTTTGCAGGTTGGATTTGATTCCGTGCATTTTGCCAGGATCGACTATCAAGACAGAGCGAATCGCAAGAATGATAAATCTCTTGAGGTTATATGGCGTGGGTCTAAAACATTTGGTTCCTCATCTCAGGTTTGAAATAGAAGCAACCTCATTACCTTCATTTTTCTTGGTTACTGCACCTCAAAGATTAATAGTATGCACTTGTCTGTACCCTTGCAGATTTTCACAAATGCATTTCCCATTCACTATAGTCCACCAGAAGGTTTCGATTTTGAAGTGTCCAATGATTTTGAGCCTGTTCAGGTGCATGCTGTTATGCGACCAAATTAATCACTTTCAAGCTTCTTTTTTTCTGGGAGACAGATTCACAATTGCGATATTCAAACTGCAGGATAATACTCTCCTATATGACTACAATGTCGAAAAAAGAGTGAATGATTTTATTAGTGCTGCAATGACACAGGTATACTCTTAGCTTTTTGCAGACAACAGCTTTGTTGTATGTTGGTTTGTCTCAGACTGAGACTGACCATTCGAGTAATAATATGTGAATAAACATCTTTGAGGTAAACATTTAGGAACTCACTTTTCCCTATGAACAGGCAAATGTTACCAGAACAAATCACATTATGTGGACCATGGGTGATGATTTTCAGTACCAATACGCGGAGTCTTGGTTCAAGCAGATGGACAAATTCATTCATTATGTTAACAAGGTAAAACTACCTGCTCTACTATTTGCTTTTATGGTTGTAATATGCGAATGTTTATACTTCAAAACACTTGAAGTTTTGCAAAAACTCATTTCCAGTCACAGATAATTCTGAGACTTCCCTATGCATCAAGGTTGTGGTACTTTCAACAGTATCTTTTTCTTTGAGATGCATCCCAAAAGGATCTACAATCAGTTTGGAATAAGACTTTCTAAGCTTACTCTGGAAAGGAGAGATATGCTTTTGCCCTTTGTATTTCTTTCAGTGCACTTGCCATAATTTTCTTTTCCTGTACCTGACATTTCTTCTCTCTCAGGATGGTTGGGTGAATGCATTATACTCTACACCATCTATTTACGTCGATGCCAAAAATGCAGCGAATGTGTCATGGCCTTTGAAAAGCAATGATTACTTACCGTAAGTGTATCTTTTCTACCCATCTCAGATGCCTCCATGTGATATATCTATTTCAATTACCATCGACTAGATATATGATGGACACTTGCTTCTGTGTACAGGTATGCAGATAGAAAAGATGCCTACTGGACTGGTTACTTTACTAGCCGGCCAGCCCTGAAACGATATGTTAGGATGCTTAGTGGATACTATTTGGTATTGTTTCTCTTTATTAGAGCTCATACTATATCAGGACACAGTATGTCTCTTCCTGTTGTTGCGCTATTGTAAGCCGAGTAGAACGCTGACAACTTGAATGATTCTTTCTTTACTGTGTGCTTACATCTAGGTAACTTAAGTTTCTAGAGTGGTGAGTTGCGATATCTACAAATTGTTTATGTGCCATGGGAAGGGTATATTCTTCAAACAAACATCTGAGAAGACATTATGTTTTCCCCCATTCCTTTATGATAAATATCATCTATCCCACGTATGTACTAAGTATAGAACCATTAAACATCACCATTATTGTGCTCTCTTTTGTCTATATAGGCAGCGCGCCAGCTTGAATTTCTTGCGGGGCGCAGGTCCAGTGGTCCTAGCACTTATGGGCTCGGAGATGCCTTAGGAATAGCGCAGCATCATGATGCTCTCACCGGTACTTCTGTACAGCACACGACCAATGATTATGAGAAGCGCCTAGCTATTGGAGCTTCTGAGGTCGGTACATGAAGTCCCATTGATTTTGCCCTTTTGGGGTTCTTTCTTCTCAACTCTCAATTTAATCTCTAAATGCTCTCTGTTCCTAAATTTATTAGGCAGAAGCTGTCGTTGGCAATGCTCTCTCCTGCCTCGTTAGTAAGAAATCAGGAGGTCAGTGCTCATCACCTGCTTTGAACTTTAGCCAGGTAAGCTTTAATTCAATCCCTAGAGTTTCCGACCAAAAGAATTTGTAATCGTTCTTCACACCATCATACAAGCAAGTCAGTTCATCAGGACCTAAATTTTGCTTGAAGACTAAATGTTTCACTTACTCAAGATGATCTGTATTCATCTCTTGTTTACGTCACGATTTTTACAGTGCCAATTACTCAATGTAAGTTTTTGCCCAGCCACAGAGGAAGATATTCCGGACGGAAAGAGTCTGGTAACTTTTTGGGTTTTATGCTGTAAATTCTTTAAAGAAATATGTATGTTCTAATAGAAGTTTTCTTTATCAGGTCGTGGTAGCATATAATTCCCTTGGATGGAATCGAACTGATATTTTAAGGATCCCCGTGAGTAGTTACTTCTTTCCTGTTGTGCCAATAGTTTATGCATCAAGAGATTGATAATTGCTCCTCGATATAACTTGGCAATCACAATGTCTACTAGGTTACTGATTCAAATTTTGTTGTCCGTGACTCTTCTGGAAATACCGTTGAAGTGCAATTTGTCGATTTGGATAATGTGACAATCAACTTGAGGAACTTCTATGTGAAAGCCTACTTGGGATTGTCGCCTCAGCAGGTCCCTAAGTACTGGCTTCTATTTCAAGTTTCATTACTGCCATTGGGTTGGAACACATACTTCATTTCTAAAGCAGCTACAGAAGGTTGGTATTTACATACTTGGTTCTCTACAACAATCGTTGAAGCCTCTGAGATTGATATTTATATCATCTGCCCAGGCTTGCTAGAGTAGATTACATGAACAGGAAGCACAATGAATAATTAGTCAAAATTCTAACCCTTAATGATCAGCATGGGGTAAACTACATCATGGAGGAACGGAGATGAGCCTAGACATTCTCCAAAACTATTCAGAATCCATTCAAAGTGCATGGTTCTGAGGCCTTAAAACCTATCAACACAATTAATTTGACACAGCTTCACAGTTGCTAGGGAGCCATGTTGACTAGTTTAAATCTATTTTCCCTTATCTGGGCTTCAAAATGATGCAGGGGAAAGTAAATCTAGTTTCCTTTCAACACTGGACAATCTACAAAATGATACCATAGAAGTTGGACCAGGCGATGTGAAGATGCTATTTTCATCAACCTCCGGGCAACTTGTCCGGATATTCAATTCCAAAACGGGGGTGAGTTTAGAGAAAGTTACAGATTTTTGTTTGGCAACAAGATTTTCTTCCAAAGTGTGTTCACTGTTCTGTTACCATTTCACTGTGCATGCATAAAATTCATTGAAATTATCAATCCCATTCACTTCTTTAAATTCTTTGGACCAGAATCATACTCGCAATTTATTTGCAGAAAACAGGCCAAAGTAACTGGCTCTAAGAAAAGGGCTATTTTGTGTACTGCCAAAAGTATGTTTGCATTCCACCAAAAGTATGTTTATGAACATCTCACTCACCAGTTTCTCTGAAATCTAAAAGTATATGCACACCACTTGTGTTGCTCATTGACAAATGCATCGTTGGGTATCCAAACAAGTTACTACGATGAAAATGGGTTCTGGAATACAACTTGGCTGCTTCAGCTTTCTTCCTTCAATTGCGTCTTCCAAATAATAGTTTTGGACGCTTAATTGATTGATGTACCTGTTATATCCTCATTTTCCACTGAGGATCAGTTGAATCGGTCCTTTCTGTTTAGAGCACTATCTTATTTGGTTGGCATCTTAACTTACTTTATTAATATCTCTTGTATTACAATGTTTGCAGCACCTCTTTGTCCTCTGAAGACTTAAGATGAAAGTGGTAATCCTAGTTTGAAGGGTCATGTAACAATTTATTGGCATATAGAAAGCGCCCATTTATAGTGGTGAAAGCGAAACAATGATGAGAGCTTCTCCTAAAATTGTGCTGTTTCCATTCACATAATGACATTAGCTTTTCTTCAGGGTTTGACAAGGATTCAATGTCCTACATTATAACACTCTGGCTTGTACTTTTTGGATTACATTGCAGTGCATTCACAAGGGTTTCTTATATGCTATTGTGAGGCTATGCCAAATTCAGTGCATAGAATGTTCGGTTGATCAACTCTAATTTTGCCAGGTTGATGTACCAGTACAGCAAAGCTATCTCTACTATGCATCAAGTATCGGCGATACAGATGATTCTCCGGTAAATATTTCTTTGCTTGATTTGTGACACAATGCAGACTGGTATGTGGACCTATTCACAGCACAAACCAAGGACTGGTAGCTGCAAGTGCTCAGCAGAGTTCTTTTATTGCAGGCTTCTAATTTGTACGTCTTCCGACCAAATGGGGCTCTTCCAACTATTGTTTCAAAAAAAGTAAGCAGCCTGTCATTACTCAGCTGTACATACTCTAGCTCACTCTTGGAACATTTAACAATACCATGCATTCAGTGATATCTTACATTAAATATTTTGTAACAACAAGATTGGACACATAAATGTTCATCGCCTATTTCAACTCTCACAGGTGCCCCTGAAGGTTGTTCGGGGACCACTAGTCGATGAAGTGCATCAGCAGTTCAGTTCATGGATCTATCAGGTTATTCGTTTGATATATTAAGTCAAAGCACATTATTCTTTCTTATCCCGATGATTTGCTTAGCTGTTTCTCTGACTTTCTTTTCTAGAACCTATGGGTTTTAGCTCCCATCGGCTTACAGATTGCAAGATATTTGAAGAACCCAAAAATGTCCAGAATGTAGATATTTTAACAAGAAGTTAGACTGAAGCATAGTAGTTGACATTTGGCTTTAATGGCTAAGCTACTAATCGGAAATGTCATTCATCTAACCAGAATCCTTGACTAGAAAAAAAAAAAAGGGATCTGTTAATTGCATGTTTAACATTCCCATTAATAGCTTAAGTTTTCAAGTTTGATCAAAGTGAATATATACAGTAATTAAGTTTGGTCTTGTACTCAAACAGTGTTGCTCCCTTAGCAAACAAACAATTATAAGGGTTCTGATTTGATGTCAGAGAACTGGAAATTAATTTAATTCCTTTATGCGCCATTTTTATTGCAAATTTATATCCAGTATGCCAAATAACTAATTTCATTCCTGAACAGTTGCTGCAAGAAACCATGACAATATTGAAATACCCTTTTTGGGCCATTGGGTATGAACTGCTGCTAATGGAGTGCTTCTTATGAAGTTTTGGACCAGCATAATGGCATCACATGAGTCAAATGGCTTGATTTTCAGACATCTGATTTTACATTTTTTCACTTTATTAGGTCACAAGATTACACAAGGACAAAGATCATGCTGTTGTTGAATTTACAGTGAGTTGCCCTTCCCTATTTTTCTTGCTTTGTAAACTACGATATTCTACATATGGCAGAGTAATGCAAAAAACAGTTGATTGAATTTTCAATGCTTTGCATGCAAATTCAATGGATTTATTGTCTCTACCGTCTCCGTAGTATTAGACTCTTCAGTCTCCAAGAATATCCTCCTAAGACATCTTGCTTTGAACTTTGAAGATTGGACCAATTCCAACAGATGATGGAGTTGGGAAGGAGGTGATAACACAAATGACGACAGATATGGCCACAGAGAAGACCTTCTACACCGATTCTAATGGAAGGGACTTCATAAAACGGGTAAACTCCAAGACCCTAGATTTTCTTTAGAAGCCGCCTTTCCTTGTCTCTTAAAATTATCGAAATTCACAACTGATAAACTGAATATTGGTACTAGCAGATGGAGTGCAACGTTTGCTAGACTTTATTATTGTTTTCGAACTTACTCCACTAAGTAGCATCTATCCTAGTGTTATACTTATAAATTTATGATGTTCTTCGGGTATTTCAAATTGCAAATGTTGTTTAAAAGAAAAGTTGGTTCACTTATCAATGAAAGATGGTACCTGGAATCTGCATTCTCATTATCCGCTAAACTACATCTTCACCGAAATGATGTACTACATATTATTCTCTTCCAGTCACAGCGTTATTTCATACAACTGCCATCTTGCTCGTTATGGTCCAAGGCTGATGCAAAAAGCTTAGAATCGTTCGTGCAGGTGCGAGATTGTATACCAGATTGGCCCCTCACTGTTACTCAACCTGTTGCAGGAAATTACTATCCAGTAAGTTCCTTAATTTAACGGTATAACAAATGATTGCGAGTGATAACACGGTCCTTGAATAGATGAAACTTCATCAATCTATAGCATAGATTCAAAACCAAGTTTTTCCCCTAAAATGATCCTCTCCTCCAATGCTATGCCCTCAGATTAATCTTGGCATTTTTACCATGGACAACAAAACGGAATTCTCGGTCTTAGTGGATCGTGCCGCTGGAGGAGCCAGTATCAAAGACGGGCAGATAGAGTTGATGCTTCACAGGTTTGGCACCTCATTTCCATGCTCCACCCCATATGATTACTTCCTTTCTTCGTGTTAGAAAACTTTTACCTTCTCTCGCTTCGTGCACCAGGCGAATACCCTTTGATAACACAGGTGTTGTCTGATATGAATCTGTGCGGAAGATGATCGTTCTACGAAGATCTACAAGTTACGAATTGCTAACCTCGACCCCCAATCGAACCTATGATTGGTAATCTCGGTATGAACGCGACCTGTTGACGAACCTGTGTCAACCAATCCACGCTATAACGCCACGAACAAGAGAATTCGCGATCTTGCTCGATAAGTTAAATTCGATCGCCACAAAGGAGCCTTGATAAGATCTAGTCCTCAAAAGAACTCAAGAAGAAAAAACTTTGCTATATAAAATTCTGCTTTCTTAGAAACATATAAACAACCTTATATAGGGTGCTAACCCTAATCCTAATCCTACTAGGATTAAAATTACAAAAATAACCTTAATTATTAAAAATTCGTCCAAAAATAGAAAAATGCCTAAAAGTTTATCTAAACGACTCCAAATCGCTAAAAAACATCATCAATCACTACTAAAGTAGTGTGTATTGATTAGCGGTCCGTTTCTAAGCGTCCGTCCAAATTTGAGCCAATTCGGAGTTCGTCAATTCTAAGCTCCTTCGGAATTTGCTGGAGCAAAAGTAATCATGTTGCGCCAAGGAGTCTCAGAATCTTCAAGTTTCGAATTCAGATTGTCTTCGTTCCAAATATCTTGAACCATGATGCCGATAGCTTGTTTGAATTCCTTCGCTCTCGCTCGAGTGATCGGGCCTAGCGGATAGAATAACGGGTCCCTAGCACCTCCTCCTCGATAGGGTTCGATGTCCACATCATTCCCTCCCCCGTGCAAAGGATTTGCCCTCAAATCAGCGTCTGCATCAAAAAGAGTCAAATCAGAAACATTAAAAGTAGCACTAATACCATACTCACCTGGAAGGTCAAGCTTGTAAGCATTATCGTTAACTCTTTCCAACATCATAAATGGTCCATCCCTTCGCGGTAGCAATTTAGAGTGTCGCTGTTTGGGGAAACGCTCTGTTCGCATATGAACCCAAACCCAATCTCCGGGCTCAAACACTACTTTCTTGCGCCCTTTGTTGGCTTGCTTTGCATACTGCTTTGTCTTAAGCTCAATATTCAGCCGCGTCTTTTCATGTAAAGTCTTCACAAATTCAGCTTTCTTAGCACCATCTAAATCCACACGCTCAGCAATAGGTAAAGGGGTTAAATCTAACGGAGTTAAGGGATTAAAACCATAGACAACCTCAAACGGTGTGAATTTAGTAGCAGAATGCACGCTCCTATTATAAGCAAACTCAACATGCGGTAAACAATCTTCCCAAGATTTAATGTTCTTTTTAATGATAGCACGTAATAATGTCCCTAAAGTCCTATTAACTACTTCAGTTTGACCATCAGTTTGTGGATGACAAGTAGTAGAGAATAAAAGTTGTGTACCTAACTTCTTCCACAATGTCTTCCAAAAGTAGCTTAGAAATTTAGTATCTCGATCAGAAATAATGGACCCAGGCATGCCATGCAAACGCACAACTTCACGAAAGAACAATTCAGCAACATTCGATGCATCATTAGATTTATGACAAGGTATAAAATGAGCCATCTTTGAAAATCGATCAACCACCACAAAAATAGAATCCTTGCCATGCTTAGACCTAGGCAATCCTAACACAAAATCCATAGAGATATCAACCCAAGGATGCGTCGGGATAGGTAAAGGTGTATACAAACCATGTGGTTTAATCGTAGACTTAGCCTGCTTACATGCGATACATCTCTCGTAAACTCGTGTGACATCTCGTTTCATGTGTGGCAAAAAAAAATGTTCATGCAGCACTTCATAAGTCTTATTGATTCCAAAATGCCCCATTAAACCACCACCATGTGCCTCTCGCACTAACAACTCACGCAAAGAGCATCTAGGCAAACACAACTTATTTTCACGAAAGAGATATCCATCATGCTTATAAAACTTTTCAAACGCAGCATGTTCACAAGCTTCAAATACTCTTCCAAAATCATCATCGTCAGCGTATAAACCTTTGATATGCTCGAAACCTAGACACTTTGCTCCTAGAGTAGTTAGAATTGCGTACCTTCGAGAAAGTGTATCAGCTACTACATTTTCCTTACCTTTTTTGTACTTGATTACATATGGAAAAGTCTCAATGAACTCTATCCATTTGGCATGTCTTTTGTTCAACTTTTGCTGCCCTCTTAAGTACTTTAAGGTCTCATGATCGGTGTAGATCACAAACTCCTTTGGCCACAAGTAATGTTGCCAATTCTCCAAAGTTCGCACCAAAGCATACATCTCCTTATCGTAAGTCGGATAATTCAATGTCGCTCCGCTTAACTTCTCGCTGAAATACGCTATAGGACGTCCTCCTTGCATCAACACGGCTCCAATTCCTGTACCAGAAGCATCGCATTCTATCTCAAAAGTAGTACTGAAATTTGGTATAGATAACAAAGGAGCATTAGTCAACTTATCCTTTAACAGATTGAATGCTCTTTCTTGCTCTTCTCCCCACGTGAAACCCACGTGCTTCTTGATAATCTCGGTTAAAGGTGCAGCGATGGTGCTGAAATCTTTTACAAATCTACGATAGAAACTGGCTAATCCATGAAAGCTGCGCACCTCTCCTACTGTCTTAGGTGTTGGCCATTCACGAATTGCTTTCACCTTTTCTTCATCAACCTGTATTCCATCAGCACCAACAACAAAGCCTAGAAATACTAATTTGTCAGTTACAAAACAGCACTTCTTTAGGTTAGCATATAATTGTTCAGCCCTTAAAACCTGCAAAACAGCTCGTACATGCTCAATATGATCATCAAGGTTTCGACTATATATCAGGATATCATCAAAATAGACAACTACAAATCGACCAATAAAAGCACGCAAAACATGATTCATAAGTCGCATGAAAGTACTAGGTGCGTTAGTTAAACCGAATGGCATGACTAACCACTCATATAACCCGTACTTGGTCTTAAATGCAGTTTTCCATTCATCCCCCTCTCTCATTCTAATTTGATGATAACCACTTTTCAGATCAATTTTAGTAAATATGCAAGCTCCATGCAATTCATCCAACATGTCATCTAACCTAGGAATAGGATGTCGATACTTTACCGTTATGTTATTGATTGCTCGACAATCAACACACATCCGCCACGACCCATCCTTCTTTGGCACCAACAAAACAGGAACAGCACACGGGCTAAGAGACTCTCTCACATATCCTTGCTTTAGTAATTCGCTAACTTGCTGCTGAAGTTCCTTTGTCTCTTCAGGATTGCTTCGATATGCGGGTCGGTTAGGCAATGGTGCACCAGGAATCAAATCGATTTGATGCTCTATTCCTCGAATCGGTGGTAAACCTCCAGGAAGTTCATCAGGAAAGACATCTTCAAATTCCTGCAATAAAGACACGACAGAACTTGGCAAATTCGGGTCAAGTTCGTTAGTAGTAAACAGTGCCTCTTTGTACAAAAGTACAAGTATCGGGCTGTCCAGAAACAAAGCTCTCCTCACTTCACTCGATTTTGCATAAAAATTCTTTTCTCTCTTTTCTTTTCTCTCTCCTTTTCTCTCGGTTTTTACCACTCTACTTTTATCTTCCTCTCCTTTTACTTGTGTCTCAGAGTTTCCACGCAGGCCCTCAATTTTATCACTTTTTTCTCTCTCTCAGCTTCACGTTGTAGTTTCAATTGATCTTCATACACCTCAGTAGGTGTCATTGGCACCAACGTGTATGTCTTTTGATTCATCACCAATGAATATCGGTTAGTATACCCGTCATGATGTACCTTTCGATCATACTGCCATGGTCTACCAAGCAAAAGATGCCCTGCTTGCATAGGTATAACATCACACATCACCTCATCCTTGTATCGCCCTATCTCAAATGGAACTCGGACTTGCTTCGATACTTTTACTTCACCACTATCATTCAACCACTGCAATCTATATGGTCTTGGATGCTTTGTAGTCTTCAATCCCAACTTCTCCACCATGGTACAACTTGCTACATTTGTACAACTACCTCCATCAACAATCAAGCTACAAATCTTACCATTCACCAAGCATCTTGTATGGAACAAGTTATCGCGTTGCTGGTGATGCTCCTCCTCTTTGACTTGAACACTAAGAGAACGCCTAACCACCATCAATTCACCCTTTACTGGCATCTCAACATCACTACAATCCTCCAATGGTGGCATGTCATCATCCTCTGCCTCCCTCTCACTTTCTGATTCAACATCATTATGTCCAGTCATGACCATCACCCTCCTATTAGGGCACTGATTTGCCATATGACCCCTACCCAAACACTTAAAGCATTTAATATCACGAGTCTTAGTGTTAGGGTTTTCAGTTTTACCTGAAGTCGGAGTTGAAACAACTTTGCCATCCTTCTCCTTCTCCTTCAGAGTTTCAGTCTTGATATTGTTTCCCTTCCAATTCAACTTCTCGTCTCTCTTCCAATTAGACTTCCAATTCGAGCTTGAACCTCCACCACTCTTGTAATTTCGATCCAACTTCAATTGCCGTTCAACTTTGATGGCTTTATCCACTAATTCCTCCAATTCAACGTAGTGTTGCAGCTCTACTACCCTCGCTATATCTCGGCTCAAACCACACAAAAATCGTGACATTGTGGCCTCACGGTCTTCCACCACATTAGCACGGATCATAGCAATCTCCATCTCTTTATGGTATTCTTCCACACTTCTATTACCTTGTGTAAGATTTTGCAGCTTATGGAACAAGTCTCTGTGGTAATGACTAGGTATAAAGCGCCTCCTCATCACCGCTTTCATCGCATCCCACGTTTCTATTGGTCTTTCACCATTGCGTCTCCGGCTAGTCACAAGTTGATCCCACCAAATTATAGCATAATCAGTGAATTCAACAGCTGCAATTTTTACCTTTTTGAGCTCCGAATATCGCTGGCAATCAAATACCATCTCCATCCGTTTCTCCCATTCTAGATACGCATCAGGATCATTCTTTCCTTGGAAAGATGGAATCTTCATCTTGATGTTGCCAAGTTCATCGTCTTCTCGATGTCTAAATCCTCGGCGTCCGTTTCTCCTCTCAAACTTGTCATCTCGATCATCTTCTGTATCGGACACATATGCATCATTAAATTGCCGTTGCCGTCTAGGTTGTGTCCTAGGCTCTTCTCGCTGATTTTGTGGCCTCCCTCGTGGTGGCTCTCGGTCATCTTCAAGTCTCGTCTTACATCTTGTAACTCGGTTGCTAAGTGCTTCAATTTGTAAACTCAATTGCTGGATGCCTGCTAGAATCGCATCATCCCTTGGATGAGTGCGATCCTCCCTTTGATTCACACTTCCATGGCCTGAGCTTGACATTTTTTTTTAAACCTGCAAGAAAATGTTAGAGATAAAAAAAATCTCACTAGTCACTCCCTCACGTTTTCCGCTCAAAGTGTTTGTCACTCCTCTCGTGTTTAACTCAATTTCGGCTTTTTCTTCCCTCAATTAAGCTCACACACTCTTGCCTTTTACCTCTCGTTTCCTTCTAGAAAGTTCTTTTTTTCAGACTTGAATCTAGTCTCACAAACTCCTCATAACAATCGATAAACCACCAAACAAGATCAAATTCAGCAATATACTGATCAACTCAGCAATTCAGCAAATTTTGCGAGATTCGGATTCAAATTCAATTTCTACAACTGAAATATATTTTTTTCTATTCGGTCCGACTATCAATGATAAAAAAAAAAGAAACGAGTCGTCCTCTTGAATTTTTTTTTCTTTGCTCTTTTGTTTTTGCTTTTTTTTTTGCTCTTTTTTTTTGCCTCTTTTTTTCTTTGCTTTTTTGTTTTTGCTTTTTTCTTTTTTTTTTTTGCTTTTTTTTTTCTCTTTTTTTTTGACGAACTCAAGTACAATATATAAAGAAAAAAAAACAACTAGGACCGAAAACCCTAAATCAAAATTGAAATCACAGCAAGAACAAATTTAGAACCCTAATTCGATTAATAACGAAAAGCAATAAAAGTAGGATAAGTAGACCTTGTAGAACCAGCTCTAATACCAGATGATATGAATCTGTGCGGAAGATGATCGTTCTACGAAGATCTACAAGTTATGAATTGCTAACCTCGACCCCCAATCGAACCTGTGATTGGTAATCTCGGTATGAACGCGACCTGTTGACGAACCTGTGTCAACCAATCCACGCTATAACGCCACGAACAAGAGAATTCGCGATCTTGCTCGATAAGTTAAATTCGATCGCCACAAGGGAGCCTTGATAAGATCTAGTCCTCAAAAGAACGCAAGAAGAAAAAACTTTGCTATATAAAATTCTGCTTTCTTAGAAACATATAAACAACCTTATATAGGGTGCTAACCCTAATCCTAATCCTACTAGGATTAAAATTACAAAAATAACCTTAATTATTAAAAATTCGTCCAAAAATAGAAAAATGCCTAAAAGTTTATCTAAACGACTCCAAATCGCTAAAAAACATCATCAATCACTACTAAAGTAGTGTGTATTGATTAGCGGTCCGTTTCTAAGCGTCCGTCCAAATTTGAGCCAATTCGGAGTTCGTCAATTCTAAGCTCCTTCGGAATTTGCTGGAGCAAAAGTAATCACGTTGCGCCAAGGAGTCTCAGAATCTTCAAGTTTCGAATTCAGATTGTCTTCGTTCCAAATATCTTGAACCATGATGCCGATAGCTTGTTTGAATTCCTTCGCTCTCGCTCGAGTGATCGGGCCTAGCGGATAGAATAACGGGTCCCTAGCACCTCCTCCTCGATAGGGTTCGATGTCCACATCATTGTCGGACCTCTCGACGAGATGGTGTGCATCGCAAATAGCACATGCGAAGGACTAACGGTACATTATGTTTATCTGCGGATGAAGAATTTTTTTTCCTTGTTCATTTTTTCACAAGTGTGATGTTGTACTTCCAGGTACGAGGACACTACCATATAGGCATCAACAAACCCGGGTCAGGAGCTCGCTGCCGTCGGACTACTGGCCAAGAAGTGTACTCGCCTTTAGTTTTGGCTTTTGCACATGAGGTAGGGATCGAGAACACTAGCTTTTTTTGGTCCATGCTTTAGCTTTTACCTGAACAAAGTCAATGACCCTGCAGAAGATGGAGGATTGGACAGGTTCTCATGTTACCAGGGCGACTACTATGGATTCAAGTTACAGTTTACCTCAGAATGTCGCTTTGATCACTCTGGAGGTAAATGAGTTTTATGTCAAATACTCTCCCTCTCTTGGGGATTAACTGACCTTTCTGTTTCACAGGAATTGGATGATGGAAATGCACTTCTACGTCTTGCACATCTTTATGAGGTGAGAAAAGTACTTCGTTTGTCCTTTTAGCCCAAAACGAAAGAGCTTCATCAATCTTTATCATTTGAGTGCAATGTCGTTGAGGCTATCATATAAAACTCCATGTGAGATCTAGAATCAACAGAACTGTGGATCTTTGCAAGCCCACAAGAGACTATAGTCCAACGATGGAGGCCTCGCCTCTTGGATTGACAAATCCAATTCTTTGTCTATTCGCTCACTACCACACTTTCCATCAATTTGACACACTGATTAAAGATTTTGTCCAACTTCAATCAAAGAGAAGTGATTGATATATACCACATAGTATTCATTTCCATCGTTATTCTTGTGAATATATCTAGCCCGGTGAAGATGCAGAATATTCAACCTTGGCTAAAGTCGAGCTGAAGAAGATGTTCGTGGGAAGGATGGTACGTAGAGCTTTTGCTGCGATAATGTCATTATTCTTCTTAGTATGTGCCAAAGACACAAATGAGTTTATCATACTGATGGACATGATTTGGTAATTGATACATATGGTCATGACTTCAGATAAAGGAAGTGAAAGAAATGAGCCTGTCTGCGAACCAAGAGAAGTCTGAAATGAAGCGGATGACATGGAAAGTCGAAGGGGAAGCAGCAGCGGAACCGACACCCTTAAGAGGCGGCCCTGTCGACATGTCGGATCTTGTTGTAGAGCTTGGTCCCATGGAAATTCGCACTTTCTTGCTGAAATTCTAACCATTGTACATAATGTCTCTTTTCATGTAATCAATTAACATCCAATGTCTCCTTCATACATGCCCAAAGGGTACCATTAGCTCATGATGAAACCATTAAGTGCAGTTTTTTTTGGCTTTCTTAACAAGTGCACTTACAGTATCAATGAAGAAGAATGGTAGTTCAATTGCTTGCTTAGTTTATAAAAAGCAAGCGGACAACCGCCTTCACAAGTTTCTTAGTGAGTACTCATGATCGCCAGTTCAAATGTACGCAATCGTGTCCTTCAACCGCAGTTCTCTTCTCCGCTTTCAGACCTCGCAAGGAGTTTGCAAGACAGCTAAGGAATGCACCTAATGACCCCTAATTCTAACTCGAACGCGGAAGCTTGTTCATCTGGTCGCGCTAAAACTAACGATCCCTCCACTACGTTAAAACCCGCACGCGTGATTGCATAATTTGATTGCTTTCCGAGATCAGAAGATGAGCACGGTGCATCATGACTCTCGAACACTAGGAACAGCTCATGTTTGACAGTGAGTGTCAAAAGCTTTCAACGCAGGTAGGCGCAATAGAAACTTCAGATGTTTGCATATCTTTGGTCGTCATCAAGGTGACGAATTCATCCATAATCTATTTTTTAACAAAATCAAAAATTAAAAAAAAAATATTATTATTATTCATAGTCTGGCCCATGCAGGTTAGCACGACGCTCTAACCAACTGAGCTAATAGGCCAATACGTGCGTTGGCTGTCACATACTTTTATTAGCCTAGCAACAAAATAGAGATTGGCATCCCTAGCTGATGCCCTGTTCCCGCTTAAGGGCGGAGAAGCCGAGGAGCCATCGTTTTGGCTTTTCTGAGGAAGACGAAGTGGGGACGACCGGTCGCAGCTTCCGCCATGAAAGAGGATTACGAGGTCAGTCGTTTCATCAGTTGCTCACTCCATCCTTTCTCCCTCTTTCTTCCTAGAACTGTCGCTCCGTTTCGTGTCCCAAACCAAGCGCGATCGCTGCTCCGCTCCCTTCGTTTGCCCCTTCTGATGTCGTCTGCAAGTCGTAGTTGCACCGAGTAGTACCACGACTCCTAGCCGAAACAATCGCCCCCGGTGTTCGGTTCGGCAAGGGAGTTTTTCTTGGATTCTAGGGTTCTGCTGGTTTCGAGTGATTGGGGAGCGCGAGGGTGTTTCGGTCGTTGACGATCATCGCACGTCTATCTGGGTCTCGCAATTCGTAATTGAGGGGGTCAAATTAACGCGGAACGGTTTGAAAGAATCGAACTTTTCCTTCATGGTTTGGTTGCTTTTGTTGTGGCCAAAGTGTGCGTTAGTTTGGATCTTCTAGTTCCATCAATGGGACTGGTTGAAGGGATGAAATGTGAGAGGTCTGCAAGATTTTTCTTAAGCTGACGAACCGTGGCGATTTTTTGTGCGATCGAAAGGCTTCTTCTTGATCTCTGAACTTTCTAGCTTACGAGAAACCCGGAAATGATTTCAGGTCGAAGAGAAGAAGCAGGCTGCTGCGGATGTGCTCGATCAGTACTCCAAGTTTGTCCTGGCCTGCATCGGAAACCAAGTTCGACCTTGTGATATGAGGCTCCATCTGATGAAGGTACCGAATTCCCTAGATTGTAGAGTGTGGTGAGATGGACTGGGATTTCTACGATTTGATTCGTGGTCCGGACCAGAACAGGGACATGGTGGAAAGACGTGGTAGATTTGCTCTGTCGATTGATGAAATGGGATCTGGAATGGCAAATTTCCTTCTCATTTTTTCTTTTGGTTTGTTTGTTGGAATTGTTCAGGAGATTTCCGGACTGCCTACATCTCTAAAAAGGGAGCCCTTTCAATCTCCAGCAAACTCCGAAGCCATGGGTGAATCGTCGAGCTCCGGGACAGCTAGACTCGATAAGCAAGACAGTTTTCGAGCTCTATAGTTGATGGTCATCTGAAGCAGAGTTGCTCGATATTTTCCCATGTGAGATGCAGGTTGAACTATCATAGTTCTAAGATTCTTTTTACCTAAGTTGCTCATGCAGTATATTGTCGGTATAAGATTTCTCTGGAGTTAAATGTGTATGGCTGCTGAAACCTCATGTAATGTGATCTCTGTTGACATAAATTCATGCACCCGCTTCGTGAATTTCTTGTTTAGCCCTAAATAGGTTTTATAAGAAGCAGAAATCCTGCTGCTATCTGTGGGATATAGCACTCTACGATTGCAGCCTCTAATATGCATATGGAGCTTGTTTCAATTACTCCAGGAGCGTGGTCATTGCTCTTTGCAGCACTTTTCGAGCTGATTATCTGAACTATATTCACCAAATGACCAATTTATCGTGGATAAGGCTACCACAGGTCTCAGTAGTTTTCTCGTATGTCTTACAGGTGACGGGTAAGAGTAGAGGTTCATTTGGTACTCATTTCTGTTTTCTGTTGTGAGATAATTCCTTAGATGTTATTTTCTCAACCTAATTAATCTTGAATTACTGCTCACAAGCATTGCTTTACTTGGAGGAATTGTTGGGGCCTGATTTGAAAGTATAGGTTTCAGTTGTATTTCGCTGGTTTCTTTGCTGGTGTTAGTCTCTGCAAGTTGTCGTTGGTTGCGTTCACGAAGTTTTCTGAAGACAATTAAACTCCGGCTTGGACTGTCAGATGAATCGATCGCGTTTCTTACCTAAGTGCCTTATCTTAGCGATTTTTTGATGTGTGTCCGGCTATCAAAGTGTCACTAACAAAGATGAAGCCAGATTTAACATCATTCGAGGGATTTTTAAGTTACCGTGACTGTGGAAAGTCGGGTGATGTCTGGAAATCCCTTGTTGAGAATAGCACGAAAGAGCTTGCACGTCCTTTCCCTATCTTGTGTTACTTTTTATAAAGGATAACTTGAGTGTGAGCTGCACGAAAACTCTCAAGTGGCCTTTTCATTGGATGTCACATGTTATCTTGACGCTTTTAGGCCATGTTTGGTTCACCGTGGAGTTGGATTCCACGAGGAGTAGGATTCCAATTCCTTGATTCTTTTATGTTTGCAAGAAATCTAAATAGGGATTTGGATTATTTATGGAATAGAATTCGTTGAAAAAGATTGAATTTGATTGACTAAGTTAACTTGTTATTGGGATTCCACAAGCATTTGTTATAAACAAAGATAGCAAATTATGAACATGAATGTGAAAGAGTTTTAGCAGATTGAAGAAAATAAAATCAGAAAGATAAAACATGCGATGGACGTTCCTGAGGGTCGTGATCCGCTCCAATGATCAGTGAGGGCTTCTCCAAGTTGAAAAAAACAAATAACAAGGAAAAGAGATTACCAACAAAATTGTTTGCATTAGTGTCAATTGTGCCATGTTAGACAACTGACGTTCACATTTGTGATTTCTGGTCAAAATTGGCCAAATGAATTATTTTGGCCAATTATCAAAAGGTTTAAAACTAAATTAGCCAAATTAAAATGTTGAGGACTAAATTGGCATAAATGTAATAAGTTTATGATTTTTTTTAGTAATTTTCTCCTTATTTATCCTAAGATCACGCTTACGCATACATTCCAAATTGCATATTTTGCATACTAATAATGTCTTTTTCTTGTTATGATTCGAAACTAAAGCTGCATTATAAATTCTTTCGAAATTATAATTTCTTATTATTTCTATTGGAATACAAAAAAGATGCCAACCACGTCTTCTAGTCTTTTTTTTCTGAAAAGATAAATAAGAAAAATTCTCTATAGCCAAGTAAACTCTTCATATGAGGCTTCCATTTATTAAAAGATCCGATCTTTTTTTGAGTATTTGGAACAACACCACCATTTTTGTATCCGGGTTTCTTGATAGATCATCTAGCCTATGTAAGAAACAAGTGCCAATTTTGGCTAGATTCGAGGCATAAAGAAAGATCTTATTCTCTCATGGCTCGAAAAATTTTAAACCATAGCAAAAAATTCTCACTTTTTAATCCCAAATAAAATGGTTAATACTATGAAAAACCTCAAATTGATACACTTGTAACAAATTTACCCTAAATTAATTTTTTAATCACAAAAAACCTCAAACTGGTACATCTGTGATAAATTTACCCTAAACTAATTATTTGACAACCAAAAACCCCAAATTAGTATATTTGTGACAAATTTATCCTCCGTTAGTTTTTATTAAATTAGATTAATATCACAAAAAATCACAAAATTGTATACCTATAATAAACGGAGAGTAAAACATAAAACTCGTACATTCGTTAACTGTCGTGTGTCATTTAACAAAGAAATTTGACGGTAAAATTTAAAGGAAATAAATTGAGAGTAAATTTGTTACAGATGTACCAGTTTGGGATTTTTAATGATCAAAAATTAGTTTGAGGTAAAATGATCATAAACGTATCAATTTGGGGTTTTTCATGATATTAACCACGAATGAAAAGTAAGAAATCCTGAAAAAAAAAAAAGGGCTTTCGGACAAACAACACCAAGCTGTTAGCAGCATAAAGACAAGGCAAAGCCCAAGGACATGTTTGGAAGTATCCTAAAACTGCGGCGGGCAAATTCCACATTTCCGCGAAAATCAGGGCACTCGACGCAAATAACCTTCCTCGGCGTCATAGAAAAATGAGCAAAAGAGAATCATAGTAAGAGAGAGAGCCCCCGAGACGCAACGGCTAGTTCCGCGAACGGTCACCCCCAACGGTCACAATTCTTTCAAAATAGGGAAACTCTCTCCCCCCTCTATATGGGACCGTCCCTCCAAACTCCCCTCTCCATCCTCCTCTCTCTCTCTCTCTCTCTCTCTCTCTCTCTCTCTCTCATCTCGTCGGGCATTCCGCTATCTGCTTCATCTTGCGAATCTCAACTTCGACGCGACTGCGAAAAGGGGAAAGCGAAAACGAAAGAAAGAGCTTGCTCTGACATAAAAGATGTTGCAAGATATGTGGAATGCCCCTCCTGGGTTTAGACCCACCAAATCCGCTCCCTCGTCGCCCGCCAAGCCGCTCGGGGTCTTGAGAACCCGGTCCGAGTCCTTCCACGCCACCCACAAGGTCCCGGTGGGCGACACGCCTTACGTCAGAGCCAAAAACGTCCAGGTAAGCATCTGGGTCACCTGGGATATTCATCGGACTTCCGTCCTTTTTTATGGATTGTATTGATGTTTTGTTTTGATGGGGTTTTCTTGTTTATGGTCTTTTTTATTGATCAGTTGGTGGATAAGGATCCGGAGAAGGCGATACCTCTGTTTTGGGCAGCGATTAATGCCGGAGATAGAGTGGACAGTGCTCTCAAGGACATGGCCATTGTGATGAAGCAACAGAACAGGGCTGAAGAAGCCATCGAAGCTATCAAATCGCTGCGGATCCGATGTTCGGATCAGGCTCAGGAGTCTCTCGATAACATTTTACTGGATCTTTACAAGGTCTATAATCACTTCATTTTAGCGAAAACCAGCACAGTTCCACCGAGCTAGTAAGCTCTTGACAGTGGCAATTATAGCTAACCAAATATCTGACGTCCTTCCTTTGTGTTCCATGTTGGCAGAGATGTGGGAGATTGGATGATCAAATTGCACTTCTGAAGCATAAATTATACTTGATTCAGCAAGGGCTAGCCTTCAATGGGAAGCGGACCAAAACTGCTCGGTCTCAAGGCAAAAAGTTTCAAGTCTCCGTGGAACAGGAAGCGACTCGGCTGCTGGTAAGAGTCCACTACTACTAGCGTGTCAAATTCTGCTTCTATTCCATGCCAGACCGGGTCCGTTAAAGGATCCCACGTCACTTGTGTGGTTTGTGTGGACAAGCGATCTAGGGTACCGTCAATGCTAAAGCTGAATTTCAAATGATTGAACTAAATTTAATTAGTACGAATTCGCGACATTTGCGAGTTAGACATGTTAAATTGCATCGTACTTGAACGGAATTGATGTTTTTTGCTTTAGGGGAACTTGGGTTGGGCACTGATGCAGCAGAACAACTACATTGAAGCAGAAGATGCATACAGGAGAGCACTCATAATCGCACCAGACAACAACAAAATGTGCAATTTGGGCATCTGCTTGATGAAACAAGGCAGGATAGCCGAAGCTAAGGAGACTTTGCGGCGGGTGAAACCGGCCATGGCCGACGGGCCTCGAGGTGTTGATTCGCATCTGAAAGCCTATGAAAGGGCACAACAGATGCTCAAAGACCTCGAGTCCGAGATGATGAACCAGGGAGGAGACCGGGTCGAGCAGAGCAAGTTATTCGATGCATTCCTCGGCTCATCGTCGATTTGGCAGCCTCAGCCTTGCAAGGATCATCATGCTAATGCGAGTAAATCACAAGACGATTTCGGGGATGAGAATATTGACGCTAATATTATCACGAACCAGTCGACAGGGTTGGGGCAGCAGAGATACATGAAATCTCTAACATTTAATGGGAATTTGAATTCCCTCAACAAAGATGCCCCGCCATTTTATTCGACGAAAGTCGTGAACGAAAAGGAGCCTTTTGGGGTTCAGTTCAATAACAATGAGACCCTCAAGAGGACGAGGTCCGGGAACGCAGCAAGTGGTATGCGATTCGGTGAAGCAGCGGCGGAGTCCACAAAGCCGCTCGTGGAGGTGCCAGAGAAAACAGAGAACAAGTTGAGAAGGCTGTCCGCCTCGCCCGAGGAGAAGTCAGAGAATCTGATGGAGTTGTTGCCTGACAATGATGACTTTGAAGAGGCTATTCTTGCTGCAGTTCTGGGTCAGAGTAAGGAACCAGGAAAGACGGTAGAAACTGACAGCAGCAACAACAACAGCAACAGCACTTGGAATGTCCCTAAGAAGATAGACAAGAGGCTCAAGGTTTTTCAGGACATTACACTCTCACTGAGTCCAAAAGCCTGAACAAAATAGGGCTCGGCATTCTTTTAACCAGTTCCAGTCATAATTTCTGAATCTAATAGTTTTATATAATTTTAGGTTGGAGATAAACTTGTTCTCCTATTAAATTCCATCCCTTTAGTTGAGGAGAGGGGAAGAGTCTTGTAGTGTTGTAGCAATGCAGAAGAAGTAGGGCAGAGTTCTAGTACTTCTCCCACTAAACTGTTCCCTGTTAATTTGATGTAAGCCTATCAAATAAATGGCACAATTTTTTTTATGAATAATAAGAGATGCATTTCCAGAATCTCTTCACTTCAAAATAGGAATTCTTCATATTTATTGTGAGAATCGGCACCCAACGACTGGATGACATTTTGTACTCATCGGCATTTACAGTTGTAATTTTGTGTTAAAGAAATCTAAATTTCGACAAGATCACAAAACCACACATTATTCACACTTCATAGTGTTCTTTTTCTCACTTCACTTTTTGGTGAACTCCAAAGAAATGACTCCAGGCTGCAGCAAATCCTGATTTGAGTTTCACCAGCATTAAGCCCAAGCAAGCCGGAGTAAAGCCTAGCTCGGACAGCTTCTTGTGTGACAGTGCATAGTCTTCAAAGAAGGCTTCCTCATCCTGCGTGTATCAAAAGGAACTCTCACAAAGAAGAAACTAGCACAAAGAATGATGAACTTCCATTGGACCATATTTTCAGCACAACTTAGAAGACATGATGTTCCGCAGCCCCCAGTTAAATCGATAATACCTTGGCATATAGCTCTACATAGCGGCGAAACTCTGGATCCTCCACAAGAGCCCTATCTGTCGGAAGTTTCAGAAGTCCTGGTGAGTTTCGTTTCAGAAGTTCCCTGCACATATTTCGATCACAAAGCATGAAAGCTCATCTGATGGAAATAGAGAGTGAATAGAGTATTGTGCGATCGAAGTGTGATCATCTCTTACACAAAATAAGAATTATCGAACTTTAGGGGTTCCTTGGTCCAGGGTCCATCAAAGCCTGATCTATCCTTATGTGCTCTTCCCTAAAAATTCAGAGAAGAAAAGGAAGAAATTGGATCATGTACAAACTGCTAGTACCCAAGTGAAGAAGGGCTTCTGAAATATTTACCAAAGTATGGCCTCCTGATAATGCTACAATATCCTTGTCTGATAGGCCCATCCGATAAAAAACTTCCCTTAAATGCGATGCGCCTGTATTAAGATGAACAAGGACTACATTAAGAAGCATTGTGGAAAATCTGAGGCTCTCTCCTAACTGATGCATACAAACTGGTATCATTTTCATCTGGGTGTCATCAATTCAAACCCTTAACAGTGGTTCGAGCTAAGGTTTTAGTGAGCAATCTTAAGATGTACTGATTATAACGTACCTTTAGCAGCATCTGGAAGACGGCCTTCCTCTGGAGACCCCATAGAATCCTAATATAGAATCGAATCGGTTAATATAAGTGATGCATAAACCAGTAGCCCTCAAGAATTCTTACTGCCAATTTACCTTTCTTCCAGGGACGAAGTTAATGGAGGGACCGCCTGTAACCTCAACTGCAACAACCCCAGCAAGCTGAAAAGCAAATTATGGTTGAACTTGTGAGTTCACGACATCTAAAAAGTCTGTCTTGAACTTGAAATCACATGGACTGTTCTAGCTGCTCATCAGCTTCCATGTTAAATATGTCTTGAATTTTATGCACTCGGTCCGGTTCATGATCCGACCCGACATATTTTTGTGCGACCAGAAAGTGGAAAGAAAATTGAAATTTGGTTCGCGACGCGAAGGGTTGGGCCGATAGGCCCAACCCGCAGCAAGCGAACAAATCTCCATAGCAGACCGCCCAAGCTGGAGGAAGCGAACCAATGTGCGGGAGTTCAGGGGCGTAGCCCCCGAGAAAAATTTTCGGGAGCCCTATTTGTACTACGGCTAGGTTTTCTCATTGTAGAACAGAGAGAATTTTGTTTCAGAGAGTTTTCGTGAGCCGTGAGGTTTTGTCGTTGTTTCGACTTCTGAAATTTGTACTCTCTTTAATTATAGTGGAATTTTGTCTTGCCTCGCCCGTGGACGTAGATCACTGTGTGATCGAACCACGTAAATCCCTGTGTTCTGTTTTCTGCTTTTTCCGCATCGTTTTTTTTCAACATTCCACAAATAGCAATTCAATACAAAGCTATTGAACAACTGGAGAGATTCTGTCCCTGGAGATATCATGATTAACGCGAGCAAAATAGTCCACAATTTGTCAGAAAATAACTACCCACGACCTCTTCATACAAAGTAAGGATACGTAAGTTTCCTCACATGGTTTGTCAGATGCATTACCCCTCTATAACATCTTAGACAACATATCTGAAAGATTTCTCTGTAGCCAACATCAGACCCAGATAAGAATAGCAAACTTTTTAAACTAATATCATGCTATGGATTTTGTGCAGTACAGGTACATCAATGGTCCAAAAGATTTCTGTATTATGTCACCAACTGGGAAGATCATTTATCTTTAAACCAAGCAGGCAAAAATCCAAGAAAAAGGCGGTTACCTGGTAAAAATCTGCATAGGAAATTTTCGGACATCTGGCCTTGACTTCCTCTGAAGCAAAATAGAAGTAGAAAGACTTGAACAAAGATTTCCTAGAAAAAGTAGATTGAACTTATGAATGTGGAAAGTTATATATGCTAAGCCGCGGAAGCCCACCACATAAATCAACAGCAATCTTTAATCCATTGTTCGAGCCATGTTTCAGTTCGGCTTCATTCCGTATCGAGCCATTAGGCCCTCCCGTCTTTGTTCTTGCATCATACGTTCCCGCGTCGTGCCACCTGCATATTTCCATAACCATCATGCACCGACATAACTAGAGAAGTCCTAAATAGGCAATCTACGCAAAACACTACAAAGCACTGTGTATGCGCACGGTCGCTTGCAATCTAACAAGTTTCGTCGCTCACCATCCTTCAAACAAACTTTACTTTGCCAAAAAGAAAGGCGTAGTAAGAAAGAAGAGAAAGGATATAAGAATCTTTACGCTAAGCGAAGCATGATAGGGGCGCACTGTGTGCTCGAAATGAGGCCGCGGAGCAGTCTACGAGCCTTCTCAATTTGCTTCAAGTACTCCGCATCCACGACCGGCGCCATTCGAACAAAGTTCTCTGAGAATAAGGCCAATGAAAGAACCAAGACAGGTGATGGCGAAAGCAATCGCAACAATGCTAGTTCTGCTCCATTTCGCATGATGTTATATATAGAGAGCGGTACAAGTGGAAAGTATGGAAGACAGAGTAGTGAAGAAAGGCACATATACTTTGCAAGTTGGAAGAGAGAATGGAAGCTCCAAGGAATGACTGATGCCATTGCCATTGCCTACTCCTTCGTTTAAGGATAAATAGAATATTCATGGAGCAGATCCATCGTGATCAAGGTATGAAATTCCTTAAAAGTCATGCAGCGGATTCTTTTGTATACCACATCACAAGATAGCACGATGCGTTAGGATTTGCAAACAACCATAGAAATACCATGTTGCACAAATCAAAAGAATTCATTCGTACGATTTAAAAATTTTAAAAAGGGTATAAATCGCGCATAAAATTCACTACATCACCGAAAAATCTAGAATTTTTACCCTGCATAAGTCTTAATTAGGATTTTTTTTACCTGCAATAAACGAAATGAGAATCCATAAATATCAAAAGGCTTGGTGGGGGTGTAAAATTTGGGAATAAGCATGGGCTCGCCCCATCAAAGGGTTAGTCAAACGCCATGACAAGTTTGACCAATCATCGTACCTGGGTTTCTTGGGCAAAGGCAACGAGGTATTGACTGACCATATTCAATGGCATTGAGGAGGCATAACCACAACTTCCGTTGCACTTTGTCCTGATTACTATGACGCCCCTATTATCATTTGACTCGTTTTAATTCAATTTTAACATGTCTAATCTTTAGAAGCAACATGGGTATTTTCTCGAATCATTTAGATTGATGTCAATATCTCTCCATAGTTTTTTAAAGATCCGCGATACATCTCTTTTATTTTAGCACGTAATTTGTGTAACACTTCTCGAGAGCAATATGGAACAAGCACTACGTGTATCTTTTTTTTCCCTCTTTATGTCGCGATCGAGGAGGTATTTTGGCTAGCCTACGAGTGTCTTATTAAGTCTCCTCCCTTTCAATTCAAATAGAGATGAACCCTTATTCTAGAATGTGTAGTGATTAGTAAGGATATGCTTCCTTATGATGGGACTCAAAGAGATTGAGTCGATATCGATTGCTAATTTGGTATTTTCTTTTAAGTTGTAGTAGGAATTACAAAAACATTAATGCTTAATTATGTGATGTCAAGTTATCATGATGCGAAATTTTTTAGTATTTGAAGGACTTTCTTTCATCTCCATACTTTTTTTTCCCTTTTGATAAAATTTGTCGTTAAACCATTTAGTGGCTATTTTACTATGCGTTCCCATGCATGGTAACATTGGAATTTTTTTAATCTTTATAATTTATCGATAGCTATGATAACCTCTAAGCAAATAATCTTAAGGTGAAAATTATTCCCATGATTTCTAAATTCTGAATTTCGTCTGTATCTTATTATGGCAAACTGAAAATAATCTATGATTTCAATTTGAACACAACAAATTGTTCACTAACCTTTATGTTTGTATGCACTCCCGTGCATAGCATGGGACATCATTCCCCCCCTCCCTCCTTTCCTCTTTCTTTTTTTCCCTCCTTTTATACTAAAGAAAATCCTGCCACATCTCTCCCTCCCTCTTTTGCTGCTTTCTATTGTACTATAGATCTTATTATTCTTCAATTTTTCCTTTAAAAAAGTGGCATAACATTTGTTCTGCGGAAAAAAAAAAGATTTGGAAAATATTTTTTGAAAAGTGATCGATTATATCACTTATAAAAATAAATAAACGAAAAATGTTAAAAAATAAATCGTCGATAGTGAAAATATTTTTCAGCGTATAATTATTTCAAGACACACAAGCGATATTTTTAAGAAAATATTTTTCAAATCAATCGTTTTTCACGAAACAAACGAGTCATTAGTATACTTTTATCTAATATATCAATGCATTTTACGCTTTTCTTTTTCCCCTGAAATTCTTTCTCTTCAAAGCAATTACAACTAAATCTTACCTTGAAAAAATTGATTTCCCGTTGAATAATGAATAAATAATTTTAACTTTTTTTTTACATTTTATCATATATGACAGTTGTAATCTTTCATTCTCCAATTATTTGTTGATCTTTTAATCTTAGTTACTTATAAAATAATCAAAATATATTTAGATTTTGTAACAGTATATATAGATAATTAAAAACCCTGAAATTTATCAAATTATGAGGCGACAATATCACTCCTTTGTCACTTATAAATCATATCCCAAAAGATGAACACTTCATTAATCTCTATTCATTCCACTCAATGAGCTCGACTAAATTTCGGGTGAAATCATCTCAATGTAGCTAGACCCTGTTTAAATTGATAAAATAAAAGAACGGTCTTACGATTTAGCAATCATTCATTTTTACACCAAATTAGATAGAACAATAATGCAATTTTCATGATAACAATTTGTACCCCAAAGAAGCACGTGTAACGTATTAATTACTTAATTAGGCAGGCTATTCAATGACCCATTAATAATTCATTTTCCAATTGGCCAAAAAACGATGTCTCTTTAGTGTTTTTGGGAGGGATGAAGAAAAAAAGAAAAAAGGACCGTTGAGTGTATCGCATGTTCGAAGGGCCAGATAGGAGGGCATTATGGTCATTCCAGTTCGATTATAAAAAAAATTTTGCTGGGTGGGGGGCTCTCTGCCCGAGACGCGTTGTCCCTGTTGCATCGCGACACTCTTCTTTGTTCGCTCGTTCGTGCTCCTCCGGTCTCGCATCACGCCCACCTCTGTGTTCTCTCTTCTCCGCCAAAAGGAAAAACACAACACCAACCCCACGTTCCAAGCTAAGCGCGCACGCACACACGCCCACCTGGTACTCCCCACGTTGGCGTCGCGTTTGTGTTTCTGTTCTTGCCGGGGAGTAAAAAAAACACTTCTTTTCTTGAGGTATCGAAGTTGCTGCTCCAGCTGAGCCGAAGCAAAGTGTTGTGATCGAGAAAGCTGCGCCTGCGTGAGGCCAGAAGAAAGGGAAAAGGGCTAAGGGCTTAGCTTTGCGCGTTCCGTCGTCACTTGCGGTGGTGATGCTGCTAAAGTGGAAGCCCTCCCTGGGAAATGCCCGATGCCCCGCCATTGATGGAGCTTGAAGCAGCTTGAGGAGGGACGAGAGGGAGAAAGATCTTTCCTTTTTTTTGTCCATTTTTTGGCAAAAAGAGAGAAAGGGCTCGTTTTTTTATCGTCTGGGGAGGGAGGGAGGGAGCGAGAGAGAGAGAGAGAGATGGGGTGTTGTTACTCGAGATTCGAGAGGGAGGAGATGGTGTCCCGGTGCAGGGCGAGGAAGAGGTACATGAAGCAGTTCGTGAAGGCGAGACAGGGGTTCTCGGTCTCGCACGCCATGTACCTGCGCGCGCTGCGCAGCACCGGATCCGCCCTCCTCCAGTTTGCCAACGGCGAGGCCACCCTCCACCTCCACCACCGGCGCCTCCACTCGTCGCCACTGCTGCCCTCCCCGCCGCCGCAGCCGCCGCCTCCCCCGCCCACTCTCAGCCCCGACCCCGACACCTGGACCTCCACCTCCGTCACCGCCTCCTCGGCCCTGCCGCCCCCGCCCCCGCCCCCTCCGCCGCCCCCGCCGCCCCCGGCTTCCGGGTGGGATTTCTGGGACCCTTTCGTGCCGTCGTCGTCGAGGTCAGCCACGGAGGAGGAATGGGAGGTGACCACGACGGCTTCTGAGTTGGCGGCACCGCCTGCGGCCTCCATGACAGTGGTCAATGGGTATTCAAAGGACAGCAATAGCGAGCTTGCAATGGTGGTGTCCAGGAATAGTGGGAAAGATCTGATGGGGATAATCAAAGAGCTTGATGAGTATTTTCTGAATGCTGCTGATGCTGGTGCTGATGTGTCATTGGCGCTGGAAGTTTCAAGCCCTGCTTTTTCTTACCAAAGCAAAGAGGGTACAGAAACCACTAAGCCTTTATTTTCGTCATTTTCTTTTGTGTCAATTCTGTTTGACAGATCTGTCAAAAAAAAATATACCCATTTGATTATATTTCGCTTTTTTGTGCAAGAAACCATGAGATGAGATAGCGAATGTAAAATGAATAGAAGAATGTTTTGCTAGTTTGCTTTTTCTGAGCGAAAGCAGTTCTCTCTTTTGTCACTTTGAACTGCATAAATATTTTTGAAGTTTGATCCTTTGGTGTTGGCAGGCAAAGTTCATAATTATATGTGGAATCTGAGTCCCTCGTTGTGGACACGGGGATGCACCAGTCCCAAATCAAATGGCTTTGGCAGGATGGTTGCCCAGAATTTTGGCAGTGGAAGGTCTGTGTATGGTAGCCACTGTTCTACTGCAGAAAGGTTATACGCATGGGAGAAGAAGCTGTACAAGGAGGTCAAGGTAGCTATCTATTTCGATTATATATATCTTGCTATTGTCTTTCTTTTGCTCTTTAATATTTATTGCTAGTACATCACACATTTTCAACAAGATATAAGACGGTTTAACCATTAGGAAATTGACACAAATCTCCAATGTCCTAGCAGGTGGCTCCTAGGAAAGAGTTTGACTGTCGAAGAGTTCAATGATTTTAAAGATGTGTAACTGCGTTTGGGTTTCCTAGAATGTTTATGTTTTCATGGACAAGAAATGACACTCTGTGCATATTGAGCAATTAATGGATATTTTTCCTGTTCTGGTCTGTCCATGCAACCAAATTCATGTAAGATTATTTATATTGGTCTTAGGATGCTGTGACCATCAAAATGCAGCATGACAAGAGGGTGGAGCAATTGAGGAAGCTAGAGCTGAAGCGGGCTGACTATATGAGGACTGAGAAAACCAAAAAGGAGATTGAGAAGTTGGAATCGCAGATGGTGGTCGCTTCCCAAGCCATCGAGACAACTTCTACTGAAATCATCAAATTAAGAGACGCGGAGCTGTATCCACAGCTGCTGGAGCTTGTTAAAGGGTTAGTTTACGTTACATGCATGACACGAAGACCTAAACGCTCTCTCATTTATTTATTTTCCCTTTTCCTAATCTATATAGTAGCGAAAGAATGTTTCAAAAACTGGCTCGGCAATGCGGAAAAGTTTGGAGTTTGAGTGGTTTTTTTTAGTTGGACACATGCTAGATCATGCGGAATGCATCACTTTTCGAAGCATTGCCTTTTTTTTGTTTTGGTCAGAAAGTATTACCTATTAAGACGGTTCAATCCATATAGAAATGTCTGTTTGAGAATTTTTATGAAAATGGTTGTGGTAGCTAGGATGCCCCCATCTAACCACTAAAGAAAAGTCATATCTAGCACAAAATAAAGTAACATGCATCTGTTACTAGAGTGAAAGGCAGCCCCTGCATTTGGGCCAGAAGAGAAAATTATCCTAGTTCTGTACAAGCAATTGCTTTTGAATGCTTTTCTTATGCTTCTTTATCCCTCTTGTCCCTTCTTTTCACTTTTAGTCCCAGGTTCTTCTCATTTCCAAGAGGGTTAGTACAATGTTTTGAACCGTACATCATGTTGTTATTCCTAGAACGAGAAACATGTTTGCTGTGCATGGTTTAGAGTTATTTAGGAAACAAATTACAACAGCAACGGTAGTCAAAGCCTTTTCACTAAGTGGAACCAACTGCCTGGCCCTTGCTAAACATAGTAGTGGTGGATGATGGATTCAAGGTATTCTTTATGCTTTCTTTTAATGTCTTGTTAGGCTCACCCCTGTCCCATGGAATCTCAAACTCTCTGTGGTCATCATGTCTCATTTCAAATTTATGACCATGTTAACAGGTTTTTCTTATCTTCCGTTGGTCTGTTGGACTGACTTTAATCTTTTCTCCTGATTTCAAATCTTTCTTTTCCCGAGTGCCCATAGCTCAATGACTTTGCATTCCGACCCATATAACCCATCGGGTTGTCATATTGTTAATTTGTGAAAAATTTCCCTTTTGCTTGAGTGGCGTTTGCCAAAGGCACAATACCATGGATGCACTTCTTTTAGTTTCTTGAAAAAGCAAATCACTCAAATTGTTATTTTGTTATGGAGAGTAAATAACTATTGGATACAATGTATCAAATATATCGTTGTTAGCAATGGGGCGGGGAGAACATTTAATAAAGCTTCAATAATCACAGCAACATCATGCTGCTCTTGTTGTTCTTGTTCAGTAAAGTTAGTGCGTTGGCTACTTTTCCTGTAGAAATTTAAACATGTCATGAGCCCTATTGTATAGCTCAAAATGGGAAGTTGCAACTATTTGCAAATTTGACTTGTTTTTCAACAAATGGGTAGTCACATACTGGATAAAACAAGTACGATACACAAGATGACTCGATCTGGGCTCTCTTTAATAAATGTACTTATAAATTTATCCCTCTCTCCATAATCCATGCGCTCTCTGCTCTGTCTTAAATAATTGCATAATTGCAATTTTATCTCCCTCATTGGGCTCTTTTCCCCTTTGAGTTTGCTATTGCAGATTGATGTGCATGTGGAGAAGCATGTATGAGTGCCACCAGGTCCAGACCCACATAGTCCAGCAGCTTAAATACCTGAACATCATTCCATCTGCTGAACCCACGTCCGAGATTCACCGACAGTCAACTCTGCAGCTCGAGCTCAAGGTCCAGCAGTGGCACCTCTCCTTCTGCAGCCTTGTCAAGGCTCAACGAGATTACATTCAGTCACTTACAGGCTGGCTCCGCCTCAGCCTCTTCCAGTTCAACAAGAACACACTATCTCGAACCTCAGAAGAGTCGAGGATTTATTCACTCTGTGAGGAATGGCAACAAGCCGTCGACCGGATCCCTGACAAAGTAGCATCAGAAGGAATCAAGAGCCTATTGACCGCAATCCATTCCATTGTGGTTCAACAAGAGGAGGAGCAGAAGCAGAAGAAAAGGTCGGAATGTGCATTCAAAGAGCTCGAGAAGAGGACAGTTGAGCTCAGGTCATTGGAGAGCAAGTACGGTCCATTTTGTGCAGTCGAGGCTCATGGTTCTGGAAGAAATAAGGACCCTGTCGGAGAAAAGCGTGCCAAGGTGGCAGCTTTCAGAGCCAAAGCGGAGGAGGAGAAGTCGAAACATGACAAATCGGTGAGCGTAAGTAGAGCAATGACTCTGAATAACCTACAGATGGGTTTTCCGCATGTCTTCCAGACAATTGTGGGGTTTTCCAGTGTGTGCATGCAGGCATTCGAGTCGTTGTACAATGTAGCCAAGAACAATGCACCAGAGCATGATTTGAAGAGGCTTCTTCCTTGATTGCGTAGCCATGCGGATCAATTCATTGCAGAGAATGTTCATACCCTGATGTATATAGGATAGAGTTTTGTGTCTACTTGGTTGTCCATGGAGATAATTTTATCAGGTTTTACCCCTTTTTCAGACAACCTGCTATGGTGAAGTTAGATCAGAATGAGAGGAGTTTAAAAACTCGAGATGGGTATTGTGAGTTGTTTGTCCTTTACGGGAATGATTTTGGATGATCTCGGTATTCAAACCGCAATGACCACTTTGTGACAGCTGCGCATGAAATGGTTTGCTTCTGTGAATGTAAATTCGAGTGACATCCTAGCTGTAATTGTGATTTAGCCAACAAAGCCCAGAACTACAATTACTTAATCGTAAAATGGAAAAAATTGTCAGGTTATATCACTGTCGACAGGCTACAGGATCTTTGAGATCCGAACCAACAAGGATTGGTTATGAGACACAAAAGCATGTGAAGACCACAAACTCACAAAGTTTTAAGATATAAAATGACATTGTTAAATAGAGATCTTAGGTAGGAATAAGCATCACTGTATCACATATAGGACAATTCATGACAAGGGAATCTTTCTCTTGATGCAACCTGGAATATTTGTGGGTAGGCGTAAATAATTTGTTTTGCTATTAAGGAACTGCTTCAAAAGCACCGAAAATAACAGCCAAACCACGGAAATAGAGATCATCGGAAAAGGATCAATTTTCACCAGAAAGGATGTGTCCCACAAGAACAAGAACTAAGAATCCAGCTACTTCTCCGTGAAAGACGAGCAGAAAAGTCGAGCTATTCATCTTGATTCTCTTCATTTATAGTAGAGGTAAGTTCATGCGAGTATTAAACACTTGTAGATATTATTTATGGATGAGGGCGAACACAAATTGTCTAGTCCCCCGAAAATATTGGCAGGCCTTGATCTGCAGAGAGCGATGGAGGGACAGAGCATGGGAACTGAGCAGATTCTGAGTATGAATGGTGGCTGCGGAGAAGAGAGCTATGCCGAGAACTCCAAAATACAGGTACACGTTCCTGATTATTGTGACTCCTCTTTAAAATTGTAATTTCATTAATTAACCTTCTTGAGTTAAATTAGAGTTAACTTAAATGATCGTCTAGAAAAGCGTCTTTAGTAGGAGGGTGCTTAGTACTTCAGGTCGGAGTAGCTATTAAACAGATATTCGTGTAAGTCAAAGCCATATGAGTTGACTCACAGAGATGTGATTACAGAAGTAATTTTTCTCCATATTTTCTTCTCTTCTTCAATATCAGCAAATGCTATTGAAGTTGAAGACAAGCAACATAATCTCTCTAATATGATGCCATAGTTTTCTTGCACAACGTCTGCGATCCCATTATGTCAATCCCTTGGTAGTTTTTGCAGTTAATATCAGTCTCCTGTGATGAGAATCAAACCTCAAACTTATTAGAGGCCTTAATGCAGCTTGAAAAGTGCTTGTAGAAGCTCATAAGAGACTTCTAATAGAGAATGGTGCCAAGGCAAAGTTCGCTATAGGATAATATGAAGCAGAGATTCTACCTCCTGATGAATTTAGTTTTTGACAAACAAGCTGAGGCCAGAAACAAACTTCAACTGCAAAGTACTAAGCTTTAATTCCACACAAGATCAATCTTTTATTAAATGGCCAAAAAACACTATTGTAATATCGAGAAGACTCTTGCATGTGTAAATCATCACCCAATTCATTGAACACTGACATTGAGATTTTACCTCTCGTTCAATACTATGTTTCCCCCGAGTAAATTGAAGATTTTGTTTCTTCTCTAGACCACATATCTTTCCAGGACAATACCGGTGTTGCACACGGCTCTACTAGATTTCTGTACCAAGACACTTCCTGCCACCATCACAAACGCTGAACTCGGCTGCTCTTCCGGGCCAAACACTCTGTTGGCGATCTCTGAAAGCATAAGCATCATCCACAACACGTGCCACCAACTCGGACGCTCGCCGCCACAGTTCTGTGTGTTCCTTAACGACCTCCCTTCCAATGACTTCAACACGGTCTTCAACTCCCTTCCAAAGTTCCAGAAGAGGATGAGGGAAGAGAATGGCCAGGACTTCGGGCCATGTTACATCACTGGAGTTCCAGGTCCCTTCTATGGGAGGCTTTTCCCTGCGAAGAGCCTGCACTTTGTGCAATCTTCCTCAAGCCTGCATTGGCTCTCCTAGGTCAGCACTCACCCTCTTTTAAAAGAAAATCGAATTTTACCTCCCTCAACTATAAGATCATTGTACTTTCAACCTATAACTATTCAAAGTCTTGTGCTTTCAAACGTTTGTATGAGCATTCCATCAGAATTTAATAACTTTTAATGGCTCTAAGCTCGATAAGGCAAAAGGAGTAAAAAGTTCAATGAGAAGAATTCTGACCTGAAATTCCCTTCTGCAGGTACCTGTGGAGCTGAGTGACCCATCTAACAAAGCGCTGGTAAATAAAGGGAAAATTTATATTTCTAGGACAAGTCCACAGGGAGTTGTCGAAGCTTATTCAAACCAATTCAGGAGGGACTTCTCTTCATTTCTCGAGTCGCTATCAGAAGAAATAGCCCCTGGAGGACACATGGTTCTGACTTACAGGGGCCGGAGGATGCCAGACCCATATCCAGATGAAAGTTGTCTGCTTTGGGACTACTTAGGACTAGCATTTCAGGATTTGGTCTCACAGGTACATGTTGCTCCAGAAATATTTCTCCGCATCCGTGTGTTCTAGCCATTGCATATGCAAGGCTCGGTCTCACAAGCTTTTATTGAAGTTGAAGTTATTAATCAATTTTGCCTAGCCCATGTGCATCTGGATCTCTAGAGGAGGAGGTCAGTTTTGGCAAGTCCTCACATCAGTCTTGGAGAATAACTTGCAAATTTTTGCAAGACCTGTCACTTGGCTACTTGAATTGAATAAAGTAACCTTTGAACCGTGCAATTTATTAACTTAACTTTCTCTAGTGAGCTCTAAGTTGCTGGAATTGCTATTTGTCACCGTTTGACTAGTGGATGCTTTGAAATCACGAAAGCTGGCAGTCTTCTAGAGCTAGGCTAGATTGTAGCTCTTAAGATCAGATGCTTAGTCATCGGATTGGCATCGTCTGATAATCCACTAGAATGGAGTTAGCAGGCTAGAAACCATGTAATCCTTTCACATGGAAAACATGTTGCTTTCATGAAAAAGCTGGTCTTCTAGTGATGTCCCTTAATCAAATTTACAGGGAAAATGCTACTAAAAAGAGAAAATTGTTCAAAAAACGCAGGGATTGATAGAGGAAGAGAAGCTGGACAGCTACAACACACCATACTATGAGCCCTATGTGGAGGATGTGAGGGCAGAGATAGAGAGAGAAGGGTCCTTCACACTTCACAGGCTAGAGATCATTGCAGCTCCATGGGATGGTGTGAATGGAGGGCACAGGTACGACAGGAGGAAGACAGCTGAGATGATGGCAAAGGCCATAAGGGCAGTAAATGAATCCATGATCACAAGCCACTTTGGGGACCAAATCTTGGACTCCTTGTTTGAGAGATTCATAGACATCATGGCTAGGGATACCAAGGAAGTGGAGCATCCCAGTCTTGTGGTGTCCTTGATTAGAAAGTCCTGAGATTTGCCTAGATTGCTAATTCACAGAGAGAGAGAGAGAGAGAGAGAGAGAGAGAGCCCCATTGTGTGAAAAGGAAAAAAAGGGTCATCACCTAACTTAGATAAGGTCCATGTCTGTTGCCAATGATTTGCACTTTGCACTTCAATAATGTGTTTCTTGGCCAGAAAAAAATTGTCTTGTGTTTGTGTTGGCCAAAAGAAAAGGTCATATATGTTTGTAAGTCAATTTTTTTTTTGGTAAGGAGTTTGTAAGTCTTTTCTTTCCTAAAAAGTTAAAGAAAAGGCAAAAGAAAAGAAGTTTAAGCATGTATATTTGTGAAAGTTTCAAATATTTTAATATATACTCTGCCATAAGATTGAGATTAACTAAAAGGTAAATGGTCAATTTAAACACACTTCATTTTATATCTGGCTAAATTCATCGATTTGACTGAATAGATGGACTGTCGGTGGATATACACTATATAAAAAACAAAAAACAGGAACAATAGCGAAAACATTACTCAGTTTTCACTTAGATACTAGTTACATGTATTCCAAAGAACAAAAGACCACAAGTCGACGGTTGAGACATCGGTATCAGTCTCAGATATACTGTGTTGCCTTTGCAGCCACAAAATGGGTTGACTTTATGGTGAACGGGTCTTCCTTAGACAAGCTTCAAAGGACAGCAACAGTGATCTTGCAACGGTGGTGTCTAGGAGTGTCTTCGAATGTCTTCTTAGGCTAGGGATACCAAGGCAGTGGAGCATCCCTAGGCTTGTGGTGGCTTTGACTAGAGAGTCCTGAGATCGGTCCTGATTGCTTATTACTCGCTTTTCCGCTTAATTACGTATTTTCTAAAAAGGAAAAAAAAACAAAGTCCATCAGACAGGCTGTGTGTTCAGCCTTACCAACCACAAATTGGGTTGACTTTACGGTGAACGAGTCTTCCTCGGAGAATCCAATCAGCTCCCATCGATTTTATGGTCATCGTCGAACCTTCAAACCTGGAGAGGATCCCGAACGCCAACAAGCACGTGCTCAAGTTAAGATTTGGAAGATGAACAATGCCACCCATGTTTTTTTTTTACTTTCGAATTCATGTGTCTTTGACTATCCAATCCAAAATTCGCTTCAATTGGGCACTACGTGCGCGTAATTTCTGGACTCGAAACCTTGAAACCTATTCTATTGGAACTGGTTCTCGAATTTTTAAAATCAAGGACCAAACCGATCGACCCTGAAACTAGCCTCTTTGGGATTTTAGAAGCGGAAATTGGCTTTCTTTCTATTTCATTTTTTTATTCAATTGCTCTATCATGTGTAATGTCTTTTTATTTTGACAAATATTCTCAATCATGAGACTTGTGGGACCTAATTTTGACAATTCTATTCAAGAATCGACCGTGAAACCTATGCTTGACCTTAAACCAGCCACCAAATTGACCAAGGCTGGTTCAGATTCTTTACCCGAGCACTAAACTGGTCGTCATGTAAGGCAAGCTTGGTTCGGTTCAGTTCGATTAGGTTTGGCCCGGTTGCCCACCCCCTTGAATGGCCAAAATGCAATTGGGAAGCAGGGATAATGAATAAATAAATAGCTTCATAAATTATTTTCTCACGTCTCACAAACTAATTTTTATTTTCCCCAAAATACAAAAGGAATAATAACATAAATAATTCCTGAACTTTAACCTAATGTGTAATTTGATCTCTGAACTTTTAATTTATTCAATGTAATTCCTGAACTTTAGATTAATATTCAATAAGGTCCCCGAACTTTTAATTTTTTCAATGTCATTTCTGAACTTTTGTTATATGTTCAATTCAGTCCCTAAACTATATGAATATGTTCAATGCAGTCCTTTTCATTAATTCAAGTTTAGAGACTACATTAAATATTTTCATATAGTTCAAGGACTGAATTGAACATATACCAAAAGTTTAGATATGACATTAAATAAATTAAAAGTTCATGGACCACATTAAATATTAAGGTAAAGTTTATGAACTACATTGAATAAATTAAAAATTCGGATATCAAATTATATATTTGATCAAAGTTGAGAGGCTCTTTGTGATATTTTCCTAATACAAAACTAGCAGGTAAAATTTAAAAAAAAAATTGCACTGATTAGTTCCCAACAAGATTTCCAAAAAACGAAAGAATCCTCCCCCACCTAACCCCACATCCACCACCAGCTCCTCTGCTTCTTCTTCTTCTTCTTCCCCCACACACACGCGCACCAAGCATGCACATCAATGTCCCTTCCCCTCACCAAACCCCGCAACCTCTCCCTCTGACGCTGCCCGACCCGATCCGCGTCCCATGGCCTCCACCGCGAACGCCTTCCGCCTCTCCGTCTCCCCGAAGCCCGCCGCCGCCTCCTCCCCCGACGCTTTCCTCCGGCCGGAGACGCTGTCGTTCCGCTCTCCCGCGGGCGGCGCTCGGCTGCTGAGGCGGAGCGGCGGCGGCGGCGCGTGCTCCGTGGGCGCGGGCGCGGGCGCCGCGAGATTCAGGGTCCGGGCGAGCGCGACCCCGGTCATGGACAAGTCCGCGAGCGAGGCCGGCTCCAAGGCCCCCACCATCGTCGAGGTCGACCTGGGCAGCCGGAGCTACCCGATTTACATCGGGTCCGGACTCCTTGACCGGCCCGAGCTCCTGCAGAGGTCATCTTCTATCCCATCTCGTGTCATTTGAATTCGATGAGAATAGAGTCTTCGGAGAGAGTCAAGAGAGTTTGATTGCGATGTTTTTAATTGCGAAGTCGATCGAATGGAGCTTGATCTGATTGAATGGGATGGTCCGGGATTCAAATTGAATTTACTGGTGTCCCCCTGAACTTGAAATGGCTGGTTAGCTCTAGAGCTGCTTTCGGACTCCTTTGATTGAAAAAAAATATATCTTTGCTTGCTTTGCAATAGGCATGTTCATGGGAAGAGGGTTCTTGTGGTGACTAACGACACCGTGGCGCCAATTTACTTGGATAAAGTTGTCGATGCCTTAACCAAGGGAAACCCGAATGTTTCCGTCCATCATGTGATCTTACCGGATGGTGAGAAGTACAAGGACATGGTAAGTCTCTAGAAGCTTTCTATTCAGGGTTTCCATCGCTTACCCGCCTGGTGGAACGGGCTTCTGAGTGACGCGAGAGGTTTGTTTTGATCAGGACACCATGATGAAAGTCTTTGATAAAGCAATCGAGTCGCGTTTGGACCGCCGGTGCACATTTGTCGCCCTCGGTGGTGGTGTGATTGGCGACCTGTGTGGGTATGCTGCTGCTTCGTTCCTCCGTGGTGTTAACTTCATTCAGATTCCCACGACGGTTATGTCTCAGGTCTCTCGTCACTCAGAGCTACTGAATTCTTTATCATCAACTTGGCTCTTTATTCCTTTTCTCTTGTGCTGTCGCCCTGATGGATCGTCCTTGTTTTATTTCTGCCCCAGGTGGATTCTTCTGTTGGGGGGAAGACAGGCGTAAATCACCACCTCGGGAAGAATTTGATCGGTGCCTTCTACCAACCACAGTGTGTGCTTATAGACACTGACACTCTCAACACCTTGCCAGATAGGGAATTAGCATCAGGCCTTGCTGAGGTTATTAAGTATGGGCTTATTAGGGACGCTGAATTTTTCGAGTGGCAGGAAAAGAATATGCATGCCTTAATGGCCAGGTAATATCAATATTTGCCGGGATCCTTGGCAGTTCTTGTGCAAAAAGTTGATGAGTTGCTTCATCACAGGGATCCATCGGCACTAGCATATGCTATAAAGCGTTCCTGTGAAAATAAGGCTGAGGTTGTGTCCTTAGATGAAAAAGAAAGTGGATTGAGGGCAACATTGAACTTGGGACACACGTTTGGCCATGTGAGTTTCATGCCTATGCAATCGGCGTTTGGTTTTATAGCTTGTCAATTCATTTTCTTGGCCTTGGCATATCCATTTGGGCTTCTGTTGTGAGTATGAAATTTGGGATTTTCTCCAACTCCTAGGCATATTATAAACTTATTTCTCCAACAAGACATGGAGGGGTAAGCATAATTATGTAAGGCTGTTATAGAATGACACAAGTTAGTGCTAAGCAACCTTAACAAAAGGAACGTGGTGCTGGTGCATCTGTTAATTAACCCAGGCATTAATGCTGCAATTTCGAATAATGAGTTTTCCTTGCAGCATTATCTTGTGATGCAATCTGTAGCACAACGCATTTTCAATCATCTTCTCATCTAGGGTCTCACACAGATTGTAATTAGCAATTAGCAAAGCATCTAGTTTAACTTTCCGAAAAGCCTCTCTACATTTGCTTTCTTATGTGTATATCAGATCAGAGACTCATGCTCTCGCAAAACTGTAGCTTACCCTAACCAAAGATGTAATGGAGAGTGAAGTTAAATGGTTCCACACATATGTACATAATAAAAGACTTGTTTAGGGCAATACTGTCACAACAGGTCTGTTTTATTCTTTTATATCCAACCTTTTCTGTTTACATTTTAGAATGTACTTCTGTTATTTCAGGCTATTGAGACCAGTTTTGGCTATGGTCAATGGCTGCACGGAGAAGCTGTCGCTACCGGCATTGTATGTCCTCCATACTTTTTCTCTTTGTTTTTACCAAAGTTGCTTAGCCTCTGTGTGTGTGTCCTATAATGCTAAATTTGAGTCTCTGAACTTCAGGTTATGGCTGTTGATATGTCCTACCGGCTCGGTTGGATTGATGAATCGATTGTGACCCGAGTTGACAAGATTCTGAAGCAGGCTAAGTTGCCGACTCTCCCTCCTGAAACCCTGACCGTGGAGAAGTTCAAGTCTGTTATGGCGGTAAGAGAGTTCTATCCACGTGATCCTATTTGAGTTTGAAAATCCGTCTCGTCTTGTGGGCGTTAACACACGTTTGGAAGTGCAGGTCGACAAGAAGGTAGCAGACGGGCTACTGAGACTCATCCTTCTAAAAGGGCCCCTTGGTAACTGCGTCTTCACGGGCGACTACGACAGGAAGGCCCTCGATGAAACACTCCGCGCATTCTGCAAGTCTTGAGATACAGGTGCAGGGAGCTTTCGGCGTCCCTGAGATACTTTCGATTCTTTTGTCCGTAGATGTATGCGTAGTTTTTATTTAGTAGTGTGGTAAAGCCAGTGTTGCAATTGTTCACACCTTCTTCATTCTGTCGACCTAAGATTGAACAATTGGTGAAATCTTACTGATTGTGAGGGTTTTGTACTTCGGACAGACTGGGATCGTCAACAGAAATAAAGATGTTAATGTCTCTCCCTCTGCTCTATTGCTGCTAGCGTTTGGTCTCGGAGCCTTATTGAATCCATCGGGTTGAACCGAAAGTTCATGGGCCCGAAATTATAGTGCAATCAAAAGATGGTGACGGGTTCCATGTGCAAATACCGGACCCGGATAGCTCAAGCCCGACCCACGGTAGTTTTCCCCTAAACCCACTTCCATTCAAAAATAGAAAAGAAGAAGAAGAATAAGAGGATAATCGATCTCTAGTTGGCTTGCTTTCAAATTCTTTTTTTTTTTTTTGGTCAAGGCTTTCAAATTCTTTGAAAAATCTATTTCTGCAAATTGAAATGTAGACCCAATTTGAAACATCGTTGCCCTCAATTTCCTTTTTCACGTCATCATCGCCACACGCTACATAACATATATCGGTTTCAAAACGTGTCGGTTTGGAAATCGAAATCCGAAACCTGACATTTAAGTTTCGGGTTCTGCCAAAATGTCCGATTACTCTCCGACCATGGCGTCGTGGTCCGATGATTATGAATTTTCCGGTATTCTTTTCGCGGTGAAACATTCGAAAGAAAAAAGAAAAAAAAAAGGAGCGAGATGAAAATGACCGCCCGCGCCGTGGGATGGGGATGGGGATGGGGATGACTGGTTTCTATTCTTGGGCCACGAGGCGAGGCTGAGCTGGACGCTGGACCCAAACGTTCGATTCCAATTCGTTTTAATCCGAAGCTCCGAAACAAAAAGGAAAGGTCGCCAAACAAAAGAGGGGGGGAGGGGTTACAGCTCAAATTCAAAACTCGAAATCTGTCCCCCCCACCCCCCACCCCAAAATAAAAATAAAAACAAAATAATTTAAGAAAAGGGTGGGGGATAAAAATCGAAAAAAAGGAAAAATCAAAAGAGGCGTGGGGGGTACAAAATTACGAACGTAAATAAATAGCGAACACGGGGGGACCAAAAACACGAAAATTGGATTTTTTTTGGGGGGGGAGGAAGGAGTTCGGTTTCGTTTGGCGAAGCAGCAGAAGAAGGAGGAGAAGAAGAAGAAGAAGAAGATTGGGTTCGCTCGCTCCCCTCCCACGAACGCTTCAACGGCACTAATTTCCCGGAGCTTCTTCCGATTCAGAAATGGTATTTCTCCTCTCTCTACTCTCTCTCTCTCTCTCTCTCTCTTCGGCCCGATCTTCTGCAAATCCCCAAATCTCGATCCGCATTTCCATCGCCTTCCTTCCTCGCCTCGATCGATCCCCCCCCCCCTCTCTCGCCCGCCCCCGCCCCCCCAAATCGCTCCCTTCTCGCTAGGGTTTGATTCTCCGTCTTTCTAGGTTCCCCCCGCCCTCCTCCTCCTCCTCCATTCTCCTTCATGCTCCACTCTTCTCTGAGATCTGGTTCCTTCTTGCGTTCCCTCGGATCCGTGCCAGATGCGCGGTTGAACCGGCTGGGCGGCGGCGGCGGCGGCATCGGCATTGGCGTTGTGATCGGGTCTCTGGCTCGAGGGAAGATCTGAAGGCGTGAAGGAGGAGGAAGAGGACGAGGAGGAGGAGGGGGAAATGAGCGCGTCGAGGTTCATCAAGTGCGTCACCGTCGGCGACGGTGCCGTCGGCAAGACCTGCCTCTTGATTTCTTACACCAGCAACACTTTCCCCACGGTGAGTGCTTTCGATTGCCTTCTTCTTCTTGCCGTGTTGCGTTTCTTGCGAAATCTGCTTCTCGTCGGTTGAAATGATTGGGTCGTGTGGGATCTTTCGGGACGATCTGCTTTGACTCGTCGCGAATTTTCTGTGAGGCTTGTGTTAAGTCTTTTTCACCTTTCGGGGAGCAGCAAATCATTGCGAAGGAAAGTCTCGTTTTTTCTTTGTTTTTTTTGGTAACGTTCGTTTCTCTCTCTTTCCTCACCTTCTTCGAGAGCAGATCTTCGAGGCTTAGATATTGTATCTGCAGTGCATTGCCTGGAATGCTGATACGGATCATAGATGTCCCGGTGTTTACATCTACATGCTATGGCCCTTACTTTCTTTGTGTGCTGCTCAATTTGGAAATGTAGCGAACGACATTTGATGCGTTCTGTTCCCTCGTTTGTCAAATAATGGGGAAATGCTGTTATCCGTCCTTATTGCTCTTTTTATGCTACGTCTACCGAAAGGCTGGAGATATTATCCCAATTGTGCACATCATACCCTGCTGGCATCAGTTTGTAGGTTACGCTCCTGTCACTAATATCATTTGCCCGCCATCGTGTTGTCTGCTAGACTGCAACCGTAGTGCTTGGTATGATTGCTGAGAGTTTTGGGGCTTGATTATGTAAATGTATCTAGTGTTTATAGAGCTGAGGGATTTACATTGTCTTTTTCTCGTTCTATTGATTATATGGTTGCAGTCGTAGATTCCCAGTAAATGTGATTATGCATTTTTCTTACGTTTCTAATGAGCTTAATGCGGGAAATGATCTATTAAATTTTTTGGTTCCTCCTGTTAAGTCTGCTTCTTTAGAAATTTTTGTGTGCTTGAGTGGCTGGATGTCAATGGGTTCTTTATTAGACACTTGGACATTATCTCATGATTTTGTAACCAAATGATGGTAACAGGACTATGTGCCAACGGTGTTTGACAATTTTAGTGCAAATGTGGTGGTTAATGGAAGTACTGTCAATTTGGGATTGTGGGATACTGCTGGTAATTTCTGCTTCTTTCGTCTTTCATGATTCTGCCAATTGATTTGGCTTTCTAATATACTTTGATTTTTTTCATTCTGTTGAACAGGACAAGAGGATTATAACAGATTAAGACCTCTAAGTTACCGCGGAGCAGATGTTTTCATACTTGCTTTCTCTCTCATAAGCAAGGCCAGCTATGAAAATGTTTCTAAGAAGGTGGGAGAACCTAATAGTGTCTACCGAACTTTTGGTTTGTTTCTTTTCTACATGATTTTGTATGCTGATATGTTATCCCTTATTATTTCCAGTGGATTCCAGAATTAAAGCATTATGCACCTGGTGTGCCAATAATTCTCGTGGGAACAAAGCTGGGTAATATCTCTATTTAATTGGCATTTAGCTTCTTTCCTGCCTTTTTCTCGATGACATTTTAGTGATTCCTTGTGTTAACCTATATATGTTTGTCATATGTGCTCCATTTGCAAGTTGGAAGAAGATGTGATGGCCAACTATTGATAGTTGAACTATATAGCACTGTTTACAGTTTAACTATTGGAGTTGACTTGAATATATTCGCTCTTTTGGTTCCCTTTTTATATACCCTCCGTTTACTGAACATGCATTGAAGATGCAGACGCTGTGTTCTTCCCGGATCTAAACGTATTGAATACTAATGTTAATTGATCCAGACTTGCGAGATGATAAGCAGTTCTTTATAGACCATCCTGGTGCAGTGCCTATTACGACCCAGCAGGTCCTCATCTTTGCTCATTATTCATTTTAAGCCAAATGAATAGTTCTATCTGAACTATGATTCTTCTATTCATATCTGAACCTTATTATTACTTCTTCTAGGGAGAGGAATTAAGGAAGCTGATTGGAGCTCCTGCATACATTGAATGCAGTTCAAAAACACAACAGGTAATAGATGATATTCTTTAATGAGATATTTCATAACGACTAATTGTGCTTTTAAAGATGACAGTCTTCTTAATGGATGAAGTCCTATCTTGAGTGCAGAACGTGAAGGCTGTCTTTGACGCAGCCATAAGGGTTGTGCTTCAACCACCAAAACAGAAGAAAAAGAAGAGCAAAGCACAAAAAGCCTGCTCAATATTGTGATTGAGACTAGGTGTAAAGAGATGTAACAAGCTTTCCAACCTGCCTGTATCTCCTTTCGATCTTTGTTCGTTCTACTTGTGAGCAGCTGCTTTTCTTGGGTCATTCCTCGTCTCGACTAACAAGACTCAGGTCCTCAGGGAGCATCTGGTGTTATGGGTACCCTTTTATTGGCGTCATTGCGATCTCTAATTACATCATCATCATTGTGTTATCCACTCTTTTCTTAACTCCATTTCTGATTTTGCTTTATCTATTATGAGACTGTACTTAGGAAACAAAAAAAACAGAAAAACATGTCTTTCGCGGGCAGTTGTATTTCTCGCTTTGCAACTCCTTGGCGAGGCTTGAATATATGCCTGTGCTCCTCTCACGTTCTTTTGTTAGTCACTCGTGCAGAATTTGATGAGCTTTTCTGATAGATCCTCTCTCTCTCTCTCTCTCTCTCTCTCTCTCTCTCTCTCCCTAACACGCGCGCACATAATGGTGGCCCTCTAAGGAATAAAAGTCAAATTGGTCAGTGCATCAGAACAGACAGAGAGGGAAGTCAATATGCTGCGAGATGGGAAGGTTTTGGGATGACCGTTCTCTTCCTGGCATTATTATAGGTCAAACCTGAAGTGATTCTTTATCTACGCTTGAATTGAGTTTGTAACGTGACTAGCACTTTGCTCAGGCTTAGTACCCTTTTCTGTACGCCAAGATGAACTCGATGTGGACTGGTTCGCATTGTCTTCCTCACCTCTCCCTTCGCTTGATAATTTGAGCGCCGCTCATCATTATCATGAGATCAAGATTCTATTTTTGATTGCTACAAAGAGGTAAGAGAATCAATTCCCTGGTAAAATCTCTTGGCATCTAACCATAATGTGGACGCTTCCTATGGCAAAAATAAAAGATTCGCCATCATCTCCTAAATTTATGATTTAGAGTGTCTGTGAGAAGCGGGCATAGTGGCCTGTCTCTACAGTGTGAACTTTTATGGTCCCTCGGGAACATATCCGAAGCCGTAACAAGAGGTAATAAAGTTCGATTTATCGTCATTTCTGTACAGTGTCCTGATGTGGTTCTCAATCGACGTCCGAGATCTACTTTTTTTTGTCACTCAAGAGGAACCGTTTCTCGAAGAACTATCAATGCCCTCCTCTTTGGTCGGTTTACTCGTGAGAATGTCGAGCGCCAGTTTTGTCATCCGATGACATCACCCTTTCACAGTTCTCTTTGCTCATTTCTTGCATGGCCTTCTCTTGTTAATATCTATTCCAAAGTGCTTCTTGTTGTTCTTTCTTGTTCCTTCGATCGTCTTTTCCCATAGTTGCCTGGATTCCTCTTTTTCTATATGGAGCATCAAGTCAACAGAGTACCCTCTACCCGTTTACAAAGGCTATTTTGGTTGCATGGACATAGGAAAAGTCAATAAGTTCAAAATCAAATTGCTTAGGACCCATTGAAATAAAACAGAGAATTATGAATGAGCACACTCTTGATGAGCTGTCAATTAGCGTCCTAATAAGAGAAGTTTTCCTTATTTGGTTTCTACCTATTCTTATCTCCTGAATTGTAGGACAATTAGGGTTGTCCTCTTCTGTAAATATATACATATTATATTGTAACCTTGAAAAATATAAGAATATACATATCAATGAGAGAATTCTTCATTTTTCCTCACATTTCTACATGGTATCAGAGCGAATTCAATTAGGAACCTCTTGACCCAATCAATTGAACCAAACTCGGAAACTAGGGTTTGGTCTTCTCTTCTACTTCACGATCCAGCGCCGCCGCTTGCTGTGTCAATCGCTTGACTCGCCACCGACCACAGCAGAGGTACTACGACCCACCGCAACTTTGCTTGTCATCGCGCCGACCCTCTCTCACCGCAATCTCTTCACCACCCCAACCTTCTAAACCAGAAATTGCTGCGACCACGATTGGTTGCCGCACCATTTCTTCTCTTCTCGAGACATGGCCGATGACAAGATCCCATCCGACGTGGCCCCTCCAGCTTCAACAAGAGTTGTTGCGCACCCTTCAGGTGGCGGTGTCCCTTTCCAAGCTCCAGGATGGGCTCCCACCATTGACGCCCTCCTTGAGAATTTAACATCGAAGTTGACCCAAATTTTGACCACTCATCAAATCTCACCGTCCCACGTTGAGGCTCCTGTACCATCCATTGCTGTGAAGTTAGATAGCCACAATTATGGCCTTTGGACCCAAGTTGTCAAGATGTACATCTCCAAAAAAGACAAATTGGGGCATATTAATGGAGATCTTTCTCCACCGCTTCCGACCGATCCTAGTTTTCGGAAGTGGAAAATTGATGACTCTACACTTAAAGGTTGGCTTATCAATTCCATGGTCCCGGAAATGATTGGCAATTTTATTCGGTACCCCACCGCTAAGGCGGTTTGGGAGGTCGTAGCTACAACATTCTTTGACAGCTCTGATGTTTCCCGGGTATATGATCTGAAGTAACACCTGAGTCGATTGAAGCAGGCAGGTGGACCCATTGAGAAATATTACAATACTCTTCAAGGAGGTTGACTTTCGCCTTCCGAACCCCATGACATGCCCGCGCAATATTGAGTGCTATAATGCCTTAGTACGAGAAAATCCTGTCTACTTATTTTTGGATGGGCTCGATGATCGCCTTGACAATGTCAGGGCTGATGTGCTGCAAATGCATCCTTTTCCTGCTTATAGATTCGAGTGCCACGGATCAGATGACACCCAATGCTAAGGAGCTCCTTCACAATACCATTCCGAGGCGACAGCATATTTTTAATGCTAATGGCAGGTGCTTTCCTATTACAGGAGCTAGCAATGTTAATCTTTCTCAATCTCTATCATTGATAAATACTCTACTAGTTCCATCTTTATCTAATTGGTTACTATCTGTTGGACAAATCACTGATGAACTGAATTGCAGCATACTCATGTATCCTTCTGTTTGTCTATTTCAGAATATCCTCACGAAGGAGATTATTGGACGTGGTACTAAGAGAGAGGGGTTGTACTTTGTGGACGACTTCAATACGAGCAGAGTTTACCACACCCGCAGTTCCCCCACTAATAAGGTGCAAAACATTTGGTTATGGCATCATCGACTTGGCCACCCTTCATTTGGCTATTTAAAATTTTTATTCCCAAACTTATTCAGTAATTCTTCAGCTTCTGCATTTAAATATGAGACCTGTATTTTGGCGAAAAGCCATCGAGCTTCCTTTCCGTTGAGTTTCAATAAAAGCATGATACCATTTTCATTAATCCATTATGATGTATGGGGTGTTTCATTGATTTCTACTATGTCTGGGGTTCGTTGGTTTGTCAAGTTTATAGATGACTGTACCAGAATGACCTAGTTATATTTATTGAAACACAAGGACGAGGTCAGCTCTCTCTTTTGTATGTTTCATTGCATGATAGCTACTCAATTCGGAGCTCAACTTCTCATTCTCCGAAGTGACAATGGTGTTGAATATATCAACCAGTAGCTAGTAGGTTATTTCTAGGAGCATGGCCTCATTCATGAGACCTCATGTACTAACACACCGCGGCAAAATGGTGTGGCCGAGTGAAAGAACCGTCATATTCTTGAGACAGCGTGAGCCTTATTAGAGGGTGGGCAGGCTCCTCGTCATTTTTGGGATGCAGTCGTTGTTACGGCCGTGTATCTCATGAACAGAACGCCCTCTCGGGTTTTGGCATTCTAGACTTCACTCCAGGAGCTTTTGAAACATATTCCTCTTCCATCGATCTTGACTTTGCCTCCGAAGGTGTTCGGGCGTATAGCTTATGTCCACATTCATAAGCATCACCATACAAAGCTCGATCCGTGTGCTGTTAAATGCATTCTCTTCGACTACAACACTCACCAAAAAGGCGACCACTGCTACAATCCTAGCAAGAAGAAAACATTTGTTACCATTGATGTAACGTTTATTGAGATAGAACTCTTCGTCCCTGGCACCAATTCTACCTTTCTGGGGAAGAAACGGAATGAAAGGAAAAATTGGTGGGATGTTGGTTTGATGACAGCAATTAGGGCAGACTCAGTATCAAAGAATGGCGAATTGGGAGGACAGGCAGTAGGCCAGCCTATGGCAGCAACTCATGATATGAGTCAGGGGTGGTGAACAGGACCCTAGGCCGCAACTCCTTAGTACAGAAGATTAGTAGGATACTTCACTCCAAGAGTCACAAGTACAACCCTCTCTTCCCTCTCAAGTACCCAACCACTCTCCTGAGGATACTCTTGAGGTAAGATCTCCAACTATACATGATTCCTTTGATGATACTGATACGGATGTTAGTTATAAATTGCCCTACAGACATAATCGAGGCAAGGCACCTAATAAGTACTCACCTGATGTGGAGAAAAGAAAATCGAAGTACCCAATCACAAACTATGTATTGACGGAGAGATTGTCAGCACTCGTGAAGGCGTTTGTGTCTAACGTCTCCGGAGTTAAAATTCCTAGTGGAGTACAAGAAGCATTGAGTGATCCTAAGTGGGTACAGGCGATGAAAGAAGAAATGGAAGCGTTGTAGAAGAATGAGACTTGGAGATTGATAGAGTTACCGAATGGAAAGAGAGCAGTAGGGTGTAAGTGGTCTTCACCGTCAAATACAAGGTAGATGGTTCAATTGAGAGATGCAAGGCTCGACTAGTAGAGAAGGGGTATACCCAAACCTACGGTGTGGACTACCAAAAAACCTTTTCCCCGGTTGCTAAGTTGAGCACTATCCGAATTTTGATGTCAGTTACAGCAAACAGAGAGTGGCCTTTGCATCAATTTGATGTGAAAAACGCATTTCTTCATGGAGACTTAGAGAAAGAGATTTACATGGAGATTCCACCGGATTATGCATGCATCGATTAGCCTAATGTGGTTTGCAAGCTTGAGCGCTCCCTGTATAGACTAAAACAGTCAACCCGAGTATGGTTTGGTCGCTTTAGCTCAACAATGAAGAGGTATGGATATATTCAAAGTAATTCTGATCATACACTATTCCTAAAAAGGAGACAAGGCAAAGTAACTGCACTAATCATATATGTGGATGATATGATCATCACTGGAGATGATGTTGAAGAAATTGCTTAACTTCAGAGGAGACTTGCGAAGGAGTTTGAGATGAAAAACTTGGGAGGTCTGAAATATTTTTTGGGGATCGAAGTAGCCCGGTCAAAGAAAGGTATTTTCTTGTCTCAACGAAAATATGCGTTAGATTTATTGGCTAAGGTTGGAATGTTGGATTGTAAGCTTGCAGACACACCTATCGTCCAAAATCACAGACTTGGAGAAGTTCCTGATCAGGTACCTACCAATAAAGATCAATACTAAAGGTTAGTAGGGAGGTTAGTTTATTTATCGCACACCCGTCTAGATATTGCATATGCAATAGAAGTTGTGAGTCAATTTATGCATGCTCCGAGCGAAGAACATATGAACGCCGTGATTCGAATTTTACGCTACTTGAAGTTAGCTCCGGGCAAAGGGTTGTTCTTTGGGAGAAATGGAAATTTGGAAATAAAGGCTTACACGGATGCAGATTGAGCAGGTAACGTTTCAGACAGGAGATCTACTTTGGGCTACTTTACATTTGTGGTAGGTAACTCGGTGACATGGAAAAGCAAAAAGCAAAAGGTTGTAGCCCTGTCCAGTGCCGAAGCTGAGTTCCAAGGAGTAGTTAAGGGGCTGTGTGAGTTACTGTGGCTCAAGAAATTGCTGACAGAGCTTGATTTTCCACCAGAGTCTGAGATGCGATTGTTCTGTGATAACAAGGCGGTAATTGAAATTTCCCACAATCCAGTTCAATGTGACTGAACTAAGCATGTTGAGATGGATAGACATTTTGTCAAACAAAACTTGGATGCTAAGGTGGTAGAGTTTCCTTCCGTCAAGTTTAAAGATCAGTTGGCAGATGTGCTTACTAAAGCTATGTCGAGCCGAGCATTTCACAGCACTCTGGTCAAGCTGGGTATCAACGATATCTTCTCACCAGCTTGAGATGGAGTTTTGACGAGCTGTCAATTAGCATCCTAATAGGAAAAGTTTTCCTTATTTGGTTTATTTCTATTCTTATCTCTTGACTTGTAGGACAATTAGGATTGTCCTCCTCTATATATATACACATGTTATATTATAACCTTGAAAAATATAACAATATACAGATAGAGAATTATTCATTTTTCCTCACTTTTCTACACACACACGTAGCCAGCGGCCAAAAAAAAAAAGAACAAAAACGAAATTCGACCCCCCGTGATCGATATAACTTACAAACTGGTCCTCTCCTTTTGTCACATACGTTAACAAAATCGAATCAGTTCGATCATGGCATGCTCAAATCAACGTGATTCACAAACGCGATGCAATGGCATTATGGAAAGGCCCATTTCAAAAGCTTAAATCAATAGATGAACATGTATATAAAAAGCATAAAGAATCTTGCAGAATACTCTAACAAAGATCAGGCGAGCCGGCTTACTTTATCCAATCTAGACACTAGGAATGAGCATTGTTCGAGTGGTCAGTTCCACCCTAAAATCAGAAACCGCCCACTAAAGGCCAGCTCCACAAAATAGGAACTAGGAACCGCCCTCTAATTTATGGATCCACCCGGAACCGGACCGGACTGTGGTCTAATTTCCAGGTGGGTCCATGGAACCGGCCGGGGAGGCGGAGAAGGGGTAGGGAGCGGCGGAGGAGGAGGGGAAGGGCGGGCACGGACCCTTCAGTGGGGTGGAGCAGAGATAGGAGAGGGCGAGACGAGGGGTGAGATGAGTCCGGTGACCTCAAAGGCGGAGCGGGAGTGGAGGGTGGGGAGAGAGGGGGAGCGAGGGACGGGCTTTGCGAACGGTTTTATGAAAGGGTCACATCCAGGCGTCGAGTGAGAGCGTGAAGATGGTGGAGAGAAGATCTACATCTCTCTAGAGAGAGAGAGAGAGAGAGAGAGAGTGGACACAAACTGTGAAAGATAATGGACATCGGGTCGAGGCGACCCGCTCCAACGAGGCTGCGAAAGACAATGGACGCGGACGGTGAGGTATGTTCAGAAATCAAGAACGGAGAAATTTCTTCCTTTGAAGGTTCTTGAAACCCAACCCAGCGAGAACGAAGAAAATGGCTACGAACGTAACTCTGTCGAGAGAGAGACAGTGAGATCTTGCAAGGTCTAAGAAGAGAGAGAGTGCCGTATTAATTGAAGCGAGTGAGGATGCACTGATGCAGGAGTTCGAAGGAAGAGAGAGAAGAGAGGAGAGAGAGCTGGACGCACGAGAAAAACGAAGAGAGAGTGCTATTGATTGAAGAGAGAGAGAGAGAGAGGACGAGGAGTTTGAATGGAGAGAGAGAGAGAGAGAGAAAAGTGCAGAGAGAGATGGACGCCGAAGATAGAGGAGAGAGAGTGCCGCATTTAATGAAGAGAGAGGAAGGTGGAGAGAGACTGGTGGTTGGTCCGTGACTGTGCATGACAGAGAGGAGAGGGGGGGAGTCTAGTCCTTGAAAGCTTAAATTTAAATGCACATGTATAAAATGAACGGACCGATCGGTTTCGCGTTTAGAATTAAGAACCGGAGTGATACTCACTATTAAAATCAAGAATCGAATCGATCCCCATAAAAGCTGCCGGGTCGGTCCGATTCTGAATGATTTTCGATTCTTTTACGTACATTTACTCGACACCGTAGACGATGACCATCTGGTTTCGTGAATGTAGTTGGCCGATGAATGTTATTGTCCACTTTAATTCATGAGAGTGAGCGCCGAGTGGCCTTAATTGGGGTTGGCTCGCGTATTGATTAGCTCCCGCTGACGAGCGACGACCACGTGCTTTTATCGGCCATCCATGGACAGACACGCTTGTACAAAAAAGTCCGCCCCGTTTTGCTCCCTTAACCGTTTCGTATCGGTGCCGAAGCTGTCCTATTTCCAAGAGTGATCGGCATCCATGCGATTGCCGCTTTGTTTCCCTCTTGCCTACAGCGTGCTTTTGCATTTTGATCATTAAACAAGCATGAGCGCGATCGATGTGGGATCTCGAGACACCCACGGCCGTCGGTCGGGACTGCAGTTCGGATAACATCTTGTGCCACTTCCATAGACTCTCTTCGGAATCAATAAATGAAATTCACTCCATCACTTCTTGCTTTTCTTTTCAGTTGAATCCGTGAATGTCTCGATTCCCCGCAATAAGGAGATCAACAACGCATAGAATGGAACCGCACCTCCGCCGTCCTTCGATTTTAATCTTTAACCCCGACGCTCTTGGGCAGCATTTGACTTGAAAAGGGTCGAGAATTCGCGTTAAGGCCGCTTGTTTCGCGGAAAATAAATAATTTGAAAAATCGTTTCCTAGTCATAATTGCATGTATCGCTTGAAATAATTAGTAAACAAAAATTATTTTCATTATCGACGATAATTTATGTCTAAATATCTTTGTGGATAATGAAAATATTTTTCATTCGTTCATTTTTTGCAAGGAATACAAAAGATCATTGTTTAAGAAATGTTTTCCAAACTATTCGTTTTTTACTAAACAAACGCAGCTTAAATGAAAGGACAAACGTAGAACGTTGAGACCCGAGAGAACACAAAACCTAGTAACGTCTTTGTTCGACGCATTAATTGTAGATTTATGGAACCCGTATGGACCCATCTATAAGGCCGACCAGACCAATCATATATCTACAGCATAGACGCGAGCGATATCATATATATGCCTTTTCAATAGCGAATTTTTTGATTTGTAAGATGTAATTGGAAAATGCGACAGAAAATTCTCTTAAGTAAATACAATGTAACCATATAATAGCGGACATGAAGCTGCGAAAAAGTTGATAGATACACCCACAATTGTAAACCAAATTAGTCCCGATCGTGGTACAATCAAATCAAGGTGATCAATGGGCCAACAATGCAATAAAAGAGAAAAAAACAGGTTGTCGGCTACTGTCAGCTTGGTTAAGATAAATGGTTTTGTCCAATTCAATTAGGGATAATAATATAAATAGTCCTTAAATTTTGATTCAATTTGCAATACGAAACTTTATCTCAATGTACAATATGGCCCTTAAATTTTTAATTTATTCAATATTATTCATAATCTAGTTTATGAACTACATGAGAATGTTCAATATTGTCATTCCATTCATTCAAGTTCAAAAATAATATTGAATATTTTTATATAATTCATAAATTAAATTAAACACGTAACAAAATTTCATGAGGCATATCGGATAGTTTAAAAGTTCAGGAATAATGTCACACACTGAACTAAAATTTTGAGATCACGTCAAATAAATTAAAATTTTAAAAATTACATCATTATTGGATCAGAATTTAGAAATAATTCGTGTCATTTTCCCGCGTAGTTATCAAGCGCCAAGTGAGCTTGTTCGGGTTGGCTCGTGTATCAAGTGGCTCCTACCTCTTGCGAAGATCGAGGTTTTCTTCTGCCCTTATCAACGAGTAACCGCCACATTGATTGCTCGTCCATATTAGACAAACCTGAGGTATAAATGCGCGCCTCGTTTTGCTTCGTTAAAACTATCTGATTTCACTGCTGAGGCTGTCCCATTTCCTGAAGTTAAGGGTTCATGGTAGAATTGAGACTTGATCTAAAATTAAGAATTTTTTATGCGATAAAAAAAGTTTAGGATAGAATTGAGACATGATCTGAAATTTGAGATTTTTTATGAGATAAAAGTTAGAAATGGAACATGACCTGAAGTTTGAAATTTGAGATTTTTTTAGGTATTAGGCCCTTTTTTTTGCTTCTTGATTTTTTTCCAAAATTGATTTTGGACATACATTGTGCTCGGACACAAAAAATTTAACAAACGGATTTCTATTTTTAAACTGATTTTGAAAATAAAAGAATAGAATCAGTTACTATTTGCTAAGTAGCCAAACGCACCACGTTTCATTAACTCTCCAAAGCATTAAATTTTTTTTTTAGTCGGAGCATCACGAAAGGGTACGAAGCTTGACCTAAATCTGGAGAGACAGACCCACAAGAATCAAGACATCATCTTGACGTCAAAAAGGACTTTTTAGTTAATGTGTGAAATTTAGCAATCCTATAGCTGCGGCACTTAATTCACTCCATCGCTTCTTGCTTTAATATTGAGTTGAATCCATGAATGTCTCAATTCCCCAACGACGAGGACATCAAGAACACATACAATGGAAGCACGCCCACTTCGTTCTTCGATTCAAACCCCAGATCGAACGCTCTTGGGCAGCATTCGACTTGAATATGGAGGACCGAGAATTCACATCAAGGGTCCCTTTGATTGAAGGGGAAATTATTTTCCGACTTTTTTATGTTTGAATGATGGAAAATTAATCGATTTACAGAAAATGTTTTTAATGGACTAAAAATAAACTTAGATTTGGGAAAAACGACTCGTCATTCAGATAAAAAGGAAATCACTTTCCTTATACTACCAAACATATGAAAAATAGCCATTTTCTTTGAAAATGATTTATATGGATAGTATTTTCCTTTATCATCAAATTTTCAACGAAACAAGCACATCCAAAGGTTCTATTTGTTTCGTGGAAAATATGATGTTTTCAAAAAATATTTTCCAGGAAAATAACAATGTTTTATGGTAACCTGAAAATGAACTAGAAAATTTTTTACACCATTTGATAGGGAAAATCTAAAAATTACCAAAAAAATTCGATTTTTTCTTTTTTCTTTTACTTTTTTCTTTCTTTTCTTTCTTTTTCTTTTTCCTTCTTTCTTGACTGACAGCCGGCAAGCTTGAACTTGCCAATTTACTAGACTTGAGCTCAACAACCATTGGCCGAGGGAGAAGGAAAAAGAAAAAAGAAATTTTTGAATTTAAAAAATAATTAAAAATAGGAATTTCTTTTTAAGTATGTTCATGAGAACGAACATTTCCTTAATCAAGGACGACCCGAGCCCAAGTGCCAAGACCTGCACACAGCCTTTGTGGACCAAAGCGTGAGCGTTGGGGACCTAAACACGGCCTTTATGGGCCCAAGCTCAAGTGCCAAGGAATCTAGCACATGCACCAGGGTTTCAAGCTTGGCCTCGATGGACCCGGGCCTGGTCGCTAAAGACTTGGCCCTGAAGACCGAGACTTGGAAACTTTAGTGTTTTCGTGTCCAATAGTAGAGTTTCGAGTCTAAAAGTCAATAATTAGTTATATTTTGGAAAAAAATTTCCAACTTTTCAAAAAGGAAATTATTTTGGTGAATTTAAGCATATGTTTTCTGTTAATTAGGAAAACATTTTCCGTCGAATCATTTTCCTAAGCGAACCAAACGACAGAAAATTAGGAAAATGTTTTTTCCGAAAAATATTTTTTTGCAAAACTCTGTTTGTTTCGCGAAAAATTAATGATTTAAAAAATATTTTTCTAAAAATGATCGCTTGTCGATAATGAAAGTATTTTCCATCGACTGATCATGGAAAACACAAAACCTAGTTAGTAACCCACGTGTTTGATGCATCCATCATCGACCGGATCAATTTAACATGCACATGTTTGGTAAAATATCCAAAGAGCCTTCTATAGTTGGGCAACGGAGTTCAACAGGTACGTGGATAGTAATATTAACGAAGGAGATGTATCAGAAAATGCGACTTATGAGCTCATCAATGGGCAAGATTGGCCCCTGATAACACATTTGAGACTTAGAGAGAGCGATCATGCAGAGGGAATTGCAGTTGGAATGGTATTGTTGGGGAGATGGCGGCTAGAAAACCACTCGCATACTTTCCTAATTAGGAAGGTGCTTTTCTTTGCGGGACACGCTATGTAAAGTAGTATAACGACAGCAGCAATCGTATCCACCACCGTGCGAAAACCCATCCCGAACCGCAACCTCAAACTGAAGCCATCCTCGCGATGCTGTCGAAGCGTAAGTGTATCGGCAAACGCGAGGCGAAAACCTAACGAGCGACCGCCGGCCAGATTGGCCAGCGTGCATCTGAGTTGGCTCCTTGCTCTGCCGTGCCTGAAGGCGGTGATCTTGAGTGCATTTATTTGGTGATTCTTGATAGCAATGGTTGACACAGTGATCGCTATGAATACCATGACCAGTAATGTACAGTTCTTCTGGGTGATTCGTCCCACCATAATTAAGAAAAAGTACGAATTTTTTCGGTCCAACTGGCTGGGATGGAGAATTAAATAGGCGGTCGCTTCGCTTTAAGTGTTTTGTTCTTTTCTTCCTCTTCTTTTTCTTTTGTAATATGATTGTCTTGTATATCATATATCATACACGAAAAGATTGGGATGGGGCCAAATAATTCATCAATGATGATAAACATGGTGATTCTTGAATCATCTCGGGTGCATCATCCCTCATATGCACTATACGTCGATGCATATCTACTTATTGATTGGTCGTTCCAAACTATTATCTTATATCGAATTTGAATTTGGTCGAGAGATTGGATAATTTATCCCTACCAACAATGTGTATTGTCGATTACATTTCAAAGAAACGTAAGTCATTTAGCAATAGAACTGTAACGTACATAGAATATAGCACTTGTAATTACATCTGAAAAGCATAGATGGTCAATCTATGCTGTGTTTCTCCTGATCAAAACGAAATGATTCGCGAGGAGATTGGTTCTTTCTGTTACTTCCTCCCTCCCTGTAAAAAAGGTGATCTCTGTCTTCACCTGCTTTCTTCTCGGGAGAAGAAAGGCAGGGACACAAGTTAGCAGGCATTGATGAAATTGAAATCGAAATCGAAATGGAAGTGATGAAGTACTTTTCTTTTCTTTTTCCCTCATGTTCACGAGGAATATTTACGTGCATGCCCCCCCGAAGTAATGAGACGAAGATGAGCATCATTTCAAAGCCTCAAATTCCCTCTGAAATCTGATATTTACAGCCCAAAAGGAGAAATTTATCAGAGGGAAAGGACTCATGCCTTGTTACCATGCCTAACCACTACAAAGGCCTTTCGAGAGTCAATAAATAGCTAATTTTTTCCATGTTCACGTGAGGAAAAATAAAAGCCTAGGGACGAGAGTGCTCTCTCTCTCTTCCTCTCATTGTTGTGTTGTACTGCTGTGCTGTGCTGTGCTGTGACTCCTGCTTCTTCTTCTTCTCCTTCTTCTCCTTTCTATTCTTGTTGATTGAGAGGTTGTGCTACGTTGGAGAGTGCCCCATTCAAGATGGTGTCAAACTCTGGGAAGTCCCTTGGCTTACCCTCTCCTATGAACGTGGTTATCTTCGTTTCCCTCGCCCTCGTCGCTGCGCGCGGGGAGCTCACCGCCTCCGCGCGAGTCAACTGCAGCGCGGCATCCTTGCCGGCGGCGATCGTGTTCGGCGACTCGATCGTCGATCCTGGGAACAACAACTGCATAAACACAATAGTCAAGTGCAACTTCCCGCCATACGGGAGGGATTTCGCAGGAAGGAAGCCCACCGGAAGGTTTTGCAACGGGAGAATCCCCACGGACATGTTAGGTAATGCAATCATGCAAGTTTCAACTCCCATTTTGTTTGCACTAACTTCAATGACACTAGTCAAGAGCGCAAAATTGATTACTTGAGTTCATTTTATCATTTGATCTAACGAATGTTTTCACCTGCAGTAATAGCTGCATGACTTATGCCTTTTCCCACACCTTTAAACCCTTCTATGTTTATCTTTCAAGAGCTATCATAGATTAAATACAACTTCACGAGGTTTCATCGTGTAATTATATACAAAACATCCTATCATGTGATTTTTCTTTGTTATTTTATCCAAATTCAAAAGAACGCCGTACAAAAGAAATTGCAAGTTACAACACTTCAACGTTTACCACAGCAAACTGCATTCTAAACCAAGACATAACCTTCCATCGTATTGATTTGCACTACCAACGTTACTGACCCCAATTTTTGTGAATCTTGGAACAAAACTCTCCAGTCCAAGCATTTGGAATTAAAGAGTACTTGCCGGCTTATTTGGACCCGAGTCTCAAATTAGAAGACCTCCTCACCGGCGTAAGCTTCGCTTCCGGCGGATCCGGTTTTGATCCTCTCACCTCAAAAATCGTCGTAAGCTCTCACGCCTCTCTGTCGGCTCTTACTTTCGACAGTTCTTTCTTTGTTTTTGTTAACTAGGAATTTAAGGTTGTCTTAGGCTTGTGCGTTTGTATGTGTCAAAATACGTGAAAGAATAGTTGTTATGACACCAAGGAGTGTCAGTGTGTGTGCGTGCGCGCGCTGTATAAACACCAGGCTCCTTGCGAGTCGCTTGGAGCCTTGGGCTTTGGCTTAGTTCAACTCAATTTTTTGAATTCAAATGGAATCATCTGAAATTTCTTCTATGATATGATTATACCGATAGTCGGTCTTGTCACTATCGGATCAACTAGACCTGTTTAAGGAGTACGTGAAAAAGATTAAATCAGGCGCTGGAGAAAAGAAGGCATCAAACATCGTCACGAAGAGCCTCTACATAGTGGTGTGCGGGAGCGACGACATTGCAAACACATACTACTCAACTCCATTCAGGAGAGGGGAATACGACATACCGGCCTACACCGATCTTATGGTTAATTCAGCTTCAAGCTTCATTCAGGTAAGTCTCGGAAGAGGAACATTCTTATCTGCACGACGACAACAAAGAAACACCGAAAGACATAACATAGGACTAGAATTGCAAAACAAAACTGATTCTGAAGTACCAGTGAATGATTTGACAGGAGCTCTATGGATTAGGAGCAAGAAAAATTGGAGTCCTGAGTCTACCACCGATTGGATGTGTGCCCTCACAGAGAACCCATGATGGAGGATTAGGAAGAGCCTGTTCAGAGCCTGCCAATCAAGCAGCAACCCTATTCAACTCCAAGCTCTCCTCAGAAATAAACTCCCTCAACCAGAAGCTCCCTGGCGCTAATCTAATCTATATAGACATCTACTCTTCATTGCTCTCTATCATCCAAAACCCAAAGCAGCACGGTAATTTACTCCATTATATTCTCTGCGATATTTCGGCTTTCGCATTCAAATCTCTATCGTTATGCCGTTGGTCAGCCTCGTGTTTGGTCATGTCAATGTGTGTGCAGGATTTGAAGTGGCGAACAGAGGGTGCTGTGGTACCGGGAACATAGAAGTGAGCGTACTGTGTAACCACCTGGACGATTTCCAGACATGCCAAGATGACACAAAGTACGTCTTCTGGGACAGTTACCATCCAACTGAGAAGGCCTATAAGATCCTGGCGGATCAAGTGATCAGCAAGTATGGCGACAAGCTTATTTGAAACTGGTCGGTGTTATTAGCTGTTTACGGGTGAATTGGAATAGTAAGTACGCCACGAAGTTTCCATAAGGCCCCCCGGCTTCGTATTATAGATTGTAACGGTGGCAGTAGAAAATTGCAACCGTCTTTCAGCCATCTTTTTATTTTGTCCTCTCGACGAAAGTGTGAAACATTCAAGTCTTCAATAAAAAAAATTTCCGCTATTGAAACAATGATGGTACTTGAGGGAATGTTTCCTTCTTACCTTCATGCTGCGGCTTAGATGGGCACTTTGACGCTGAAGAGAATGTCTGAGATACCATCTTAAGGAATTCCATCAATTCCTCCTTACATGGTTGTCCTGGAGCTAAATTATCAATGTTTCATTGTCCGAAGCTGTCAGGTCATTGTTATAATTTATTTTTCGCATTAGTTGTTCGAACATAGAGAAAATTAAGTGATTTAGACTCAGGCTGCATTTGGAATTGGCTTTGCCAAGGGGCTTTGGGCATCCAAAGCCCCTTAAGCTAAAATTTGGTGTTTGGGAACAATTTTAGAAACACCCCTTCAGCAAAAGTGAGCCTTGTGAAGGCTGAAAGCCCAAGGCAGATCCTAGGCTACCTTGGGCTATCAGCTTTCTCGGCATGCAAGTCCTCGAATAATTAAAAAAAAAATTCTTTCAAAACTACTCTCATCTATTTTTTTGATTCTCCGGTTTTGGCCTTGTTTGTCACTGTTCATCATCTTCTTGGCTTACACCTCGGCCGACGTGGCTGTGAGAGGGTGGCAACTTGCCGAAGGGGGGCCGGAGTGGTCGTACAATCCAGCGATCGTCACTTGGGCTCGCACGATTGCCATGAGGAGCCACGTGACCTAGGCGAGGGCTGCCAACGACCCAAATCTACCGTCATCTAAGGTCGAACGACCTCATGCAACCCCCAGCGACCACCGACGAGGACCACCTGGGGTCATGCGACCCAAACAACCCTCGAGGGACACTGGCAGCCGCCTGCCCTTTGCTGGCTCTGGCGAAGGATTTCAACTTTTCTTTAATAAAAAATGAAAAAAGCAAGTATAATTTTTCCAAACACTATATTACCCAAAGTTACTTTACAATAGACTTTTAAGTTATAACTTACCAAACACAAATTGCATTTGAAAAGCTCCTTCAACTTAAAGTCTCTTGTATTTTCCTAAAGACTTTCCCCCAAAGTGTTCCCAAACGCAACCTCAAATCAGAACCCCAATGCCCCATATAAAAGAAGAAAAAGACTACTTTCTCAAGCCACTCCCGACGTAGCGCCAACGGAATATGCAGCAAATGAGCCAAAATGCTCTAATATTCTAATAGATGACAAAGACAGAGTTCCTGTGTTTAAGACAGGAAGGAATGATTGCCAATGACCACTTCTCTACATCCCACAATAGTTTATCCGGTCAAGTTCATAACAAGAGACACATCGACAGTTTAATTATTATAGCAGCTGGATTAAAAATGACAATGCTAGATTTCATATTAAAAAGTTCTGAGGAGACTAATAAAGACAGATTAGTCATTACAGAGCTTTCTAACCACAGCAGATTGGAAATTACTGGATAAGTCCAGGAAATTCTAGACAGGAAAAAAATTTGTATGCATACATATACAGCTATATATACAATTAGTGACAAGAATATCCATCCAATGACACATCAAATGATTGGATACTATTCCATAAAGGTCACACAATGCATTACTGGGAACAGAACATGAAAAGCCACGCGCACATTTGTAAGTGCAAATGCAAATCCAACCTCAACAGATACTGCTAAAAGAAAAAACTAATTCCTGCAGTATGTGTAAGTATATACTTCAAGAGCTGGCCATTCTTGTCAAGCACACAAGAATATACAATAACTAGTTCAAACCACCACATCCAGACAATTATCGTCTTAATATCAAGTACCGGTGGAGTTCATATCGCCGTAACACCTAATGCATCCAACAAAACTACAAAATTGCATCCAGCATCCTATCTAAGAACACCTAGAGGGAGGCAAAACAAAATATATACATATGATAACACCCAGTAACCAAAAGCCACAGGAAAGAATCAACGAAGTTTATTTTGAGCAACAGCCTGACATAACTCCTCCTCATAGAATAAGGCCCGATTTGATGCCAAGGACTTGCATAGAGGCTTCGTTAAAACTGATGGTACCATACATCTGGAAGGGAATGTTGATTCCTGGAAAAGAACAGCCGCAATCTGCCGCATCTCAGCCAACTTAATACGAGAAGGTGGCCGTGGACCCTGCCTCGGTGCTTTTGGAGTATGAGGACTGGGCATAAAAACACCCTTCCCATCACCCCTGGTGGAAGCATTCATGTTGAGTATGCATAAATAATATTCATGGTTTAACCAAGATAAAAATTAGGCACAATAGGATGAAAACCATGAGCTATACCTTTTAAAAGGCCAGTGTTCCGTTGGGCGAGGAGTCATAGCTCTTAACATTTCTTGTCGTGAGCGATCTGGTGTAGTGTAGTTGAAGTGAAACTGCCTTGCAATCAAGACCTATATAGGAATGATCAAAATGGGACCATCTGTCAAGCTATAGGTTCAATTTGATCCATGTAGACAGTAAGGAGACACAAAAACAGAGAGAGAGATTGACAGAGCACAAGACACTTACCGCCTTCCTAACCCTTTGAGAGACATGGAAAACTGCCCTTAGCTGGTCATGATGTAAGTGACAGAGTATTTTGACCTTAGAATTGAAAAAAAAAGGGATTAGGTTTTTAAGGGAATAAGCATTTACTTAGGGAAGCAAATGAGAAACAAAATAGGAAGAATCATCCAATCAAAAACAAGAGGGCAAAGCAAAACTGAACTTTATCCCCAAATATAAACAGACGAGACAAAAATATGAACTTCCGGCTGGAATTCTTATTGCCTTCACTCCTGCCGAAGTTAGTAGTCGCAAAACAACCAAAACAATATTAATCTTGTAAAAGCCTCTTGTCTAATGTCCACACCTAATTACAAGAGCTTTTTACAGTTGAACCTAGGCATGTGATTTTTTGGAGGGTCATTTCCAAACTTTAACTAGGAAGGGACAAAGTTCTAAAAATGGTTACACAGATTGCAATACAAACCCCCCAGCCCCAAGAAAACCCACAAAAGAAAAAGGGAAAAAAACAAGCTACTCGTGCACTTTACGTCCTTCTCTATATAGATCCTTACATATCACCAACCTTAAAATGCAAATATATCATCTTTATATGCACCATCTTCAAAGCATGTTAAATGCCAGATCTGTTAAAACAGGCAACACAAGCAAGGAACGTTTTTATTAAGCCCAAAAACAAATACCACAGCTCAAATCTGACTAGAGAATATGCTGAAAACGCAGACGTAACAACAAATAAAGGAAGCGAATCTCCATGAGATGAGAAGAAGATAGCAAACAATACCAGTACGTCTATGGGGAGAGCCTCAAGCCTGGATTCAGTTTTACAATCGTTGTCACGAGGTGTCTTCGGTGTCCACAGTAAGTTGTTTTGATTAACCAAATTTACAGGGGACAACAGAAGGGGGCTTTTGTCAACTGCTTTATCTTCAAGTATCACGTCATTCTCAGCCTTCTTAGCATCCAGAACAGCAACCCTTTTCTTCCCAATATCGGTACAGGACTTGGCTCCGGAGCCTCTACTGTATCGGAGCTGGGCCAGAGCCCCGGGTTTAAGATACTTCTTGCTTGAGCTCCGCAACCGCCTCTTCTGCCTCGAACCCTTCGTTTCCCTCTCTTTCGGCGATACTTTTCCCATTTCCACCGCCCGTATTACTTCCTCGCCTCAGTTCTTCCGCTGCTCCCCTTGAGAAAAATCCAATATCCACTTCAATTCCGCATCTTTACCAGTTTCTGAAGCAAAAGGCAAAATTTTTACTCTCACTCACGCTTTACGCACTGACATCGGAAGCGACACAAGAGTTCAAGCGAACAGATCACCACGACAGGAACGACAACAATCGCACGAGCAAATGCGCAAAGACACGAGCTATCTCTCCAAAGCTTCCCCGCAAATCGAGCAAACAGCTATCCCCAATCCTCTCATTTCTCGACATTCCCGAAACCACGGCGAAACCGCGAGTCGCGATGCCGCGGAAAAAAATCAACCCGAATAAAACTCGTCTATCGTGTATCAACAAATAAACCGTCGAAGGGCGGCAGAAACCGGCGGCGGCCATATCTCACCGGAAATCGCAATTGAGCTATCCAGAAGCCACACGCATCTAAATCCGCCACGAAAAGTCTTACCTCATCTTGGAGAGCTTCGAGGCGCGAAAACCCTAGAAACCGATGCTGCACGAGCTAAAACCAAGACGAAATCTGCATACAGGAAGCCCCGGACAGGTTCGATCGAGAGAGAGAGAATCTGCGGAGAAGAGAGAGAGGGAGGGGGAGAGAGGGAAGGAAGGAATGAAGCAAAACTAGGGTTCGATCCTGTATTTGAATCGGGCGAATTTTGCCCGCCAAATTTTTACAAGCAACAGTTGCCCGGCGAATTTTTCCCCCTTTTTCCTTTTTTTTTTTTTGAAAAGAAGGGGGTAAAAAAAAAAAATCCTCCCTAGAGATTGACGTTCCCGGGTGGGGGCGGCTCGCGTGGCGCGATCCCATTGGCCGAGGTCCGCTGCCCCCGCGGTGCTCCGGTGGGGCCCAGCCAGGCGCTTTCAAAACCGTGGCGCGACGACGGGCCACATCAGACGGCGGCGATTGCGTGATTTTAGATTGTGAGCTGGATTTTCGCGTGTATTCATTTAATTACCCGGTTGTCCGCTCTTGATTTGATTTTTTTGTTTGACATGAAGCATCTCCTAAACAAAATTATCGAAAAGTTATAACTTTTTAAATTATTTTTTGGACAAATACCGCGTAAAATTTGGAACTATACTCACTGTAACATGAATACTCCCAACTTTTTATAACCTTTATTTCAATTTCATCGGGGATAAGTTTGGGTTTTTTTATGTTTCCGGTATTTGTTCATGGTGGGCAAGTCTGGGATTTCAAAGACACAAAAAGAAGTTCGCAATGTCAGTGTCGCAGTATGTATAGATTTGTGTTTTTTAATAGTATTAATGCTTAGTTTTTTTTAAAGGTGAAAAGTTGGAGAAAAAAAATACATTCTTGAATAGTAAAGGGACCTAATTTGAAAGAGGAAAATTGAAAAAACGGGTTTGAAGGGGGAGGGGCCGGAAAATCGAAATAAGCCGAGGCGGGAAATATTAAAATAATCAGGGAATTCTCGTGGTGGAGTGGGGTCGGGCCGGGGGGGGGCATTAAATGACGGATTCGGCCTTGTCACGAGCAATTAATAACGCCCGTGAACGGGGCTCCCCGCCCCCGAAGGGGAGGGTAAAGTCGGAAGACAGTTCGCGGGGCAGTTTGGGTAATTCGCAGAGCGGGTTAAGCCGGGAGGCGGGCGAAGGGGGGAGTCCCACGTGATGATGGTTCAATGCGTGAAAGGACGGATTAGGCCCTCCTTCTTTTATTTTGTTTTTTTTTTTTTGGGGGGTCAAAGATTAGGCCCCTGTTTAAACGCGCCCTTCAATGCGCGTGAATGGCGCGGCGTTCGCGACGCGATGGAGGGATCCGATGTATTTTTTACTTTTTTTCGCCATAAATTTTGCCAATTATGGAAGAATGAGTAGGAATTAATGGACACGAGGACCTCGGGTCGAATATGAAAGACCCCTACACTAATAATTGTTAATTAATGGCCGATGCATCTGTCTAATTACTCTAGTACAAAGAAAAAAGCTTCAGGCGGGCGTCAAAAACCGGTGCAACCGATCTCTCCGGCGAGAAGCTCGGCTTAAGCCCCCGTCTTTTGTGTTCGAACGTGAAATCTCCTTCCGCCTTGTTTATATTGAGTCTAGCTTCACCTCAGTTCGGTTTGAATGTGCTTTCTCTCGCTCGATGCCTTTAAAACTATATAAAGCAGTCCGACGAAACTTTCGATGAACTTGCCCGTTCTATGTTATTGGGAGTTGGGGTGAAAAGAGATAAGAGGCCTATGAAAGATATAGAGAGGATGCGCAAGTCTTCTTTCTTTCTTAATTACACAAAAAACAAATGCTGGGCAATTCATTATTTTAAAGTAAATCATCCCCTACCGAGGATTAGTGAGTTATCACTCTTCCAGTGAGTATAAGAGCTCGATTCCGAGAATTAGTTCAGTCCGACTCGGATCGATTCGTATTTTCCAATATCTTATTGATTCATATTTGCAATTGCTCCTTTGGTGGTACTTATTTGGGAGTTATAATAATAACTGCGCACCTATGCCTTTTAATCACGCGAAAAGCATATATCTTCACCGAACAAATCTATTGATTTCGACCGTTCTTTGACCACTTTTTTGCATTTTTAGTCATTTTCATTGATGGTCACGAGGTCAAAATGCCCGTAAGAAAAGGTGAAGCTAAAGCCATCATGAGTCGAGTCTAGTGAAGATTGATTCCTCCCCAAAAGAGACCCGCTTGCACCATTTACTGCCCGGGGGATAGAGGAGGTAGTTTATGCGATCGATATACCCCGTTACAGTTGGGTGCATACACATATGACACTAAGTAGGATGAGATTCATAACACGCAGGTAACGTTGATCGATCAATTACATCATGTCGTTGCCGCCACGTGAGATATAAGATATCAAATCGGACAGATCAAGCGGCTATGGTTTCAACATTTTATAGGATAGGGTGCTCTGTACAGTACCAAAAACGCATATGTAAGGTTGCCCGTATGAAACTCTCTTTACGCTGGCAATGTTTGCTCTACTTTTTTCAAAAGAAAGATGCGATGGGTTTTCAGATAATCTCGCGAGTAATGGCCGTGGTCGATAATCGGGCCAAAGAGATTTTTATTCTATCTTTACTGTTGAATCAACCCTAATCCCATACGTATATGATCGATATCTACGTCTATTTCTGTCCCTCCTAAGCACGGGGGAAAGATTGTTTTCGTGATAGCAACTAGCTAGCGACGTCCGAAGACCGACGACAAAGCCCATGGGCCGCAATACCCTAATCGGGCCCGTGGTTGACGTGGGCTTTTTATGGCCCATGGGTCCAAAGAGCAGTATTCGAGCTACCCTCAACGTAGCTCCGACTTCAACCTCCTCTTAACATTGAATTTTTTATTCCCATATCGTGACATAGTAGATTGAAAAACTCAACAAGTACTGGCGAATTTATAGCAATAACGACACGTGGCGTGGATAAACATAAGGTTTACTTTCAAAGCGGATCGAAAGGACATTTTTTTGCAGCCTCATTTGATACCGATACTGGACCCTCTTGGAGAGATTATTGCAACGATAGCTAGCGACATCTCATGGTTCTCGTTATTCGCGGCGATTTTCAACTAGTAATTCGTAGAGCTGGACTCCATCGAAATCAAATTTTGTAGGGGACAATAAGCCAAATAGGACATCTAGCCGGTCTAGATCACCAATGACCGCTTATTGGTGCCCATGGCTTATTATGCCGCCATTGTACAGTGCATGGTCGTTGTTTTGGTCCCTCTTCGAAGCTAATTGCGTTCAAGTTTGATGCGATTCAGTTTCAGATTAATTAAGATTCAGATGTAAAATGAAATAGACAAATTCAGGGAAAGTTCCAAGTTCAAAACTCGGAATGAGCACGCACGTGAAACTTTTAGGAATAGATTGTTTTCGACATATCTAATCCATTCATAAAAAAAAATCTCACGTGGTATTTAAGGAAAAATTTTCTATTAACGTTATTAGAGTTTCAGGACATTATGAGAAAAAATTATTCAAATTTAAATGTGAATATTTGATTTAATCGTGAAAATTTCAATCGATTCTTGTTATAAAATTAAGAGTTAATACCATGAAAAATCTCGAACTAGTATATCCGTGACAAATTTACTACAAACAAATTTTTTTACCACAAAAAAACCCAAAACCAATACACTCGCGATAATTTTACCTTTCATTAATTTCCTTTAAATTTTAATGTCAAATTTCTGAGTTGAATAATACGTGGCAATGAATGTACTAATTTAGGGTTTTATTCTCTATTTGTCACATGTGTATTGATTTGTAGTTTTTTATGTTATTAATCAAATTTAACAGATAAAAAATTTGTCACAAATGTATAAATTAGGATTTTTTGTGATAAATGAATTAGTTTAGGGTTAATTTGTCATATGTGCATCGATTTGAGATTTTTAATAATTAAAAAATTAATTTGAGATAAATTTGTTACAAATGCGATCGTCGGGGCTTTTGTAGCATTAATCCTAAAATAAAAGTAAATAGAAGGAGCGACAGACATTCCGAGATCACGCGACGGTTAAAAAAAGAAAAAAAAGGGAAAAAGTCCCCCCCGCGAGGAAAAAGGAAAAAAGAAATAAGAAAAAGAAGCGTCACACGTGTCGATTCTCGATTGCTGCACGGGCCGTGTCCCTCGCTCGTACAACTCGGTGGGGACCACCCTCGTGACCAGCGCCGAGACCGGATGTCCGTCTTGGACCCCCCCAGTCACCCGGGAGCCCCGAGCACCCCTCCACGACACGTGACTTCCTCCCAGTCCGAAACTACAATCGAATTTACGGTAATACCCCCAAGCCGGGGTAGATTGGTCGCGTGGTCGTCCTTCGTACTCAGGGTGAAAGTAAATTCCGGCCAAAAATACCATGCATCCTTCTATTGAAATTCAAGAGGGAGTCAGCAATCAGTTGCGTAAGAACAAAGCGATTTTTGCAATTTTTATTGCAATTGCCTTGTGCAATTGGTAGTTTTAAAAACTGATGTTGATTTGTTTTTAAGGTTTCGTTCGTTTCTCAAAAAAATGAATGACTCGAAAAAATATACATATTTTAAAAGCGATATCTTGTATTTTGAAAAATATTTAGGTAATAATTTAGGAAAATGATTGATTATTTTAAGTAATCATATCTAGGAAATATATTTTCAAAATAATCTATTTTTTGCGAAATGAAACCTAAACATGCTTAAAAATCATTTTATGGAACACATTGAGAGAGTATATATGTTTATCGCAAAGGATGAGTCAAAGATCCCCGCTACAAATTTAAGTAGAGTGAAAAAAGATCCACACTACAAACTAACCCGCATTCTTTTCACTTGGGAAGAAGCTGTCAAATTTAATTGTCTTCGCGCTTGAAAGATAAACAAGAATTCCGTTATTTTCTAATTCACGAGTGATTGGCATCTAAATAAACGGGTTTAAATTACATTACTTGAGCCGTGATTAGCGACTATAAGTGATTAGCTCAATTTCTATCACAGCATCAGGGAAAATAACTTTAGAAATCTCCTTATCCTATGATTTAATAAACGAGAATTTTATCGTCTCAATTCACCTTAAGTCGTTCATGTAAAATTTATTATTTTTGTACCTTTCGATAGCACAAGGAAAAATGACACAAACAGTCCATGAATTTTTGCTTAATATGTTCTTTAAATGTTTTAATTTGTTCAGTGTAGTTAATGAATTTTAACTCAATGTACAATGTCATCTCTAACTTTTAATTTGTTCAATATCGAACCTAAACTTTGGTGTATGTTGAATTTAGTCCATAAAGTATGTAAAAATGTTCATTGTAATCATTCAATTAATTCAAGTTCAATGACTATATTGAATATCTACAAAAAGGCTAATAATCACATTGAACAAATTAAAATTTCAGGGATCACATTAAACATTAAGCTAAAGTTCATATATTATATTTAATAAATTAAAAGTTGAGAGATTATATTATATATTGAACTAAAATTTATAAACTATTTGTGTCATTACCCAATAAGGTAACGATGTGGGGAGGGCACGAGTGTAATTATCGTATGCGGACGTTAGCAACGAGGTAATTTTAGCACGAGCGGGGACAAGGTCCCCGTTGCCACGGTGGCGACGGGTGCGTGTCCCCGTGCGCCACCACCTGCAAAAGCCGAGGAAGACGACGAAGACGAAGACCGAAACCGCAGAGGCCAAACAGCAAACTCCCTTCCACCGACGCAGTAGCAAGCCACCCAGAAATCGACACTTGCTCGCGTCCCTCTCTGCCTTCCACTTCGTGCATCCCCCCCCCCAACGTGCGTGCGCACATTCACGACGGGCAGAAGCCTTTGCTGCGGCGGCGGCGGCGGAGGGAGGAGAAGAAACGTCTGCCAGGCTCTGAAACCAATGCTTATCCGACCTCTCCTCCTCCTCCTTCTTCTTCTCGTTCCTCCATGTCGCTTGTGTTCGGTTATTCCCGCCGTGAGCACCGCCTCGTAGCTGCGACCTCCCTCCGCGCATTTATCTCGCTGGGGCGGCCGAGATCTGGGGGGGCGGGATCCCATTTCGCCGAGTTTCTTCACAGGAAGACAAGTTAATGGCTGAGCCGCCGTGTCTCTCGAAGTGCCGTGGGATTTCTAGTCGATAAGCGCGAGCTGCGGCGAGTTACGGCGGCTGTAGTGGCGGTCGTGGAGATCAGTTCGAAATTCGCGGCGGTTTCAGCGGAGGAGGTGGTATGTTTTGTCTTTTATTTTTGTTTTTTTGGTATTTTTTCAACTGCCTGCTTGGTGTCCGAGAGACAAGCTAATCAGCCATCATCCCTTTGTTCATTTCCTTCTTCCTTTGTCCGCCTTTAAGTTACGTCGTTGAAAAGTTGGTCAATGAGCTTGCTCATTGTTCTTCCAAAGCTCCACAGTCTCATTTCGCTTTCTGAACTTTTCATACTTTGGCAGTCGATTGGAACTTCAACCTCTGGAGATTTCCTTGCTCGATATGGGGAGCATCATGTGCGGCATTGTGGTCTCTCCGCGATCTAAATGCGTGGATGGGTGCGATGAGTGATGGCACTGGATTGCCGAAAGTATGTTCTACGAAGGCAGTGTAACTTGTTTCACGGTTGTTAGTATGTTGCTGGAGTCATAGGGTGAGAGCTGGTGTAGTAGTAGGCTTAGCCGGGTTCGAGGGGGGCGAAGATGGCGTTCTCGTGGGATCTTTTCGGGGAGGCCGCTAGCGTAGCCCAACTCACGGGACTCGACGCGACTCGGCTAATTGGAATGATAGTGCAAGCGGCAAATACGGCGCGGTTGCACAAGAGGAACTGTCGGCAATTCGCTCAGCATTTGAAGCTGATCGGTAACTTGTTGCAACAACTAAAGATATCGGAGCTGAAGAAGTACCCCGAGACGAGGGACCCTTTGGAGCAACTTGAGGATGCTCTCAGAAGGTCCTACATTCTGGTCAACAGCTGCCAGGAACGGAGTTACTTCTATTTGCTGGCTATGGGGTGGAACATCGTTTATCACTTTAGGCGAGCCCAGAATGAGATTGATCAATACTTGAAAATCATCCCTCTTATCACCCTTGTCGACAATGCTAGAGTTCGGGTACGGATTTCTCTCTCTTTTTGTGTCGGCTGTGCAGTGCAAATGCTAAACATTTCGCGTTTCTTGACATCACATTGACATTGAACTTATCATTCAAAACTTGGTGGAAATATTGAATATAAGCAGCACCAGCAACGAACTGTCTTATGAAAATTTTATCAAACTGAAACGTTGGTTGATTGCATATACATGGTCTTTCCCTCATAGATAATTGCTCTAAGTTGAAAGAATAATATATTAGCAATATACAGGAGAGAATGGAAGCTATCGAGAAGGATCAACATGAGTACTCACTAGATGAAGATGACAGGAAGGTGCAGGATATAATCCTGCAACGAGAACCATCAAAGCATGACACCATGGTGTTGAAAAAATCTCTTTTCTGTTCGTACCCCAATCTTGGATTTGGTGAGGCGCTACGAAAGGAAAATGAGAAGCTTCAGCTGGAACTACAACGGTCTCAGGCTACTTTGGATGTGAGCCAGTGCGAAGTAATTCAACGTTTGATCAATGTCACGGAAACTGTTACAATGAATATGGTGTCAGAGAATGATTCCCCTAAAAAAGGATCCAAAGGAGTTATGAACAGTGCTTCATATGCTAATAATGAAAAGAGTCATCCTTCAGATGAAAGCTGTTCTAAGAAAAGTGATTCTTCTACAACTACGAGGTAGTTTCTGCTTGAATTCAGCTGAAGTTGAATAAGTTTGTTAAATATGTTGGCTGGTATTATTTATGTTGCGAAAATATATTTCATATTGTTGCTAGAGTTGATGAGACCCCAACTCAAATGTGATGATTATCATTCTAGGCACAGCTTACTGTGAGTGAAACTAGCGGCAGAAAGTAGACATATTCACAGAATAATGAAGGATCTTTCCTTGTCTTGTTTTTCAAACCATGTCAGCTTGGTTTCGACTGATGATGTATAGGCTCCTAGGATGGATGCTTTTTACTCTTCAAAAGATAGAGTAAACTAAATAAAATAAGGGGAAAGTTTAGGCTTATTTTTGTAATTTTGTTTGTTCCAGAAAAGTTGCTTAGTATTTTAGGTGGCTTTTGTTATTCTGATTTTCTAAGGAAAAATCACCCTGTATTATACTTTGTGTGAGACTAAGACGGTGCCTTGATTGACTATAACTCATAGAAGTGTAGGATGCAGAAGAGCTATAGTACGTGCATGTGTAGATGTCACAGAGACCGCATGCTTCCCTTATGTCTTTCCCTGGAGGTAGATGCATCAGCAGATTAGCTTTTTCTGTCATGTGTTATGGTTAGTGTGCTGTCACTTAAAGAGATGTGATTATATCGATTTTATTAAAATTCTCTTCCGAGTGTCATCCGTCCTCTGTAGTTTGGGCCATGCTCTAAAACCTGATTCCTATTTTTTTGTACAGAAAAGGGCCTGCTATCTTGTCTGGCCATGAAGCATTGTCAGTTAGAGGTTTGCATCAACATGAAGAATGGCATGCTGACTTGCTTGGCTGTTGTTCAGAACCACTTCTGTGTATGTTTTCTGATGCCATTAAACCCTTCTTTGGAGTTATATAAAATGAAAATGATGCATAGCAATTTTCAAGAAATGATTCAGTTTATCAATTTACATCTATCTGTGCCTCTTTGGTGGTGGATTATGATTAATCACATGGAAGACTATTAATTATGGTGAAGTCGGTCTCACTAGTCCATTGCCCTGAAGAAAAAAAAAATCCATGATTCTATCTTGTTACTGTTCCTTTTAATGTCTATTATAGCTCAGTTAGTGGTCAATCGAGAGGAATAGTTGAAGTGTGATTCTCTAATAAAAAGGTGGTAATTGGGCATATGATTCCTTTGCACAAAAGTCGGACATGCCATTAAAAAGATATTCCTTTGACCAATGAGTTTAATATGAGGAGACTGTTAGAGAGGACTGAGGAGATATTGTGCACAGTAGCATAAGATAGGTGAGAAGGCTTTGAAGATGGCCATTGGTAGATCATTTAACTGTGAAATCGGAAAGGCAGAAGAGACAAGTTTAAAGAGTGCAACATGTAAGTTGCAGCGAGTCTTTGTACTTTAGTCAGCTTGGCGTGACAGATAGATGGAGTGGGAGGCCACTATTAACTAATGTTATATGTGTATTAGGATATTGGAGCTCAACATATTTGTTTAACTGATCACTGACGAGAGAATCAATAATCAATAGCTCTATGAATTGTGGTTAGCATGATTAAAAAATTGGCACAGTGGAGCAGCTTTATGTGCGCACGAAACATGTGAATTTGGTATGCTTGTGTCGCTACTGGGCATCACCTAGAATGTCTTTGTATCGACCGTTGCAAATCTGTCGTAAGGCATGAGAGGACAATGTTTTGCCGCATGGTACGGTGCATCTGTCTTACTGAACAAAGTTCTGCTATTCAAAACGCAATCCTATTGGTATAAATGAACTCCTAAGCCACTCGTTCGGTTTGCAGGTGTTAAAACACTCTTCTTCCCTTGTGGGACATTTTCAAGGGTTGCTACTGTGGCTTCTAACAGGCACATATGTAAGAAACTTCACATTCTTTTTTCTGATGATCTTTTTATTTATTATTATGTAATAGCCAGTAGTTTCTTGGTTAATTCAGTCATCCTGACTTTTCAATGTTCTTGTCACTGAATAACTAGCTGAAAATGTAATTGTGTCATCACTATGGGACAAATCTGCATTTGAATGCATGCCTTCTTATGATCTAAATTTCAACTGCTACTACTTGAATAAATGAGTGCTTTGTCTTTGGAAGTCTACCTGGGTTCGATGCTCTAAAATACTTACAAGAAATTTTCATTACATGGTCATCAGCCTCGGCAGAAGCATGTAATGAGTTGATGGCTTACTCATTGGTATTATCATGCTGTTGCTATACTTGCTGTGTCAGGAGGAGGCTTCGCATGGTTTTGAACATCAAGGTAATAGGACTGGCTAGCTACACATTTTTTTGTTCGAGTAACAGTGTGTCAATTTCACAATCACTCTATCTTTTGTCCCTGCCGCTATTCCTTCCCTGAAAAGAAATGACAACTTGAAGTCTTACCCTGTTCTAAATTTGGAATCAGACCACTGGGGCCTGCTATGCTAAGTCCCAAACTTCAGCTCATCCAAGCAGATAATTTCAGCTGATCCCCTCGTCATCCCGTTTAACTGGAGAGGAGGGAACAATAAGCATTCTGAAACAAAGATTTTTTTTACAACTTCAATTATGGGAGTTAAAAGTGTGAATGTGTGAGGAATTGGCTAGGGATGGCAGCCAGAAAATAGCCACAATATCAGCATTCTTGTCGGAAACACTTATTTTTCCTTAAAATTGAAATTATTTGATACCAGGTGAACTTCTGAATGACTTTAGTGAATATGAAACTCGGGATAACATACTCAAATGCAGAGTTAGTTTGTGTTGTTTGTATATTGCATAAAAAATGTACAAGCTAGGTTCGTCAGGGAACTGACAACCCTACCCACCACCTTGTTACACTGTGCAGGGTGAGGTACATGGATCGTCTTACTATATTATGGTTTGTTTGTTTTTCAAATCCTCAATAAGAATATTGGCATTTTAGTTATAGTATCCTTTCATATACTCTTAGGTCTTCTCTTAGCTCTTTTAACTAGCACCGTCTTGACAGAAAAAGTGACGTTCAAACAAAGAGCGCTCTGCTCTATTTATTGTTCTTCCTATGACCCTTTTTCTTTTTAACCTGTACTGCAGGGAGGATGGTTTGATGATTTCCTTTCCCATTTGTTGTGCTGTTGTTGTGCCCTTGTACAAGAATGGCGGGAAGTGGATATACGTGGGGTAAAAGGTAAACCTTTCAAACTCTAGCATTAAAATCGACCTATCCAATTCTTTTATGCCTGGACAGCACTTCATGATGCTGGATCCCTGGACATGTTATGGTTGACCTGCCGATGCTTTTAGAACGGCAGTTTGTTTTTTCTTGGACATGCGATTCACTTGAACAAAAACACCTTGTAGGTCCAGTGGAGGCTGAAACCAGTGCTCCACCCTTGCAGTACATGCAATCTTGAAGTGGAAGGAGGAAACGACTGTATATTAATCAGAAGTTTGATTACAATATAGTCTTAATATACACGTAGAGAGGTAATGTTTGCTTCCTTTGTTTCTTCTTAGTTCTTATGGTGCCTAATGTAGGGTGAGCCTGCTCTGCCTAAGATAGCCTGAGTAGCAGTATCTCTTAATCTTTCCAGGATCTGTTTTACCTTTGTTACCTTGGCCGTTCTCTTGTTACAGTTATGAATAGATCCAGAAACCTGTTCATATATTGATAGTGATCGGTTGCTCTTATGTTCTTCGGACAACTGTTTCTCCTCAACAATGCCCGCGTTTTCCGTGTAAAAGACTCTCCTACTTTCTGGTGGTTTATACTGCTATTTTTTCCGCCCTGCACGGTTTTAATTGTGGCCGAACAATCATCTGTTCTCTCATTTGGCCCACGGTAAGGAATTATATTGCTCGTTCGATATTCATATGCTACGATTCACACTTTCTTCTCTCTCGCTCGAAGCTTGGTTCCAGCATCACACGTGCATTCTATTTAGCCATTATAGTAGCACGGACCGTCGCGGGAAGAATGAGTTACCAATGGTATTTGGACGCCATAACAACACGGAAATGCACTCATGTGTTCCATATGACCACCTAAATACTGATGTTTATGTTGTACATACAACCGGTGTGAAATTTGTTTCAAGCAAGTTGTTGGGACATTTGAGTTCAGAACAAACCTAAAAGTTAGCGTTAATAATAAGACACCATTGGTAATCCAAACTATATATGAGCCTGATAAGAAAATGAAAACCCTCATTTAATTGCATATATATATATATATATATATATATATATCTGTGTATATTATTTGTGTTTTTGTTACACCTTCATATGAGACAAAATTTATGGGGGAAAATGACATGAATGGTCTTTGAATTCGAGTCCAGGACCTTAGGTCTAATATATATTGTCGTCCCTAGATATAAAATTTGTTCAATGTGATCTCTAAATTATCAATAAATATTTAATGCAATTTCTAGACTTTATGAAAATGTTCAATGACATTATTGCGTTAATGCAAGTTAACAGAATTTGTCGATGTGGATTTCAATTCATTAAGTTTGAATGATAGTTAACAAAAACAAGGTTACGCTTGGATTATCCAAGTAAAATATTAATCTCATAGAATATAATAATTGATGTCATCGAATAATGATCGGTATGTTACCGCTCTAATTTCTTTTTCCTTTTCTAAATTAGATGGATAAAAAGATGGACGTGATTCACGTAATCAAATAATGTTTAGTGTGTTGTTCAAGCAAACGGAAGCACTTTAATAAATATTGACTAAAAGTTTATAGATTACATTGAACAAATTAAACATTTAGAGATAGTGTTGCGTATTGAATTAAAAATTCATGGACTATTCGTGTCATTTTCCTAATTCATGGACTCACAACTTCCGTGCCGTGCTTATGGGTCTCGCTGCTCATTCGTCCCATCTTTCCGCTTTCCTCTCTCTCCGCCAAACGGATGGAATTTAAAAAAAAACCCACGATTTGCACATTAACTTTAATTTTCGAATTCATATCAATCAATCTAAGCCACGAGAGAAATGTTTACAAATTAAATTATCGCTGAAAAGCTTCTTTCTTTCTTTTGTCTTTTTCGAAAAATTATTGAAAAGTCAAAAGTAAATGCACGTTAGTCGGTTGCTGACGTGAGGGAGGGTGATGATTTGATTGGCCTAATACTAGAAAAAACTTCAAACTTTAACATTTATCTCATTTCTACCTTTTGTCTCATAAAAAATTTTCAATTTTAGGTCATGTTCTAATTTTACCCTAAATTTTTTTTATTCCATAAAAAATCCTTAACTTTAGGTCTTGTTTCAATTTTACCCTAACCTTTTTTTTGGCCCATGAAAAACATCAAAATTTTGGTCTTATCCCAATTTTACCGCTCAGTCTCAATTTTATTGTAAAATTTTTCCAGTTTCATAAAAAATCACAAAATTTTACTTGAGTAACAAATCTGACTCTATTAACCCTACGTCCAAAATTTCTCATTGACAATCAAGAGATAGAAATCTCTCAAGCAAGTGTTGTTCGAGTGTCACAAGCACTCTTCGACCGCAAGAGATGGAACATTCCTTAGCATGAGAGGTCGATAAGCGCAAAATCTCGAGGGCAATTTTGACAGAAGGTTAATGGAGATCTTTATGAAACAAAAAAATTACAGTGAAATTGAAACTTGAACTAAAGTTGAAATTTTTTTACGAGATAAAAAAAGTTTAAGGTAAAATTGATACTGAACCTAAAGTTGATGGTTTTTTATGAGACAAAAAAAAGTTTATGGTAGAATTAAGACTGGACCCTAAAGTTGAGGGTTTTTTATAAGAAAAAAAAAGTTTAAGGTAGAATTGAGACATGACCTAAAGTTTGAAGTGGGCATGGCCGAGTTGGTGGGCGCTTTCCTTCCCTCCCTAGAGGTTCTGGGTTCGAATTCTCGCTCGGTTCCGTAATTTAAGTAGGGGGCCCTGGCAGTAGGTTGTTAGGCTAATCTCCCCCGAGGTATAGGCACCTCGATTACCCGTGCGGGCTCGTCCCCGAAGAATGACGGCGGATCTTTGGTTACCAAAAAAAAAAGGTAGAAATGGGACAAAAATTAAAATTCGAGGTTTTTTTGGGTATTAGGTCTGATTTGATCGGACATTGTCGGGGCATCTTTGGCTCTAGACCATGTGGAATAACATCCTACATGTCGAAATTGCAGTTTGAGACTTAAACTTTAAGTGGACAATTTCGTTTCCGACCACAAAAAAAAGTAGACAGTTTTGTGAGTGAAAACTTGAAAAAGGGAAGCTTTTTTTTTTTTATGTTATCTTTCTAGCATGCACATTGAAACAGTAGCGGATGCCAGGGATTTGAATATGAATTTTGACTTAGGAGAGATTTTGTAAAAATTTGATATTCATCTCGATTCTTTGATTAACAATTATGTCCATTCAGTTTTGAATTAGAATTAGAAGTAAGATACTTTTATAGCGGGCATGTCATGATAAAATTCAAGTCTTCGATAAAATTTAAGACCTAAAAGATACCGATATATTTGCTTTAGCAAGAATGACTGATGTGTTTTGCACATCTCTTTTCATATTCACGTGGTACAATACCAGGTGTTTTGTACTAAATTTAAGTCAAATTTGCAAATAGAATGAGAAATCTATAAGTAAAGTCAAATGGAAAAAAGACCCGTTTTAAAGTTTATCAATATTTGTGTGATGGGTTTTTGATGAAATTGATCGAACGCAGTTATTGCCAAGGAACGCATGCAGAAGTATAAGTCCTCCCATACACGGGCATGTGCCTCTAAAACTTAGTCTTTTAAAACCACTAATGCCAGGGTAAATAGAAAGAAAGGCTCGTTCTGCCATTGCGGAGCGCCACGTGTCAATGGGGCGAGCCTTTCAGGGCCACGTGTGGGCTTTCGAAACCAACACCGACGCCTAGGAGTAATCATTTTCAGGGCGAATGAGTTATAGACTTAGAACTTAAAACCTACCGTGTCAAGATCGATTTTTCGGCTTTTGGGATAGCAAACCGATCATGTTGCTGCAAAACAATAAATCAAGCAAAGCCAGAATATCATCCGTTTCGTGGATATATAGGTAAAATGTATATCTTATGTCGCAGTATAATTTTAATAAATCGGCATGTATTTGAAACTTTACTTTGTTATTGCCTAATTGAACATGATCATAAATACTTATTGCTATGCGTCGAATAGTTAAATATTTTCACTTTGTAATAGATAAAGTGGATACAAAATAAAATTCTTAGTATGGAGTATTAATTCACCATCTTAGAGAATTAATGCAATGACCCTACCATTTAAATGCTTAATATTTTAACGGAAACACTACACTTAAAAAAAAATAAATTGATGTCGAAATAATTTAAGCTAGCTGAAAATTGTTTTGCATAGAAATCTATAGGGATAATGATACAAATAATCCTCGAACTTTGGGCCGGTGTACAATGTGATCCCTGAATTTTTATTTTGTTCAATGTGGTCTCTAAATTTTTAATTTGTTCAATATGATCCATAGACTTTTAGTACATATTCAACGCAGCCTCTAAACTACATGAAACTATTTAATGTAATCTTTCGATTAATTTAAGATCAAGGACAATAATAAATATTTTCATATAATTCAGGGACTAAATCGAATATGTACCAAAAAGGTAAGGATTATACTATATATTAAGTTAAAATTCAGAGATCACATTAAATAGATTAAAATTTTGAAGGGTTACCTTGCACGTTGAATCAAAGTCTGATTTAAAATCTTATATAAGATACAGAAGAATAGGGTGATATAGGTTTTTTCTTTTTGGTCAAAGGGTGATGGGTTGAATAGTGAAATTGTAGTCAATAAATTTGGGCCCGTGCACAGCGTGGCTTCTCGAGTGGCGAACGACTCGGCACGTGTGACTAGTCCCAGTCGCGTGCTCCGAAGTCCGAAGAGATTTTATCTCCGAAATAGCAAAAAAACAAAACAAATAAAAAAAAAGCCTTTTCCCCAGAAACAAAATAGAGGTCAATCCCCAATCTCTTTTCTCTATCTCTCTCTTCTCTCTCTCTCTCTCTCTATCCGAACGGCGAAATCGGTAGCTAGGGTTTGCCGATCCCGATCCCGATCCGTGCGACCGCCACCACCACCGCCCATCGCCGACGCGAATCCGCACCGGTAGCCCCCGGGAGCCCCCGAAGCACCATGTCATCGGCGAGGAAGATCACCCTCCGGAGCTCCGACGGCGAGTCCTTCGAGGTCGACGAGGCGGTGGCCGTCGAGTCGCAGACCATCAAGCACATGATCGAGGACGACTGCGCCGACAGCGGGATCCCCCTCCCCAACGTGACCAGCCGGATCCTGGCCAAGGTCATCGAGTACTGCAAGAAGCACGTGGAGTCCGCCAAGTCCGAGGACCGCACCACCGAGGAGGACCTCAAGGCCTGGGACGCCGAGTTCGTCAAGGTCGACCAGGCCACGCTCTTCGATCTCATCCTGGTCAGTCGATCGATCCTTCCGTTCGCTCGAGCGGCTTGCTCAGTTTTTGTTGCCCGTGTAGAGTAGTTTCGGATTTCGAGGTAGGGTTGACCGTAGTGCGGCGATTACCCCTTCAGCCCTAGTGGCTGGTTCGTATCGGTTTGGCTCGGAGGGGATAAATGTTAAAGCCTCGATAGAATTCCGGCGAATTCCGCTCCCTGACGGTATTCGCGGCAACACGCCCGGGATGTGCTGAGTACGCGCTGTGCTCGTCCTGTTATGTGATGATGATTCACATCTTTTTGTTGGATTTGATAGAATGTGCCGTTGCAGGTTTTTGGGAAGCAGGGAGTGTAAGCTTCGCCAAAGCATACCCGCTGTAAAATTACTGCTGTTATGTTTGAATTTGCGTCGTGGGTTGTCTGGCTAGCATTTAAGCTGTCGATTTTTGCTGAAGCAGTCGTTGGCTATTGGTCTCCGCAGAACGATGCCTGTGTTTGCTGATGCTAGGTTTGGTTTTCGAAGGTGTTCACGCACGGTTCTTTACTTAAAAGTGCTCTATGTCGGTAATGCGGTGTTGGTCACTGGACAGTGCCATGGTCCCATCAGGCAATTTTTATGCTTGCTTTTTTGGTGTTTCTATTGTTTTAATTTTCGATTAGAAATGCGTCTTCAGGTTTATGTTAGTTTGGTTTTACATATGCATTTGAATTATAGATCTCCTCTCTGTTGTATCTTTAAGTTGTTTTATACGTCACTATGTATTTGAATTAAACTAGGCGGTTTGAATGCCAAGTTGCCTCGGTTTTTGCCTCGAGGCAATAAGGGAACAGTTAACAGGAGGTCTCACTAGATTAGGTAGCAATAGTTTTGGTGTAATATATAATTGCTATATTGATTTTGGGGCAGTTTAAGGTGAAAGTAACAAAGTAATTGTTATCTACCGTTAACTGTGCCTTTATTGTGTGATTTTTGATAAGGTGTCTCAAAGACAAAATGATGGTGCAACCTGTGTGCTTTCTCCATGATGATGGTTAGGGCCTGCAAATTTTCTTATATTTACAGACAAGCAGGTTCTGGGAAGAGCTTCTTGTTATATTAACAAGGAACTGACCAAGTTCTCAATCTATTTGCCCCTGTCTATTCGAGATGTTGCCTCTAATGTTCTCAGGCACAAAGCAATCTCGTTCAGTTAGAGAAGTATCTTTGGTTGGTCTGTCCTGGTCTGTTACACAAAAAGCTCATCAGTCAGTCACTTTTCCTTCTTGCCCAATGGCTGATTAAATATAAATGTTTTAGAGTAGCATCTTTCTTTTGCCAATTGAAAATGGAGTTTTAAGCTTGGAACGGGATGGCCCTTTCTTTATATTGTCTGAAATTCCTTGGCCTCCAGTGGTGATCTTGGAAAAGTAATTGATTGCTGTTTTAAAAGTTTGGGAGTAACTCAGAAAATGTTCCAGAGTGATGTGGAGTTGGTTCCTAATTCTGGTAGATTTCATTCTTGATTCTAATGTTGAGTTATTAAAGCCTGGGTGTTTCACGGTTCAAATGTTGTCTAGATTAGCCACTTCATCGGCTTGATCTGAAAGCGTGGCTTTTTGTTAAACCAGGCTGCAAACTATCTGAACATCAAGGGCTTGCTGGATCTTACATGCCAGACCGTGGCAGACATGATCAAGGGGAAAACTCCAGAGGAGATTCGCAAGACTTTCAACATCAAGAATGACTTCACCCCTGAGGAAGAAGAAGATGTTCGCCGCGAGAATCAGTGGGCTTTCGAATGATAGGGCGTCTGTCTGTTAATCGGAATCTGCAGTTGGCCACTGTGTGTGTCTATCGGTTAAACGGAATCCGCATTTGTGCACTATGTTTTTTTTTTTTTGATCGAATTGTGCACTATGTTAAAACGTGCTATTATCTTTTTCAATGTGAATGCGTGAGAAATTAAACGTGTCCTTTGCTGGAGGAATGCGGTGGTATTTGTTCAGTTTATACCTGCTGTCGACCAACACACTGTTTATGTCTTCGTGACTATGATAAGTCTCGTTTATCGGCTCTGCTGTTCTTGTTAATTCTAGCACTTCCATGTTCAACGGACCCAATTGTCACCTCCTATTTGTCACTGACTGTGATCCTGACCCTATACGAAGCCTCGATCAAGGGAAAATTTCAAGCACGAGCCTAAAGTAAAGCTGATTTTTCAAAAGTATGATTGAAGTTGATATTGTCTCTAGCGAGGGTTTGAAATGACCAATTAATCTCAAATGAGAGCTCGTGCGCATTTTTGTTGAAGGCATTCTTTTTTCTTCTTTTTTTTCCCTTTTCCTTCTCTTTCTTTTTTACCCTCTATTACTTTATTCTCTTGCAATTGGTTGACGGCGGCCAAAACCCTCGGCTGACTTCCTCCGCGACCCCTCTCACGCCTTCGTCGAGGTCCACATCGGCGGCTGACTTCCTCCGCGAACCCTCTCACGCCTTCGTCGAGGTCCACATCGGCAAAGACATTGAGAAGTTGCTCTGTGCCTACGGCCTTTGCGTCACCAATGCGGTGGACCTGAGGTCCCTACCTGCGAGAGAGTTTGGGTCGGGAGGAACTGAGGAGCTGAGAAACACCGGGCTGAAGACACTGGTGAGAATGCAAAGTGGTCTTGACGAACCTACGGGACAACCATGGCTGACGAGTGTGCAAGTCCAGTACGATGGCGAGCAATGACAGCGACCAACAATTGGCTCCAATTTGCAATTTACAAATAGAGTGTATCGATCAAACTGATTCGTATCTAATTTTGACACAAATCCTTTGTTGTAATCGCCGTTCAACGATCTCTGAAATTTTGAATCTGTGGAGACGCATTTGATATCCTGGAAGTGATTTTTTTTTTTTCCAATCTTAGCAGTTGTTAATACCAAAGTGTACATATCAAGAATCCAGGTCCAGCTGAATAGTCTTTTGATATCTGACTGAGGTCTCTATGAACACTCAGGAGACTTTACGCATGCTTATCATGGCGGTGAGTCGTGAGTTGACTGGGAATAATTTTCCTACTTTTGTGCACTCTAAATGTGAAATTAATCCATGAATTTTTGGCTGACGAAGTTTAATAGAGGTGGAGTTGCATTTGAAGCTCAGCTCGGAGAAGTTGCAGGATCTGGGGCGGAAGCATGGGCCGTCTGAAGAGATGATCATCTAAGCCATCAAGATTATGAAGAAAAAGGTGCCTCCTCCAAAAGCATTGCTGCCAGCTCCATCCTCCTATGGAATAAGGATCTTCAAGTGAAGTAGTTCATGTGGATCTAGACAAATTTGGGAGCAGGGTCCTATTAAATTTCTGTAATCCAACGATGAATTGCACGTCGATGCAACTCAAATATGTACGAGTGTTGTGATCGCCGCCTTCTCAAATTGAATAAATCCATCAAGAGACCAGTAAAAGAATGATTCAACATATCATTACAGAACTTTAATTCCCCAGGCTTCACCAAAGGGCTTAGACAGATAGGATCCAAACTCGAGAATTTGCCTTGAATCAACATGGACATCTTCACCCTGAACGGAAAAACAATGCTATCCAACACCCTATCAACTTTGAGGTGCAACATTCTCATGGAGAGTTGCATTCCCCTCTCTCTCTCACTCCAACAAGGTAGTTAATAGATGAGTAATTTCCTCTTAAGCATATCTGCTATCTCTATGGAGAGAGATTGCGTTAGTAACCTCCATAGATTCTTCAATGACTGAGCGTGTGGATGCAATGACTGAACTTTGTGTTGACCATCCATGGCTGTTGAGGTATGCGTACTGAACCTGGACGCTGTCAGCCATGGGTTGTCCCACTGGCTCGTCGAGACTCGCTTTGGCTTCTCAATCTGCCTCTATATGACCTGCCTTGTCAGCATCTTCAGCCCGGCACTTCTCAGCTCCTCCCGACCCAGCTCCCTCGTGGCCAATGCCCTCTAGTCCACCATGTTGGCAATGCCAAGGACGTAGTCACGGCACTCTCTCGACATTTTCATCGATGCCAACCCCGATAAAGACGTGGCAGGGTCACAGAGGAAGTCAGCCAGGAGCTGGCCGTTGTCGGCCAGTGTGCGAGAGGAAAAAGAAATTGAGAGAAAAGAAGAAAGAAAAATGAAAAGAAAAAGAAAAAAACTATCTTGACAAATATGTCAGTGTTATTGTGGCCAGCTGACCCTTATTTGCCACTTAATTGGCCACTTCAGTCCGACAATGTTCGCATTAGACCATCTTCTAAGAAAACGGTTCCACTTCATACCCTTACTTGAAATTTCCCCCCATAATCAATTTTGGAAATCGTGCCATCAAGAAAAAAATATGAGAATGATTTCATTTCATTATATCACTCTAAAATATATGAGCAAAAAAATGAGGGCGAACTAAGGCAACAGTTGGTGTAAATCCTCAATCGAATACCGTGAACACTCTGAGTTTCTGTAGCTCGTTGTCTGGATAGAATGCCTTACGCCTGAACTTCCTTGATAGGCAAGCTGCTTATGAATGAATTCAGACATGTATCAAGCAGTGTGAAGGCGAGATTTCATCTTCTGCATAGTTCCTCTACAAATGCAAAATTCCATCTGGCCAGAAGACTGTCTCCTATGGTATGAAAATTGCCGCTTCAATGTACATTGCTGCAGATTTGTATTGGTGGCCGCTCAAATTCAAAGTCAGGTCAATCATCAAGTTGTTTCCTTAATTTAACCCTTGTGCAATCTGCATCTCTTCTTGCCAAATATCACCCACTCTGAGCCGATGAACAATATCGTTCAAGTCTACAAGACCGCACTGTGGTATCCTTCCGATGTTTTTTTTCTTCATCACATCCTTCAACCTGACAACATCTTCCCACTGACCAGCCACTGCGTATACATTTAGCAACAGCTGGTAATACGAGAAATTCTGAGGATCCTTCTCAATAAGCGACTGTGCTATCCTTTCCCCCACCGCCGCAGCGCCCTTAAAGCGACATGAGGACAGCAAGGTAGCCCACGAAGAGGATTGTGATGACATGTCATTGTCATCTTGAGGCATGCACCTCAGTATCTCCTCTGCTTCCTGAACGAGCCCACCTCCAGAAAGCAGATTGGCCACGCACCAGTAATGTGCGAAATTGGGTTTGATCCCGAAACTACTGGTCATTTTGCTGAAGTAGTTTCTGCCCTCTTCCAGTAGTCCGGCGCGTGCACAAGCACACAAAATACCAACAAAAGTAACTTCATCTGGAAAAACTTCTCGCCTTTCCGCCAACACCAACCACTTTCTTTTCTGTTTTTTCCTTTTCTTTTTAATAGAATTTCCTGACCTAAGTCTACCTAATGTTTCTTCAAATAGTTTTATCCCGTCGGTTGGATTCCCATGGATGCAATGCCCTAAGATCATGGCATTCCAACATACTGGATTCTTTACCTCAATTTCATCAAACAATTTGCACGCCACATCCACCCGTTCACACCTACTATACATATCTATCAAAGCTGTGTCTATCAAGATATTCGATTCCCAGAAGTTCTTGATGAGAAAGCCATGAACTGATTTCCCATCTTTCAGTCTGGCCGACCTTCCACAAGCCATAACTGCGCCAACCATAGTCCTACTGCTGGCTGTCACTCCCTTGGACATCATATTTCGAAACAATTTCAACCCAGCCCCAGGATTTCCACCCTTCACATACCCGACAATCAAGATGTTGTATGCAGCCACATTTTTCTCAGGCATTTTGACAAATATGTTGCGTGCGGACACCAAATCACCTATTCTGACATACGCATACAGAGTAGCGTTCCAAGACACAGAATCCCTCTGCTGCATTTCATCGAACAACATCCGAGCAATCTCAATAACCCCACAAGAACCGTACATGTGAATCAGCGAGTTCTGCACTGGCAGCACCCCGTCAACCCCGTTCTTAACAGCTTGCCCGTGGCACTTCCTTGCGGTTCCAGCACAACCAATCTTAGCACAACAACCGAGGAGCGGCACATAAGTGTAGCTGTTCGGGATAAAGTCCCCCCGCCTCAGCATCTTAAAATACAACCGAACACCATCACTCGGCACCGAGCTAACCGAGTAAGCTTCAACCGCGGTATTGACGCAGAAAGTACTCGGAGAATGTACGTACCCAAAAGTCAAGATCGCGTATTGAACGTGACCCAGCTCCAGATGTACCCTCAGGACTCTGCTGGACAGAGCTGCCTTGCGGATAAGGCCCGAAGTGATCAACCGAGCATGAATCTGAAGCAGCTCTCGAGCGCTTCGACAGCTCTCGAGAAGCCTGAGGCTCGAATCGAACAGGGAATTGTCCCTGTCCTCAACTGAGGAAGATTGGCATGGATGCGAGGAAAAGAAACCGAGGCTCGATCTCGAAGTGGAGGCGGTGCTTCTAAGACGGACGAGTTGTCGCAAGGCGGCTCTTGCCATTCATTTGGAGGCGGGTCCTGATGGGTGGTAGCGAGAAGAAGAAGAGAGCGGGCCCACCGTCGCCATCAACGATTGGGGGTTCGTGTTGCAGAGGGGGAACCGAGCCGCGCTCGAACTCCGCTGGGGTTGACGACGACGACGGCGCGATGCTATGGCGACGTGCGTTTCGGAGGGGAAAAAGGGGGGGCGTGCCGACGGCGTCACCGGCTGATGGACTAGATCGGCCGGGCCGGGCCGGCACATCTTTGGTCGAGGCCCGCTAAAATTTTAAGCCCAACCGAATGACGCCTTGTGTTATTTGAAATTGATTAAAATGATGAACATTCAAGTTCTAACGATCATAGATTAGATATCTCTTATGTGTTCATCAAAACATGCATGACTATATCTTCTAGTTAGTATTTAGCAGATACGTGTGATCGACACCCCTTCGTTATGCAGATTATAGAATGAAGGCAATTCTTCGTTTATTGAAAATAGTTTGTGTTTTTTAATAGAACAAATGCGTTCGGGGCCAATTGCTACGGTTATGTATGTGCATTTGGTGCGGTGGCTGGCAAGCAAGCTTACCTTAATTATCTTCCGAAGTTCTAAATAATCTACTAATGAAAACATTGAAAAGCTATCGGGGCACACTAGACTACTTTACATTTAGCAGAGCCAAAGTGAGTTGCAAAACGATTTTCTTCTTCGTGTGAAATTGATGGGCACGACGAATCAACATTATCACGTTCTTGAAATTGACAAAGTAAGTGCCAAAAAGGTTTTTGGATAGAGATAAAAGTTATTATTTTCCAATAGAATTATATACTTTTCAATTATGTCTGATTATTTTGCTTTATGATGTAGGGATATTGTCTTAAGACTCGAGTTTTTATACTGTAACAGGATAATTCATGGTAATCTCAGACCAGACAACGTCATGATAGTTTGTATTGAAGATCGTAAAAATCTAGCAGCAAAGGTGGCTGACGCTGGTGTATCGACGAGCTTTCATGGATGTCAAACTTGCTTAGGAAATCTTGTGCCCGGTAGGTTAATCTTTTTTTCCTCTAAGAGCAAAATATTTGAATCGTAATCATATTTAGGTGTTTGTCCTGCAGGGCTGGGTTGGCAAGTCCCGGAGCTTTTAATATCTAGTCATAAGGCAATATCCTAATTTTACAATTTGGGTTGTCAAGAGCCGTGTTAATAAGATTTAAAACATGAAAAATAATCTAATTTTTCTTCTTGAGTGTTTCTTAGGTCTATTTTTCCAAACCATTGCATCAATTAAATTTACTCTAATAGAATCTTATTTTGAAAAGTTCAAATGATAAGCTTTTCGTAGATGCAACAATCGCATTGAAGTTGTAAGGAAAAAGTTATTCACAATCAAGATTTCCCGATTTGTTTTTATGTTCATTAGAGGACATAGACATGTCTGAAGAGGCCGAAGACTAAGTTGCTGTTCTTGAAAACCGCAGTACCGTGGCTACATCCTATTATCGTTGTGGACGAGTCACTATTTACTCAAAGGAATTATACATTTATAGATATCAAGCCAAAAGCTTTCTAGTGAATAAATGATCGTGTTAATAAGATTTAAAATAAGAAAAATATCCTAATTTTCTCCTTGAATTCTTTAGGTCGATTTCCCAAAAACCATTGTATAGATTAAAAATTTTTCAATAGAATTTTATTTTGAAAATTTTGAAATAAGTCTTTCGGTAGATGCAATAATTGTCTCAATCATATGTTATACGAAAAAATTATGCACATTCAAACTTTGGGTCTAAATTTCTTTTTGTAAAGTTTGATTTTTAATTTTAACTACTAAAATTATGGACATACTCTCTAGTTAGCCAATGGCAGTGTTAATAAGATTTAAAACAAAAAAAAAATCCTAATTTTTCTTTGAGTGTTCCATAGGTATATTTTCCCAAACCATTGTATCAATTAAATTAACAATAGTAAGCTTTTCGTAGATGCAAAAATCTCGTTGATTGAACATTCTAAGGAAAAACTAATATCGATATCGATGTGGAGAAATAATCTACTAATGAAAAGCTATAGGAGCATACTACTTTACATTTAGCGGCGCTAGTGAGCCATAAAGCGATTTTCTTCTTTTATGTGAAATTAACTCCAATAGAATCTTATTCTGAAAATTTTGAATAATAAGCTTTTTGTAAATGCAAAAATCGCATTGATTGAACATTGCAAGGAAAATAATTAATTGCAATCAATATTTACTACTTTGTTTCTATATTCATCATCTATAAGATAGAGATATCTAAAGACGACGGACATTAAGTTGCAGGTACATAGCTATTGACCAAGATATATGTACTCTCGTCTGTCCATCACCGCATGACGGATATTCGAATGTGGAGAAGCGAATATTGAGCTCTGAATCTCTTTGTCAACCTCACATTGACCTGGCGAGTTGATTCACTATTTGCTGGACTGAATCATAAATTTATAAATATCAAGCTGGGCTTTCTAGTGGATCAATGATCGTGTTAATAAAATTTAAAATAAGAAAAATATCTTAACTTTTCTTCTTGAATTCCTTAGGTTGATCTCTCAAAAATCATTGTATCGATTAAAATTTTTTACCACGAAAAACCTCAAACTGGCACACCTGTGACAAATTTACCCAAAACTATTTTTTTGACAATAAAAAACCCTAAACTGGTACACCTATAACAATTTTACCCCAAACTATTTTTTTAACCATAAAAAACCCCCACACTGGTCTACTTATGACAATTTTACCATCGAATTAATTTTTTGGCCACCAAAAACCCTAAACCGGTACACTCGTGATAAATTTACCCTTTGTTAGTTTCTGTTAAATTTTACTATCAAATTGCTAAGTTTAATGATACGCGGTAATTGACATATGTACCGGTTTTGGATTTTACCCATCTGTTTGTCATAAGTTTACCAATTGGTGATTTTTTGTGATATTAATATAATTTAACGGACATTAGTAGAGGGTAAATTTATCACAAATGTATCAATTTGGAGTTTTTAGTAGTCAAAAAATTAGTTCGGGGGTAACATTGTCACAGATGTATCAATATGGGGTTTTTGATGATCAAAGAAATAGTTTAGAGTAAAATTATCGCAAGTGTACTAGTTTGAGGTTTATTGTGGTCAAAAAAATGGTTCGGGATAAAATTACCACAGGTGTACCAGTTTAGGGTTTTTCGTGGTATTAACCCTTTTTTTAATATTTTTTTTTTTGAAAATTTTGAAAATAAGCTTTCCTTAGATGAAAAGATAGCCTCAATTGTACGTTGCAAGGAAACATTATGCACAATCAAAATTTGGCTCTAAATTTTTTTTAAGGTTTGATTTTTAATTTTACTACCAAAATTATGGACACTCTTTCTAGTGGGTCAGGAGTTAATAAGATTTAAAACAAGAAAAATATCCCGATTTTTCTTTTCGAGTGTTCTTTTAGGTCTATTTTCTCATAACATTGTATCAATAAAATGTTCACCAATAAAATCTTATTTTGAAAATTTCGAATAATAAGCTTTTCTTAGGATGCAAAAATCACCTCGATTGAACGTTGCAATAAAAGAATTATTCACAATCAAGATTTCCCAATTTGTTTCTATATTCGTCATTTAAGTTGGATGTATAGAGCTATTGAGCAAAATACACGAAATCCCGGCGGTCATCACTCCATCATAGTCAACTTCGTGAGGATGTGGAGAAGGTACGAATCTATGGTGCCCGTACTCCCATGGCTATTCCTTCCTATTTATGTATTTGATGGTTTGATAGTACCATACTTAGGCAACACTATCGCTCCTCATTTCTCCCAACTATTGACCACATTGCTTAATTAGATTTTGACATACATATGTAGATTTTGAGGATGGTCATTCACGGTCCTCCTCTTTCGGCCCCTCGATGTTCAGTCATCATCTCCGTCGCCATCGGGTCGAGAGAGACGAGAGAAGAGGTTTCCCGTCCAAATCTGGAATTTCACCGATTCAGAATGGAAATCTGCTGCCAAAATTTTTGATCCGCCGTATTAGGTGAAGTGAAAACTTACGCGCGATCGAGCTTTAAGAGATTACTCTCGAAGAGCCAGCTAAATAAAGTTTTGATAATTTGCCTTTTCTTTTTGCCCTCTCTCCAAACGACCCCTCAGGTCTCTCTCCGCGACGGCCGGACGTTGCTCCGTTTTTTTTCCCCCTCGCCGGCGGCGGCGGCCGGGCATTGTTTGACGGGTTCGATGTTTGCAGGTTCTGTGAAGAGGCGAATTCTCTCATCAGTGACGCCATCGGCGTTTCCTTCCCCGTGAGTTCTCTCCGTTTCTCTCGCATTCCCCCTCGTTCGATCTCCTCGCGGTCCTTCTTGAGCTCTTGTTGGTTCTTTAGCAAATCGGCTGGATTTGCCTCTCGAAAGCGTCAATGATCGTTCCCATCGATTTCAGGAGATGGTTAAAATTACCATCGGTTCTAGCAAAGTGAGGGGTGAATCTTGAGCCTTTACGTGGTCAATTCCCCAGCGTCTTACCAGGAAACTTCCTATGCAAGCCAAAACGATTTTTCTTATTAAGAATTCCAAAGGATGCATCTTGACTTGGTGATGCCGCGATTGGAAAATGTTCTTTTCCGCTGGCTTGTTGTGTCTTTCAGCACTGTGGGATTTTCATTCCCATTGCATGATACGCGTATGGATTTTGCTATTTTTCTCCTTACCTGCAGATAAAGAATGGAATCCCTCGCCTCGTGCCCAAGGATGGCAAGATTCTGGGAAGTGGTGGTGACGATGATAACGACAAAAAGTTTGATGATACTACGAACTCGGCTTCCGCGAACGGGGATTCGTAAGGTGGTGGTCCCGGTCTCCGTTTAAAAGGGTCGAGAGGGACTGCGCATGGAAGAAATGTACTTCTGCCGATTTGCGCGAGTTCCTGATCATTGTTTGTCTTCAGCGAGGAGCCTGTTCATGTCCATATGACTTTTATGCCGTTTTCACGGTAATCAACAGTTGTTTCGTCACAATTTCTCTGTCTAATCCATGCATTTTCGAGCAGTGTTCTTGGATAGTTCAAGAGACCTTCGTGTTTTGGCGTAATGCAATGAAAAAACTGAAACTGTCTCTTGTTAGACTTTGATAATACTTTACTTCATTGACATTCAACCAGATGATACTTCCCTTCATGATTGGTGTTCATTGCTGCATGTTCAATTGTATAGGCTTGAATCTTAGCTTATAAGAAGATAGAGGAATAGATGCGTGCGCTGATTATCACTGTGGAGATAGCTGCTTCATAAGGACTGCCATCGCTCGACTTGGTATGAGGGGCGGCCCTTGAAGTAAGGTTCCTTATTTTCTAACTGCGATTCTTAAATTCTTAGGCAACCTTCAATTCATCCTTATCAGAACAGGTTTGTATCTGATGGGTTTGTTCTGCTGGCTCGAACTGCTTGCTGGAGCCATACGAGCAGGTTGTAGTTTGTTCTGCTGTATTATGTCTGCTGAACGAGCGAAATAGTACATCTGACCAAAGATTACATACATCTGATGTGAATAAAATGCCTTGAAATAGCATTGTGCTATTTTGCTCGTGCCGTCGCATTCAAGTCACGACGTGCCGTGACGCTGTTAGCTACTTTAACCATACTTGCTTAGTTGGTAGCGTTGGATCTATATTAAGAGCACATCACAGGATTGGCATGACGAGTGTTTTGTTTCAACTTCTAGGAGCTAAACACTCGTTTTGCAGCTGCTTCCAAGCTCATCAGACAGTATACATGCCCCGAAAGCTACTCCGGAGGATCACAGTACGTCGAAAAACAGAGATGAAAATGAACCATTGGACCTATACCCATCAAAGACTACCTGGTTTCCGCGTAACCAAGTTATTGTAAAATCTCGACATGCAATGGTCGAATTCAATTCTTTTGTCGATATAATGCCCGTTGCAATGGAATTCCAAGCAGCCGTTAAATCGAAACGGCTATCCGGAACTCAAATTTAGATGGGATTTGATCTGAATTTGACTGTCGATGATGGTCAGATCAGATCGTGCATGTGAAAGTAACTGGCACAGAATGCTTCAAAGTCGCTCGAACGCGCACTGCGCACCAAGAACAGAGAGATAGAGAAGCATGATAATCTTCGAGTGGTAGGTAGAAACCAATATAGATTAAGAAGAGTTAAATTAAATTGGTCAAGCGTAAACCTCTTTGTTTTAGGTGCAACAGCTTTGTGATGGGTACTCAAGATCAGACTCTCAAATATCTAACCACCCCTCAGAAACCACGCAGAGATCATCAAAGACCATTTTATGCACTCTTGACCTTTCCTCAGAATCGCCATCATCAAGAAGATCAACCCCTACCATCATTAAAGTTCCCCCCGCCATGCAATCCCACACTAATAAAGACCAGATGGTACTCCACAAGCTACTCTCCTTCATAAGCCACTACGTTACCCCGGGACGGCCCGCGAGCATCAAGGAACCGGCGCCGCTGCAGGGGGCGGCTGCACTCAGTGTTGTGGCGGGCCTGTCAGCTTCTCCCCTTGTCGGGTCGAGCTCGAGCGGGTCCTTCGGGGGCGAGGTCTGCTGCGTGTGCTTGTCAAGACTGAAGGGGGCCGGGAGTGAGGACGTGCGGGTGCTCCCTTGCATGCACGAGTTCCACAGGGCCTGCGTCGACAGGTGGTTCGACGCCTGCCGGAGGACCTGCCCGATATGCCGGTTCTCCATGGAAGGAGGAGGAGGAAATGGAGGGTGCCATAGAGGGGAGGAGCTGACGGAAGAGCTGGTGATCTGGTTCTCCTCTTTCCACGCAGCCGGGTTCTGAAACACAGTTCTCTGCTCGGATTCAAATGTGCATACATGTCTCACGTTAATGTTCTTGCTCTTTCGCGTTTTCCCTTCAAGATTAGCTTTTTTTTCCTTCATTGCACGCCAAATAAAATGAATTGGTGAACATGGCTCCAGCAGGACCATAATGAATTTTTTTTTTTAAGAAATTCGTGATCGCTCGTTGCTTCAAGATTCATCAAGAATGAAAATGACGACAATGCTTCCCATAATCAAGATTGGTGCCCATCTTCCCAAGTGAAAGACCCAAATTCATAGAAAAAAAAAAGGAGGAGAAATGACATTTGAATATTGGGCCAAAATTCAGGAATTAATGTATTATTATCCAATTTTTTTATAAAATAAAAATAATTAAAAAACTTTCCGTTGCCGGGAATCGAACCCGGGTCTCCTGGGTGAAAGCCAGATATCCTAACCGCTGGACGACAACGGAAGGTTGTTGTCTACGAGGGCAAAACTCATTAATTTATTGAATAATTATATGAATCGAAGACCTTTTCCAGATATTTTTTTTTCGGTCGAAAGATGTTTAGTCGCCCTCCTTCGCTCCTCTTACCTGTCAATTGTTGTGGGTTTGGACGTCCCTGTCGATGTATGCTTTAAGGAACTGCATGTTCGTCCAAACTGAATTCGGTACAACTCGATGTCGCTCGTCCGCATCTATCGTTATTCTCTTCGTCTCATTAGCCCTCGCGGAATCTCCAATTCGGAGGGGATCCGAGCGTAATTCCGCAGCAAGCCAATTCCAGAAATCAACTCTACACAATTTCTTTTTTCCCTACTTGAGTAGAGCAGAAGTTGATTGTTTCTCCATGTTGAATACGCCGTCAAACAAAGACGCTTGCGAAGACTATTGAAATCACCTAATTGCGAGAACATCTACACGATTGACGATGGAGGGTCCCGTGGCTTTGATTGTGGTGCCAAAAGTACGTGTGTAGGCAGCAACATTGAACTCGAGAGATTCATCTGTCAATGCAAAACCTATGTTTTTCGACTGAATTGTCCGAATGGATTCGGATTCCCGCACAAAAGACTGATGCCCTTAACGTTTTAGGGAGTTACAAGGTCGCTGCTCGATCTTACTAGGGTCATTTTTCGGGCTCCATCGCTTTCGGGCACTCTGTCATCTCTCATTCATCTATGTTTCCTTGTGTATAATGAATTCGAATCAAACTAAAATCTTGAATTCAAACTAAATTTTAGATACTCGCCAGTGTTCAACGCCCACATATTTGTAAAGAACCTAAACAATACTCATCTGATGTCCCAGATTTTAGAGAAATTTATCAGCAAAACCTAAAGTTGACTGTAACTTCTCTCTCTCCCTGGAAGAAGACAATACGACCTCGCACCACGCTGCGACCGCCTGCAGGTGGCTGCTCTCCCTCAGGTGGCCGGCGATGTTGAATCTGAGGTCGCGACCTCAGCAGCAACCCATCGAGAAAACACATATACGCGGAGGAGTTCTCTATTCCTCAGACTAGTCAAAGGTGGAAGATAAGAATAGAACGAAGAAACGACTAAAGAGAAGGAACAAAAGAAGTAGAAAGTAACATGGATCGTACAGTGTCTAGCTTTCTTTTGCCCTATTCTTTTGGTACAACTCCATCGCTTTTTAGGGTTTGTAAAGCAGTAGTCCTCTCTTCTTTTGCATGCATCTTGTGAAAGATACAGACATATTCAACGAGACAGAGGGAAACCCATAAGAGAAGCATCTCTCTCTTAATACGCAACACAAATAAGCAGACATCGGCTTCACAGTCATTTCACATCGCGTTTAAAGGTGAAATGAATGCATGCTTCCCGGGGGATCCGATAAAGAACAACACGTTCTAAACCACAGGAACACGTCCACGGACAGACAGAGCTTTGGATTGCTTCATTGAAAGTGTCCACAACGTTGAGACCCACCAAGCTTTGTCGTCTACCCCGTCCTGGGTTTCAAATGTTTCCTCGAATGATTTTCGCTCTGTTCTTTTTTCTCTTTTTGGCCCGTCAATTGCGAGCACATACATATCATTGAATCACATGAAAATCTGATCGAGCTGAGCTCGCGCGAATCGAATTTTATATAAGAAAAAGAGATCTTCAGGAAACCAGGGCTGATGACAGAGCCATAGATACCGACAAAAGAGGCATCATTGACTCTGGACAATAATAGGTGGGAGAGAAAAAGGCCAAAAGGGGCTTTCAGGAGAAGTGATGGAGAGCGTAGAGATAAGGAGATGAATGGAAGTGACGCCCAGTGCTCGAGGACAAACCAGTCTCCATCATGTCATCACCGCTAGTGATTCACTAAGACACTGTACACCACTTTGGGTGCACTCACTTGAGCTCATCTTTCCAAGGTTTTTTGACCTTATCCTGAGGCACAAATGTGCATCCAAAAGAGTTCGAATCAATAATTAAGCGCAGTAAGAGAGGAAATAGATGTGTAATTGCAACTCATTGAAAGAAGCCCACTTGAAAAGAGAAGAAGCAGATTAATATTAAAGTCACTATCATGAAACAAGCTAACCGATTCATGCAGCTCGACCCGACTCGATCCGGGAGCATTTAGAAAGTTAAAAACAGACGAAGCAAGACCCCTCTTTTTCCCTGCCTTTCCAATTGGTAAATATCGTCATAATGAAATACATAAGTGAGATCAATGCCCACGTTTAATGAACGCTAGGGTTCAAAAAGTCAGTCAAGAAACTACAAAAGAACAAACAAAAACAGGAAGACCCACCACAGTTCCCTCCTTCCCCTCTCGTCTCCTCTGTCTCCTCTCTCTCTCTCTCTCTCTCTCTCTCGTTCTCTCTCTCAAAAGCAGCAGCATCAGAGTTCCAGTATCTCAGGGCGTACAGGAAAAAACAAAGGCCTTTGGGTAATGCGCTCGCGTCCTCGCCAATAAAGAGAAACAGCATTCAAACTCGGGTTGTAGGGTAGGGTAACCACCCCCAACAACAGCAAGATAACACCTGCGCAAGCTTAAAAAAGAAGATTCCTGACCCTCTCCACAAATACTCTCACTACTGTTCTTTTATAACTACTTGAAAGGAACTGCTCTTAGGTGAACTCCAGAAAGGAGCCAAAAGGAGAACAAAGAAAAGGGCATTGGTAAAGGGCAAGTGCAAGGATCGCTCCGTCAAAATGGAGCTGTCGACGTTCGATGGAGCGAGTGCTTTTTGGGAAGTTGCGATGCTGCAGCCACCACCCACAACTGCCCAAAACCCACACAAAAGCTACATCAATATTCCCAAGCCATTGCAAAAATTGTATAACTTTGCCATAAGCAAACAAAAACTGTAAGCCCTGTGTGGATACATCTGCAAGTGACACAAGCTGACACTGAGGTGGACGAGAGATCAGATGACCAAATAATGCATCTTTCACTTGGCTTGGCCATCAGAAATTTTTAAGAGAAAGCAAACTACCAGCTTTTTTTTTGGTAAAGAAAAAGTTGGAGAGACATGCAAACTACCAGCTTCTCCCCCAGACTAATCAATAACAATATGAAAAAGAAAAAAGAAAGCCGCCTATAAGTCTTTAAACCGAGTAGAACTCAAAAGGGAAAGACCAAAACAGACGGTCCTTTTTAGGGAAAAGGGTACCTATGTCCGCTAAATATAAAAATCTAATTGTTCTGCTGCTTGCAACCATGTAAGAGCCAAAAAACAAAGAGGGAAAAAAAATCACCTGTTCCTGCTGCTTCTTCAGCCTAGCATTCTCTTCCATCAAGTGGGCAACCTGAAGCTCCAATTCGTTCGTATAAGCCTGTTCGGCCAGAAAAGGGAACAAAGCAAAACAAATCAGGAGAAAGAGAAACGGGACCGAGAACATTGGATGCAAGAAAATAGAATCAACAAACATCCAACAACAGGGTAACAAGCCAAACATAAACGACAGTTAAACGTGACGCCATCTTGATCAAAAGAGCACAACAATCTCCGCTTTTCGTTCACGAGAAATTTTATTTAAAACACGCATAAAAACAAAAAAAACTTTTCCTGCTTCCTAGCTCTAGACCTCGCAGCGGACTCTCTGTTCTTGATCATCCTCTTGTGCCTCCGGTCGCCCGAACCGCCCTCACTCTCAAACACCCTCTTCTTGATATTCCCAAAAGCGGCGACATCGCTATGATTCCCAGGATCAGTAGAGCCCGCCAAAGCCTCAAAAGGGCTGGTGCTAAAGCAGGCCATTCCCGCTCTATTGTGGCTCTGAAACCGAGTGGTGCTCGGTCCGAGCGGGCTCGAGTCATCGAGGAAGTGAAACTCGGGGCCGGAGTTGTTGAGGCTCAAGAAGGTGAGAGGGTGGTGAGGAGGGAGCGAGGAGGAGGTGGAAGAAGCGATGTTGGCAGGGGTCGGCGGGTCCCTGTGAGAGGGCCGCCCGAGGAAGTCCTGCAGGCCGTTCCCCCGCAAGGCGGGGCTCGCGGAGGAGGGGCTATGGTGGTGGTGGTGGTGGTGGGGGTGGTGGTGGGGTTGGAGGGAGGACAGGGTGATGTCCTTCCACACCTCCTCCATGATTCTTGATGGGGTTAGGATCTGGTGGTCGTTCTTGTGGTGGTGGTGGTGGTGAGTTAAAGGGGATGGAGATGGAGGAGAAGAAGAAGAGGTCAAGGAAGATGACGAAGAAGAAGAAGAAGAGGGTGAGGAGGAGGACGAGAGTCTGCTGATGAGAGCTGTAACTTTGGGGCTGGAGCTGTTGGTGTTCCCTTCACTAAGACCACCTGATGCTGACAACATCTCGAGAGAGAGAGAGAGAGAGAGAGAATCAAAGATGATGGAAATGGAGACTGTCGGAAATCAAACACCCAGTCTCGCTCATATTTTCCACAAATGAAAAACAAAAAGGTGGAGGGGAGGGGAGGGGGAGAGATTGATGGCAAGACAGCACAGGCTCGGTGGTGGGGGTCGGGGTTTATACTGGGGAAAGAAAGAGAGATATTATGCTTTAAAGTCCCAGTTCCGTCCTTCAGTTCGGGTGCCCACCACCTTCGGTCGGGCTCGAATCGAACTGAATCAACTCGCGCTGCGCAAACCATAGACAACGAGTAAAACAAAGCTCCTCCAAAAAACATGCAACTCGGACGTCCTATCCCTGCGAAAAATACAGTGAAAAGCCCTCTCGATGTCCTTCTCGGAATTAATCATGAAAGTTGTTGTATGCTTCGGGAAAAATAAGCAACAAATGAATGCTGTCGAAATCTTAGGTATCAAAATTGCGAATATAGCCTTAGACGATAGATTTTGAGGCCAGAAAGGACGGCAAACAGGTTTTGGCCAAAGGGTAGCGCTTTGAACAAGTTCTTCTGCATTGATGATATGGCGGACCGCGTGAGTTCCTCCCGAACAAAAAGTCATGGCCCTGTTTAGCTAGCGAATGCTGCACGATTTCGTCTCCGGGTAGTTGTGGCCACGTCACCTACCCGATAAAGATCGATGTTCCTATTGGAATCGGGACAAGAATCCGGGGTAGAAATCTCAAGTGTTAACTTTTCATGTTAGGAGATCTCACGACTGAGAAGCAATGTCCAATTAATCCTTTTTATCTTCAATGCATCAGAGATAATTGGTAACGGTAAATTGTCTCTTTTTTTAACATTGCGGTCTTGCCAACCTTGACAAACACGTTGCTTTAACTAATTGGATTTGAAGTCAGACAAACTTGACTGGGAAAAGCTATGTAAGTTCAATGATACAAATTAAAAGTTCAAGGTATTACTATTAACAAAGGCCATAACTTCAAGGATCGAAAGTAAGCTTCTACCAAATCATATTGATTTTCACTAGAAATAGTTTTATCGAAATTAAAAATTTCTTCAATGCATTAAAGTAAGTCACATTTGTCAAGTATGTGCCGTTGGGGAAGAGCAGAGACAAACTTTATAGACAGAGTTAATCATGATCATTGCATTGATCACACACATTCTATATGTGGTCTCACGGGGACGACTCTAATTGCACCTAAATATTACTATGTGTTTTGTTCGCGATAACAACTATCTTTTAATTAGTCTATTCCCAATTGAAATGGTTGTTAATCCATTTCGTGCATAAATCAATAAAAAGAATAACCATTCCCTCAGGCTTTCGTATTCCATAAGTTAAATTATGATTGTTGCATCATTATTACACGGATCTTGTTATTATTAGCTATCCGTTAAGAAAAGATGATAAGTAATCATCTAGAGTAGTGTTTGACTAATAGTAATATTTTGTTGCAATTTAGGGTTACAGTTATGATCACGATTACCTGATATATTCTTGAGATGCGTTTATACTTGTAAATAAATTATCATCACTATTATTTGACAAAAAAGTTAGTAGCCATACTTGTAAATTGTACATGACAAAAAAGAATACTCATAAAATTGTAATGATTTTTCATTTATTATGATAATAATAATGTAATAATAGGTGAAATTAGGCTAGGGTTTTGGTATCACAAGAAACCACAAGTTGGCACCCTCATGCTACATTCACTCCAAACTAATCTTCGGATCACAAAAATTGCAAACCATTAGACTCGTGTCGCATTTATCCTAAATTAATTTTCACATGACAAAAAATTCCAAATTAGTAGCCCATAACAAATATATCAAAATATTAGGGCAAAATTAGAGATTCTCTTAAGGAAAAATTAGCAGGTTTTAGCAAATATCACAATCTCAGTCCATTTTCATTAGACCTGGCTTCCCTAAACTGATGTCGTTTAGGAGACCCACTCATATTGTTTTCACGTTAGATCCATGTCATGGGCCGATCAACTGAGTTGTTTGTCATGTGTGTTTCCACATCAGCTATTTACTAAGATATTGGACGGATGCCAATTGAGGATAAATTTCTTACGAATATACCAGTTCCATGATATGAAAATTAGTTTGATTTTAATGTAGTACAGCTATACCAGTTTGAAATTTTTTATGATATTAGCCCTTAATTGTATATTTGCAAAGTATAATGAGCATTCTTTGGTATATCTCACTTATTTCCCATGCAATCGCAGTAATTTAAGCCATGACATTGCCTTGGGATGAGTCGAAAGACTGGAAAATTATTCAAAAAGTTATAAACCTATTGCACTTAGGCCAATTTAATTTGGAACATTTCTATTTTGCCAATTGAGTTCTAAATATTTTTACATTTCGTTAATTGAGTCTATCTGGCAAATCTAATTGGAAATTGTTAACGTTGATGCCAATAATGCCATGTAGAATGGCTAACATTGACGTGGAAGATTTTTTTTAAAAAATCCAAACTTTTTGTATTTTTCTTTTTCTTTCTTTCTTTTCCCTTTTCTTTTTCTACCTAGACAAACGAGGGCTAGTGACCCTCATCGGCCACTGCCCTCGCCCACGATTGGAGAGGGATTCACGACCCTTGCCCAGTGGCCGATGAGGGTTGGCTGGCCCTCACCTCTTGCCGGGCTTGGAAGAAAAAAAAGAGAAAGAAAGAAAGGAAAAAATAAGGAAAAAAATTAAAAGTTTGTAAATAAATTATAAAAATTGTACATATCAATGTCGTATGATTACTGGCGTCTACGTTAACGATTTTTGATTAAAATTGGCTAGATTGACTCATTTAGCAAAACGTGAAAGGATTTATGATTGAATTTGTTAAAGTATAGTAGGTTTAGGACTTTTTGAACAAATTTCTCATCGAAAGACTATTCCATCATGCAAACCAAATTAGAGAATAGTTATATCATCTCCATTAGAGCTCTATTTCCAATTTCCAAGGAATGTTTATCCATTCCTACGTTATTTCATTAGAGTTAAATCGTTAAGCATCTTCCTTGAAAGAAGTAAAGCTTTTCCCTCGCTCGAAGGCTGATTTAATGAAACGGGCTTTTAGCATATGAACCTGATCTGAGCGGACAAAACAATCATTGAAGTTCACTATGCATGAAAACGCAAAAGCTTGCAAATTAGTTAAGGGCATCGATCTTATCAAAACTTCCAAGTCTAACGTGGCAGGCGAGGGTCAACCTTGCGCTGGTAGTTGGCGACTGGCCACTAGCAAAAAGAGAAGGGAAAGAAAAGGAAAGGACAAAAAGTGATTAAAAAATTATAAAAAATATTCACGTCAACGTCAATTGCGTCACATAGGATTGCCAGTATCCATATCAGTAATTTATAGTTTAAATTAGCCAGAGGGATAGTTGAAAATATTTAAGATTAAATTTGCCCAATTAAAATATTTAGGACTAAATTGATATCAATATAAAATGTTTATTCTTTACCAAAAATATATATATATATATATATATATATATATAAAATGTTTATAAATTTTTTTGATACTTTTTCCTCTTTTTTACGATATAGTACGTGCTATGTTTTCTAGCTTATCTAGGGGCAAAGATTCATGCTAGAATTTCTCCAAGAGCATGCTCCGATGTCTACTCTTGAGTCTTAACTTCAATCTTTTATTTATCGGGAAAATATCAAAACATGTTCAAGTTTTCACAAAGGACAAAACACATGTTAGAATATTTAAATATTGAATCATGCATTTATCCAACGGGTTAAGATTTTACAAGAGTTGGCAGTGATTCCATAAAATCTTGCAACACAAACCTGTATTTTCAAAACTGCAGACTTTTTGGCGTGTTTCCCGACTTGTGTCGTGTCGCTAAAACGACAAATCAAATTGATTGAAGTGGAAAAAAGAAGAAAAAAAGCAGGGGAGATTGTATAAGTGGGTCTTACTTGCCTTTTCCTCCGCCTAACATAACGTAATGTAATATTGACTATGTAATCTTCCACCAATGTAAGTTTAGTTCGGGGGCGACAAATGCTATTGCCCAATACATCATATCAGACGATGTCGCCTTTAGCAGGAACGCTTTAATCATCAATCATGCTCTCATATTCTCCTTTCTTGCCAGTGATGTATTCACTCCAAAAATAGTAAACGGAACTTGTCTAGAAACGTTAAAATAAACACGCAAAAGTCAAAGATTAACCATGCAGTAATCACACTAAAATGGAGTATTAAATGGCAATTTGGCATGTTATCACCACCGTACCAACGTAGGTCCACTTACGATATATGTATTGGTGGCCGATTGCGAATGCACTTAGAAATTTACCACTCGATGCCACCACCAAGGAAGCCCAAATTTTGTCATCGAAGGACAGAAAAGGGCCTACTGGTGTTATTGAGAAAAGAACCACCAGGGTTTTCTCTTTCTCATTTCCTTTGCCATCCCTTCGTGTCATTCTATCTTCGCCTTTTGAACAGGGAAGGAAGAGGACAGAACGATGCAGACTCTGGAGTGGTGGCACGCCTTTCCTTCTCTGTCTTAACGATGGAGAGGACATCGCTTTGGCCCCTAGGGTTTGGATTCTCCATTCTTGCCTCAATTATGTTGGGATCTGACGACTAGGGCGTGCATGCCCGGGGGGGGGGGTTGTTATGTTGAGAACCTATTGTAGGAATCTTAAGGAAGCTTGGAGCATTGCAGGAATCTTAAGGAAGGAAGAGGATTTGTTTTCTTTTCGACCATTTTGTGATTATTTGGAATCTAAGTATTACTTAATAAATCATTCATTAAGGTTTTTTTTTTGGTTAAAATCATTCATTAAGGTTTGTCTGGACTAAATCTAAGATTTGGGATGTCACATCTGCATGCGTTGAGTTGAGAGAGAGAAAGAGAGAGAGCATGACGTGACTGATCCGAGAAGGACAGAAAACAAGATACCATGGCAACACATGCTGAGAAATGTGAGATCTGTTGGGGTGGGTGGAAGCGAGTTCTGCGGATCTGAGCAATGCCGCCACAAAAGAATACGTCAAAGGTCTGGACTTTCTGCAAGAATCCAACAGAGATTCCGTTTTTCCCTTTTATTTATTTCCTTCCCCTCAATTCTTAATGTAAATTGAATGACACAGGTCACTCCACGACATGAACACCTGTTTCTTGTTCATGGGATTAATTGCTCCTCCGACCGGTCCTTCCTCAGAATCCCAACTTTCTTTTCTTGGAGAAACCATTCCCCTCTCTCTCCCTCTCTCTCCCTCTCTCTCTCTGCAATCATTTATTTAACCCTTTGTTCTCACTTCACTCACTTCTCTCTCTTTCTTTGACTTGCCCTCTTTTGTTTTCTCAACGGAAAATATTTGCCAATTTAATGTTATGCCTATGCCATGATAGGGAACCTAGTATGATAGTCTTTTTTCTTTTTATCCTTGGCCTAACTTAAACTTTGTAACCATCTAAAGAAAGCATAGTCCCATCTATTCTCCACCCAACTGCAGAGACTCCATTTGGTTCATGAAATATGAATATACAAAAATTAGCCCAAAACAAGTAAAGCCCCCCACTCTTTGATGGAACGAGATTTTGCAGCTGCTCCTGCATTTTTGTGCACATCACTGCTTCAATTTCAGAACCGGTTGAACACCATTCTGTCAAAAAGTGGATGGTGGCATTTATGTGCCTTTTTTCTGTGCACCGTCCCATGTTCCAAGAGCTTTAGTTATTTAACTTATTACAAAGATCATGAAAATAAAGTGGAGAAGAATGGGTGAATGTGCTAATCCCCATAATACCCACGTGCATGTGTGCGATTTTAACGCGCACTCTACGTGCTGTGGATCAAAATAAGCATTAATTAACTATCTATTTTACCTTACCAAAAAAAAAAGATCATGAAAATAAGAGGAGACATGCATAAGCCGAATTGGTCCAATACACGCGTTGGTCTTGCAAGTTTCGTCACTGTAGGAGCGAGAAAAAGAAAATTCAAATCGGCAAATAGAAACTGGGAAAGATGAATGGGTTAAACTCGGTTCATGTCATGAAATGCCAGCAGAAGAATATAATCCATATCACGGAAAGGAAATGGACATGACAAACAACAAACAGGGAAGAAATGGTCTAGAAACTGCACTTTTGAAGTAACTGTGGCGTGAGACAGAATGAAAACGTGATTGCACTTCACGCTCCAATTTTTCTGTCTCGTTCTTGTTGAACGGAAACCAAGGCGGGGTCGGTCCAGGAAAATGTAAGTACTCAGATGCTGAAGAGATGACACGATTGATGCTTATATCAGATTCTGCAGTGTCCTCCTAAATAGTGCAGCTACTCAGAGATCTTGTGGTCCTAATTCATTCGCAAATATTTTTTTTCGAAAATCCGAAGAATAATTGCCAAACAGATAAGCTTCGCCGCTTTTCCCCTCGTTGAGTTTCATGACAGAAACCCTAGTCTTCTCGTGTTTCTTTTCCTGATAAAGGACAGAAGGTTTTGTTTATTAGCCGTTTCCAACGAATTAATCCTATGCTTGCATGTTTGAACGAGGATGACTGGACTTATTAAATAAAGAATTAAGATTAGGTATTTTATATGTTGCAACCAGTGAAATTTTACCATGTATTGGCAAAATGAAGTTCGTTGATTGTGGAGCTTGAAATTGAGTGTGTAATACCTAAGGGAGTTGGGTGGTCTCCCTTGCCCTTGGATACAAAGCTTGTTTCTAGACTTCCTTATTTTCAAGGAAAATAAATAATTTAAAAAATATTTTCCTAAAAATAATATCTTGTAAAACTCGAAATAATTAGTTAATAACAGATATTTTTTTATCAACAACAATTTATATTTAAATATTTTCGTAACGATAACAATATTTTTCATTCATTCATTATTGTAAGCGATACAAACGATTATTTTTAAGAAAATATTTTTCATGAAATAAAGATACCTTGCACATGAATTAATTTTTATAAAAGAATTTATATTGCAATCTTTTGGTATGATATTATGTGTCGCCCCTAACTTAGAATAACTTGAAATCAAGCTCATAATTATTTATTACTTAAAAAAGTAAAATTAGAAAAGTACGACGTGATATATAATTTGTCTCAACAATTTGACTGGAGAAATTTATACTGCATAAATGCTAGTCTTCCCCAACCACATGTGACTGAGAGTGTTCTTTTTTCACTTGTAATAAATCGAATAAAAAGACTTAAGGCTATTATCTATCACCCCATAATGGTACTGTAGATGTACATTCAAACCACAGTAATCGATGGAAAATTAAATTTCAGGTCAGTACCACAAAAATCCTACATAATACCCACCTTGAAATCAATACCCTGAATTCTTCTTCGTGTCACCGAAAAATTTAAATTATGTTCGCCATAACAGCAATACCTGAAACTTTTTCCGTGTTAATATAACCCCTTAATTATGCCCATCGTTGTATCAATACTCCAAGCTTTTACTACACTAGTAAAGGTTTGAGAGTTTTGGTGATACGGAAAAAAAATTAAGGTATTCGACATTACAATAAGGAGAGTTTAAGGGTATAAGTTTCAGGATTTTTGTGATACAAAAAAAAAATTGAGATATCGACCTCACGGTAAGGAGAGTTTAGGGGTTTTTGTGGTAGATGGAGATCATCTCGTCACATTTTTTCTCCTAGTTTTTTTTTATCGATCAAACACGCGCACATAAAATATTTCGTGATCTTGAATGAAATCATGGCCTATAATCTATTCTTCTCTTTTGTACAGTCAAGAAAAAAATGCAATTACTTAGGGTAGTCACAGACGTGCGAGATTTCCCTGTTGAAAATTGCACTGCCACCTCGCCGTTTCGATTTGATGTGGTGGAGGACGAGACCAGACCTGTCAACCTTTCACTTTTAAGTTTTCGAAGAGTTTGCAACCAGAAAGAGAAGACCAGAGCAAATGCAATGTAATGGGAGATACGGAGTCGGAGCCAGACTCTGATTCTTCGATACTGCGAATGTGTATACGATGTGTGTCAGGGAACGTACATCGCGACATACAGAAGCAGGCAACAGTGGGACTTCACCATGCCCCCTTTGGACGCTCTCTACCGTGCACTCATTCCAACACCCAATCCGCCCCGAAAGATCAAATTTTCAGAGTGGTCGTCCATTTCATTTCAACAGTATCAATATCCAACCCCACCAACCAAAAAGGACGAGTAAACCCCAACTCCCCAAGACCAACCAGATTGTTACACTTCCATGCTGCTTTTGTTGTGCGGACAGAAGTTTCGTTAGGGTTTGTTTCATGTGTGTGTGTTTTCTTTAATGGGTGTCGGAGAGAGCGACCGGCCTTGGCAACCCCTCCCCTCCCGCCGAACGTTACCTCGGGAGTTCCCCATTCATTCGTGATAGGATATTCGGTTCGAGTCGAAATTGAGCGAGCTCGTTGCTGCTTCCCATCGCGATGCTGGTGAGATTAGAACCGAGGTTATCCTGGCGCCGTGTACAATCGAAGCTACGCCGCAAACGAATCGAGAATTTTCAAGGCTGAGTAGCAAGTGAGAGATTTGAACATGTAACCAGAGAGGTCTCAAAACCATTCGAAAAGCTCACTACTAGGCCATTTTTGCTATGGGTGAGCTTGGTTCCGAGGTAAAATCAAGAACCGGAGAATCAACCTAGTGGGAACCGGTTCGATTTTAGGTTTTAAGTTATGCAATACAGGCTCCAGGTTCCAAAAATAGGGAAGCAGTTCCAACAGACAGATTTCAAGTTCTAGGTGCAGGTGAACCTGAAAACTTGTGAACCTAAATACTGAAATAAGTCTTTGTGCTTTTCTTGTTCTATGTCTTTGCTCAATCCTACAAAATTCCATGGCATTTTATGATAAGCATGTAATATAGAATCACTAGTGTGAGTTTTAATTTTCGGTAATATCTATGACTGAGAATTTTACTTTGTTAATATTTTATATTCGTTGTATATTTAAATATGAGTTGTGAATTGTATCATTATGCTTTGTTTAAACGATACAAAGAACCGTGTTTAGGAAAGAAAATTGTAAATCATTTATTTTCTGTAAAATGGACTCACTTGTCTTGAATTCCGAGTCTTAAAGCAACTGTTTTTTTATTTTTTTGTTTGGCGGTATAGAACGGAATTAGAGAACGGAAGGGGAACGAAATGCAGCGATGATTCTAATACCTCTGTTTAATAAATCGGGGGAATGCAATGCAATGAGAACTTTTGTGTTTGGCTGTAAGCAAAAACTTTTCTGAAATTAGGATTGAATGAGCATTTTTAATAAATTTAATTGTATTGTACTCACATTATTAGTAAAATAATTGATATTCGTTAAGAGTAATTCAGAACTTTTAATGATTCGTAATTAATTAATTATTAATTATTATCCATAAAATAATGATATAAAATCGTCGTTCCTTAAATATAAGTCATAATTATGAATTACTTTAGACTAACCGTTTAAACTCTAAGTAATTGGATGATGTAATAACTTCTTAAATAGAATTTTTAATTATTAACAAATTAATATTAATCAATTAAATATCTAATATTAATCACACTATTCATTTATTAAAAATATAATTATTTAGTAATAACTTATATCTATATTGTCTTTGTAATTTTCTTTTCATTTTAACTAATACTAATTAATATTGTCTTTGTAATTTACTTAATAAATATTTGGTGGAAAAAAGGAAAAGAATGGGCATTCCAAAATGTAAAGCCCGTTCCTTTCGACCAAATGTAACACATTTGTAGCTCTAGAAACAAGGTCATGCCATTTTAAATAGATGTTTAGCTTGTATTTAATGAAAAACCAAACTTAGATTCAAAAGTCATAGTTGAAATGAAATATATATAGCTGCGCAAACTATGGCTTTTATCCTTACAGTGAATATGAATAAAAATCAAGCTTTCCAAACTTCACGAAAGGTCTGATTTCTTCCTAAATTGGAATTTCAAATAGATTCGCGGCTTCGATTCTTCTGTTTGTCCAGTATAAGATGATCTTTACTTGATTTTGGTAAGACTAATTTTGGACTAAGCAGGAATATTTCATTCAGGTTAATCCCGAGCTGCACATTTGGGCCTTGTTGCTAAAGCAGCGACATGAATGAAGCCCTCGATTCTGCTCAGGTTTATGGACCGAATGTTTCAGGAGAAAAAGCCCTACCTTGTTTCTTGATCCAAAACATTTCGTTTCCACAGATTTTCATCGCTGTATGCTGCACCATTGTCAGAGCAAGTGAAAGTAAACACACACAGGCTTCCAGCTCCAGGTCATCCGAAGCTCATCCGAACTTTGAACAAGAAAATGTACCAATTGACAGCGAATGAATAGGGTCAGTTGCAACGAATCCAAAAGACATTCGAGCTCATTGGTCTACCAGACAAAGATTAGACATTTAACTGGTGAAGAACTTATACTCCATCCCAAGATCATCTCAAACCCTTCAAACCTCGAAAAAAACAAAATATGTACTTGCATCCAGCCGATCTTCTATTAAAAAACTAAAAGAGAGCACATGGTTAAGAAACAGAGCAGCAAGAGATGAGAAGTACCGAATACTCAGGGCTGTTGCTGAGCATCCATGTACCCAGCATCAACAAGAACCTCCTCAAACTTGGCCAATTCAACGTCCTCATCGACCATCATCTTCGTCGACTTCTCAAACCCAACCTTGGGCTTCCAAACCAACACCTTCCTGGCATTACTTGCATCTCCCTTCAAGTAGTCGACCTCCGCCGGTATGACATACCCCACCCCTCGATCACCACATGGCCATTGCAACGCAGCCCCACTCACTCAACCGATCCGGTTTTTCTTGCTGCAGCATCAACCACATCGCCTCCACGTAGTCCCCGGCGAACCCCCAGTCGCGGTAGTCGTCCACATTCTCCAGATCCGCCAACAACAGCTCCCTCTGCAGCCCGATCTGGATCCGCCCCGCAGCCCTCGTGATCTTCCGGGTCACGGAGTTCTCGCCCTGCCTCGGGGACTCGTGGTTGAACAGGATCCCGTTGCACGCGAACAGCCCGTAGGCCTCGCGGTAGTGCATGGTGTACCAGTAGGCGGCGCACTGGGACGCGCCGCACGTGGACCGCGGGTGGAACGGGGATGTCTCGGACAGCGGCAGCGGGTCCCGTCCTCTCCTGCTGTTCCACTCCCCAGGTCCGTCAGACTTCGTTCCGAACATCTCCGAAGACCCAGCCTGGCAGTAACGGATGTGGCTGCGGCCAGTAGCGGAGACGTCAGAGCGCACGGCCATGAGGAGCCGGAGGGCGACCGTGATCGTGGCGACGGCATCGGCGGGGACGGAGACCGCCACGTCGGAGTGGGCGGCGAGGTTGTAGACCTCGTCGGGGGAAGATCGTGTCGATCGATGCAGCGGCTGAGGGAAGAGGCGTCGGTGAGATCGGCGCAGTGAAGCTTCATCGTCCGGGCCTTGTGGGTGTCGACGTCGATGGGGTTGACTCGTCGGGTATTGAAGTTGGCGGAGCGATGGATCAGGCCGTGGACCTCGTACCCTCTGTCGAGCAAGAACTCGGTGAGGTACGACCCGTCCTGGCTGGTAATGCCGGCGATCAGGGCCACCTTGCTGTGGTGCTGCGGCGGCAGGGCTTCGACGTTGGCTCTGGATCCCGATCGGGGCGTGCCGCTCCGGGTCGCCATCGTCGTGTTCGGATTAGGAGCGAGCAAGATGGACCGTCCGAATCGGGACCGAACTAGTTTGATCCGGTTCTAGAAAATATTGGTCCGATCCCCGGTTCCTAAAAGTAGAATTAATTCCCGGTTCTAAGGTGGGAACAGACCGACTGGACCGATAAATATATATTTCTAATTTTTTCATATATATATTTATTTACTTTTTAAAATTTTTGAAAAAAAATAAAAAGCATAATTCAATTTTTTTAATTTTCTCTCACTTTCACCAATAAGTGATTGGTTCTATTGATTCCGTTGGTCCACATTGCCGGATTAGCCAGTCTCATCCCTAGTCCTAATAACCGAGAATCGATTCTCCTGATCTAGTTTTTGATTCTTGGATCGGATCGGATCGGATCGGACCGGAAATCGATCACTTAGTTCGGATGGTGAGATGGGTCTAGGGTTTTGAGGAGATGCAGAGGGGGCGATGCGTCGGAGTTTTTGGGGGAGATTTTGATTTTTAAGAGGTGGAAGAGGAACAGATATGCGCTCTTTTTTAAACTGACCAATGATATTGCACCATGTGGGTATTGGAAGGACAGTATGGTCAATACGGAGAAGTCGGTGAAAACTCCGGAGATGGGGATTCGGTGCTCCTCGAGGACTGGATTTACCATGCGATGGCGCGTACAGTGCATTGTGAACCGTCTGATGAAGGTACCTTGTAAAATAACGGCCTAAACCCCAAAAAAAAACTTCGACTTTAAGCTTAGTCCTAATTTTTATCCTAAGTTTTTTTTTGTCCCATAAAATATCCAAACTTTAGGTCCGGTCCCAATTCAACTCTAAACTTTTTTTATCCTATGAAAAATTTCAAATTTTAGGTCATGTCCCAATTCTACTATCTAATCTCAATTCTACCTTAAAATTGTTTCTGTCTCATAAAAAATAAATACAAATCCACACCTGTTAACCCTCTGTTCAAAACTTTTTATTGACAACCGAGAGATGGAAAACTTTTAAGTACGAGTTATTCGAGTGCCCCGAAAGCAAGCTCTCTTACCGCGAGAGATGGAACACTCCTGAGCGTGGGAGATTGAAGATTGAGAGCAAAATCGAAGATCATGAGCAAAATGGAAGGAAAACCCTCTTAAGAGTAAGAGCAATTGATAAAATATTAAAATAAAATCCCAATTGCTCTAGTTTTTAGCTAAATTTCATGTCCAATAAGATGTTACGTGAACCGAGATAGAAATCCATCTCCAAAAGACTGCTTCATGGATATGAAATTTGAGGGAAAAAGTAGAGCAATGACGTGAAAATGTTACATAAGATTACTAAGGGCGATTTTGGAAAGAAGGTTAACAGGACAGATTTGGGATTTAAAGTAAAAGTTTGTGATTTTCTTATAAGACAACAAAGACTAGGGTAAAATTGGAACTAAACCTAAAACTGTGATTTTTTTTATGAGACAAAGGAAGCTGGGGGTTTTTATGAGACAGAAGAAAATTTAAGGTACAATTCGTACCGAAGCTAAAGTTTGAGGTTTTTTAGAGCATTAGGTGGATTTCAAATTAGATAATTAATTTTATTATCTAATACTAATTAATAATTAATAACAATTAATATTATGTTGGTTAGAAAAGGAAATGGGAAGCCCGTTCCTTTCAACCAAACATAACATTAGAGATAAAAAAAGGCTCCAAGTTTGTAGTTCTAGAAACAAGGTCAAGTCATTTTAAATAGATGTTTAGCTTGTGCTCGATGAAAAACCAAACTTAGACTCGAAAGTTATTAGTCGAAACGAAAAATATATAGTTGCCCAACCCATGCTCTTATTCTTACCGTGAATATATATAGAAATCAAGCTTTCCAAACTTCACGAAGGCCTGAATTTCTCCTAAATTCGAATTTCAAACAGATTCACAGCTTTGATCCTTTTCTTTCTCCGATATAAGATGATCTTCACTTGATTTTGGTTGACTAATTTTGGACTAAGCGAGAACATTTTCATTCAGGGTAATCCCGAGCTGAATCAAGCCGAACAATGAGCTTTTTCAGCTGCAGGTTTGGGCCTGGTTGCTAAGCAATGACATAAATAAAGCCCTCGATTCTGCTCAGGTTGATGTACCGAATGTTTCATGAGAAAAGGCCACCCGGTCTCTAAATCAAAACATTTCGTTTTGACAGGATTTCATCCCTGTATGTTGCCCCATTATCAGAGCAGTGATACCAGCAGACACCAAGTGAGTTGATAATCTTACATGGAAACATTTCAAACGAGGAAATAAAGATACTGCAACTCACATCCGCTAAAACTTTAACTAGTCGACACCCAGAATGTATGAATGCGTATAAACATGAAAACGACAAAATCAGGTTCGATTACATGTACATTTCATTAAAGAAAGGCATGACTGCCTATGACTCTATTCGGAGACAACTTCTGAGCAGGCAAATATCAAGATGGGGCAAAGATGAGTACATCTAAAGAACATATTGGAATGACAAAGACAAATTCGAGTTGACAGGGCGTGGCGTGATCAAAGACAGAGCAGTCGTGTGGCCAGTTGCAGCATCAACTAGAACTGCTCCTTCCCTCCTTTTCTTGTGAAAAAGCATGTATCATCCAGTGTTCACTTTCTTGCATCTTTTGGCATTGTATCTTCAGCATCGCCCCAAAGATTGAGCAAAAATAACCATCCAAAGGGCAAAAACTAGGTCCCAAGATGACACATCAACTTCAACAAGCATTATCCTGATGCATGTCTCATCACTCGTGCAATCAGCTCGACCACCTATTCCTTCCATCAGCTATTGATCCACAATTCATAAGCCTTGTTATTCCTTTTCTAATCTTCCTTTGTTTGTGTGCTTAACAAGAATGTATGTTCCATACCCTTCGGGCAAGGTTGTCAGTCTGGGGTCTCTCACATTACAGTGGCACTCCCTTTTTTGGCCAAAATACAATGAAACGGATCTAACAAGATGATGACCCAGCTGGCTTCCATCTGGCTAGTCTTTACACACAATGAGGATCTATCCACAAAAGCATCAAGAAACGATATGGCATGTTACAAGCACAGCGATGGTCAGTAGCTCAAATCACCGAGAGATGATTTTCTGAATGCCCAGTGTATCTACTGGACTGGAGGGCTTGTATCGCCGGAGACCATGAAGTCCTTAGGAACAAGCCATTTCTCCCAGTCATCTCGCTTCCTAACCATTTCGCCCTAAAGTACAACCAAATCCATAAAGAAGAATCCACAATTAACTAATACAGCGTGTAACGAAACAGAATTATATATAATGTACATACTTAATTTAGACTCAGCTCATGCATGGAGGGTTACTAAATTATACCTGTATTTCCAACATGGTTGAAGTTCGTATGGCATCTAAAATAAGATTAAGATCTCTCGTCATACTTGAAACCTGCATAAAAGCGCATAGAACATACTGTTTATGGACTCACGTATTGGGAACAGAACGTCATGTGGAAGAACCTGGCAATTCATGCATTCACAAATATGATTCAGTTTTGCACTCGACTTCACAACATTATCACATCCTGTGGCTAAGATCAAGTGAAGATTGGGAGTGTAAAATGCAATTGAACACGAGAAAAGAGTTTTAAAACTGAATATGTGATTGGAGCACAGAGTAAAAATGTAACTTTGGTGCCAGGGGATAATTTTTGAACCCTACGGAGTTGCTCTACTGGTACCTGAATCTGACTAGACAAAAGTCGATTGACAATATCGAAACGTCTCCTTTCCCAATCTCAATTGTTAACTCAAGCGTGTATTTAGAAATTAAGACAGAACTAACTTCTGCTTCACCAAAAGACTTTATACGTAACTGCAGCTTCAAAGATCCAGACAATAACTTCGTACCGTACTATCAGAATGCACACTCAAGCACATGTGCACGCACAAAGGTGTCAAGCTCTTTGTTGTTAAATATGTAGATACTTATGTTCCCCTACGATCTGCCAACACATAAATCTGAAAAATCGAAAGTCTATAAACACAAAAAATTGCAGAAAAACCATAACAGAGCAACACGATGAACAATGTGCTTCTCCATGCGTTAGATACCTATATATAAAATTAAATCTAACAGCAACGTAAGACCACACTCAGCTAAAAAAGCAGTATAGACGTGCGCCATCAATTAAATCAACCCAAAATAAACTCACCTTCTTAAACGATGCTATTATTGAAATGTGGACCCAGCCCTGTCCATTCCATTCCTTCCGAAAGTGGAGATCTTTTATTAAATTCTCCTTACTGCAGGAGCGAATTGAATGACAGATAGAGTCAAAATGTCAGAAAGGAAAAGTGCAGTTCAAGCAAGAATGATGAAAGAGAGATATATAAATACCTGAAATAATACTCAATCTGCCTCAATAGCTCTAAATGCAATGGAGAATAGACAGCTAGAGGAGGCAGCACTGGAAAGGGGCTGCCGGCTTGTATATCCGGAGGTAGAGGCGGGAAAAAATGAGGCGCCATCTCTGACAAATTATCGAGATATCAATAACCAAACATGCAGCAATTTAGCAGAGAGTAGATGGACAGTCAATTTGGCTTTACCAGGAGGATAGGGTAAGAGGTTACCCAATGGAAACGCCTGTGGTGGGATTACTGGATGATAAGGATGAAGAAAAGGGAAAGGGACTGGGGGTGGCGGCACTGGCCTCATGAACCTGGGACCAAATCCTCCAACTTGACGAGAAGGCCACTCTCGATTTCCTCGCTGTTGGTCGTGCCTCACCATTTGCTGGTGAAAACCAGCAGCACGTACATGTTGCCCACCGCTACGGTATCTGAAAGAAGAGCTCCGCGGCTGCTGATGCCCATTCCTCCAAGCTGGGCTAGTTTGTTGAGAGTCAAAACCGCCATTACGCCTAGTTGATCTTTGGCGGTTTGCGGGCGTTATGTGGTTTGGAGTCTCGACTTCATTGGTTTCAGTTCCCTACAGGAAAAAAAGGCAAAAAATTAACTAAAATAAACCAGACAAAAAAAACATGACAAAAGCTATACCCACCCGAATAAACAGACACAGCTGATCAACAAAACCAAAACCAGAGACAGAAAAAGGAAAATAATCCCGGACCTCATAAACTAAACTCATGTCTGTCTCTTCTCTAAAGTACAGATTCAGTCACCTACTTACACGCGGGAATTTGTTTCCATAATTACACATTGCTAGAATTGAGACGAAACAACACTCTACCTCCATCGTTCTCTCTCCCTCAGCACTCAGCGAATTTAACAGAACAGACAATTCAGGAAAAAGTTTGCAACTTTGGCTATGCTTATATATCAAAGCAATTCAAGAAAGGAAAGCAAGAGAAAAAAAGAAGAAGAAAAAAGAAAAACTCCACCTTTCCCCATCCATCCCAACTCCCCATCATTCTGCTCCTATGCATTCAATTATATGTTCACTTCACGCTCTACTTTAAGAAGCAGAAGATCTACAATTCCAGAGGCATATCTGAACGAACACACAGCAGAAATCCAATACACATCGCATCACGCTCCCAACACTCTCCAGTAATAATCCCAGTAGCGAAAGAAGATCGCCACCGTGTCCAGATCGATACGCAAAAACTCGTCCCGCGGAACCAAACGGAGCAACGAGCAGAAAATCGAAAAAAGCCCAAAAAAAGAAGGAGGAGGAAGAGAAATTCACCTCCGATACGGAGAGCTCCGACAACCCATCAGCTAAGTCATCGGCGCGGGGGGAATCCGGCGACGACCTCGACGAGGAAGGAGCGGAAGCCCTAGCGGGCGGCGCCGGGGGCACGGCGGGCCACGCGCCCGGCCCGAGCAGGCCGCCCCCGGCCTCTCCGCCGGCCGGCCCGCTCCACGCGGGGTGGGCGGCGGGGGCGCCCCCCGCGGCATTGCCGTTGGGCTCGCCCGGGCCGTCCGATCTCTCGGCCTCCGCCGCGGGGGGCGGGGAGGGCGGGGATGGCGGGGGCGGGGGCGCGATCGCGGCCATCGGCGGCGGCTGGAGGCGGGGACCGCTCTTCTCGCGGCGGAGGGGAGGGGAGGGGAGGGGCGGAGGAGGTGAGGGGAGGGAAGGGAGGGAGGGAGGTGGCGACGACGGAGAGAGGGGAGGCGACGACGGGGGAGGAGGGGCGAGGAGAGAGAAAGGCGCCGCGTCGGCTTTATACAAAAGAACTTGCAACGTTGGAAGGAATTCCTGTAGGAATAGGATCGCGACCTTCCTTAGCAAGAGTCCGATTCCGAGTCAGCTCGAATTTTTCTTTTTGTTAAAACTTTAAAAAAAAACCGAGACAATATATATATATATATATATATTAATGTATGTGTATATATATTTTTGCATATATTATCATTGAAAATATAGAGAGTTTTTCCAATAAATGGGACGGGGTGTACATTAAAAGCAAATCTAGGTAAGTCGAAATTCGAATAGTTGGAATTTATTTTATGGATAGATGGACGGTTATTCATATATATATATATACATATATATATTCTTTTGATATATGATGGATATACTTTTTCAAACGGACAATGTCCCTTTTGCGTAACCCACACCGTTATATAATTAAAAGAAGTTAGCACTTTCTATTTTTGGCTAATTTCGATCTCATTGTCTTCTTGATATAAGCTACAATAAAATAAATGGACGCTATCGAATAATTTTTTATGTCACTCGGGTAAATGAATTAATAGAAGCGTATATATTTTATCAACAAAACCGTTTAGGCATAGGTTTTTGCTATTAGTATTAGCATTTTTTATTTACTCATTTTTTAAGCAATATAAAAGATCAAAATTAATTTCTTTTCTTTACCAAAAAAAATTAATTTCTTTTTAGATTACTGAGTTTTCGCAAAATGAATGCACCATAAATCTAAAATTATTATTTTCTGGAAAATCATTTTCCTAATTTAACTTTAAATCTTTGGACCTTATCTTTTTGGGTACGGCTTATTATTTTTTGTTCAAATCCATATTTATATGGTCTGTTATAGATAAGGGTGGTAGAACACCTACCTAAATTTATTCGACCCTTCTTTTAACAAAGGAAGCAAAGGCATCCATACAAAGCCAAACCGTAACAAGTCGATTCCACGTGGAAATTAAAAAACGAGCCATGAGTTTAAAAGAAAAAGGAAAAGATGGCCCGAAGCGAGCATGACCACCATGCCTCGTGATTCTGCTGTCGCTCGCTGTCCATGCCACAACACCCGACGGGCGGGCGGCCTCGAACCTGTTCGGGGTTTGGTTCGGGTCCGATCCCGTGTAGACTTTTCGGACCTCGGGTGCGTGTGTGTCCGTACTGTGTGCGAAACGGGACAACGGGAAACGGCCGTTGACCGAGACCGGCGGGGATGACGCGGTCGTCAACGGGACGTGCTGGAAAAAGGCGCGAGTCGATTGGGCAGCGAAATTGTCGTCCAAAGTCCTCACGGTCTTTCGTTTCTACACGCTTGTTGGACCATCGCCCCAAAAAAACATAAAGATAAGAGTTACGGGAAAACAAATAAGAATATAAATTTCTAGGAAAGGTTAGGAAATTCTAAATGTCAATTATTGAAGTTGCGGTGCAATTTCCGGAAAATGCGAAACTAAAAAATACCGACGTTTTTTTTTTTTCGGAGTAAGAAAAGGGGCAAAGCTCGATGTGTTCGAATTAGTATGTGCGATTATTTCGAAATCGTATCGCGGAGATTTGAGGATGACTCGACTCGACTCGACTTGACTTGACTCACTGGTGGTCAGCGTGGGCAGGTGGAGCAGTTGTGTGGTATGGGTCGAATCGAACTCGCTTGAAAATAAGATGAAGGCGGAAAAAAGAGAGGAAAAAACGGATGCCTTTCTAATAAGGGAGAATAATTCGAAATGCCCCAACAAATCTCAAGTTAATTATATAAGTGGCCTCGCATCGTCTACATGTGTTTTTGGGGGATATTGTTGCATCGCCGGAGAAGGACGGCCGGCAAATGACTGGACCGCCAAGTTGGCGATTTTTCAGCAAAAATTGACTAGGAAGACTACGTTAAAATTTCGCGCAAAGGTTTAGGGCTGAATCAATAAAATTAAAAAGTTTAGGATCGAATTGGCATCCATACAATAATTTCAGGACCGATTGGGTAATTTTCTCCGTATTTTTGTGCACACGGGCTTGCGAGATAAATTATAAAAGCCAATTTTAGAGTTATGTCAAAGTTAATGTAATCAACTGTAGTAAGTGGATGGTACCTTCCTGGCATTGGCGGAGAAATATCTGAGGGTTGGAAGAAAACAAGTCAGTGTTCAACACTATGGAGTGAAAATAGCTCATCATTAAGATTTGACTACCGTTATTAGCATGCTTAATTAAGTGTTTCCCGACATGCCCGTTCGCAGAAAATCGATAATTTGGAGAACATTTCTCTAAACTAGTCCGCGTGTATTCCTTACAAAAATGAAGTAGTCGAGAATATTAAATCGTTACGACAAGATTTTCAGATTAATTTAGCTAAGCATTATGGACAATAATTTTAAGAAAAAATACTTTTCAGATCAATAAATTTTCGCGAAGCAAAGGCACTTGTTTACAGGATCTCTGCAGGATATGCGTCCGAAACAAGGACAATAATTTGGTGAAGTCTCGAAGACCGAATGTCTGTCTTATTCAGGCATCGATGAGCTAAGCAGTGACCTAATTGGGTTAATTGTTGGAGTGGATCATTCCAGAAAAGAAAGTAAAAAGAGAATCGAAAAGAATAAAGTTAAAAGTCAATACAGACGACTTGATGCAGATGAGATGACTGTATTGTGGTGTGGCTTTGCTCGAGCATACTCACGTCATGCTACAGTTTCTACTCTCTCTCTCTCTCGACAGCCCTATTTGATCATAGAAAAATGATACAAATAATCAATTTTGACTCAATATATAATATGATTAATGAACTTTTAATTTATTTAGTATGATTTATGAACTTTAGCTTAATTTTTTTTGCCCGAGATAAAATCATGGGATTGAAATCATTTTCCAAATGAGATCCAAACGCCTGAAAACGTTTTCAATCATGTATCACCAAATAAAGAAAAACTAACTATTTTTCTGGAAAATGATTTTCCGAAAAATATTTTTAAAAAATGTTACGTTTTCAGTGAAATAAACGCACCCTACATTCTACTTGCAACCTCCCAGCGAATTGTCTTGTGTTTTGTTTAGTGATAAGTTGGAATAGTAGACTTTAGATGTTAAATTATTTAGTTTTGTACCTTTATCTACCAAAAAAAAAGCCCAACTTTGGATTTAGCCCTAATTTTAGCATAATTTTTTTTGTCCCATAAAAATACCCAAATTCTACTTTAAGGTTTTTTTTGTTCCACGGAAAACCCCCGACTTTAGGTCTTGTCCAAATTCTTCCGTCTAGTTCCAATTTTATCCTAAACTTATTCCGTCTCATAAAAAATAACCAATTTTTATTTGAGTCACAAATCTGTTCCCGTTAACAATTTTTATTTTGGACCCAAAGTAAAAGTTGGTGATTTTTTTACGAGACATAAAAATTAGAGTAAAATTAAAACTGAACTTAAAGCTAAGGTTTTTTTACGAGATAAAAAAAGTTTCAGCATATAATTGGAACTAAACCTACAGTTAGGGGTTTTTTTAAGAAAAAGAAAAAAAATTAGGGTACAATTGGTACTGGAGTTAAAGTTGGAGGTTTTTTAGGATATTAGGCCAATTCCAAAGTAGATCATTAACGTTTTATCTAATACTAATTAATTATTAATAGCAATTAATATTGTCTATGCAATTTTTTTTAATAACTTTTTGGTTAAAAAAGGAAAATGGGAAGCCCGTTCCTTTCAACCAAACTCCAAGTTCGTAGTTTTAGAAACAAGGTCAAGTCATTGTAAATAGATGTTTAGCTTGTATTTGATGAAAAACCAAACTTAGATTCAAAAGTTATTAGTTGAAACGAAAAAATTTATAGTTGTGCAAAGCATGAAAGGACTTAATGCAGATGAAAGGACTGTACTATGGGTTGGCTCCGTTTGAGTCCATGAACATCATGATATAGTTTCTACAGACTCTCAGCATCTCTGTTCGGTCAGAACAAGATGGAAAGACTTTGATCCCATCTTCCATTTTCTTGCCATGAACTTCAAGCCAGATGTGTTATTTGCCATCAGAATGAAGTTATAGTGCTTAAGAAGATTGACTGCTAAGCCTTTATTGATCTAGTTCATCGAACATAAGAAAGCATACTCTCCTACTTTCTCTTGAACTCTTAGGCCCTTTAATGTCCTGGCGTATATTTCCAACAAACACGGGCACTGATCCAACTAAGTCTTATACATATGCTTAAGCTGGCGCTTGGCCTTGATCTTAACAGAGAAATATGATTATCCAGATCATGTAGCAGATGATCCAAACCCTTAATTCACGACCCTGCAGTCTTTCCTAATCTCCTGTCCGCCTGTGATGCTGCTCATCTTGATCATGGACTTGACAAAAGCGTCTGTGAATTCCTGGTGCGAGCCTGCGAACTTCTCGACCAGACCCTTCGTCTTGGGCACCGCCAGGAGCGCCTGGTCCGAAGAGAACAGGCCCTTCCCCTGGAGGATCAGCTTGAAGTACGTGTTGTCGAAGGTGGTCGAGGAAGGGTCCATGGTGGTCCCTGAGTTCTTTGGCCTGTTATTGCTCGGGCACACACCCCTCAGGCTAGCTGCGAGGGACGGGTCCATCGATGGGTCGACGTCGTGCGTGGCGTTGAAGTTGCGGATCCTGCCTGCGAAGGAGGAGCAGTGGGAGAATCCTAGCGTGTGGCCTCCTACAAGTGGATAGAAGTTGAGATCAGAATCATCAATAGTAAAAAAAACAAAAACAAATGACTAAATCTGGTGGAGTGAATTTGTCGATGAAACACTGTAATATATTGGTCTGTTCGATCATTTGCCTTACCCGAAAGAGCCACGAGATCTTCCATAGAGAGACCTCTCTGGGAGAAGCTCTGCTGGAGCTGAGAAATGTTGAAAACTGGTGCTGGGAGCTGTGTCGACTCGCTGGCCTTTGATGTTCTTCCATCCTTCCTTCCCTTGGGCACATCCCAGGTCGGACCTCCGGACTTTTTTAAAGCATCAGAAGTGAAGAAAATCACAATCAGATAGGCAATATACTGCGCAGAAGAAAAGTTTCTTGTCGAGAAATTATGGTAAAATTGCCGTTAGAGGAAGGGATCCGTTCAGTGGTCATTGATTTAGCTTCCAATAAGGCGACTTCCGATAAGTCTTGTTTGACCCTATCAATGCAAGTATTGAGTGAATACGTATGTCTATTAAAATACTTGCAGCGCAAGCATCCAATTCTTATAGTCGGTAGCTTAACACAGTCCTGTCTGGTGTCTGTTGGATAGAACTATGATATGGCGAAAAATTTTCCCGGATAGAGACGTGCGTGATGACTGTCTAAGACATTGCGTATTAACTCGGGATTGGACAGTAATCCTACACTTGACCCTAAGATGTTTCCAAGATATTAGCGTTTAGGCTTTTATCTGGGTTAGGGTTGATTTTCGGAATAACCTCAGCGACAAGCTATGATGGAGCGTCTGGTCGGTCGTGAAGAATCGGGATATACACGTAACTGAAGTGGACGAGGAGATGATTTTACCAGTACGACGGAATCTCTAGCAGCTAGTGCCAAGATGTCCGCACATGAAACCACACCGGGGCAAAAAGCTTCCAAGTCCTTTTTAGCATTGTCGATTACATAAAATGCATGCAGAGATACATTAGGAGGCCCGTCCTTTTCCGCTTTGTTGCTTCCTTTGGAGTTTAAAAGCACCGACGCGTCGCAACCCTGCATTAGGCCATGATTAGCACTTTTAGTTGATTTCTGATAACGAGGAAGCTCTGTGTAGGAACTCTGAACAGAAAGAACAACTATCGACATGTTTGCTTACCCTTATGAAACAGTCGTGAAAATGCATCCGCAGGAGAGCGGCTGGTACGGTTTTGTCCTTCATTGCTGCATTCTTGACAGCATTTGCGATGATCAACTCAGCATCGGGACAGGTCTTGTCGTAGTAATTGGAACTTAGTGAATAGATTGGAGAGACAAATGAAAGTAAGAGAATCGAGCTGAAGAGCGCAACACCAATTGCCATGCCTAGTACACTCCTCAACTTCACCGAGTTCTGTCAAGCTTTGAAAGTAATTTGCACTTTGAATGGATATAAATAATCCGAAAAAGGAAGATTTAGTTGAAACTACAGACAGCGACATGACGGTAGCCACCTAAGGTGGGTGTATTTAACAAGAATCTTGATAATGAAGTAGTGATTTAGAAGCAACCTTGGGACTACAAGACGTTCCACATGTTTCAGCAGCACTGCCAAATATAGGTCTGCCAAGTACATTTTCCTCGCATAGAGTCCACATGAAAATGCTGACTACGATATGCCGTTACCTTACTTTTCTTTAAAATGAAGTTTATGATGGTTTTTGGTAATTAGTGGGCCAGGGTTTATAAGATCTCAGTCAAAAAGTGGATTTCAACGGTAAATCCCAGATTAACTTTTCGCGAGATTTGAGCCACTCAGTACAAGGGACATTGAAGAACAGTTTGCATGTATGTTCTGGACAGGACTGACGAATCTCTTCTGATCAATGATTATGAAGTTGTGACCATCATATGCTTAAACTAGGAGTCATATGTAATCTAATAAACTCTTGTGATTCTTCTTCTTCTCCTGGTGGCTGGGCCATTTGAAATTTGTCTCTTTTTCCATGGGACCTTCAGAGAAGAAAATGGTTTTCTGTTCTGAGGTGGTTAGGATGGGCAAATCAAGGGTGCAACAGCTTTGATGAAAGCTTAATTTCCAAGTTTCAACTTTGTTAGTTATGACCGTCGTATCCTTTTTGATCTGGTGGGGTTTCTGTTGTAAATTGGACTGTTGCCTGTTGGGCATTCTCTAGAGAATTCAGTGCTCACCAGTAGCATTTTGGCTCTTGGTACAAGGTTTTTTCCACATTGTAGGACTTCGTCCCAATAGATTGACACAACTCGTGGATGTTTTGAAATTGTCGCCTGAATCTTTAGTTGAATGCAATAGGTTAATCGGGGAAAAAGTAGACTCGTAATGTAGGTTGCCAGCCTGAGGAAAAAGGCTTCGAACATAAAAATACGATGACGTTTAATCAGCAATCAAGAAATATTTACAGTGACTTGTCCCTCTTAAGTATGCCAAACAATCCCATAGGGAGCGAATATGTCTCTCTCAATAACTACCCATCGCCTAAACAAATGCAACATTCTCCGAATAAGTCAAAATACTATATATCAGAATCCAAAGCAAAGCATTTATCATATACTTGATCTTCTCTGCACTACAACTATGTTTCAGCCAGTCCTCATTATGATGTGAATCGCAATGTTGGTATTGAATATTTCGATAATCTCTCCGACTTTGAGCGCATAAGTCGCTGAAGTCGTGCCCTCTGAAACTTTCTGCATCTGTCCTCGCCCAAAAGGACCTGCAGCAGTATTAAGAGTTTGTGCGATCATATAACGATTCCACGTCATGCTACATATGGAAGAACATCACACAAAGTCCTTTTCGTTCCTTCAATTCTCTTTTCTTTTTCTTATGTTTTGGTTTGTTTGGCAGAGGTAGACATCTCACAGTGCAAAGCCAGGAATATGAACCTAACTCACTTCACATGAAGCTGCAGGATATTTTACCAGAAGAAAATGTTCGTCAAGGCATGTTTACACACTACTTTGAAAGCACAATGGAAAGAAAGTAAAGTCAAAAGAAAGAAAAGCAGGGAAAAAATTGTCTCAACGTGTAAAAAAAATACTGAGCACATTGTTGACTCCGATTTCTTAAAATTAAAATTTAGTATAGACTCATGCACATATCACCCTGTCCGAACCACAGGGGTCAAGCTCTTGATAAAGTACCGAGGAGCTGTCCCTTTAATGCGACTCTTAACTTATGTATCCATCCCTCTTCTCTGAAGTAGGAATGGGCACTTATTTATCCATCCCTCTTCATCTGAAGTAGGAATGTGGATCTAAGAAATTTCTTGCCACTCCTAAACAGAACAAGGAAGTGCAGCCATTGCAAACATCCTGTACATTAGCTCTTTAGGATAACAAAAAGAGAGGGACACTGTCAATATTCAGAAGAATGCTCAACATTGCTTAGGGCTAGTTTGACAACGTGTCAGATAGTGAAAATTTCTGTTCTTTTACTCCCAAAATCAGTTTGGGAACAGAAATCCGTTTGTTAAAATTTTTGAGTCCGGGCACAATTTTGCAAAAAATTGATTCCAAAATCAGTTTTGGAACAAAATCAAGAAACAAAAAAAAGTGGCTTATTGATTTTGGAACAATTTTTTCATTTCTGAATCTTTTTGGTTTTCTTCTTTCTTTTTTATTTGTTCTTCATCTTCTTTTCGGCCCATCGCTGGCGACCGGCCAGGGTGGCCCTCACCACCCCCGAGGTCGACCTCACCTTGGCTAGGCAAGGCTCGACCTCGCCGTGATCTGGCGAGGCCGGGCGAGGCTAACCTCGCCGTCGTGGGGGGTGGCGACGGCGAGGTCGGCCTTGCTTTGGCCGGGTGAGGCTCGATCTTGTCGTCGCCGGGGATGGCGACGGTAAGGTTGGCCTCGCTAGATCTGGGTGAGGTTGAGCCTCGCCTGGCCATGGCGAGGCTGACCTCGCCACCGCTGGGGGTGGCGATGACGAGGTCGGCCTTGCCTTGGTTGGGCGAGGCTTGACCTCACCGTGATCTGGCGAGGCCAACCTCGCCGTCGCCAGGGGTGGTGATGGCAAGGTTGGCCTCGCCTTGGCCGGGCGAGGCTTGACCTCGCCGTCGTTAGGGGTGGCGACGGCGAGTCGGCCTCGGCAGATTTGGGCAAGGTTGAGCTTTGCCCAGCCATGGCAAGGCCGACCTCATCGTCGTGACTGGCGTGGCCAGCAGCCAGGGTCACGACGCCCTCACCGGCCTTGGGCTTGTTGCCATTTGCTGGCATTAGCGACAGGCCATAGCCAAGGAAAGAAAAGAAGAAAAAAAGGAAAAAAAGAAAGAAATATTAAAAAATTCAAAATATTATTAATAAAAAGAATTCTTGTATAGTTACTAAACGTAATTATGTTCTTTTTCTATTTTAAGAATAGAAATTTTGGGCAATTACCAAATGCCTGCAAATGCTAAGAAATTGTTCCTGGGCATAGAATAAAAAATAATCATTTCTTTTCAGAATCTGTTCGCAGGCACAGAATAGTTGTCATGCGCAACCTTAGTAATTTTAGAGTGAGACGGGATTCTTCAATAAGTTTCTCTGTTATTTTGCATTCTTGTTTGCATCACATTGATTTAGTACAAGAACACATTCATCTTTTCTTATGCTATCCCTGACGCTAAATATAGATCAAGGACAGGCCAAAAACTATTCCAAGTACAAGAGCACATTCATGTTTTCTTTACACTGTCCCGACTAAATACACAATCAAATTCATGCCAACCAAAACTACTACAGCTACTGCATATATTGTGCAATTCACTCCACGGCATAAATTGACTTCTTCGCACGAAAAGCTAATCAATGGAAAAATCAACAAAAAGGCCAAGACGGCAACTAAGAAATTTCTCAAATTCACTATTTAAGGTGTAGTTATAGGCCTGACCAATAAACAAAAGGTGTAGTTATAGGAACGAGGAAAATAAAGCTTGAAGTTACAGATTATCACGACATAACGGATAGGTTGGGGACTCAGATTCAATATTTTTGGTGGCGTTCCTGAAGGAACTTTTCGGACAAACACTTTCTCAGCTCGCCAGAATTTAAGCAGATCTAAAGAAAGTAAACACACAGGCTTCAACTCATCCGAACTTGAACAAGAAGGTAGCAACTTCAAATGAGGCAAACCAAGGAAGATGAAAAAAATCTAAATGTGCTAATTGAAAGCGAATGAATAGGGTAAGTTGCAACAAATCGAACAGACGTTTGAGCTCATTGGTCTACCCAACAAGATAGACATTTAACTGGTAAAGAACTTATTACCCATGCCAAGAACATCTCAAACCCCTTAAACCTTAAAAAACAAAGGATGACACCGGTAATAGCTTCGAAACAAGAATTGTGTGAAGGTGGTTTTTAATGGTTTGACGAGAATGAAGGTGTTTGGTTTAACTTCAGTGAACTTATACCCATCCCAAGAGCATCTCAAACCCTTTAAAACCTTAAAAAAAAACAAAATATTTACTTGCGTCCAGCTGATCTTCTAATAAATAACCAAGAAAGAGCACAGGGTTAAGAAACAGAGCGGCAAGAGATAAAGAAGTACCGAATTCTCGTGGCTGTTGCTGCCATCAATAGACCCAGCATCAACAAGAACCTTCTCTCGCTTAGCCAATGCAATGTCCTCGTCCACCATCATCTTCAGCATCTCCTGAAACGCAACCTTGGGCTTCCAACCCACCTCCTCCTTGGCCTTACTTGCATCTCCCATCAAGTTGTCGACCTCCGCTGGCAGGACACACCTCTCATCCAACCCCACATGTTCCCTCCAATTCAGCCCCCACATACCAAAACGCCACGGCTGCGAAATCCACCACCGTGTGCGCCTCCTCCGTCGCGACCACGTAGTCGTCCGGTTTCTCTTGCTGCAGCATCATCCACATCGCCTCCGCGTAGTCCCCAGCGAACCCCCAGTCCCAGGAGGCATCCAGACTCTCCAGATTCCCCAGGAACAGCTTGGTCTGCAGCCCGATCTTGATCCGCCCCACAGCCCTCGTGATCTTCCGGGTCACGGAGTTCTCGCCCTGCCTCGGGGACTCGTGGTTGAACAGGATCCCGTTGCACGCGAACAGCCCGTAGGCCTCGCGGTAGTGCACGGCGTACCAGCGCGCGGCGCACTTGGACGTGGCGTAGGGGGACCTCGGCTGGAATGGGGAAGTCTCGGACTCCGGCGGCGGGTCCCATTCGAGCGGCTTCACCTCCCAAGGATAATATGTCTAAGACCACCGTGGCAGCCGGCCCGATCCGAACATCTCCGAAGACCCAGCCTGGAAGTAACGGATGTGGCGGCGGCCGGTGGCGGAGACGTGAGAGCGCACGGCCTGGAGGAGCCGGAGGGCGGCGACCGTGGCGACGACGTCGGCGTTGTAATCAGGGATGATCTCGAACGAGACCGCCACGTCGTACTGGTCGGCGAGGTTGTAGACCTCGTCGGGGGAGACCGCGTCGAGGCGGCGGCGGAGGGAGGAGGCGTCGGTGAGATCGGGGCGGCGAAGCTTCATCGGGGCGTCGTGGGGGTCGATGTAGGCGGGGTTGATTCGATGGGAATTGAGGTTGGAGGAGCGATGGATCAGGCCGTGGACCTCGTACCCTCTGTCGAGCAAGAACTCGGCGAGGTACGACCCAACCTGGCCGGTGATGCCGGTGATCAGGGCCACCTTGCGGCGGCGCCGCTGCAGCTGCGGCGGCGGCGGCGGGGTCTGCTCGCGAGACGATTGATGGTGGGAGGAGTTTTTCGGGCGGTTTTTCAGAGGTTTAAGAGGAGCAGAGCAGGGACACTCGTTCGGGCAAGGTAAGATCTTCCTCCCTCGCGCGCTTCTTTCAAAACCGACTAATGAGATCGCGCCACGTGGGCATGGGAAGGTCAGTATGGTCAATATGGTGAAGTCGGTGAGAACTCCGGGGACGGGGATCTGGTGCTCCTCGAGGACCGGATTTACCGTGCGACGGCAAGTGCGGTGCATTGTGAACCGTCCAATGAAGGCCCCTCGGTAAAATAGTGGCCTTAGTACACTTAAAAAAAAGCCCAACTTTGGATTCATTCCTAAATTTACCGTAAAATTTTTTTTCTCCCATAAAAATACCCCAATTCTACTTTAAACTTTTTTTTTGTCCCTTGAAAAACTCCCGACTTTAGGTCATGTTCATATTCTACCATCCAGTGCCAATTTTACCCTAAAATTTATTCTGCCTCATAAAAACGACAAATTTTTACTTGAATCACAAATCTATCGCTGTTAACTCTCTGTTCAAAATTTTTCGTTGACAACCGAGATATGGAAAGCTCCCAATCATGAGTTATTTGAGTGTCCCGAGGGCGAGCTCTCTGACTGCGAGAGACGGAACACTCCAAGCACGAGAGATTGAAGATGGAGCGTAAAATCGAAGATCCCAAGCAAGATGGAGGGAAAACTCTCCTAAAAGTAAGAGCAATTGATAAAATCCAGCCTTGATTGCTCTAGTTTTTACAAAATTTCATATCCAAGAAGATGTTATTTGGACTGATATGGAAATCCATCTCCAAGGGATTGCTCCTTGGATTTGAAATTTGGGGTAAAAACTACAGCAATGATGTGAAAATGTCATGTAAGATTACTAAGGGTAATTTTGGATGGAGGGTTAGAGGCAAATTTTGGACCCAAAGTAAAAGTTGGTGATTTTTTTACGAGTCAAAAAAATTAGAGTAAAATTGGAATTGAATTTAAAGCTAAGGTTTTTTTATGAGACAACAAAAAGTTTAGCGTAAAATTGGAACTAGACCTAAAGTTTATAGTATTTTATTAGACAAAAATAAGTTTAAGGTAGAATTGGGATTGGACCTAAAGTTGGAAGTTTTTTTATAAGACAGAAAAAAGTTTAGGGTACAATTGGTGCTGGAGTTAAAGTTGGAAGTTTTTTAGGATATTAGGCCGATTCCAAAATAGATAATCAATGTTTATCTAATACTAATTAATAATTAATAGAAATTAATATTGTCTATGCAATTTTTTTAATAACTTTTTGGTTAAAAAAGGAAAATGGGAAGCCCGTTCCTTTCAACCAAACTCCAAGTTTGTAGTTTTAGAAACAAGCTCAAGTCATTGTTATGGCGCATAGGCATATCAAAATCAAGCTTTTCAAACTTCAAGAAGGTCTGGATTTTTCCTGAAACTCGAAACTGTTTGATCCTTCTCTTTGTCCAATATAAGATGATCTTTACTTGATTTTAGTAGACTAATTTTGGACCATGCGGGAACATTTCATACAGGGTAATCCCGAGCCAACCCAGCAATGAGCTTTTTAATCTGCAGGTTTTGGCCTTGTTGCTAAGCAATGACATGAATGCAGTTGAAAGGACTGTATTATGGGTTGGCTCCGTTTGAGTCCATGAACATCATGATATAGTTTCTACACACTCTCAGCAGCTCTGTTTGGTCGGAACAAGATGGAAAGACTCGATCCCATCTTCCATTTTCTTCACATGAACTGCAAGCCAGTAATGTTATTTGCCATCAGAATGAAGTTGTAGTGCTTAACAAGATCGACTGATAAGCTTTTATTGATCTAGTTCATCGTACATAAGGAAGCATACTCTCCCACTTTCTCTAAACTTTAGGCCCTCTAATCTTCAGGCGTACATTTCCAACAAATACAGGCATTGATCAAGCTAAATCTTATACATATTCTTAAGCTAGCTCTTCGCCTTTATCTTAACAGAGAAATATGATTATCCAGATCATGTGGCATATGATCCAAACCCTTAATTCACTACCCTGCAGTCCTTCCTAACCTCCTGTCCGCCTGTGATGCTGCTCATCTTGATCATGGACTTGACAAACGCGTTGGCGAATTCCTCGTGCGAGTCCGCGAACTTCTCGACCAGACCCTTCGTCTTGGGCACCGCCAGGAGTGCCTGGTCCGAGGAGAACAGGCCCTTCCCCTGGAGGATCAGCTTGAAGTACGTGTTGTCGAAGGTGGTCGAGGAAGGGTCCATGGTGGTTCCTGAGTTCTTTGGCCTGTTATTGCTCGGGCACACACCCCTCAGGCTCGCTGCGAGGGATGGGTGCATCGATGGGTTCGACGTCGTGCGTGGCGTTGAAGTTGCGGATCCTGCCCGCGAAGGAGGAGCAGTGGGAGAATCCTAGCGTGTGGCCTCCTACAAGTGGATAGAAGTTGAGGTCAGAATCATCAATAGTAAAAAAACAAAAACAAATGACTAAATCTGGTGGAGTGAATTTGTCGATGAAACACTGTTATATATTATTGGTCTGTTCGACCATTTGCCTTACCCGAAAGAGCCACGAGATCTTCCATAGAGAGACCTCTCTGGGAGAAGCTCTGCTGGAGCTGAGAAATGTTGAAAACTGGTGCTGGGAGTTGTGTTGACTCGCTGGCCTTTGATGTTCTTCCATCCTTCCTTCCCTTGGGCACATCCCAGGTCGGACCTCCGGACTTTTTTTAAAGCATCAGAAATGAAGAAAATCACAATCAGATAGGCAATATGCTGTGCAGAAGAAAAGTTTCTTGTTGAGAAATTACAGTAAAATTGCTATTAGAGGAAGGGATCTGTTCAGTGGTCATTGATCCGGTCATTGACCCTGTCAATGCATGTATTGAGTGAATACGTATGTCTATCCAAATACTTGCAGCGCAAGCATACAGTCCTTATAGTCGGTAGCTCCACACGGTCCTGTTTGGTGTCTGTTGGATAGAACTATGATATGGAAAAATATTTTCCAGGATTGAGACTTGTGTCAGGACCGTCCAAGACGTTGCGTACTAAGCTCGGGATTGGACAGTAATCCTACACTTGACCCTAAGATGTTTCCAAGATATTAGCGTTTAGGCTTTAACTGGGTTAGGGTTGATTTTCAGGATAACCTCAGCGACAAGCTATGATGGAGCGACTGGTCGGTCGTGAAGAATCGGGATATACACGTAACTGAAGTGGACGAGGAGATGATTTTACCAGTATGACGGAATCTCTGGCAGCTAGTGCCACGATGTCCGCACATGAAACCACGCCAGGGCAAAAAGCTTCCAAGTCCTTTTTAGCATTGTCGATTACATAAAATGCATGCGGAGATACATTAGGAGGCCCGTCCTTTTCCGCTTTGTTGCTTCCTTTGGAGTTTAAAAGCACCGACGCGTCGCAACCCTGCATTAGGCCATGATTAGCACTTTTAGTTGATTTCTGATAACGAGGAAGCTCTGTGTAGGAACTCTGAACAGAAAGAACAACTATCGACATGTTTGCTTACCCTTATGAAACAGTCGTGAAAATGCATCCGCAAGAGAGCGGCTGGTACGGTTTTGTCCTTCATTGCTGCATTCTTGACAGCATTTGCGATGATCAACTCAGCATTGGGACAGGTCTTGTCGTAGTAATTGGAACTTAGTGAATAGATTGGAGAGACAAATGAAAGTACGAGAATCGAGCTGTAGAGCGCAACACCCATGGCCATGCCTAGTACACTTCTCAACTTCACCAAGTTCTGTCAAGCTTTGAAGGTAATTTGCACTTTGAATGGATATAAATAGTCCGAAAAAGGAAGATTTAGTTGAAACTACAGACAGCGATATGACGGTAGCCACCTAAGGTGGGTGTTTTTAGCAAGAATCTTGATAATGAAGTAGTGATTTGGAAGCAACCTTGGGACTACAAGACGTTCCACATGTTTCAGCCGCACTACCAAATATAGGTCTGCTAAGTACATTTTCCTCGCATAGAGTCCAGATGAGAATGCTGACTACTATATGCCATTACCTTACTTTTCTATAACATGAAGTTTATGATGGTTTTTGGTAATTAGTGGGCCAGGGTTTATAAGATCTCAGTCAAAAAGTGAATTTCAATGGTAAGTCCCAGATTTAACTTTTCGCGAGCATTGAGCCACTCAGTGCAAGGGACATTGAAGGACAGTTTGCATGTATGTTCTGGACAGGACTGACGAATCTTGTCTGATCAATGATTAATGAAGTTGTGACCAACATATACTTAAACTAGGAGTCATATGAAATCTAATAAGCTCTTGCGATTCTTCTTCTTCTTCTGGTGGCTGGGCCATTTGAAATTTGCGTCTTTTTCCATGGGACCTTCAGAGTAGAAAATCGTTTTCTGTTCTGAGGTGGTTAGGATGGGCAAATCAACGGTGCAATAGCTTTGATAAAAGCTTAATTTCCAAGTTTCAACTTTGTCAGTTGGGATGGTCGGATCCTTTTTTAGCTGGTGGGGTATCTGCTGTAAATTGGACTGTTGCCTGTTGGGCATTCTCTAGAGAATTCAGTGCCCTCCAGTACAGTGCTAGCATTTTGGCTCTTGGTGTAAGGTTTTTTCACATTGTAAGACATCATTCTAATAGACTGACATGACTCGCGGATGTTTTCAACTTGTTGCCTGAAAGTTGAATGCATCTTTAGTTGAATGCATTGGGTTAATTGGGGAAAAAGTACTCATAATGTAGGTTGCCAGCTTGAGGAAAAAGGCTTTGAACATAAAAAATCGAAGTTGTATAATCAGCAATCAAGAAATATTTACAGTGACATGTTCCTCATAAGTATGCCAATGAACCCTAGGGAGCGAATATGTATCTCTCAATAATGACGCATCACCTAAACAAATGCCTAATATCGATATACATGATACAAGTGATGAGAAGTACCCGGAATGGGGGAAAAGGATCAAACAATAGCCAAAATTGGGAAAAGAATTATCATGAATGTATAGATAAAAGGAATCAGATGTCGAGAACGGTTTGACATAGAAGATGGACTGCCTGCTACGGTATTATTCCCACTGCCTGAAGTATCCTGCGGATTGACGGCAACAGCGGGAGGGCTTGAGCTAGAATTTGTTGGGTTGGTCGGTAATATGCTGGAATCTGTTGCATTATAACCTGCGAAATGAAATACAATGTAAGCACTCTGACGACTGACAGCAAGCAAATTCAGCACAGCTTGTGTTCTACTCACAGTTGGATGACTTCCAACCAAGCACCATTCTCTCTCGATCGAAAACTATGCGATAACCTGTCATGAAGTTCTCTGACAAAATAAAAGGGAAAAAAAGAAGATGAATACTTAATGACGAGATAGACAAGCACCGGAAGCAATAAATCCGAGTCCTCACAATTAATATTTCAAAAGTTCCAATCATATCAATTCCAAGGAAAAATGACTGACAGCAGGAAGAAGCCACACCGTGAACGCAATGCGAAACCTTGTTTTCATCTAGATTTTAGAGTTGGACTAAACGTTCCTAGAAAAACAGAGTGGGGTTGCAGCTGTGCTTTTGTGCATGCAGCAAACAAGCTGGTTATTCCACAGGAAAGAGCTTAATGTAGCATTGATTTTATTCGCTTCAGGGAAGAACTTAATACAGCACGGGTTTTATCAGTATTTAAATCCAGCCTATCCTCGTAAGCCTTGGCAAGGCTTGTAGTTGATAAGACATGAAAGAGAAATCTGCAGTGATTTCTTTGATCTGTTAGCATAAGAGAGGGCAAATCTGCGGGAGGGCGAAGGGTGAAAACTGACTGCGAAATAGCAGAAGAAGCACAACGATGCACTCTGAGTAACATAGAGAACTAGAAGAGGGGGACAACTTTTCATGGAAATAAGCAATATAAATATTTCTGATGACCAGATACTCACGTCCGATTATATTTACATCTCCACTTTTGACTAGAGCAAGACAATATACGTAGGAGTCCTGAAGATTAAAAAAAAAAAAACCCAGTTAGCATGTATTTTACAGGAAAAATCATACAGAGATCGAGAGGAAACTTGACGGTCTAACTTTTGAAAGTACCTCAACAGATACTATTTCTATGGGCTTGGTGACATAAAACTGATCTCCACCTTTCATGGTCATATTCAATGTTGCAGTTTCAAAGCTAGTCTGGTTTGGGCTGCACATAGATTCGAGTTCAGCATCACAAGGAAAGAAATTCATTGTATACAAGTCTGTCCATAGACGCGCTAACCTCAAATCATAACAGTATTCAAATGGAATACTGGAGTCTGAAGAATGTCGCTTTTCTTTGGCCAAGGAATTGAACTGCGCAAAACAAGTACTCTGTAAACATGCTATAGAGAGGTAGGTATGTCCATGTGGTAGTCTGAAATAGAGAAGTAAAGAACTTACAGTCTCCCCAATGAACGAGTAAGCTGGGTCGTTCAAATATGTGAATGAGGTACCAGAGTCAAAAATTGCACTAAATTCGGCATCTTGAGCAGTTCCTCCCACATTTATTTGAGTAAGGGTAATGTTGTAAGTTGGACTGGTAAAAGTTATAAGGAGAAGAATCATTAGAACTGGCCAAGAAAGGATCGAAGAGAAATGCTGCAACCCCATGCCATGAGTTGGCAACATAAATCTAGGCAATCCAACAAGATAACTTTTCTTCCCACAAAGAAGCTTACTGTGATTGCCTAAGGTTGAATGGTGTCTCTCCTTGGTCTGAGCTGCCTTTGTCTCCAAAACTAATTCTTCCAATTCCATCAGGTCCAAAGCACATTGAAAATGAATTTGAAGTAAGCCCTTCTTCAGCCAAGATGCTAGGGACAGATATGTTACTCATGCCCAGCCCAAAGAGACCATTTGGCGCAGCACCATTTAAGAAAGAACCAGTTTGAATCTGACCACAACTGCAAAATCAAGCATATCTAGCTCAGCTACTGAACTTCTGACTACTGGGAACCTAGTGAAAGCATTAAAAAAGTAATGCTAAACCAACAGTAATATATTTTTAAACTTCTTCTCCTCAATTTTTGGCTTAAATAGATCCAAAGCACCAGCAAGGGCAAGTTGGTCACTAGTATCTCCTGTAATCATACTGCAACAAAAATTTCTTGAGTTGGTTCCCCTAATTCGCTCAAATGGTGCTGGAAGACAGTATACCTACCCAAGTGTGATTTTAGCATCGACAGCCTTTGAATGATCGTCGTCTGTCGTCAAATGCAACACATCTTCCACCAAAATCCCGGTAGTCGAGGTACCATTAGAAAGATACTTAACCTGATAATCACAACTGCTAAGAGCCGAAGAGCATTGCGACTGCTGTCTGCATATTGTACTGTTGCAGGGTACTTCTGTACTTGTTGATGATGCATTAGGGCTGTAAATGTTGAATTGTATTGTCTGGTTGACAAGAAGATTAACGAGAGCAACCTGTTAATTCTAGTGATCTCTCTTAGACGAAGGACACAACATAAAGAGGCTAACTTTAATTCTTTTTCTTGTCTCTTCCTTCCATTTGTGAGAAAGTCTTTCCTTAAGTGGCTCAAGTTTTCATGCCATAATAGAGGGAAAATAACAAGCGCTCATGGATACACTTGAACATAATGGATGCAGATAAAAATGTCGAAATATTGTACAATTTTCAGATTTTACCTCTGTCAAAAGGGTTTTAGTTTGTTGTCTTGCCCATTTTTTTTATAATCACACACGTAAGGGCACCATCGAAAATATCGTTTTTCAACTCCTAAGACCCTGCCTTAATTCTAGAACTGGATGTCAGATGATTAAATAGCTTCACGGAACCATGCCTAAATTCTCTGTGCAAAAACCCACCTCAAACTCTATCATATACAAATGCCATGTTACTCACGGTAAGTAGTATATTCTCTCTCTCTCTCTCATTAAAACTTGTCAATCAACAGCCCGAGATGTAAACAATTATTCACCATATTAACTTCTCCATGACACTAGTCTATGCATTGCATCTGGAGTTACTAGAACTACCCTAATGCGCGCACCCGAGATAGCAATTGGAGCTTGGACTTTTGTAATGAGCGACAGAAAAAACGGAGCATTCCCATCCAGAAGGATACCTGTCCAGATGATGTCGTTAGGCCCCGTACGCAACTTTTGCAGTCACAAGGTAACCAGAACAGATCGCTGCCGGTGTCTAGAGCCACCAAATAGGATAAACTCGGGGTCCCGACAGAAACATTGGCGTAGTGTAAACTGAAAGGCCCAGAAACAAAGTAGCACTTATCAAATTATGCGGATCCACTCGAGCAAAACTTCGAAGATCCTGCCTTCTTCGGTTGTCAATAACCAGAAGAAAGACACCGTGCAATATCAAAACAAGAATAATAATTCAGGGGAAATTCCGTTTCAAATAACTGAAAAAAAGAGGAGGAGAAATTCAGCTGGCACTGGGTATGGCAGAAAAGTAAATGAAACAAAAGACGAGCGACAGCTGGAAGAGGAAAGCAATCACAGATCATGCATACAAAGAAACTAATTGAGATGGTCAGCCTTATACGTAGGGATTCGATGATCGAGCTGTCACAGCTTTCTTGAACCGTACAAGTTGAAACAGTTAAAGTGGAACAAGCAAAATCCGTGCTTCTGTCATGTTTCTTCATTTCACTAGCAAATTCCAAGTAATCCAACCACAATATCTCCAGAAGCAATCTCACTTAACAAAAAAAAAAATGGAGAACTGGAGATCGAGCCAAAAACAGGACGAGTGGGGAGAGAACACAGTACGTACTATCCAAGAGTAGGCGACAGAAACGTCTCGTTGCCGTCGGAGAAAGTCAGAACCGTCTGATTACCGGACGACGACGACGAGGACACCGCGAGCCGACGGCCGTGGACGGCACGGTCCCGCATCGCCATGACCCTGTAGTACTCCACGCTCCCCTTCTCGGGCAGCCGGTCCACCGCCAGCACTCCCTTCACGGGGTCCGAGAACCGGTGGTGCACGTCGAACCCGAACGTCGCGAACCCGCGGCAGCCCCGCGGCATCGATGCCAGGGCCACCGCCAGCGTGAGGAGCGCCGCGGCCAGGAAGGCGGCGGGGCCGGCGGCGCGGGGCGGCATCGCCATGGATCAGGAGGGGAAGGGGAGAGAGGAGGGCGATGGTTGGGGAGGTCCCGGAAATGGTGGTGGGGAAATGGCCAGGCGAGCTGAATGGGGGAAGGAGAGAGGGGGAGCTGACCTACATGGCCTTGCCATGTTAGTCAAAGACACACTTCTACGCAAAAGTCCATCTCAGGAAGAGATGGAGAGAGATGGGAACGCGATTGTTTGGTGGCGGGGGGGAAGGTTGAAGGTGAAGGGCCCACGGGTCCCGCAATTCCATACGAATGCATGACTCGAATTTGAAAATCGCGTTTTTTTCGCACTTTGGCCCTCCATCTTCACCGGTCTTCCCATTTCCGGCCCCCAAAAAAGATTGCTTCCTAATTTTCCTGCACACGAACTGCGAGAGGTAGAGGTGAGCATGATTCCAGGATAGAATCTGATCGGCAGGTTTCGGGTTTCAAAGTATGCAGGGTAGGTTTCGAATTCAAAAAATTGAAAAACTTGTTTTGACGGGTAGGTTCCGGGTTCTAATATAGGTGGAATCTCGAACTTAAAGCCTTGAATAAGTCTTTTGTGTTTTTTTCTTTGTCTATGTCTTCGCGTGATTTTGCGATGTTTCACGGCGCTAGGTGATGAGTGCATAATCTGGAATCATTAGTATGAATTTTCATTTTATGATTTATTAATATTTCATATTTTTCACGTGTCTAAATATGGGTATAACCTGGAATGGCAACGGATGAGTCGTAGCGAATCGAATCGGATCGAGCCGAGCCGAGCCAGACACAGCCTTCGAGCTCTCGCTCGGATCTCCAGTCGAATCGAAGCGAAGCTCCGTTTTTCAAGACTCGAGCCTGATTCGAGCTTCGATCACGCGAGCTCGTTAAAACGAAGAGTGTAATATGACGGTGATAACTTGGAAGGAGCCCGATGGTCCCTTTTTCGGGCTTAATTCGAAAAGTTGAAATTTAAGAACGGTGACCAAAAGTGCAAAAACTTAGAAAAAGTAAGGATTGGAAAAGCAAACGGGACATCATCGTCAACGGCGGGCTAGGGAGGGGGAGAAGGAGGGCGTTGGGGAAGTTGCTAGGCGGGCGGCCGTTGACGTTCTAGAACATTAGCGTTACCCACAGAGAAAACAAAACGAGGCACCGACAAGTGGCAAGATCCTAGCCGTTCGATTTGTACCATGAGGTCGTGGACCTCCCTAAGGTACTCCCTCAAATTTTCCGTCCCGTGTTTCATCCAGTCGTCGCATAGAAAAACAGGAAGAAGAAACCTTAGTATATCGTGTGGGGGAGTGTACTAACTAAGTTCAACTAATGCCCTCTACTCGATATTTTAGTTGTTGCACGTAAAGCCTCCATCATGTATCTATGCACGATGGGGATCGTCGGGCATATCTTAGTGCAAACTCGTCTCGTTGTTTAGAGCTCTGGCCGCCGGGAACGCGTCATTAAATCGATATGCGATTAAATATAAGTAGTTGGTAAACAAGTTTGAAAAAACAGGGAGTCCCCCGTGAATTTATTGAGTTGAAAATGAGGGGAAAGGGAAAGTCCGAGCGCGCGGAATCTGAAGCCGGTCCACGGTGTGTGTATCGTGGACGACTTTGCTTCTTCTTCTTCTTCTTCTTTAGAGGTGCTAGTCAGGCCCCCCCACCCCCACCCCACATCAATTTGGCCGAGACCAAATTGAAAGGACTTTTGGCTCCTTTCTTCTTTGATGATTTCGATTCGTCAAAGTCCAAAGGAGATAATGAAAGGGGATTTGACAAATTAGCCGATTTCGGGGCCGGAAAAAAATCAAATAGCAACGGAAAAAGGGCCCCGCACTCTCGTATCGGATTAGCAGCGGCGGCCTCCCGGTATCGATAATCTCGAAAAACCCGGCGACGATTTCCTGGACGGAGGGTTAACGAGGGGCAGATTCGAGAGTAGAGTACGTTCAAGGTCGGGATTTTTTTCGGTCCGAGGGAATTGGGCCTCCTATTTTTTTTTCCCGCACTTCTGGTGCTCGGAAAATCCCATTTTTGCAAAAAGGACCACGATTCTTTGGATATTTAATTACATTTCTTGCCGTGGCAATTTCAGAGAATTGCCGAATTCATGAATCGAGGATCCTCATGTGATTGCCTAATCTTTTGGCGGAGATGGAGACGTTTAACCGAAGATGTCGGGGGGGCCTCCTTTCTTCGCCCGCCGTGATTAGTTGACCAATGTGAAACGGTGCCATCATCATCTTTTAGTGATATTGGTCGGCGAGGGGAGCTTCCCGCCAGATGACACGCGCCCCGAAACGGAAAGTCTCCCGTCGATGACGGCGACCGCGGCGTGCGAAGTCCAAGGTTGCGCTGGCTAGTTCTGACCTCGGCGAGGACGAAACTGAGAAGAAGTATCGTATGGACAACGTGAGGAGGTAGCCTAATGACGCGTGTGGATGCTGATGGTCGGTCTTTGTCGTAGCCTGCATTAAGAGTTTGGAAATCAATAATGCGGTTGTGATTAGTTTGGCTCTCTAGATCGGAGAGGACTGGAATGTTTAGTGGGTCGAGGGATCGAAGAGCACGGACAGTTGGATATCTTCCGCCCCGGAATGAGCCTTTCGCTGTCGAACACGGCTCGGTTGTCCGTCATGAAATTCTCTGGAAAAAGAAAGGAGCCGCCGTAGAAAAACGCGTTCATTCCCGTAAAAATCGAATGAAGTGTGTAGATCGTATAAGCATGAATCTGGGATTTAGATACTCCCGAGTCGCGCACAAACAATTCAGTTGTTCATAAGTATTCATTAGACCTGCCAATTGATAGTGTAAGGTTGGATGGAGATCGCGAGTCTCATGGCCGATTATGTTCACTTCTGCATCCTTGACAATGGCGAGGCAGTACAAAGATTTTCTCCTGCGAAACAGCGGGAAAGAATTGAACTGTCATGTGAGTTAGTTATGCTTCATAGAACATAAGACATCTGCGAAATCATTTGCATAATCAAGCTCGCTAACCGAGTAGAGATGACAATTGTAGGATAATGGACAGCAAATTGGTCGCTTCCTTTCGTAGCTAAACTCATGCTCGGTACGAAGTTGGCGTTGCCTCTGGGACTGTCCATCACCACAAATTAACTAGCTTTCAGTACATAACTGTAATGATATTAAACTGACATTGTCTCTCCAGGAATCCGAAAACATCAGCTCAAATGATAGCAACGCTAGCAAGGGATTCTCGATTCATGAAGGTGCCACTTATCTTGTACTTGTGAGTGAAACTGCAACAGAAACGGCAACATCAACCAAACACAGACACGACCTAGTCATTTAGGAAGCGATGCAGTCCTGCATCAAATAATGTAGCTTACACAACCTGGTATAAGTCTGACGGTCAAGCACGTGAAGGAGGTTCCGGAATTGAACAGAGCGGATATGTTCACATCGAGTCGCGTCTCTGCTATCTAAATTTGAGCCACCGTGACATTATAGCTTGGTCTGCAAAGTAGTTTATGGACATGAGTTGCAGGATAAGTTTCTTCTTATGGAAAAAGAACTCTTTATCATGCTGAGAAGTTACCACTTACTTTAACGGGTTAGGATTAAACGAGGTCTCATCCTGGTCAGGACTACCTTTATCCCCAAAATTGATCCTTCCAACCCCATCATGCCCGAAGCACATCGAGAACGAGTCTGCTATATAGCCCTCCCTCGATAAATGCCAGGAACCGATATCTTCCCCATACCGAGGCCGAGTAATCCATTGGGAGCTGCAATATCCAGGAAAGAACCACTCTGCACCTGTCCACAACTGCATATACATTGCTAATTGAAACTGATATCGAGATATACCTTATGCAAATAAGGAAGGCAAACGTGATTGCAAACTTCCAATAGCATAATCTGTTATAGTGATGTTGATTGAATGAATTCAGAGGCTGTGAAGATCAAAGATGTGATGCTCAAGAACTTACCCGGATGTTACGTATGCCTCAGGCTCAATGTGTTCATGGCTTTTGTCTCCTGCAGTTAAATGTAGGACTAGGACATCCTCTACCAAAACTCCAGAACTCGAAGTTTCAGCCGATATATAGGACATGGAATATGGGCAACTGCTGAATGCTCTGACACAATCAACACGCCATGCGCAAAGACTGTTGTTGCGAGTCACCATTTTGCTTGTCGATGATACCGAAGGGTTGTGATTGCTGAGATTATAGCCCTGGATCAAAAAATTGTAATTCATATTGAGGTTCTAATGACACAAGGGACTGATAGCTACACCAGTTAACTAAAGAATTGTATCCCCCACACTCATGCGCTTGGAGCTTTGAACATAGTAGTTCTTATAACCACGGGAACATTAGTGCCATAAAGTTCCTAGATTTCCTTGATCAAGAGAAAAGAAGTTCATTCAGTCATTTGCTGACTTCCAAATCCAATCAAATTTTCTGTTGAAAGAAACGTCTTTCTGTTTTCTGTTAGATGGACCCCACGCTCAGTGAAAAGATCAGATGATCCAAAGATTAAGAGGACACAAGAACGAGACCGGCATACGGATGCATAAGCTGTGCCTTCAATAGACGCACATCTATAGCAATCACATGGAACTCAGAAAAGGTCGCTGCCAGTGTCAAGCGCCACCAGGAATTTCACTCCCGGAGAACCAAGTTGCACTGTCGTGTAATGCAGACTGCAGGTAGCCGCCAAAGATTCCCAGAAAACAGCATACTTAGCAAGTATGTACGGGGAAATGATCTCTGTCCTCTTTCAAGAAACAGTTCAATTCAAGTACCAGAAAACAAAATCCTCTTGCACCAGCTAATACTCTAAACCATGGGAAAATTGTCAAAAAAGTCCTAAACCTATTGTACGGCGGCCAATTCAGTTCTAAACCTTTTAAATTTACTAATTCAGTCTTAAACCTTTTTAATTCTTGCCAATTCAGTCCTTCCGGCCAATTTTGGCCAGCTGGCGCTGACGTGGCTGCTGGCCGTTTGGCCAACGCTGACGTGGCAATTTATTATTATTATTATTTCAATTTTTTTTAATTTTTAATTTTTTTTTTCTAATTTCTTCCTCTGGCTGGTCCGGCGATTGGTGACCGGCGATCGGCGGCTGACCAGAGGGGAGGGCCAGCGAGGTCGACCTCGCCGTCGCCTGGGTCGACCTCACCTCGTGACCTAGGCGACGGCGAGGTTGGCCTCGCCGCTGCTGGGCGAAGCGAGGCCCTGCAGAGGCGAGGCCGACCTCGCCGACGCCTGGGTCGCGACAGCGAGGTCGAGCCTCGCCCAGATCTGGCAAATTATGACTGAATTGGCCGTCGTACAATAGGTTTAGGATTGAATTGGCCGCCGTACAATAGGTTTAGGACTTTTTTGATAATTTTCCCTCTAAACCAATTCTTTCCGGAAGCCCAAGAGAGCATGCCTATTATGAATTATGATAGAAGTCCTTCATATGAGAAGTTGAATGTGTCAACAATTTTGCTGATCAAATCAAAGAAAGAAATTCGATGCAGAGAATATTACCTTTTGAAAAAGTTGAACAAGTTGATGGGCCAAAAACACGCGAGCAAACAAAGTCTATGAAATTATTAATTTAACATGCTAATGATGAGTTCTCTCCAAGAATCCAACTGAGGACTCAAATATGACTGAGCAAATTGTCTCATTTAATGTTGGAACAAATAACCATCTTTGAGGATAACATACAATCCCAAGGAGCTGATCTTCAAAGTTGAGTTGCCAGTGGAAAATGCCAGCACCGAATAGGCACCCGATAAACTGCGCCTGTGAAGTGCCCGATCATGGTGCGCTAGTTCGGCATAGTACTCGTGACTCCCTTTCCTAGGCCAACCACCTGCCGGATAAAGCTTTCCGGTTGACTGGGACCATTGCTTGACCGGCTCAGAGAATTGGTGATGCATCTTGAAGCTGAAGATGCGGCCATTGCAGCCCCGGAAATCCCAGAGGAGAACAGAAGGATGATGATGATGATGATCATAGATGTAAATGACGAAGGTGTCATTGTTAGGAGAACCTGAGTAAATTAAGGTGGGTAAAAAGAAAGTACTCAGTTCTTGAGAGAAGTTGAACCCAAGCATGAGTTTCTGTAGTATAATAGAAGAGAGAGAGAGAAGTGGCAATAGAGAGAGGAACTTCCTATTTTCCAGTTGACAGTTGGGGAAGTTGGAAAAAGGCAGGGTTTTTTCTCTTTCCCTCTTTACAGGATTCTTGCCGATGGAGTTGTGCAATTGGCTAAAGCATTAAAAACTGCAAGACTTGAAGCGTGATTTAAAAAACACAAGATACAGAAGTTTAATTCCACTCAAACCGCCAGTTGTAAAAGGTGATTTTCCCCCATTTTTCTGAATCTGTTTAGCGATCCTCGTCCGCGCTACATCAATATTTGAAGCAAAAGTTTTCTGGAGTTTATGATGAAATGCCGTCGACAAAACAATCATCGTGATTGCACCTTCAAATATCAATTGATTTGATTTGCGGCATGTTCTAAGGACCTCTTAGAAACAACATTCCTTTGGCATTATGGTAATGTTCATTCGTGAATGAACATTACTCCTTGCATCGATGTGGCAGCCCCAATGCACTCTTAGGACCTATTGTGCCGATTTACTTGTATACACACTTAGGAGCACCTCTCCCAGCATATCCATACAAGACACGAGTAGGCGGGTTGAGGTCCTATTGAGGACAGCCAAAGATCGAATTTTGTTTGACCAACGTCTTGTCTCGGTGCTACCTTTTGCAGTTCTATAAGTGGAATGATACTATGTATCGAGTAGTGATGTGTCTGCTTCAGTGAATCTGCTAGCAACACCTTCGAGGAGGCCTCCAAATTCCGTTGCGGTGGAGACTGAGTTTGATTAAAGGTGCTGGATCAACGTCCGCAGTAGTATACGCGCCACTCTGTTGAACGTGTACAAGCTCATGTGAAGATATGACCGACTTTCGACGGCAGATTGTCAGTCACGTTATTGCGCGGCAAGAGTTGAGCAAGATCGGTCGGGGATTTTGATTCTCTGGGTTAAAGTGTTACCAGTTTCTTCCTTCGTCGTTCTTTCATAAGAGGAAAGTGTGTGCAAAAGCTGGATATTAATGGTGGTGGTGGATAGGGCTGATTAGAGAACTGCCTGAGCGGGGTGGCTCAACGGTCATGGGCATGGCCATGACGAGGACTAGTCTCTGCCGCTCTGGTGTTCAGTGTTCAGCACAGCAAACACTTATAGGATTGTGGCCCCTCCATGAAATATAGATCTTCCTGGACCATTAATTTGAAAATCCGATGATATCACATACTGTACATAAACACTAAAAGGTCCCATGAAGGGTGCAACGGAACATTGACCTCATAAAAAAAATTCTAAAATGAATCGCAGGTTTACACCGTGGATCGTCACACCTCAGCTGTACAAAACCCAGTATCCATGTGATGAACAAAAATGATCAATATTATACAAGCCAAATGGTAAAAAATATAAAACAAGAAGAACATGCTGTACAAATTTGGTTCAATTTTCCTGCAGGTTGCAACATCAAGAGCGACCCGCTTCTTCTTAAACAACCGGTGTTTCTTTTCCGGTTCATGAGGGATTGGAGCATCAGCTGGAAAATGAAAAGATTATCCCTGCCAAAAGATTTAAGTGGCCAATAGGAAATCACACCTGGTATTTCATAGAGGGAATTATAGCGAACCTCAGACCAGAAACTCAATCAAAACTCTGCATCGATTGAAAGCAAGGCTGACCAAAGGAAAAACTTCAAAAATATGGAGTTTCAAAAGACCGATGGCACGTTCAACAGTAGCGATAACGGAACAGTTGCGAATGTTCATGTCCAACTTCAAAATCAATCGGAATATATATATATATATCGAACCCTACCCAAGTGGCTGTTCTAAGCAGACAAAAGAAACAAGTATTTAATTTCCCAGACAAACAACAGGCACGGCATCACAAAGGACGGTCCGTGCGTACGTGGATGGATGCAAGCAACACTCTTTGTAAAAAGACAAACAAGTAGTAAAACATAACCCAGTCGGACTTTTAACGAACCAAACCCCAGAACATTCACATTCACCACATTGCACCTACCGATGATTTTACCCGACAAAACAACTACGAAGAAGAAGACAAATAAGCAATGCCCCCGGGCAGAGGGAACTCCTAAATGTCACAGAACATCCAATATCGCTTCACTAGAAATGGCTATTTACATGCGATTGGGATTGCTTGCTTAGGGAAGCAAGAAAGAAAAAAAACATACATTCGTTTAAAGGAGTTGAAATTCGACTTTATACATCGTGTCGATTTGTCCAAATACAGGGACCAACAGCACTCAAGAACGCTCACCCCTAATCCGGATGCAAAAATTTCACAGCACTGGTTTGAATGGAAAGGAAAAATGCCCAAGCAAACCGGGGCACCACGCCTCTGCCTCGCCCTCTCTGCCTGTATCTCTTGCGTTTGCCAGCTCCAGTAATCTGCTTGACGACTCGGGGGTGTCACGGACAGAGATCCAGCGATCCAAGGCCTCTCTATTCCGTCGACATAATATGGCTGAGGGTTTGGTTTCATTGCTTCAATCAGGTCTCAACGATTTTTTTGGCAAATTGCGAGCACCTTCCAAGAGGAAGAAAATGGGCAAGTCTTTTTCAGTTCATATTCACATGCTATACTTTGATGGTGGAAAAATGTGCTCCGAGGTAACTCTGGTGGTCAAATTAACACGAAACCACGGGGTTCTTTGACGGCCAAATGATCTTTTGCTCCCGCCTTCTAATTTTCATTTCACGCCGTTTAAGCCTTGCACAATGTTGCATACATACTCGATTCGTTGCTTCTTGGAAAGCCGAGCAAAACCATCTCAGAGCAGCGCCTCTGTTGCAGAGAGCTGAAAAGCTGGTTTGTTCAATACCGATGTTCCAGAAATAAATGAACAAAAGCTTATGCACCATAACTCTTGTTACACGGAGTAATTCCAACGAGCCTCTAGATTGAACATTTCAAAGTGCACGGGTAATGAATCTCAACACGCAAAGCTACATCATAAAGCAGATACTTAAAATTTCATGCACCGCCGGCTCACTATCCACCCCTTGGAGGTTCATATTTCAGTTCAAGAATTATGAGGATAGGGAGATCTTCGCATACCATGAGAATCAAAGTAGGAGATCAAAAATTCTGTACATAAGAGTCATACAAAACCATCTGATGGTCAGGGTATATAGTATGCTGACATTACCAGAGCAACTCTACAAAACTCGGACCTATGCACTGCCCCGCTTAAAAAAGGGTAAAATAAAAACAAGCACTGAAGACAAGCAGCATGGAAGATGTAGATTAGCAACTCTATTCTTGTTATAGAATTTACAAAATTAGAGATCCCTTCGGCACAATGGGCAAGAGCCGTGTCTGATGAGCCATTTATCGATGCAAGGTAGGTGAAACATGTGACGACATTGAGGCAAGCACCGAACCGTCTCTCCAAGCTGAAAGTCCTGGAATTGCACATCACAAGCAGAGTCAAGTTTGATGAGTTCCTTGTGATTTATAGCCCTTCTAATTCTATCTATTTCACGGCCAAAAGCAAAAGCCCCTACTTATAAGACTAATGAGATATACCTGAAGGCACACTGAACAAGAGACTTTCTCCCCAGAAGAATCGACATTATTATCATTAGTAATCGTAATTTTGGGTATCTTTTCAACCGAATCTCCAGGCAAACCTCTTGCCCCGTTGCTCCCGGTGTCAAAAATATTCTGAAACTCCTCAAATCTTGGTTCCACAGCACTCATCTGAATCAAATTCGTTGGCATAATGAGTACGGGTTTCATTATCCTCGGGCTAGCAATTTAATTAGTTACCGCTAATTGTAAATCTCATCCGAGGTACCTGACTTTGTACGGCACTCAGCATGGCAGGGCCAATGCGCTCACGAACAAGTCTGCCACTTAAAAGGCTTGCAATGACGTCGATCTGCGATTGGGAGGAGGCAAGGATAAATGATGATCAGTGAAATCTGTTTGAGGACGAAACTAAATGGTATAGCCCAATCGTATCTTTAATCCGAGTATGAAGCTAAGTGACGCACCAAATAGAGAAGACACCTCACACCGGATTCATCTGATTGCCAGAGAAGAAGGGAATACTCAAAGACTTCAATGGAGAAGACAGCCCCGGAAATGGCTCCAACTGCGGCACCTCGAATGAATCCGCTCTCCGTCTCTTGGCCGATCAAAGCTCCGGTCATAGCTCCAAGCAAGGTACCCACTGCAGCAACAGGGTTTTCCATCCTCTTTAGTGTAAAAAATGGTAAAAAAAAAAAAACAGAATCATCATCGCGTCATGTTTCGAATTCATCCAAGCCACTCGTACTCAAATGCATCAAGCTTCGTTCAAACCCTCCAAGCACTTCTCTTTTGTGACAAACTCTTTTCTATTCCACTTACAACATGAACCAGACTCAGCCAAACTATCATGTATTAAGATCACAAATGTCCCTTATCAATCCAGCCGTCGTTGATTTACATCAGAAATACACAAAAAAAGAACTTGCACAAGAAACACCTCATCCCAAAATTACAGAGAACAGACGAAATAGTCAGATAAGCTCACTGTAAGGGGTGGGGGAAGATACAGCCATTGGCCCAACAATACATGAACAAATAGCAAAAATCAAGAATGCTTCGATGGAAACAAGGGGACCATAAAAGAAGACGACACAGAACAACAAATTCAAGAGAAACGAACTCACCAACCGCGAAGAAAAACGTGAAGATCGCGGAGAAGACGTTGCCCAGAATCGCAGAAACCGCCACGCTGCACATCTCCCAGGCCCTCTCGACGAGACCCGCGGCTACGAAACCCGATGGCAGACCGAACCGAGGCGATGGGTGCTCGTAAAACTCCATCTTTCCTCGCCAAACATTAATGGGTGCGCTGGTGATCTATCAGAAGGGTCGGAGCCTTCACATGAAAGCGTCTTTATATACACAGGGGCTAAAGACGAGATGGGCACGCTTAAAGCCCCTCAAGAAAGACAACGAAAAGAGACCGCATCCACCTACCCGCATTAACAAGACATGTCTCTCTTTCTTCTTTTCTGGTTTGGGTCCTTTGTGGACCCTCTCTCTCTCTCCACCCGTTTTCTTCCAAGAACTGTTTCTCAAACAACTCCCACCTCTCTCTCTCTCTCTCCCCTCGTGATGAATCCAAGAAACACGAGGGAGAAAGAAGGGGAAGAAGAAGAAGAAGAAGCAGCTTCCTAGGAAAGATCCGACGCGCACACGGATTGGATCACGAATTGGGCACGACCGGAACGAAACAGCCGATGGGTCTTGACTGCGTCGATGTCACTCGTTGTCTCCCAGACGGACAAACGGAAAAAGGAAAGCTTTTGTCGACGTGTTTTCGTTTCGTTTCGTTTGCCCCCCCCCCGCCTGTTCTCTTCTCGGTTTGGACCAAGCAAAGCGATGCTGGTTGTACCTGCTTTTTGACGTCCGCCCGCGGCCTATCTATATCTTCTCGCATCCAATTTCAAGCGGTCCACACAAAGTTTTGATTTTGGGTTTCTTCAACCCCCGTTGGAAAGTATCTTCCCTTGCCTTCGGCCTCGTGAATTCCATCTTGCTCCCCGGATTTTCGGTACTTGTTACGAATCGCTTCCCCAACTGTCTTAATGTCGGGCGCAATTAGCCCCTAGCTTTGACTCCGGCCGTCTTTTCTTTTCGACCGGAGCTCCAGGCATGTGCTTGTCGCGTCACTGATTAGCACCCTTTACAGAGAGCAAATCCGTCCCACGATGGAATCGAATTGCGTTCTGCCTCCTGAGTTTTCGCAAATCCGTCACACTGATTAGCACCCTTTTGAAATTTGGTTGCCGGGGGTCCCCTTCTAGAATTCGACTTGGGCCAACTTTCCTAAAAGGCCTACCACATCTTTGAAAATCTTTCAAATCTTGCCCATGATTTCAACAGTAATCAATCAAAATAACCAAACTTTCGTCCAGACCGTCGGAGCTATAATGTGGTCAACCAAAATTTGCATATCGGTTCCAAAAAATGACCTCTAGGGCTTGCAATATAGGGTGAGACATAAAGCCAAAGTGAAGAAATGCAAAGAAAGATCCCAACTTTACAAGACATATTACAATCGGTACAATATGTTTATTAGTACAATAAAATTAACGTGTTTCCTCGCCAACGCCGCTTTAATAGAAACATAATATGAGTATCAAATGCTAATTTCACACGATGATGTGCCAAGTTTTATAATCAAAAGTAGGGTTAATACCACGAAAAACCCCAAGCTAGCATATATGTGACAAATTTATCCAAAATTAATTTTTTGACCACTAAAAACTCTAAACCGGTACACCTGTGATGGTTTTACCATCCGTTGATTTACATTAAATTTTATTGTCAAATTTTTGAGTTGGATGACACGTGACAGTTGACGGGTATATCAATTTGGGGTTTTACCCTTCGTTTGTCATGTGTATCACGAATATATCAATTTGAGATTTTTCGTGGTATTAACCCTAAAAAATATCAAATCTCTAAAAACACTTTGCTTTGATTGAATGTTTGCCACGTGAGCATATCTATACATAGAACCTGGTGGACATGCGCATGCACATGCACCGATCTTGCGTTTGCGAGCTTATCCTCTTGATCATTCTTCTCGAAGACTTCTGATTAAAGAAAGAAATTTGGTGAACTGTTCACATTGATTGAACAGGATGTCGGACATAACCATCCCTTTTTAATCGTCGCCATCGACAATAGAATATTACGAATGGCTAAAAGAACACGTCGTCTGCGCGGGGACACATCGCCCACCACCCTGCATATGTGGATCACGACGACGGGGCAGTGCATAAAAACAACCCCGATGTAGTCCCGCGATGTTCGTGTTGAATTTGCTGAACGAACACCAAGAGTGGAGCACATAGGCCACGGAAAATAAACGAATAAATTTTTTTTTCATCGCCCACAAGAATATGTAGGCATATATTGTTATCGATGGCGAAAATAATTTCCGTCGACTATTTTTCTAAATTATATAAGTAATTATTAAATTACCTATTTTTCGCTAAACGAACGAACTTTGAGACCGATTTGTCCTTTTTGTCGTGAGAGCCATGACAGTCGTGACCATCGATTTAAAAGATTGCATAGCGGCAGGATTAGTTTGGTACAATCCAATAAATAAACAAACAAATAAATAGAAAGATTGCGGAGCCCGGCATGGGGGCCGAGCTCACTCATTTCAATTAATGTTATTTATGAGCAGTAAAAATTGGAGGCATTTTAGGATGAGAATATAGGACATGAGGGTGTCTTGTACGATGAGAAAGTACGACCATTGAGCAAATCCTCGCAGGAAATAGGTCTCTCTTCAATGAAGAGCAGAAAATACGACTTGACCCACGCGCTCTTGCTTTCGTGTGGAATTATAGCAACTTCATGATACTAATAATTTTGAAGAAACTAGCGGCGATTTTCGGACACGAGTCAGATTTTGCCATCCATGTGATTCCTGATTGATCCATGACCATGATGATTAGCGATCCTTAGCCACAATCTACTCGAAAAATTATACGGAATCAAAAGAAATATTGACCAAAAAAGTTGTCGGAGTGATGAAATTTACCTTTATAAAGTTTTGCTTTATCAAACTTCTTGCAACACGATAAAATTAACAGGAGACGCTCTAATACTACAATCCATCCTATTTTCCTAGAAATTTCGTGTTTTCCACGACATTTCTCTCGAAGCCATTCTCAAATGGGCATAATGATATTTTTAAAATAGGATGGCCTTAATGTTTGGGCCTTAGCCATTGGTGGAAGGTATGTCTGACTTCTTTCATTTAATGGGCTGGTCATGGGTCCATATGAAATTAGTATATGTGTGTGGACTTTTCTCTAACTATAATGTCCACAGATATAATAGCCAAGTGATTTTTGGACTTCATAAACACCCTAACTTAAACATTGTACTAAATTAGTATATGTTTGCTTTTCTGTTTTTTTTTTCTATAATCACTGTTTGCTAGTTAATCAGTCATACCTGTGTTTGCAACGACTTTTACTTTTTATTTTTTTTACATCTTGCTGCTCAGTATTGTTAACTTTTATTTATCCGAAATGCCCGTAATTTTATTATATAAATGTTGACATGTAAATCCATGTGATTTTTTTAAAAATTTTGAAATAAAAATTTGCGGAGAAATTAATAGAAAAAAAGGTTGCTCTTTTTACTTCTTAAAAGCAGACAAAAGATAAAATGTAACAACTGTAAACGGGCTCTAAATATCATAATTCTTGAATATGTTTTGTGGCCATTTACGTAGTGTCTTTGCTCCACAAAACAGCCAAAGAAAAAGAAGAAAAAAACGAAAAAACGAAAAATGCTTATCGTGGAGTGTGTGTATGACTGTATGTGATTTGCATACAGGAACAGTTTGAACTGCAGATGTTGAAAATACATGATTGCGGTGGAGATGCCAAAGAGCAGAGTAGTCCCTGTTAACTGTGATTTCGTCATGGTCAGCTTCGTGTCTCGCTCAGGAAGATCCTAGTGTAAGAGCTCTCAACAAGCCACTCTCGGATTTCATTGCACCTGTAGTGGACATCACTGTTGGAGTTGGCGAACAGTTCGGGGACCATCGTTTCTTGTACCGGGCATACCTACATGAGCTTAGGAAAATCGAAGTATGATCCAACGATACGTGACCCCTGCGCATGGAATGCAGGGGTTCGGGGGCAGTGCCCCCGACATAGGAGTCCCGCTGATCGGACAGCGCGCGGGGGTTCCGCTCCCCGATGAGTGGACGTGAGCGAGCGGGGGATCGGGAGCAGCACCCCCGAAACAACATTGGGTTTGCCGGCCCGTTTGTTGTGGGATTAAAAGGATTCGGATAGGCTTGAACTTTGGGCCCATTTTAAGTTCTATATATATTGTACTCATATGAGAGATCATTATAACGAATGTCTGTGATTGTAAACCTAAATCATAATGGAATTCCTTTGCAGGACATAGCCCCATTCAGGGGTGAACCTGAGTAAATTCGTGCATCATTTAATTTTCTTCTATTCTCTATGTGAGTTCTAATTTGGTTTGCGATACACGCCCCATCAATCACGACGAGAGCTCACCGCTTCATCCGAAACACAACATTGTACACACCCAGCTCCAACCCCCCACTCTCTCTGGCAGACCCAGTTGGTGGATCGAATTTGATCATGGGTAATCTTTGAGAAATGTGATCCAACATGCGTTTCAACTGTTTTCTGTTGAGTTCTTGAGACGAGTTGAGCACGTCCCATCATGTGATTAACAAGTTCTTTCTTTTATTTGATGCAGGGAGTGAGAATCCATTCAAGAAAAGCATATTGAGGACGCTTGAGAAGCCTGACGGTGGTGAGTTTGGCAAGTACTAACTATGCTTTGCTAGCTCTCGACGACCCTCGAATAGGTTGAGTCCCACTTTTGCTTCTGATTTTGTGCATGTTCTAGTTGCTGCTGAGTTGTACAGTATCGATGTTCGTATGAAGATCAAAATGACAGTCTTTCAACTTTCCTGTCATAAACAAGCAGGAGCAACAATTTTCTGTAACTTTTGTTGGGCATTATCATTATTCATCACGTCGCGAGTCTAGTCTCTTCATTCTTTACGTAAATATTTCAATTATTAGAACAAATGATGACGAATTGAGCTACGTGAAAGGTAGGACAAGCGGGCCAACTGGGTGCAGATTTCGGTTATTAACTCGCCTTTTCATTGTAAAAACTCTTCATCGTGTTCGTAAATGTCAATGCATATTGTATTGTGTCAGGTACAGAATTATCTGCTTAGCTCTGTTGATTTGCACACTTCAATAGATCAGAACCATGGGAAGTTCTGACTCTTGAATTCGTCTCCTTTTTGGGCTTTGTACAGTTCCGATATTTTGAAATAGTAACCTTGCGAACAAAGACCCATGTATGCTAGTTTAGGTGCTGGCGGAGAATTAGTTTTGACGATGCAGATAGGCTCCCATTGTCTCTTAAGGTCCTCCTTGAATCGGCAATCAGAAACTTCGATGAGTTTCAGGTCAAACGTGAGGATGTTGAGAAAATCATTGATTGGGAGAATACTTCTTCGAAGCGGGTTGAAATTCCCTTCATGCCAGCAAGAGTATTGCTTCAGGTGAACATTGTTCACAAATTAATTGAGGCACCTTTTACCCAAGACTTTGTAGTTACCGCATTTTATGATGGCCGTTATCTTTTTCCTCAGGATTTTACAGGAGTGCCTGCTCTTGTTGATCTGGCTTCCTTATGTGATGCCGTCAAGAACCTCGGAGGAGACCCAGAAAACATCAATCTGATGGTAAGCAATGAACACGCACTAGAACAGTGTTACTCGTCACCTTGACACCCAAAAGCCAAAAGGGGATAAGGATCGGGCTGATTTTAATGATCGGACATGTAGAGGACAAGCTCTTCGAGTCTTCATGTAGATACTTGGACAGCAGATGCACAGTTTATGTTATGGAGGTTCCGGTAGACCTTGTAATTGACCACTCAGTTCAAGCTGATGTGGTAAGGTCCGAAAAGGCAGTGCAAGCGAATATGGAACTTGAATTCGAACGTAACAAAGAAAGATTCGGTTTTCTCATGTGGGGAGCCATTTCTTTCCATAGCATGCTTGTTCTTCCGCCTGGAGGCGGGATTGTCCGCCAGGTGTTACAAGAAAGGGCATGCATTTTCTAGGAGTCGGAAAGAAAGAGTTTATCATGTGCTTTTTTTTTTGCTAAAAAGAGTTTGTCGTGTGCTATACCAACAAGCAGCGTGTACTGTGTTGAGCACACTAGTCCTTTGAGACTCAATTTAATCTACTCCTTTTCTAGCATGTACTTTGTCTAGACAAAAATTGACTTTGTTAAGTCCGATGTGTAGGTTAATTTGGAACACCATGGCAGTTTAACGCCACTGGCATTCTATACCCAGATGGTGTCACTGGTACCGATTCCCATACAGCCATGATAGACGGGTTGGGAGTTGCTGGCTGGGGAGTTGGTGGAATAGAAGCTGAAGCTGCAATGCTTGGACAGGCAAAGAGTCCTGCACCGCTCTCTTAGGATTGTTTTTGAAGTCCTTAGTAGATGCAATTAGTCTCACTAAGTTGATTTCTGCTGAAATGTCTACCCTCACAGTAGTAGTTGACTAGTAATTGCGACACCTACTTTTGCTTGAACCACCTCTGCCTACTGAATATGCAGCCAATGAGTATGCTTCTTCGGGGGGTGGTTGGATTTAGATTATTGGGAGAGCTGCAAGAAGGTGTGACGGCCACTGACCTGGTGTTGACAGTTACGCAAATACTGTGGAAACACGGTGTTGTTGGCAAATTCGTGGTGTTCTATGATATACAATTTAGCTATCTAGTCCAATAATGTGTAATTTTTCCTTTCTGTGTATGTCTACGTTCTTCCTTTATGATAATATTAGTGCCACTCCACTGTATAGGAGAAGGCACGAGTAAACTATTGTTGGCAGATCGTACCACAATAGGCAACATGTCTCCAGAGTACGGCGCAACCATGGGATTCTTTCCAGTGGATCATGTCACTCTACAGTACCTCAAGTTGATTGGAAGAAGCGATGAAACTGCATGTTATTTCCAAACTACCGTGTGAGAAGCCTTAGCCGTATTTCCTTATCGTAATATCTGAGCTTACTGTATAGGTTTCCATGATAGAGTCATATCTGCGGGCTTATAACATGTTTGTGGACTATGGTGAGGTAATGAGAAAGCTTTTTATCCAATTTCATTGTGCCACACTAGTCAGTATTGGCTATTTCTGACTGGAGTTCTCTATAAACAAAGCCTCCGGCAGAGAAAGTTTTCTCCTCTTATCTAGAGCTCGATCTTAAAGATGTCGAACCCTCTTTATCAGGGCCAAAGAGGTACAATCCGACGAACTTTCGTGAAATGAATAAGTGCATATTTCTTATCTGTCTTCTTCTTTTGAGAATTAGGTTGTTTCAGGCCACATGATCGAGTTCTCTTGAAAGAAATGAAGGCGGACTGGCATGCATGCTTGAACAATAAAGTAGGATTTAAGGTGCTATTTTTCATGCTCTTATACCAATCTTTGGGTTATTACAACCGCTATACCACATAGTTAGCATGTTCAGTGGTACTAAGGCCTCTCGGATTTTCTAAGAACGTCACCATCAGGCAGCAGCAAAGTCCTCTTTGGGAAGAATTCTGTGATGTCAAATATTGATATATCAAATGTTGAAAATATGCTTTGGTCTTTCATATTTCATTTCATCTCAAGTTAAGTCGGCGAACTTCAGAGTATAGCTTCAGGGATTTGCTATACCAGTGGAATCCCAGAGCGAGGTTGCAGAGTTCACGTTCAACGGAACTCGAGAAAAGCTTAGGCATGGTGATGTTGTCATAGCAGTCATTACCAGTTGTACTAATACCTCGAATCCTAGCGTAATGCTTGGGGCTGCTTTGCTTGCTAAGAAGGCCAGTGAATTAGGATTAGAGGTTAGATGTTGTTCTTATCTAGCTGTCCCTCTTTTCTTTAAAATTTTGGAAGAGGAAATTGCCTTTCTTATTTAGAGGTCCCTGAGTGATTTTACATATAGAAGGTTACTATGATAAACCGTTTGCTCAGAGTATTAAAACAAATCAGTAGGTTTTCTAATTTGAATCTTCTGGCAGGTCAAACCATGGATTAAGACCAATCTTGCTCCTGGTTCGGGAGTAGTAACCAAATATCTGAAAAGGAGGTGCATATACTTCAATGTGCGAATCGTCTCCCAAGTTTCTCGGTTAAATGCACACTTGACTTAAGGCTCCTTGCCTCAGTGGCTTGCAGAAGTACTTGGATCAGTTGGGCTTTTACGCGGTTGGCTACTGATGCACCACATGCATTGGGAACTCGGGAGATCTCCATGAGGCTGTTGCATCTGCTATTACTGATATCGTTGATCTCTCTGCTCATTCCTTTTCCCGGTTTCATACTATTTCTTCACCAAGTACGTCCTGGAAAATCCTTCTGAAGAGAGCCAGTTGTTGGTCTGCAACGACCAGATATTGTAGCAGCGGCTGTACTCTCTGGGAACAGGAATTTCAAGGGTCGCGTGCATCCCTTTACGCGGGCTAATTATCTAGTTGCTCCCGCCCTTGTGGTGGCCTACGCTCTTGCCGGCACTGTATGTATTTGGCTGGTTCGATTCCTCTTATTTCGGCGCATGGTCTGTCGCGCTTGATAATCCAGTGGCTAACTGGCTGTTGTATCCTGAAGATAATTTTTGTTGGGCAGGCTGACATTGATCTTGAGACAGAACCCCGTGGGCACGGAAAAGACGGAAGAAGTGTATTTTTGAAGGACATTTGGCCGACAAATGAAGAAATAGCAAATGTGAGCAACCGGCCTAATTGATAAACCGTGAACGTGAAGTGTGACTCAAGTCTTTCCTCCGGAATTGGCAATATAAGAGCTAACTAAATATATCGGTTCCGCTGTATTGCAGGCTGTGCAGTCGAATGTGCTTCCAGATATGTTCAGAGCCACGTATGATGCAATAACTGAAGGAAATCCTCTGTGGAATGGATTACACGTACCTTCTGGAACTCTTTTCGGGGGACTCGGCGTCGACTTACATTCTTAAGGAACCTTTCTTTGACGATATGACAACGACACCTCCGGGCCGCCGCAGCGTGAAGGACGCACATTGCTTGCTCTATTTTGGAGATAGCGTCACGACCGACCACATATCGCCATCCGGTAGCATCCACAAAGACAGTCCTGCTGCTAAGTGCCTGTTGGAACACGGGGTCGACAGGAGAGACTTCAACTCTTATGGGAGTCGCCGTGGCAATTACGAGGTGATGGCGAGCTAGGCGCACTTCCGCCGATATCCGAATTGTCAACAAGCTCCTGGAAGGAGAGGTCGGGCCTTGGACGATCCACATCCCCAGTGGGGAAAAAGATGCACGTGTTCGATGCTGCCATGGTAACTTTTCAATTGCATAAATCTATTTAACTTCTGCAGCTTGAACTGATAAATGCTTTGATTGCCTGGGACTCCGCAGGGAAATCAGCTGACTAATTGTATGAGCTATACGGGTCAAGCTGAGGGGGGTTCTTGAAATGTGTCGCGAATAAAAGCCAAGCAAATAAGGTAAAATAGTTGGAACGAAGGAAAGGAAATCGGACATTGGATTTACGTGGTTCGGTTCGAATATCGAAACCTACATCCACAAAAAGAGTAACACGGAATTCCACTATAGAAACAAGTAATACCACGGAGATTACAATCTCTCAAGCACTTAAACACACTCTTCATGTTTTTTAGCCTCCAATTATACTCAATAGCTTATTTAATATTTAGCCCCTCACAATTTCTAACGAAATCTCACTCAAGGAATTATATAAATTATACTCACAAGAATTTAACTAGCTAAATCACTTGCGTATAATTACAATGAACAAACCCTCGCAAGAAGAGCTCTCTGCCAAAACTCCTCAGTGCAGTCTCGGTGCTCAAGGACACACGTTCAATGTTCAGAGAACCCTTCCATTTGTAACCAAAAGAAGCTAAAGGTGATCGGTTCCAGGGTGCGTCGATTTTAGACCTGGAACCTGAAATCAACGTTGTTATAACTGATTCATAACATAGCTTTTGGAACCTAAAATCTACCTTGTTTACCTTGGACCTGTTTTGAAACCTACCCTATTTTTTCGGTTTGGTTCCAGGATCTACCCAAGAACCTATTTTTTTTTTCCTTTTTTTGGTTTCATTTTTTTCGATTAGCAAATAGGAAAACTTGTAACTCAAAGACCACCGCCCGCAGCGGCTGCGTTGGCTTGCGCTCTGGTCCCCCCACGAAGGGACCAGAGTTCAAACCCCAGCGTAGTCGTTAGGGATTCTTAAGTGTGGCGCCGTGGTGGTGGGTCCTACGCTAGCGTCACCCCAGGTTTACTCCTCCGGCTGTCGGCCGTGCGGGGGGTTCCTGGGTTAAAAAAAAAAAAACTTGTAACTCAAATCAAAGATTGTAGGTTTGATTGTGCAAACAATCTTAAGTATTCATATAAAAGCATATTATCTTAGTCTCAATAATTTAATGGACGTGATAAAACAGTATAGATTCCAGTTGGATAAGTAGTTTATTCGTTATAGATCAGAAATTTTAAGAAAAAGGAAATTACTCTCTATAATACTTACAAGCCCTTAAGTTATACTATCCGCAGATAATGATTACTTCTTTCATCCTTCCTGATATAATGCTTTGAATTTTGGCTATATAAAATTGCAAGTGGACCTCTATATAAAATTGATTCTAAAATTGGTCCGAGTGGATTTTTACTTGAAACTGAAAATCGGACCATTTCTAATCGGTTCCCAAAAAATGAAATCGGTTCTTGGACAGGTTCAAACGGGAATCGGTCCTCGGATCTATTTTTCGGGGTGGATCAATCCCGTTTTCGAGTAAATTCGTTCCGATTGTGCATCCCTAAGAGAAGCCTCCCATCATTTATTGCAGCACGAGAAAGTCTTCTTCAGTGGGATGAAAAACAATAGCAAGTAACATGGGAGCTCCACCTATTCTTCCCCTTTTGTGCGGCTGCTCTGAAGAGAGTTAATGGAAAGGGGCAAAAGAAAACCCACACCATTCATTAATTATTCAACCCACTGACTCCACAAATAAATATATATAATATATATATGTGAGTCCCTTCTTCTCTGCGAACATTAGAATGTCTTTCTGCGGCAATAAATTCAGCATGCAAAGGAATCCAACATGCAGGATCATTTTGACTTGGAGAAGGCAACATATTCACGCGGAATTAATTTTTCTTCAGGCTTGTTGAAATCTCGGCCAACAATTCTCGTACGCCAATTTTTGACTCGCGCTTGATTGAGTTCACGCATTCTCATCGGTTAGGTTTCATTTAACACGCTCAAACTCGAAATATATTTTAACAAAAAGTTCCTAAGAAAGTCTCCAAAACCTTTCTCAAACACTTACGTGCACTATTATACATTTGAGGATGCTATTTGTCTGTTCTAAGTCAAGCCGAATCAATGTTGTTAATAAGTATAACCATATTCTGAGCTGTTAACTCTCTTTTTTGACAGCTTTACTTTGTATTTTGTAACTTATTTCTCAGAGATACAAGAATGAGGGCCAGGACACTATTGTTTTGGCTGGTTCTGAGTACGGTATAGGGAGTTCCCGGGATGGAGCCGCCAAGGTCCGATGTTACTGGTACAGTGGCACGTATATTTTCAGAGGACTCCTTTATCTGATTATATGCTTTTGCTGTTACCACTCGTACCCTTGCAACAACCAAAAATTTAGGGGGTCAAAGCGGTCATAGCAAAGAGCTTCGAGCAAATTCACCGCAGTAATCTAGTTGGAATGGGAATTATCCCGCTCTGTTTCAAACCTGGAGAGGACGCCGAGACTCTCGGGCTGTATGGCCATGAAATATACACGATTGACCTTCCAAACAGAGCGAGTGAATTGAAAGCTAGTCATGATGTGAAAGTTGTGACAGACAACGGCAAGTCATTCACGTGTACAGTGCGCTTCGAAACTGAGGTAACTGTACATCTCAGATTATATTTCAGCCATTTTTTTTTTTTGGGTAAGGTAAGAAGTATATTTCAGCCATTCTTCTTTACTTGATCTAAATTCTAATATGTTGAATCCACCCATGGCTTGTGCATGTGGAGCTGGCTTATTTTGATCACGGTGGTATTCTGCAATGTCATCCGAACCTTAGTCAAGGACAAGCACAGAGAACGATAGCCCCCATGTTACGGAAACTGGAAATTCGACATGTGTATGTATTAGACTTGGGAATCGAATATGATGTGTGTAAGACATGAAATAAACATCCATCGATCTTGAACTAAGCCTGAGAGTGATATTTAGCCTAAAGAGAGATGATCACGAAGGAGTTTCTTGTGCTTATTAAGGCTATTCACGATTCCATGGGAAGTGGAAGTGACCAAATTCATGTGATTTGACGGAACAGCAAGTATTAAGGGTACCAAGAGAGGCACATGCAAATTGGTACATGTTTTGTGGGATCAGACATGATTGAAGTTAGGACAAAATGAGTATTCTATGTACAACGTACTTTTGTTCCATGTGAATGTCTCATAGTCTATGTCTGACTTGTATCAGAGAGCAGTATACATTCGAGCAGTGCAAAGAAACTTGCAGAGTCCAGGTAAAGACAAGGTTGATACCGTCAAACTGAGTAAAGTTGACAGAGGTGCTCACGGATACAAAAGAAGAATACAACCTCGAATTTTGCATCTCGATCGTTCTCGTCAGCATCTCAAGCACTACAGGTCCTTCTAAAGGGAAAATTTTAACTTGACAAGAAAAAGGAAATCTAACTTATCTTCCTGTTGTGTCTTTTCTACAGCCCTATCTGAAGTTACAACAAGAAATTTACTCAGCAGTCAGCACAAAAGCAATGAACCAAGATCTACAACATGGAGGGATTGTCTGCTCGCAGAGGACTATAAGTGGATCTGAAACAAAAAGAATGATGATTCATCTTAGACTTTCCAGTATGACAACAGCATCACTTCACGAACTTCATTAGAACATACAAGTATAGGACAATGTACTGTAGCGGTCAAAGTGATCAGTTGTGCATTAAGGACCAAAAGTAGTCCCTTCTGTAGGTGAAAGGATATATAACAATAGGACACAAAAAAGTTTGCCATCATCAGGGTATCTTTAAAATGCTAAGAAACCAGAGGAAGCAATGCGTGGAATTCAATCATCAGCTTCCCAAAATGATCAGTTTTCAGTCTTCGTCGTAGTGAAACAAAAAGGAAATCGACCCAAAGAACATTCCGTATCAGAAACTTCTTTCATATGCCTGGCCAATATTAAGCCCAAGGGTTGAAAAGTCAAGATTGAACACTTGTCCAATCAGATAAGACAAGAATTTGCCAGAAACCCGCGAATCTCGAAATGTGAAAGACTCAGGTTCACAGAATGCAGTGAAACAAAGGCAACATCTTATGACTGCCATGTGTCAGGATACATTGGAAAAAAACTTAGATGCTTTTTCGTTTGCCAGTTTTTTTTCTGCTGGACAATACGCAAATGTAACAATGTTAATAAAAAGGTGCATTCATGATAAGTGGAGAACTCACCTTCCGTATAGTAATTCAGACTTTGTACTCATGGACACGCATCCATTTGGTAGATGACCACTTATTACCCTTAATCACAGGGCAACCACCTGAAAGCAAAGGGACAAGAGCTTCTCTCATTCAGCATGCAACGGTGCCAGGTTTGGAAAATATAACTTTGGGAAAATCTCCATGCATTCCAGCTTTTAGACTTTAAATAGAGGCATGCAAAAGTACAGGAGAAGAGCCTTCTTCTAATGCCGGCATTATCGTCATGGGTGATGAAATCATTCTTACGACCTGATCAGCAAGAGTTACAACTGACCGTGCAAACTAGATTCATCCAATGTGGCATCAGGTCTCATGCTCCAGAAGAGCAAGGCATCCCCCATCTTTGGTTTAACGGATAAACCCTTCTTCCCACAATCAGATAGCTCATTCCACCAAGGAACAGAACTAAAATTCCCTTTGGCAGCAGGAAAGACTGTCTCACCTCCTTCCTCAACATCTGAACTGCACCATAGAGCAAACAGAAAAGCAAAGGATCACGAAATATTGACCTAGACAGCCAGGAAGATCTCAGGATCACAATACAGTAGATGCAAACAATCTACTTACAGGTACATAAGAAGTGTGGCCGTGCGCTGACCACCATTCTTGGTGTTATATTCATCAAGGAAGTAATCGAAGTGTGGCTCATACTTCTGACCAACTTCATAGTGCAGAACTTGAAGTCCTTCTCCATGCTCTGGATTTTGGAATTGTCAAATGATTAAAGCTTAAATCTAGATATAGTCCAAAAGATATTTAAGGAGGCATAGAGTGACAAAAAGGAATGTTATAGTAACATCTGGTCATCTACTTCATAACAAATATCAACAAATCTCCTTGGTAACTGTAAAACAAACAGGTTAGTAGGTTCAAACTGTTTAGTCTCAAAATTTCTGCACATGTATCTCTATGTACACAAACAACAGCTACTCATAATATTTCACAGGTGCAAAATTCTCTAAAACTCTAAAACAATGCTCTAACAAGGCTGAGAAATAACTCTAAATTTAATCTAAACTCTCGTGCAAAACTCACATGTTCTACAAGAGTTCTATATACACAAACATACAAGTGCTACCTTAATTCTTCTTCATTTTTTTTGCTTTTTCTTTTTTTTTGTTTTTGTAAGAAACACCCAATGTTGGTAATTGTCAGGAGCTAGTATGATCCTTCAATTAGATAGACATATTCCCCTTCACATCTGTAATTCTTGGGAAAGTTGCCAAGGGGCTTTATTTTTTGCCAGTGCCTAAATTCAGGAGCTTACTGTACTAAATTACTCCTGCTATTCCACAAAAGCATATCTTTATAAAGCTAGAACAAGGAGCAAGGAAGAAGCAACAACAGAACAGGTAAAAAATAACACTCTGAAACTTGGTAAGGGTAGCCGAGAAAAATATTGAAAATGGATATTTACCAGTGCAAAACCTTAATTCAGCTCAGCCTCTTACCTACAGGTATGAAGGTGTAATCTGCAATTCTTTTCTCGATGTCTCTAATTATTTTATCGCGTCCTCTCGCCAGAAATGTTCCGGAACTCGTACGTACCCTATATGAGGAAGTACAAGCTTCTTATGATTAAGTATAGCTAATAATTCAAACTTGCAGCACTTGGAGATTCAAATTTCGTTCATGCGCCATTGAAAATGGAAAATTTCAGGTGCATACCTGCTATCTCTACTCTTGCCAGTTTCACTATCTACCACAGTTGACTTCTCCATATGAGGCGTTGCAAGTTCAATGAGGTATTCACATTCTTCCTTAGACTGCAAACAGGCAAAGGGTGTGGAGTCATGATGTGCGAATGGACTTCACAGTCATAGACCTCGATAAAAAATGAAAATTTACAGCCAATTAAAACACATGAAGGCAGTTTGCAGTCGAAAAAGTAGAATAAGGTATTTTAATTGATCATCAAGCACACCAAAACCCGGAGCATGAAATGGGGAAAGCACTGAATCATGGGTCGAATGACCCATGATCAAGAACTCTTAAGTTCTGTCTAAAATATTTGTCCTTAGTGTCGTTTTCCCTGGGAAAGTAGCGTCCTTTTAGTATTCCACTGAACTAGTGAAAGAGGAAATTTTAAGAATCGCATAGCATTCCGTCACAATGCATCCGCGATTGCTCACAGCGATCAAGAGATTCAAGAAACCATATAAACCATTATGCCAATGCACATTTCACCTAAACGACCTGCTACAAAAAAAGAAATCTTTCAGCCGAAAAATTAATTCTACCAGAGTTACTATACATCTAGACTTCATTAAGCCATCGAAACTCTCATGTTGATGCAACCAAATCGCAATCTAGACCCCTCAAGAAGAAGAAAAGGCTACATTTCCAGCAGCGACTAGATAAACAAAGACTCACCAAAAAGTTGTGATATACAAAAGCTCGAGGCTCCCACGATATGACCTCCACCCACTGCTCCCCTCGACCTTCGTCCACCTCACTCCTGCACCGCCACGGAAACCAATCCGACTCCACTCAATTCACATTCCGCCGCACACCACACCACACCGCAACGCAATCGAAAATGTAAACAACAATCCCACCTGTCGACGGTGTTCCTCACGATGGAGGCCAGATCGTTCGCTTTCGGCCTGCCGCCGGAGGGGTAAGAGGAGGAGGAGCCGGGCATCGAGAGGATCCCGAGGGCGAGGAGGATCAGCACGACGAAGGAGAACATGACGAGCAGCGTGAGGATCAGGGTCGAGGACGACGCCGACGCCGACGACTTGCGAGCCGGGAATCGCGAGGTCCTCTGTTTCGCCATCGCGGCCAATTCGCGAGAATGCCAAGCTCGATTCCGGTAGGGGGAGGGAGGGAGAGAGAGATGGAGCGAGATCTGGGAATCGAAGACTTGAATGCGCGGGCCTTTTATCCGAAATTTTTTATTGCAGCGATGTGCAGAGATGTGGTGGCACCGGGCATGGCAAAGGCAGCGACTCGTTGATGCTTTGAAGCTTCTACGCGGACAAAGGTTCGTTTTTTAATGTTTCCATGTCGGTAACTACTGTTCATGGAAGAGATGGTCGTGCTGGACTCCCCATTTTATATTTAGAAGAATCATCAAGATGTTGATTTGATGACATTTGGATAGGTATAATATGTTTGGTAATCCCGTGAATAACTGGAGTTGTTTTATCTTTTTATCCCGAATTAAAGTTATGATCGATTCGCATAACATTATCGTGCTATGTGAAATTCGTGATTTTCTAGATTTGCGTAGAACGGCTTTTCCTTTGCAAGCGTAAACCGTCGAAATCTCATGTATAAAGATCCCATTCCTCCAAATTGGATCCAATGATGGTCCATTCATAGGGAGGGGCCTTTTCCTTATAAGCTCGTAGCAAAGAGGGTTTGGGTACTTGATTGCTGCCCCATCATCCCCAATCTACTTCTACGCCTGCCTAACTCAAAAACGAAAAGAGGAAAAGGCAATAAAAAGTCAACAATGATAATTAAACTGTGTGTCGTACTTATAACAGAGGGAGACGCTTCCCCCAGGAAAGTTCAAGAGACATTTGATTATTGACCATTTATGCAAAAATTCAAACCAGAGAAAGTTCACATGATCTAGCACTGGATTTGCTCTCCCATCTAACAGCTGGAATACTGAACATCCTGGTACTCTTCCCCAGTGAGCTTCATGTAATCACAAGTCTCATTAAGCAGAACAGTTACAGAGGAAGGTTTATTCGCTATCATGATATGAACAACCAAAAGCTCAAAAACATGAAACATAGTCCCCTGCTTGTTGCTTATCTGAGAATGGAGGATAACTACGCCAACTTCTTTGAGGATAGTAAGCGTACTTAAGTCTTGAAGTGCCCAACCAAACGCCAAGCGCGCACGGTACACGTTTCGTTTCTGTAGTACTTTTGACGAGCCCCGGATCTTTCAGTTTCCCCCTAGTAAAGCCTACGGCCTAGCAGAGTTCTCAAAGCCAACAATTAAATCTTTTTCCTCCGGAAAGTCATTAATAATAAGACATCTGCTCGGTGCTCATTGCTAAACCTTTTTTTAACATGCAATAAGTTAATAAGGAAATCAGAAGACATTGGCGATGCAACCACAGCCCGGAGAGCAAAGAGACTTGCAGTTGCAGACGGATCTCGGAAAACTGATAGAGCTGGTTGCTTTACATCAGCCATCAGAACTTAAAAAAAGACCACAACGCAGAAAGTGGGTTTACATATACCGATCATTTTGCCTCGATCGGCTCTCGACTATCATTCAATTTGTTGTAGCAGTCAAAAGCACTTCTCTTTTTCCCAACATCACCACCTCATCTCCTGGGACCGAAAGGCTCGTAATGACATCCATGTGTCTCAAGTTAGAGAAAAGTAACGATTGTACATCCTCAGACTTTGTTACAGTCTAAAAGGGGCCAATGAGAGATAGTGAGGAGATGAAACGGACCAAGACACAAAGACTGCTTACCGCTGTGCAAAGGCCATTCAGATAGATATGCCGCAGAAAGCATGAAAAATTTGACAGGAATTGAAGAATGAACAGTAAATTACCATTTCACAGCAGTGTCATTTGCTCAGATCAATTAGTAACAAGTACACAAGAAGTCTTGTGAATCAAACCACGGTTTCAATTGATTAAGCACACAAGAAGCTAAGATGAAAAGCAGATCTGAACATTGTAATTACTTGAATTAAATTCATCAAATCTGCTTCAGCGCTCTGACATAAACTGTATTAACTGCTCTATATTGTTTTTTTATTTTGGCCAAGACAAGCTACGTTGGGTGCCTTCATTGGCCTTAACAGATCTTTGCCAAAGCAAGGAATAGGTACAGTGAAGTAAGATGATGCATCAGCATTGGGTAGTATTTGACAGTAACTTGAAAGTCAACATCAATAATGGAACAATATTGATGTTAAGCATGGATAGCAATGCAGGAAAATACATGATCATTCAATATAATATATGGGATTGGAAAATGTAACAACAACAGCAGCTGGCTTTAGCCAATAAGTAGGCTCAGGGACAAGGATCCTCTTTACATGTTACGCATCGACAGAAAAAAAACAGGTGAAAGGAATAAGGAAAAAAGAAAACATGATTTGAAGATTCCAATTAACATGTCGTCAAGCACCTAAGCCCTCCACAGGTACTCAGAACCACATTAAACACTCCCGCTAACTTATATAGAATCAGTTCCCAATCTCCCATTACTTCGCAACAGTCCCTTCTCCACAAATCAACCGTACATCCTAGAACAAGTCAAGAACGAGATGCAACAGAATACAGGGCTTGTTTTTCTTCAGTTCTATGCGATCTTATTTCTCATAGCCAATCTATGAGATGATCCAAAGACCTCCCGCAGAAATCAAACAATATACAATCTTGTAAAGAGAAATGAGGGACAATCATTAGCCCAGGCTCCAAACTATTTTTGGCATTTCACTGGTTATAATGGTACAACAGTGCCCCAGGTAGCTCACTTTAGAATGGATTTCTATCACAAGTAGAACATATGAAATATTAGAAAGCATACATTTCACCCACCATGCTTCCCCACAGCAAGATAAGAATCTAAACCGATCCCAGGTAAAGCAAAAGTGGAATTCAGATAGTGAAACTCCACCTAATTGAAAAGCATACATTTCATCCACCAAGCCTCCTAACCGTAAGATAAGAATCTAAACCGATCCCGGGTAAAGCAAAAGCGGAAATCAGATAGCGAAACTGCACTGAATCATTAACTTAATTCATGATTTCATTGAGCAAGTCTAGAACAACAGCAACGCAGGGTACTCCGTTCAACACATTCCACTTCTCTGAGACTATCATAATCCACATATAACACAATCAGCCAATCCACGCTATCAAACGTATACCAGAACAACAGAAACATCGAAGCCCTAACCCTTCACCCCAAAGAAGAACACTCGGGAACTCTCTTCAAGTCTGGGAAGTCACATGCAGAGCCTTGTTCTTAAACCGATACCTCGGAGCCCTAGGGATGACCTGGCTCGGCCCCATGTGGAGCTGCCCCGGGCTGTCCGTCATCGGGGGCCCGTCGTCGTAGACGTGGCCGACGACTCGGCCGCAAGGGTTGCAGATGATCTTGGTCCGCGTCCGCTGGATGCCCCAGTAGTTGAGGGTCTCGAAGAAGGGCCTGATCTTGTCCTCCTTCTCGAACCGGAACTTGGAGGCGTCGACGGAGGAGAAGGAGAGGGAGCCCTTGTTCCCGGCCTCGAAGTAGAAGTCCGGCGGGTAGAGGTGGCCGCTGCTGAGGTTGAGGTTGGCCCCGCACTCCTTGCAGGTGTAGATCGACGCCATTGAAGACGATGAAGATGAAGATGAAGAACTGATCACGAAGAAGAAGAAGAAGACGAAGAAGAAGAAGAAATGAAGAAACGCTTACGCGTTTGACTTCGGGGAAGAAGGAGATCGAATTGCCTTATCGTCTTCGGCGCGTAAAGTCGTTTGGGGCCGACCCGTTTATAACAGACGATTCTAATCGAAATCGTCCATCCATTAAACGACGCCGTCGCGACCATCTAGAATTCGAATATTGTCGCACTGCAAAAAATAAATAAATAGTTTTCTCGTGAAAATACCCATTCACTTTTTAATTGAAAACCGATTTCGCGAGCTCATCTTTATATTTATAATAAAATGCAAGCTTGTTGGACGTTCCGACCGCTACTAAAATATTTAATTGTCTCGATTTATAACGTGAGTTGAACTATGCCGAACTCGAATTTTGGAATGAGAGCCGATGTCAAATCTCAAATTAGAGGCAGTACTATTAGCGGGCTCTGAATATCATGCGTGCGTTAATTCCGATGGTGTATAAAATGTTCACTTTGTCACAGTAGAAAATATATCTTTTCGGGTGATAATGAGCTCGACTTAGGCGAGTGTACCACGGATCAGGTAAGTCATGGGCAAAGGTGAGTCGAACATGTAATTCGTTTGCATTCTGAAATTTGGAGATGAGATCCTTACATGGACGGGCCCAACAGGCTTGGACAACAAACCCAGGTTCCCCAAATTCGAACGATAAAAGCTTGGGGACTCTGCTTTTGGTGGGAAAGGAAAGGAAGAACGGACATTGACAGAGCAAAATTCGAATGAGAAAAGTTAGCAAAACGACCTTCACTTGAGGGACGGCTTATGATATGACGGATTCCCCAAACTCTAGATTGCATGTACGAAGTATTACAAAAACAGATGGCTGGCTTGCCTATACGTCCAACTTGAGATTCTTGGCCTGCAGAATTGGATACGAATGATGTCAAAGAATAAGGAAACAGAATCTCTCCTGGTTTCACATATGTGGTTGCTTCAAGTCTTTAGATCGCGAAACGATAGAAAAAACATTCATGCTAGTGCAGCGTCGAATTCTCCAAGAGACTACGACTGTCCAACTAATATGACAATGGGGTTGAAACGCGACCTGACACCTCAACAGTTCCTAAAGAATGGCCGTGGCAACAAGCATGGAGAAAGTAATCATCCCCAATCGATGTCTGCTCTAGATTTGAAAGAGCGAAGCGTGGTCCGGTAAGATTTGTTCTGTTTCGATTCTACCTCCAAGCTAAGCATGGGTAACTGAGTGATTTGGTCTCCTGGGAAGCATGCCTTCTAGCTTCATGACTAGGTTTTAACCGGGACCTGAACGAGCACCGGTCTACTGATTTCTTATCTAATTTCAGACACAATCATCACAAAGAAGGCCAGGTGAATCCTCACATACCCACCCACAATGATTCGTGAAGACCCGTTACTCAATTCTGTTCGGCCAAAAGAAAGTTCATTTACCTGAAGGAATCATTGTTCTGTCAACCACTCCAATTTTCTCCCTTTCTGTTTTGCCTACTTAATGCAAAGAACAAGAATTAAGGATTCCAGAACCATAAAATTGCCCGACCAATAGTGCAAACCTGATGGAGAAGAGAAAGCCATCGAAACTGAAAGGCATGTCGCTCAAGTTTCTGCCTAAAACGGCACCTGCAGTTACCTTCCAGAGCCCACCGATCAGTCCCGGAAAGTGCACTCCAAGGAAAGTGCTCAGAGTTCCCGCTGTGTCGATAATCCTGAAGGATGCTAAAAGAAGACTGAAGAATGGAAGCTTTGACACCCGGAACCGGGCTCCCCAATAGTTTCGTGCATAGGACAAGTGAAGAAGAAGAGGAAAAGAACAAGGCTAAGCAGGCGCAACAGGCAGGACTTGCCTCCGACAGAAGAAAGCAGACTGGAAGAAAAACGTCCCAAAGACGTAAAGAAAAATAGTCATTCATCTCCAAAATTTCAGCTCTTCAAGAAGGCAAAACACGGGCAAATAACGCCTTTGGGTCTGGAGAAAGTGCCCTCCCTGGCAAATGTGAAGAAATTTGCAAGTGGACGCGGTGCACTGACCAACTTCAACTGGAGGGACCGCGGTGCAGCAGTGGTTCCAGATTGTTTGGTTGACGAAGAAGTAGAAGGGGTGAAGAAGAAGATTATACCCCATTCTGTACCCATTGTGCTTGGCAGAAATGAAATGGTACTAGAGCACCAGAAAGAGAAACTTGTGGAAGCGAAGAACCATGGCTCCTCCACCACCACTTCGGCTGTAAATCGATGTCTCAGTGAATGATCAATTAAGTGTCTAGAATGATCACCTTAACAGGTGCACATAACATGCTTTTTATTTAGTTATACATATTAGCCCCGTCCAAACACATGCTTTTGACAAAGAATTTTGATGTCCTCAGCTTCAGTTGGGCAAATAACGGATCAAATCTAATGATATTAAATAATAAGGGTAAGTTTGATGAGATTAATCCCAGTGAGTCCAAGACGAAGTGGGTGAAGTAAAGCAAAATAGTTCGGCAGAAATTTTGTTGACCAAAGGATGAAGACCAAGAGGAAAGAATGGATCAAAAGTCAAAAGACCTCATAAATAAACGATAACGTAAAACAGAGGAACCAACACAAGTAATAGTTGAGCAAAATCCAAGGGTATATGCTGATGAGGACAACAGGGAGTTGGACATGATGGTGCTTGTGTCTATTTTTTGTTGGTCATATCTAAAATTCCAAAGTTTGGATCGTGATACGGGTGCGCAGAGGAAATGCAAAAAAGTCTGGAATGAGATTCTTTTGCCCATCCTTTACTGTTTTGCTTAGTTTTTGGCATGAAATTACCGATAGGAAGTTGTGAGTTCCGTAATCCTCAACAGCAAAGTCCATTAATATGGAATAGCTTGATCTTGACCAATATGTAAAGCCAGCAGACACTTTTGCCCATCTTTTACTATTTTGCCTAGTTTGGTAAGAAATTACCAAAGGAAGTTGAAGTTTTGGAATCCTCAAGAGCACAGTCAATTATTGTGCAATGGCTTGATCTTGACCCATATGTAAAACCATCAGACAGCAAGAAGGATTAAATGTTTGCCAACTAAAGATGACAAAAATAAAAGCCAAAGAAGAAGATATCGAACTAAGCCTCTAATCAAGGAACCAAGTTATGTGTTAAAATGGGTCTCCACTGTATCACGCATATGCATAGCAGCGACGGTGAAAGCGACAAACCAACCCTTTTAACCATGTATGATTGAAACAAAGACATCATGTACTCTGCTCTGTCTTTGCTCATTGAACTCGAACATGAAAAATGGGTTGAAGTGATTGTCTCTTGATCTTAGAACATCGGTAAGCCTCATCTTTCCGTCTAATTACATTCAAGTCATAACTAATTCTTCATCTTCCATTCCCTCCAAACTCTTGAGAGTTTCAAAGATCTCCTGCGCATATGGGCGGCACTCGTCCTGAACTCCAAAAAGTGTGGTGAATAATGCTCCCGATCTCAACCGAACTACTACCAATTGGCTTCCTTATCTCCTTCTCTTTCAGCAGCTTCCTTGCTCTGGCAACCATTGGCCCCCCGGTTTGCAAGATTGCAACCTTTCAGCGTTGGCATGATATGTCGGGTGCCTCGGCAAATTTTTTTCAACTTAAGTATGGAAGGTTGCTGGTTCAAATCTCACAAATCATATATAGATTGTTTTGGGTCGAAATTATCTTTTATGTATGTTACATGTTTGTATTTAACCAGTTCGTGAGATTTTCTTTTTTGTCGGAAAGAGCTTTTATTCGCAAACTACTGAAAATCAAAAGGGCCCATAAGAGTAAGAGGGCCTCGTTACAAAGCAGAACCTATAAGTCAGATCACGACAATCGCTGATAAGCGGCCTCCCTTCCCGCCGAACTTGATCTTGCCCTGTCCAAGCCACTTTATTCATTGTTCTTCAGAACAGTCCGTGTTTCCCCTCCGGCAGATACTTCAGAGCTTCGTTTAGGGCTAGGGTTTCGGCGTGAAACGCAGAGGCAGCCTTCACCGTTTTCGCAAAACCGTCAACAATGCTTCCCGTGCAGTCGCGGCATATGAAAGCGATCGCTCCATCCGGAGCTCCTTCCTCGAACGACCCATCTTATGTTAACCTGCGGAGCTCCCGTTCTCGGTGGAGTCCCAGATCTGAGGTTGGTTTCAGCTACTCTGCTCCCTGGGTTTGCTGTTTGTGTTTCACTTACTGAAATTGGTTCGCTCGACCTTTACTTCCTCTACAGTGCTTCTCAGGTCTGGAGATTGTCGTCTAAAGATGAAACCATAAGACTGGTTGCTACGTGCTCAAGCGACGGTGATGTTGCTGCTTTCTCCGTGAGTTTTAATACCCATGTGTCTATACTAGTTAAACCTACCCTTGTGATTTGCAGGTTCAGCGATGGGTCTAAGCAGATTTGTCTTGCCCAGGGACAGAGTATGTTCCGATGTTACCACTTCTTGTTTGCTGAGCGAGCAAATTGGTTCAGGTATAATCTTCCTTTTCCGTATATCGCATTCTGACATAGACTCCATACGAATATTTGGACTGGTCTGCATATCCCATGGAAAGAAGACGAGGCTTGAAGACGCTGGTGCGTTGACTTTGTTTCACACAATTTGTTGTAACCACTTTTCACTGTAAATGCTCCTGGCTTTGTGCCTTTTCAAACCAATTGATCATTTGTACAAGTCATCTATACAGTGAATTCGATCACACGAACTAATGATCCACCCACATCAAAGATCCCTGCTAAGTTATTTTGTGTCACTCGGTCAAGAGATTTGGAAGTGCCGCTAAACCCTCGGAGCTGGATTGGACAGCGACTGCCTTACAATATTGACCTAATACTGACCTGGGAATATATTATTACAAATACAAATACAAAGTTCACACAAGCATCACATGGCTGTTGATGCTTGTGAGTCCACTTGTTTCTCAACATTCGCAATAAGTCCTTAGACTTCACATTTACATTTTAGATTAAGCACTATGTGTTTGTCCCATCTCCTAATAAGATTAATGGCTTCTTGCCATACAATTCCTTAGTAAATTCGTTATTTGGATCATCTATCCTTACCGTCAGCAATCAAGAATAATTAACTATTGAATCTTGGTAAATAATTACAAAAATCAAATTGTAGCCCAACATATACACGAATAGGAAGTATAGCATTGTTGCAATGTGTTAACTCAACGAGAGATGATAGCAATTAGGAACTGGGCTTAGCAAAAAGCAAATTAAAGAAAGAACTCGTTAATCACACGATGGGACGTGCTTAATTCGTCTCAAGAACTCGACAAAAAACAGTTGAAACGCATGTTGGATCACATTTTTGAAAGATTACCCATGATTGAATTCGACACGCCTACTGGGTCTGCGAGAGAGAGGGAGAGGGGTTGAAGCTGGGTGTGTTCAGCGTCGTGTTTCAGATGAAGCGGTCAGCTCTTGTCGGAATGTCCATGGCAGGCGTAGTGAAAGCCGAGAGTGACTTGTTGAGAGCTCTTACGCGAGGATTTTCCTGAGCGAGACACGAAGCTGATCAAGGCAAAATCACAGTTAACAGAAAGTAGTCCGTTCTTTGGCATCACCTCTGCAATCACGTATTTCCAACATCTGCAGTTCAAACTATTTCTGCATCCGAATCACGTACACACACTCCATGGTAAGTATCTTTCGTTTCATGTTTTTTTCTTATTTTTGGCTGTTTTGTGGAGCAAAAACACTACGTAAATGGCCATAAAACATATTCGGAAATTCGGACATTTAGAGCCCGTTTGCAGTAGCTATATTATATCTTTTGTTTGCTTTTAAGATTTAGTGTAATCTTTTCTATTTTCTCCTCAAAATCTAGAACATTATTTACATTTTCAAAAGGTAAAAAAGTTTCATGCGGATTAACATGTCAACATTTATATAAAATGCTTATTGGATTTTTTCATGCGGAATAGAATATAGCTACTGCTTATTAACATGTTTGATTCATGTTTGCTTAACATCCATGTGTACCCTAAAATGCGTAGGAGGATTAGTCATGGTCGGGGGTCTAAAATGTTTATGATTTAACGACGAAAATAAATCTTAATAAGTAACTACCTAAGCCTTGTTTAAGCTAATGCGTATATCTGGACAACCCTAAACATGCAATACCAATATCCAACATACCGTAACAATCACAGGCATCCTTATCTCGTCTTGGCACATACACGAGCTCTGCATGTTAGAATAACCGCCACAACATGGCAATTGTACCTCGTGCAATTATGAAGTTTGATTCATCCCAATGTCTATTGTGATTCCATCAATTATTCCAAGTTCATGACCAGATACAGAGAAGGGAACAAAGGGCGTGAAGTTGAATTTGTCCCTCCTTTGTAAACCCAATGTCTTCAATTATTTCACTGTACACCCTCTCTGTGTCTAATTTTGAGCCCGAGTCTCTCTCTGACGTTCTCTTCACACTTTTTACCGGCGATGACAAAAAATAGCCAGAGCCAGCCTAATTAATATGGGCATCACTAGAACTGAAAGCTATATGTTCAAATCTCATTACTTATGTCCGTTTGGGGACATAGGCACATACATAAGTCAGAGGCTTAAACTTAATCGATTCATTAAATTTACATGGTGCTTCTCAGCTACAGGTAATAGGACCCTGCGTTCCTGTTTTGTACCAAAATAACTTATGACAAAGGAAAACTGCTGATTCTGAGCACAAACATGCCAAGGGCTGTCTTGGACTGATTTCTCACACCGTCAAAACTCTTCTCGTAATGTGACATGCGCATCAGGCGCCCCGTACCGCGGAACAAGTGGCTGCTTCACACTCGCTTGGATAGAGCAAGAACAATTGGTCCCAGTGTAGAATATCTAGGTAAATTACACGTGTGAAAGTTCCAGAGTTTTGTACCCAGTTTAGCGGAAGGATGTTTCTTCAGACTGTATAGTACTAGTTTTTTTTTGGTCGAACTGTATAGTACTAGTTTGGAGTCTTCAAAAGTTCTGGAGGGACATAGGGCTGCATGTGAAGGTGACTTGCTAGTCCACATAACACAATTGACCATGCATGAGCCCTAGATAAATGGGCAAGATCGTTTTTCAGACTTATGTTCATCTCTCATTAGGTTGATATTTATAAAGATCATCCATCACACCATCCATAGAATGTAATTACAATCTTTGGCTCAAATTTGGGTAGGAGCTATCTCGCAGCTATTAACTTGTACTGGGCAATTATATTATATGTTTACATCACTTGCACGTTATCCTTATTTAATCACGCGTAGTGTTGATTTCATGTGGTGAATGATTTTCAATAGGCGGTATATGAACAACATCGTACAGTTAAATCCGATTCTCATCTTTCTTTCTGTAGTCACACATTGACGTAGTACCCCATGAACATCACTTCCATATTCTCATATACCATTTGGTGGAATTTGAGCCATGAAAAAGGTCATAAATTCCGTGACTAGTTGCAATTGTTTACAACGACAATGATGGATATATGGCCATTGACTGTGGTGTGCTTACGGCATATCAGAACTTAATCAAGGGAAATGCATAATGAATCGGGCGCAATAAGAGGGTGTTGATTATTAAAAATTTTAATGATGGTGAATTTAACTAATTAACAATAAGAAAGGGAAAAAAAAATCGCAGCTGGTTTTGTTTGTTATGTCCGGGTTAGGTTGGATTGCTGCTGTTTTACTTGATGTTACGGTGGGCGTTTCTAAAGGCCTGTAAAATTAAGAGGACCATTTGCTATAAATAGGAACCTCAAGTTAGGTTTGGTGCTCAAAACCACTTGTGAAGGTGGGTTTCGGGTCCATAAATCCAGTTGACATCCATTTTGAGGGAAAGCAATCCCAAAACCTCTGGGTGTCCTCAGTTTTAGAAAAGTTCACAGTTTCCTCATCATTGGCTCTGCCTCTTCTATAACAAAGTCTCAAGGATTGTACTTTTTATTCAATGAGTGAAGAAAATATGATAGTTGTTCATTTATATTGGGGACATTTTATACTTGAAGAATCTTGAAAAGATATTTATGGATTGAATTGTCCACAAGCACCACTTATTTTTTTATGTTTTTCTAGATTGAGGATCTTCCGTGTGCAGTTACCCCGGAAGAATTGTCGTATTGCTCCATGGGCATTTTAGACTGTCCAAATCTATTTCGCCCTCTCTTTTTCTTTTGAGAAATGAATAAGTGCGAGTCCTTAATCTACTATGAGATTAAAAGTATATTTTGGACCATAAAAATAAATAAGAAATAATTATAAATTATCATGGAGTTCATTCCTTCAAAATTTATAACTCACAACATGTTACTATTTTCATAGTTATCCAAGATTATTATGCTAGCAAAGCCCATTTCATTTTCTTTTACCCCATGTTTTCCCTTCTGCTTTTTTTTATTGTTCTTTTATGAGAAAGAAATCACTATAACTACTTTGTGGATGTTGTCTCGATATGCCACGGCATGTGCCATCCTGACCCCGTCCCTCCCTCATGAGCCCCCTTCCACGCACAACCTTAAACCTGAGATTGCTAGCCCATATCCGACATTGCCGACCTCAGGTGACCCCAAGATTTGAGATCGATTAACACCAGTTATTGATAGCAATAGCTGCAATATCTATTATCAGGAGGTTTCAACTATTGCACACCACCTCATCTATCGAGATCATGAGAGATCGAGAGAGAGTCTATATCCTTTTTGAAAATGTATGAGACAAGTGAGATCTAGGTCAACATAAAATGGTCACGAGCAAAGGTGGTGGTAATAATGGTTACTGTGGTTAGGTGGTGACCGGTTCCGGCTGCAGTGGCTAGGGTTGGGAGTCTCTTAAGACCATGGCCACTTGTTGGTAATGTTGGCTGGTGAGTGGTGATAGAGTAAAAAATACTTGAAAATCCTAATATATAGTTTGTTACATGTGTAATCGTTGTGTTTGAAAGTCATTAGCATTTCATCATGGCAACTTTTGATGGGAAGTATCATCTTTTTGGGCTAACAAGAGGACACTTACGTTTATTTATAGCAATTATAATAGTCATCATGAATGGTGTAGTTCTAATCTTCAAGATAGATTTAGATTAATACTTTGATTAAATTTGGACAAACGTTTTATGTCTTTAAAAGGTTTTGAAGCCATGGATCTCAAAACATTCCAAATCTGGAGCCCAATCTCTCTGTCGGCAACCCTCTCTTTCTTAAAAAAAACCCTCCCTCAAAGAAACTTCATCTGCACTGCTTTTTTTTTTTTTTCTAAGCCTTGATTTCATGTTTTCTCCTGATTTAATATGTGTCTTTTTATTAAGTCTTTTTTTCTAAGCCTTGATTTCATGCCTTGATAACTTTCTGGAGGGGAAGATATGAGCATTTGCCCATCATTGATGGTTTCGGTGATTGGCTTACTTATAATTGCATGCTATACTCTTTTATTTTCTGAGTTTTGTTTTGTTTAGCAGCTCCTTTGGGATTGACTTTGCTTAGAAGTTTTTTATGTTCCTTTAAGATTTGATTATGACAAATAAATGAAATTTTCTTTTAACAAAAAGAAAGTCGTGCATCTCCTTATATATTGAGAAATAATAATCATTTCGTCTGTTTTTATTAAAATACTACCAAAGTAATATTTGCCAATTTTTTAACTGGACAATAATTACAGCAAAAACTTTATTTTGAACTAGTGTATATATTTAAATCAGTCTATACATTGAATTTCAATCGGCCTACAGAAAAACATCTTAAGCGGTTGTAAAACGTCATAAACTATTAAAATTAATATATCAAATTATTTGTGATGTTTTGAACTACGTTACCACAAAACATTGTTAGTCTTTGTAACACATTGTAAAATATTGAAAAAAGTATAATTTAAAAGCTTACATATTTATGACGAAATACTTTGTAAATTGTCATAGCATATTTACAATAAAATTCTTACATATTTACGACGCTTTTAAACATAGGAAACCTTTATAAGATGTCCACTTTATAAAAACAGCATTATTTGAGTATCTATGATCCTTTGTAATGGTTTGCAACGAAACATCATAGGAAAACAGTAAGAATTACATTGTTTATAATATTTATCATTTCCACGAAACGCCGTAAGCCTTAAAAATCATATAACTTAAATATTTACGCTGTTTTGAACCGCTCCACGACAAGATGTTGTAGGCCTTCGAAAAACGTTGCAAACTATAAAATGGCTACTTGTTTTGAAAGGTTTTAAATCCGATGGCTTATATTTTTCAAAAGCAAATCTAATGGTCAATTCTCGTGGAGTACAAGATAAAAGGCATTCTTCCGGTACTAACATAGAATCACTAAGCGATTTATATACGAGCGAATTTGCAATAACTGATAATAGCGGATCTCTCACACAAGTTATCACGATGTCTAATCTACGGATGTTGAGACTAGTGTAAAAAATCAATTTACTAAGTAAATCAATAGGTCATCCACAACTACTTAAATGAGTGAATCTTATTCGATCGCCCCACCAAAAATTCATCACGTGTAATCTTGTTAATCGATCTTTTGTACACCGACTTGAGGAGGTCTATATAGCATTATACTTGCAAAAAAAAAACAGGGAAAAATTCCAAATAAGAATTCGAAGTGCTTTTATTTTCTCAAATAAATGTCTGAAATGGACTTTGTGTCAAAGAATGACATAAAGTGCCTTCATTTCTCAAATAAGGGCCCGAAGTAAATCTTGTTTCAAATAAGAGTTTGAAGGGGTTATCTCAATCTCAAATAAGGACCTAACTTCACCGGAGTCAAGGGTGTTTTCGTCTTTTAATTTTTTTGATTTTTTTTCTTTCTTTTTTTCTTTATGTTTTTGTTTTCCATAAAAAACAAACTAAAAAAAAGTTAGATTTAAAAAGAAGAAAAAAAAAAAGGAGAGGGCTGCCAACCCTCCCCCTCCTGTGGCTGCTGCCCCATCGCTAGTGGGGCGACGGGGTCATTAGTGCCTCAACGAGGGGCGACAACCCTTGCCGACCAAAGGCAAGGGCCTAGTGGCCCTCGCCAGAACCAAGAGGGTTAAGTGATCCTCTCCCAGATCTGGTGAGGGTCACCGATCCTCGCCCCGGTCTAGGCTTGGGTCGCCGGTCCTCATCCAGGTCTGCGGGAGGACTGCCGACCCTTGCACTGATCTGGCGACCCTCGCTTGCGGTTTTCGAGGGTGGCCTCGCTTGTGGCCAGCAAGGGTGGCCCTCGCCATATTGAACAAGGGCGACACTTGCCTAGCCCTTCCAGGGCTTCACTGGTGGCTAGCGACCGACGACCGGAATCAACGTCTGGCTAAGAACAATAACAAAACAAGCCTTGACTGGTCGGAATAATTTGCCGGCCAGGAACTGGCAAAGTCAGGCCCTTATTTGATACTTTTATAGCTACTTCATGCCATTATTTGACACAAAATCCACTTCATCTCTTTATTTGAGAAAATGAGAACATTTTGGACTCGTATTTGGAATTTTCTCAAAAAACAGGCCTTTGCTAACATAATAATTTCGAGATTACTCTTAAAATAAGAATACGTCGTGAGCCATAAATTATTGAGGGAGTGAACCCGATAAGAATTTCTAATTATTTGTTATTTTCTCTTTCATGGCCCAAAAAGGGGGCTATTATTATCACGGCATATTAAAGACGGCCACATGAGCATTTCTGGTAAAGAAAATTGTCCGGAAGAGGAGGAGGAGGAGGAGACGGCTGTAACGTTGACGGCCGGAAAACAAACGGCGGGGAGATGGTCAATGGAGAAGTTTTACAAGTCCCCTTCCTTCCCCCTTACCCTTATCCCATCAATAAGGATTTTCCTTCTTCGTTGGAGTTGGAGTTGGAGTTGGGAGGTGGCCTTGGCTCTCTCTCGTCGGTTAGTGTCGTTCTTCCAACTATAAATCCACCAACTTCCTCCGTCTCTCTCACCCCCCACACAACACCTCTCTCTGCTCTGCTCTGCTCTGCTCTCTCTCTCTCTCTCTCTCTCTCGCTCTCCCTCAGTCTCTGCTGTGTTTCCGCTTGCTGTTTGCTCTTTCCATTGCTCTTTCCAAGCCTCTGGATTGAGCGATTTCTTTGGTACTCCAAAGGGTCCTCCAAAACCGTCTCCCTCTTCCTAAGTCCATTCCAACAAAGGTAAGGATCAAAAAGCAAGGAAGCTAGCTCCTTTGGGTCTCTCTGTCTCTCTCTCCCTCCTCAATTTGGGCTCAATCCCAAACTGAACTTTTTTCGGTGGGTTCTCTCTGCTTGTAGAGAAAAGAAGAGACGTTTATGGGGATGACCCAGCAGAATGTGGCCGGCTGCGGCGGCGACGGCAGCTCCGGCATCGACATGATGACGAACTTGTACACCACCTCCCTGCCAATGTACACCGCCTCTCTGCAGAAGCCGCCAGTCGCGCCCGGCAGCGGCTTCATCAAGATCTCGAGGAGGAAGCTGCTCAAGAACCTCGAGGTCAATACTGCCCAGAGGATCAACTCCTGGGTCGACTCGATGAAAGCTTCTTCCCCGACCCATACGAAGTCCCCGCATTCTCTGGCCGAAGACAACAACAGTTCTTGGATGGTGAGTTGTTTCCGGGTTTCCATCGATACCTTTCGAACTAAAAAGTGTTCAGATGTGAAATCTCGTTTATATGATATTATTCTCCAAGAATCGGGAAAAAACACAGATGCGTGCGGGCCGCCTAGTTAATATCACATCGGTCGCGGTGTCGGTGTAAATATCCTAATATCGCTAACAGCAGGGAAGTGTGAGAGTTGTGTTGGTGCAGCAGAGCGGCGGTGGAGCCTCGAGCACTACTTTTGTTTTGCTCTCAATCATTAGAGAGACAACAAAACAACTTCATTTTCTTTCGTTCTCTGGTACCATAACATAAATAAATAAATAAGAAAAAGCAGGATTGAAATTTAGAGACCATTCGTCTCCTTAAAAATCCCACTAATACAAGAAGTTTGAACACCGCTCTGTCACGCAATCGGCCGCTGCAGTTTCGATTTCCTACTACATGATTTGGTCTCTGGCTTGATCTGACTTCAGCTGTTCTTTCGACTTTGCCAAAGCAGCACCACCATCCTTCGGCTCTGGACAAGTTCGAGCAAATAATCGATGCCTCCCAGGGGAAACAAATAGTGATGTTCCTGGACTATGACGGGACCCTCTCCCCGATAGTCGATGACCCCGATCGAGCTTTCATGTCCAGCAAGGTTCTCCATCGCTCTTTTTCCACTCCGGCTTCACCATTTGTAGCTATTTCAAGCGTTTCGATCAGACTTTTCCGGCTAACAAGAACATCAACTTTTGTGTTGTTTTTGCATCACACAGATGAGAGGCACGGTTAAAAAGCTTGCTGGGTGCTTCCCTACCTCAATTGTGAGCGGAAGATGCAGAGACAAGGTGCATTCCCCAAGCTTTTCCTGTCTTTCTTCTCTTTCTTATTGGCGAACTGCGACACGGATGTAGAAATTTGCACGTGCAACGTGCACTACCAAGTAGTATTCTTTAGTGTCACCTCGATTGTTCCAAGTTTCTGATTATGATATTGTGGATGGATTGTTTATCAGGTGTACAGTTTCGTGCGGTTGGGTGAGTTGTACTACGCAGGAAGCCATGGTATGGACATTAGAGGCCCAGCAAAAGGCTCAAAATACAAGAAGGTGACTGCATATTCTTATTCACATGCTTCAACCATGGAAACAATTGTTTCTCCTCTCCTCCTTTCTTCTTGTGCTATCTTCCCATTTGGGGGAAAATTTGGAAACTGACCTCCATTTTCCTCAGGGTAATCAACCCGTTCTCTTCCAACCAGCCAGCGAGTTTCTTCCGATGATTGATGAGGTTGGTCTTATTTCCTGAACATCTCGTCGTTTACATAGGTATATGATGATACGAACTATAAGTAAATTTGCGTTCTGCGAAATTTCTCATCCTCAGGTATACAAAGAACTTGTAGAGCAGACTAAATTGACACCGGGAGCTATGGTGGAGAACAATAAGTTCTGTGTGTCCGTGCATTTCCGCCGCGTTGACGAAAAAGTATGCGACACATAGTAACCATTTCTCTTCGTTTTCCTTAATTTCTTATATCAAAATGTACACAACCCGAATGAAGAACTAATAAGCTGATGATCCTCCTCAATATACGCAGGAATGGACTGAATTGGCACAGCAGGTTCGGTCCGTGATCAAGGAGTACCCGAAGCTTAGACTGACTCAAGGAAGAAAGGTCAATCTAACTTAGCCCTGTTGTAACTTAGTCACTATTTTTTTGGGGCTCTTCTACTAAAAAAATACTTTTTTACTTCTCCAATAATATTAGGTATTAGAAATTCGACCAACCATCAAGTGGGACAAAGGGAAGGCCCTTGAATTCTTATTGGAGTCACTTGGTAAGACCACATATATTCAAGTCTACCTTTTTTTTGGTTTGAAGTGTCATTTGGTAGACTTTGAAAAGTTTTGAAGTCCTAATTGACATTAGACATTATTGGTGTTGCTAACTAATTTCACCAAATTTTCATGAAAAGGGTTTGCGAATCGCACCAACGTATTTCCTGTTTACATCGGCGACGACCGGACCGACGAGGACGCGTTCAAGGTACATAACATTTAATCCTTCCCAGATTCTCTTTATTTTTCCTTTTTATTGGTTATGAATCTTGCCAAGAGGCTAAAAGGCTCTTTTTCTTTTTTTTCTTTTCCTTTGGACAGATATTGAGAGATAGAGGACAAGGTTTTGGGATACTTGTCTCCAAATTCCCAAAGGACACCAATGCATCTTATTCTTTACAAGAGCCAGAAGAGGCAAGTACAAGTCACATGATTCAATTCACCTTGATTTAGTTACATTTCATTACCTACACTTTGAGTGTCCTCCTAGCTTAATTTGATCTGATCTGATTTTTCTCTTGCTTCTTGTTTTCAGGTCATGAATTTTTTGCAACGTTTGGTTGAGTGGAAGCGGCTAAACTGCTGTAGGCAACAGAAGGTGTAGATTAAGGAGCGGGAATATTCGAGAGATTGCCTCCAACGGCCTTAAGAATTTGTATAGGCATGTGGTGTCTTCTTCCTAATATCGGAAGAAAGAAATTGAACAAGAAAATCTCTAAGTAAATGTTTTTTTCTTAACTGTTTTTGTCTTGGCTTTAAGTTCTTGTACATCTTGCAACCTGTTGTCTAAGGGAAAAGTTCCTAATTCAATAACTCCTCTCTCTCTCTCTCTCTCTGTCTCTCTCTCTCTCTCTCTCTCTCTCTCTCTCTCTCTCTCTCTCTCTGTCTCTCTCTCTCTCTCTCGGCATTAGTCTTAAATTGAACCTAAATTTACTGGATATAATTATGGACATAAGGGAAATTCACATTAAACCCACATAAAAAAAAACAAGGGAAATTCACATTAAACCCACATTAAAGCATTCATATCCTCCATATCATCATCCATATATCTGATCTGGACCGATCTGTATCTATATCTATATAAATATCTATAATAACACCGTCCGGTCTTTAAAGTTGACATATAGGAGTCTAATTTGTAAGGGAACGATCATTTTCCCTAAGGGGAATACTTTTCTTATACTCTCCACTCATTTTGCTATCTTTATTACCCTTGTTCCTCTCCCTCCTGTCTCTCTTCATTATTCTTTAACGTAATTGTAACTCGTTTTTACTACCGAAGTTTATTACCTTAATATTGACTTAATATTTATATGAGCATACAAATGAGTTTACTAGAATGAAAATACATAAATTACTTGTGCTTGAGACATTGTAAAAAACAAATAAATATAACACGTCAAAAATATCATATTAATTATTTTACAGTATAAATTGCTCAAAATGATATTGTTATGTTAACATTAGAATCTTCGCAATAGACTCGGGCTCAAAATGCTTATTAACATGTTTGCTTCATAATTGTTCCCTTTGAGTATTTTTTCTATTCTTTCCTCGTTATTTTTTTTTCAAAAAAATTTATACAAAATGCTTATTTGATTTATGCATGCGCGGAACTTATCACTTAGCTAGTGAGCATTATAGCGCGTGTAGGTACTAATGTAATATTTAAGTTACGGGGAATTAAAAGTTGAAAAATTACTTAGATTAATATCTATGGACTTTATAGTTAGTTAGACCTGTTAAACGGGTGGGTCGAGTCGGGTTTGGGTCAGGTCATAAATGATCCGACCCAAATTGACCCATTAACCTGTTTATGACCCTTTTATTCATAGTGTAAATATCTCGACCCATATCCGACCTGACCAATACCCGACCCTACCCGACCCAACCCATATTGCTAAAACACTTTTATATTTAACCTAATCTAGGAATACTTGTTTCTTATGATTTTTTTTAATTTATACTGCTAAAACATTTTATGCAATACAAAGCTAGTGAAAATTTTTTATAATTTTTTTTAAAATTGAGGTTCTGTTTGTTTTACGAAAAATGCGACATTTCTAGAAAATATTTTCCATAAAAACATTATCCAAGAAAATAAAAAATTATACTTTTTTATCTTATTTTTTAAATCGAATTTTTAATTATTTTTTATTTTTTATTTTTTCTTTATTTTTGGCCGATTGCCGGTCGCCGTGGCCGGTGATCGACCACAGGCGAGGACGAGCTCGCTGGAGACCAGCGAAGCTCGTTCTCACCGATCTGGCGAGGCTGAGGCCTCTCCGGCCTTAGGCGAGGCTGGAGCCTTGCCAAGATCGGTCGAGCCTCAAGGTTGCCAGAATCGGGCGAGCTCGAGGCTCGTCAGATCGGTGAGGCTCGAGCCTCGCCCGAGGCCGGCGAGCTCGAGCTTTGCTGGCCTCCGGCGAGGTCGTCCCACCCCGGTAACCGGTCGTCGTGGCAGACCACCGGCCGAAATAAAAAAAAAAGAAAAAGAAAGAAGAGAAAAGAAAAAAGAAAAAATAAAAGAAAAAGAGAAAAAAATAATTAAATTTCGATTTTTTTAAACATTTTTGTAAAAAGGGAGAGAGTGTGTGGATGGGTCTAGTAGATGGGTTGGACATGGATTTTAAACTCAACCCATTTAGACCCATTTATCTTTAAGCTTTAAAATTTAAAATCCATTTAAGGTTGACTCTTTAAAATTAAAGTGACCCATATATGACCCATTTATTTTTAAATGGGTCATATATGGGTTTAAGACCCATTTTGACACCTCTATAGTTAATGCAAAGCCCACATATAGTAATTTCACACGGGTCCAACAACGCATTAAATGAAAGATGTCACGCCTGCCCCAATGACTAAGGCCCAAACATTAGGGCCCTCTTATTTTGGCAACATAATTATGCCCATTTGAGAATACATGAACCTTAGTCTATTAATTTTTGCGCTAATACCATAAAAAAAATATGAAAATGATACACTCGTGCAACGTTTACTCTAAACTGATTTTCGAGTCATAAAAAACTCAAAACGGATATACATGTACCACATTTATTCCGAACTAAATTTCATTTCACAGAAAATCTTAAATAGGTACATCCATGCCGCATTTACTTCAAACCGATACACCCGTACCACATTTACTCCAAACTTTGAGATATTTTGTGACATGAAAATCAGTTTGGGGTAAATGTGACACGAATGTACTAGTTTGAGATGTTTTGTGACACGAAAAACTAATTTGAGGTTTTTTGTGACTCCTAAATTAGTTTGAGATAAATGCAGCAACGAATGTACCACTTGAAGATTTTTTGTGATATTAACCTTTAGTTTTTTTTCTTTTCCATTTTCTTCAATTTAAGCAACGCTAAAAGTCACAAAAAAAAGTTAAATACTTAAATATATAAATAAAGAGAGAGGGACCAATTTGCCAAATCCTATATCCCACGAGAATTGGCTCAGTTGTCCTAATTTCTCATTGTATAAGACGCCGTCATGTTCCAAATCTTCATCCTAAACTTCGATTTAGCTGCTTTGGAATAACATTAATTAAATTGAGTTAGCTCCCGAACGTCCCCATTTGGAGGCTCTACAATCATTTTATTTTATCTTATTTATTTTTTGACCATACTAAATTAGCCGTTTTGCTATGCAATCCTTGAATAGATGGACCCCAAGTGTCATGACTCTCACATTTTGCTACGCAATGTACACACGACAAAGGTCCAAATTGACCCCTAAATGGCGTACGAGTTTTTGCGGCCTATGCTCCACCTCTCGGTGTTTGTCCAGGAAATTCAACACAAAAATTACAGGACTGCATCGGGCTTATGTTCTTACCTCGTTATAACCGGTGCTGTGGTTTAGGAAAAAATTGCAGTCGATAATCGTATTCGTAATTATTAGTATTAGAGAATTTACTTCCCGGATATCTAAAATTATACATCCTCTAATGAATCGATTCAGTGCATCACTTTGTCGTTGTGATCCATATAGGTAGGATGGTGGGCGATGAGTCCCTACGTTTATGGAAGATAGAGCTGTAGTGATGGATATTTGATGCTTTGATGCGTAATTATGAACACTGTCCTTAAGGTATTATTTGCTTCTATTATTGTTGCTATTAGGTTTGAAACGAATATACCTCTAGGATATACGCCAAAACCGTAGAGAAAAGAGTTCAACAATTATTCAATTTCTCTTTTGGAATTTTATCTTAAATGCGTTGTTAAATTTATGTGTATGAAAAGAGAAGAAAAGAGAGTTTCGAAGAAGTTGTTGATACGAACAGTTCTAGTTATGTGTGATTTGGTATCTATTCATAGTTAACTAGTTAATACATCTCTTGGAAATAATACATTATCCCCAACCGTCATTACCCTTATAACTTCCTTCCATAATCACTAGTAGCCTTTTTTCATAACAAGAGTCGTTTATTTTCATAATCAAGAGTTACATCTTTTCTTAACAAGAGTCACCTCTCTCATGATAATATGCTATTTCAAAAGAGTCTTGTTCTTAAACCTATATCTCAAAGCCATAGGGATCACCTGACTCGGCCCCATGTGGAACTGCCCCGGACTATCTGTCATTGGAAGCCCATCGTTGTAGACGTTACTGATGACGCGGCTGCAGTGGTTGCGGATGATTTTGGTCCGCCTCCACTGGATGCCCCAGTAGTTGAGTGTCTCGAAGAAGGGCCTGATCTTGTCCTCCTTCTCGAACCGGAACTTGGAGGCGTCGACGGAGGAGAAGGATAGGGAGTCCTCGTCCTCGGCCTCGAAGCAGAAGTCCGGCGGGTAGAGGTGGAGGTTGGGCCCACATTCCTTGCAGGTGTAGATCGACGCCATTGAAGACGATGATGATGAAGGATTGATCACAAAGAAGAAGAAGAAAGAAAAGAAAGAAATGAAGAATGCGTATGCGTTGACTTCGGGGGAGATCGAATCGCCTTTCGTCTTCGGCACGTAAAGTCATTTACGACACCGTCCCGACCATCTAGAAATTGGAATAATGTCGAAATGCAAAAGAATCAATTGGCGGAGGGATGTGATATACTTATTTAACCGGTCAAATGTAATTTTTCTCATGAAAACACCCATTGGCTTTTAATTTAAACTGATTTTATGAACTAGTTTTCATATTTTCAATAAAAGGTGGGAATAATGACACAAAAAGCCCTTGAACTTTAGCCCGATATGCAATTTGATCCTTAAACTTTTAATTTATTCAATATAGTCCCTAAAGTTTAGCCTTTTAATTTGTTCAATATAGTCCCTAAAGTTTAGCCTAATGTTCAATGTGCTCCCCGAACTTTTAATTTGTTCATTGTGATCCCTGAACTTTTGGTACATGTTCAATTTAGTCCCTAAACAATATGAAAATGTTCAATATAACTACATTAAGCCAAAATTCATGGATTATTTGTGTCATTTTTCCTTCCAATATAAGCTTGTCAGATACTTTATCTATTAAAATATTCAATTGCCCTAATTCATAATATGAACTGAACCATCCCGAACTTGAATCTTGGAATGAGAGCTGACACCAAATCTCAGTTAGAGACGATACAATTAGCGGGTTCTTGATATCAAGTGTATGTTATTATGATGGTATGTAGATTAATCATTTTGTTGCGGTAGGATATATAATTATACCTCGACCTCACGAAATATTTCACTCGCACCGCGGATCAGGTATGTCATGAACTAACACCCATGTGAGTGAGTCAAACATGATGGATTCGTTTGCAGTTTGTAATTTGGGGTCGAATCCCGGCCCGGCCGGCCCTACCCGGCAAGCTTGGACAACAAACCCCGGCCACCAAGCAAGGACCCAGTTTGGGACTATGCTTTTGGTGGGAAAGGAATAGACGAAACGACATTGACAGAGCAAAATTCAAATGAAAAAGTAAGCAAAAAGGCTTTTACTTGAGGGACGGCCTCCAATATGACGGATTCCGCAAACTAAAGCTTTGCATATACAGAATATTACAAAACACAGACGGCTGGCTTGTCTAAACGTCCAATGTGAGATGCTTGGCCTGTAGTATCGGATACGAATGAATGATGTCAAAGAATAAGGAAACAGAATCTCTCCTGGTTTCACATTTGGGATTGCTCTTAGATCGTGAAACAACAGAAAACATCCTATGCTAGTGCAGCGTCGAATTCTCCAAGAGACTATGACAATCCGGCCATACGATGATGGGGTTGAAATGACATACTAAGCTGGACGCAACTAATGCATGCGAAAATGACACTTTGAGAGCCCATGGCCGTGGCAACAAGTGTGTAGAAAGTGATCATCCCAAATCATCATTCGCTCTAGATTCAAATGACCATCATTCGCTCTAGATTCGAATGAGTGGAGCGTGGTCTGGCGAGATTTTTTCTGTTTCGATTCTACCTCCAAGCCAAGCATGGGTAACTGAGTGATTGGTCTCCAACAAAGCATGCTTTCTCGCTTCATGACTCGGTTTTAACCGGGACCTGAACGAGCACGGTCTGCTGATTTCTTATCTAATGCAGACACAATCATCATAAAGAAGGCCAGGTCAATTGTCATGTACCCCCACCCACAATGATTGGTGAAGACCCGTTACTCAATTCTGGCCGGCCAAAGAAATGTTCATTTGCCTGAAGGAATCATTATTCTGTCAACCACTCCGATTTTCTATTTCCTCTGTTATGCCTACTTAATGAAAAGGTCAACTGACTCGTTCTGCCACTTCCTAAAGCCTTAGCTCTCTTGTCGTCGTTACACCTCCCACCGCGTTCTATATATATGTATATATACTCTGTCTAGAACAAAAATTAAGGATTCCAGAACCGTAAAATTGCCTGACCAATAGTGCAAACCTGATGGAGAAGGGGAAGCCATCGAAACTGAAAGGCATGCTGCTCAAGTTTCTGCCAAAAAGGGCGCCCGCAGTTACCTTCCAGAGCCCGCCGATCAGTCCCAGAAAGGCCACTCCCGGGAAAGCGCTCTCGGTTCCTGCTGCGTCGATAATCCCGAAGGATGCAAGAAGAAGACTGAAGAATGGAAGCTTTGACGCCCGGGAACCTGGCTCCCCAATAGTTTCGTGCATAGGACAAGTGAAGAACAAGAAGAAAAAGACGAGGTTAAGCAGGCTCAGCAGGCAGGACTTGCCTCCGACGGGTGAAACCAGGTGGGATGAAAAACGTCCCAAGGAGGTAAAGAAAAATAGTCATACATCTACAAAATTTCAGCTCTTCAAGGTGGCAAAACGGGGGCAAAAATCTGATGTTGCTGACAATAGTAAGCCTTCGGGTCTGGAGAAACTGCCCTCCCTGGCCAATGTGAAGAAATTTGCAAGTGGACGCGGTGCACTGACCAACTTCGACTGGAGGGATCACGGTGCAGCAGTGGCTCCAGATTGCTCGGATGACGAAGAAATAGAAGGGGTGAAGAAGAAGACCATACCGCATTCTGCACCCATTGTGCTTGGCAGAACTGAAATGGTACTAGAGCCCAAAAAAGAGATAAACTTGTGGAAGAGAAGAACCACAGCTCCTCCACCACCCCTTCGGCTGTAAATCTGTTAGATGATTCAGTGAATCTGGACTATATCACCATATGTACCCGGGTTAACATTATATTTGTATTTCGACCAAAAAAAAAACATCATATTTTTACGAGAATTTGCAAGAAAGCGCAATTAGGTGTCCAGTATAATCATCTCAAGAGGTGCACATAACATGCTTTTTATTTAGTTATACATATTAGCCCTGTCCAAACATTTTTCTTTTTAAACTAGAATAGCATGAAGCGTTCGTAATTATATAGCTTAGCATTTTTCTTTTTTGCTGAAAAGTTTTTTTTTTTTGGTAAAGATTTTTTTTTGTTGAAAAGTTTAGCTTCAAAGTTACCACCAAAACAATGCACCGGAAAATTAGCAGCATAAAATTTTATTTCAGCCAAGCTTTTCACAGAGTGAAATGGAATAAAAAGTTTATTTTGGCCATGCTTTTTACAGAGTGAAATGGCATAAAACTCAATATCAGCTGCAACCAGCATCTTGACGCATCTCTTAGGGTCTCAATCCCATTGCGAACTAAAGTGTAAAAAAATTAGTCCATGCACATAATCCAACCGTCGCAGAAATTAGAAAAGCCCTCCTCTTTAATTGTCCTCAGAGCTAACTAGGATTTGATCACAGCTTGGTTCGCCGGTGAACAAGTGATCAAGCTTCTATAGTCAAGCAAAAATTCAAGCTCAAAAAGTATATAATTGAAATCAGAAGTAAAATATCCAGAGGATGTCATGACATGTGAGTTAGACACTCTAACAAACATTGATCCAGCTATATAGAAGAAGCTTTGAATGAGTTAACTATGAATATTATATTCCACTTAGATTTCGCCTTGTGAGGTTCTTATATTCAGTATAAAAATTGGAAGTCCCATGACCATTTAAACGACAAATAAATAAGAGATTTGGTGCGATGCAATACGTTCAACGAGGGAGTTAGGAATATGTCAGAACTTGAAACTGTCTCAAAGAAATATTTTTGGCAGGGCTTCCAGCCAAGAAAGGAGTGATGAACAAAAATAACTAACTTGTTGGGTGCTTGGGGCAAAATTTTCAATTTAAGGGTTGAAGGTCACTAATTCAAATCTTACATATTGTACGTACATTATTTTGGAGCGAAATTATCTATATATATATGTTTTACTTCCTTACCAAAAAAAAAAACAAAAATAACTGTTGCGGAAATACATTTCTCCAAAGTACCCAGGAGGAATGCACTATCTTCAGTGGTTGCTTTGCAAATTTCTGCCTATCATTTCTTTACCTATAAAACAATAAAAATAGAAACACGAGGGACAGACCAGAGCTTAGAAAACTGACAAAGCTCCGATAATTTCTTTAATGCGTCGTAACTGGTACAGAATGCAAGAACCTGTCAAAACATAATCTGCTGAGGTGACTCATGAACCGTTGAGGACTTCAAAATTCTTTGTCAAAAGCATGCGATTGGAAGGATAGTTATAAACAGTTCATAAGTCACCCTCAGCCCAACTGAAGTCCTCAACTTCAGTTGGGCAAATAATGGATCAAATTTACTGATATTAAATAATATGGTAAGGTTGATGAGATCAATCGCAGTGTGTCCAAAACGAGGTGGGTGAAGTAAAGCAAATCAGTTGGGAAATTTGTGGACCAAAGGTCTAGACGAAAGACTGGATCCAAAAAATTAAGACCAAGAAGAAAGACTGGATCAAAAGTCAAAAGACCTCATAAACATACGATAACATAAAGCAGAGGAATCAACACAAGTAATATTTGAGCAAAATCCAAGGGTATGTGCTGATGAGGTCAACACGGAATTGGACATGATGGTGCTTGTGTCTTTTTTTTGTCGCTCATATCTAAAATTCCAAAGTTTGGATTGTGATACAGGTGCACAGAGGACATGCAAAGGTCTGAAATGAGATTCTACTGCCCATCCTTTACTATTTTGCTTAGTTTTTGGCATGAAATTTCCAAGAGGAAGTTGAAGTTCTGTAATCCTCAACAGTAGAGTCCATTAATGTGGAATAGCTTGATCTTGACCAATATGTAAAACCAGCAGACACTTTTGCCCATCTTTTACTATTTTGCCTAGTTTGGTGAGAAATTACAAAAGGAAGTTGAAGTTTTGTAATCCTCAAGAGCACAGTCAATTATTGTGCAATGGCTTGATCTTGACCCATATTAACCATCGGACAGCAAGAAGGATTAAATGTTTTCCAACTAAAGATGACAAAGATAAAAGCTAAAGAAGAAGATATCGAACTAAACCTCTAATCAAGGAACCAAGTCATTCATTCAAATGGGTCTCGACTGTATCACGCATATGCATAGCAACGACGGTGAAAGTGACAAACCAATCCTTTTAACCATGTATGATTGAAACAAGACATCTACTTTGTCTTTGCTCATTGAATTATTGAACATGAAAAGTGGTTCAAAGTGATTGTCTCTTGATCTTAGAACATCGGTAAGCCTCATTTTTCGGTCTAATTACATTCAAGTCCTAACTAATTTTTTGTCTTCCATTCCCTCCAAACTCTTGAGAGTTTGAAATATCTCCTGCACATATGGGTGGGACTCATCCTGCACTCCAAAAGTGTGGTGAATGCTCTCGATCTCAACAGAACTACAACCAATTGGCTTCCTAATCTCCTTCTCTTTCAGCAGCTTCCTTGCTCTGGCAACGTCCTGCCAACGCCCTGCATCTTCATACATCTTTGCCAGTAGTATGTACCGGCCAGCATTATCAGGGTCCAGCACAAACAATTTCTCCGCCGCTTTTTCTGCAAGTTCTATATTATTATGCACCCTAGAAGCACCAAGCAGGGCACCATATACATGTTTCCCTGCAGGAATGGGCATAGTTTCTATGAGTCCGGCCGCTTCGTCAAGTAAGTTGGCCCGGCCCAAAAGATCAACCATGCAAGCATAGTGCTCCTCGGTTTTTTGAATTCCATATGCTTTCATACTGTGAAAAATTTCCCACCCTTTTGAGATGAGTCCTGCATGACTACAAGTAGATAATACACACAAGAACATCAATCCATCAGGGCACAGGCCAAGCTCTATGACTTTCGAGAACATGTCGAGTGCCTCATCTGAGTGACCATGCATTCCATAGCACCTTATCATCGCATTCCATACAACAATATTCTTGTCGCAAACTCGATCAAAAACATCTCTTGCAATTTTAACATGCCCACAATTTCCATAGATTGAAATGAGCCCACTAGCGAGAAAAGCATTTACTTCCATACCCGACTTCATGATGTAAGCATGAATCCAAAAACCTAAGTGTATTGCCGCTGCTTGAGCACATGCAGGTAGAATTCCAACAAGAGTTGCGTCATCAGGCACAAAATTGTGCTCTTGCACCATTGCACGAAAAAGCTTTATTGCTTCACCAGCATATCCATTTGAAGTATAACCAGAAACCATGGAATTCCAGCTGACAATGTCCTTCCTAGGGATTTCACCAAACACTACTCTAGACATTTCAATCGCCCCGCACTTGGCATAAAACGCCAAAAGAGCATTCCCAACATATAAATCCAAGTCAAACGCCAACTTAACGACGTGGGCATGAATAACTTTACCTCTCTTCGTACATTTCATGGCACCGCAAGCCTTCAGCACAAAAGGAAACGTGTATCTGTTAGCAGAGACGCAGCTTAACCGCATGCGGTAGTACAAGTTCAATGCTTCCTCGAAAGGACCCGAGTTCGCATAACCCCGGATCATCACATTCCACAAGAAAACATCTCTCTCCGACAATTTATCGAACACCTTACGCGCGTCGCCCATGTTCGGCGCACCGCGGTCGCCATAGGCCCCGACCAGCTTCGCTGCGAGAAATGGGTTCTGCTCAAATCCCCCGATTAAGATCTGGGCGTGTATCCTTTTGAGGCACGAGCTGCTTCGGCAACGTTCCAACAGGTACGTATAGTCATACGAGTCTCTGTTCCGGATGCCTTTGCACGCCCTCCCATGGAAGTAGAATCTGATCGCTTTCCACGTCGCAGCGGAGACGAACGGGTGCGTTAGCCTTCCTCGTGGGCCCAGCAGATGCATGGGTCTCGATGGAACATCACAGGCCACTCTCTGTCAGCATTCCGCGCGTTCTTCTTGATGAACGAGGAGGCTTTGAGGCAATGTATGCAGCTCTCTCTGGTGCTGTGGCTCCATTCGCGAACGCCGAGGCCGAAAGCACCCGCCAGTCTCGCGTCGGAAAGGTGACGGAAGAGATCGCGAACGATGAATGTCCCACTCGCATGGACAAGGGGTCGGTCGGGATTTGGAAGGCTCTGTGTGAGCCTTGGTTGAACGGAAAATGAGGATTCACTGTTGTTACGCCCATTCCTCCGCCAAGTATGTGAATAATAGCGTACGTAATTTATTTTAATTAAAACTTTCTTATTTCGTAAATAATATTATAACGAGGAGAAAGTAAATACGGCTCCGTTCACGAAAATGAATGGCCAACGAGCCGGCACTGGCCTCTAGTTGGTCGCCAAGGTCTGATCATCAGTGGGAGGGAGGACAAAAAAAAATAAAAGAAAAGAAATTTAAAAAATATTAAAAATTATTCATGTCGACGCCTACAATGGCATATAGGCCGGCCGATATCTACATCAATATTATGCCAAAATCAACCGGAATGACTAAATTGACACTAAATTAAAAGGTTTATGACTAAATTTGCACAAAAAAATTAATTATAACTAAATTGACACCACTATAAGATTTTGCACTTTTCCGATACTTTTCGGAGCAATGCATGTGAGGAGTGAAGGAGCTTAAAGTCAACGAGTTAGCAACCAAATGCATTTAGATTTGTATCATTGTTGTGCCTTTGTATCATCGCCGAAATAAAGAGTGTTTGATGCATTTATCTTTCTTACATATATTGCTTCTATTTTGGCGGAAATTTACAGTAAACGTATCCCACATACTATTTAGTATTTTCTTATCTAGTTTAGTTATGTTCATGTTGGTCCTGAGCAGGATCTAAAAAGGCTCAAGTGAAGATAGGAGAATGGATTCCCCGATACGATGGAGGAATTTCCCCATAAATTCTCTCCATATTCCTTTTCTCCCAGTTAAAAAACATTGAGAGGGAATTTAGGAGACCTTCGGGTAGGGAAGGTATACTCCACGTTAACTTTGGCTAGTTATCGTCAGGGAGGTAGTATAGTAGCTACCTACACCTTGAGTGACCAGTGAGGAGCTTTGGCTCCTGCTGGTTGGTTTATGCTTCGCACAGTGCCCGATAATTGACTTGCTAACCCGCACCCTTGGTTACCAAACATTGTGTGTTTCAATGAGAAGTTGTTCGATTTGACCCATCAGCCTCAAGTTTTGCCCAAGAAAAAGAGCTTTCGGAAGAGATAGGGGATGAGACCCAGCTCATGAGTCACAACTAGCTTTTAAGGTCGGGTTTTATATGGGTCTTTTCACTCGATATTATCCTTTGGCCTCAAATATCTATGATTTTTTTTTGTTAGAAAAATATTTATGATTTGAAGCGTGTTCTTATAAAGGAAGGGAAAAATGATAAAAATAGTTCCTCAACTTTGGCTCAATGTGCAATTTGACTCTGAACTTTTAATTTGTTCAATATAGTCCTTGAACTTTTAATTTGTTCAATATCGTCTTTGGACTTTTGGTGCATGTTTAATTTAGTCTATGAACTATATGACAATGTTCAATGTAATCTTTCATTCAACAAATTAAAAGTTTAGAATTCAAATTATATATTAAGTCAAAATTTAAGAACTGTTTGTATCATTATCCTTGAGGGAAGGGCATGAGACCCTATTTACAAGCCTCTTACATTCTTGACTCTCAATTAATGCAGCATTTATCATTCCGTTACTAGTTTTTCTGGCTTTTTACATTTGGAAGTTGCTCGATTGTAACTTTTCCGAATTGGCATAACTTGTTGGGTGCTTGGGGCAAAATTTTCACTTTAAGGGTCAAAGGTCACTAATTCAAATCTTACATATTGTACGTACATTATTTTGGAGCGAAATTATCTATATATATGTTATAGGCTTGTATTTGACTAGTTCGTGAGAATTGAGAGGTGTTTCGTAAAATTTTCAATAGTCAAGTCTTTGAAGTTGTGCTGCAGTTATCGAAAAAAAAAAAGGAAGTTGCTACTTGCTAGACTATCAATATTTTGCTTTGCAAGTAAAAGCGCTTTGGCGTCACTCTTTTTTATAAGAAAAGTGTAAAAATTTAAGTTAAAACTTTATGAATTAAGGGTAGGCCCGAGCTGAAAAATACTTCACCCACGTTTCCCCGGTTTTTCGGGCGGAGGGGGGACCGAATCCGGTCGGACCAGCCGAGCCGGATCCTGTCAAATCGCGGAGCACTCGACCCGACCCAAAAAAAAGTCACGCACCTATAAATTCTGCTCCGTCTCCGTCGAGTCGTCTCCCTCCTTCCTTCCCACTCTGCAAACCCTAGATTTTGCATCTTCGGGAGGAAGTTTTCGCTCTTGCAGACCTTATCTCGCGCTTCGGCCTCGCTTGCTCCGGCTTCCTTGCTCGATAATGGCAACTCTCTCCCTCCCTCTCTTTCTCTCTGTGTTTTCTCGATCTTGTATGTGGGATCTGCGAGTGACTGAGTGGCTTTTGCTCTTCTTTCTTTTGATTCTTTGCAGGCGGATTCTCCTCGCAAGAAGTAAGCCTTCGATCCTCCCGGTTTTTTTTTTCGTTCTTTGATTTGCCGACGAATTATATGCCTTGATGGCGCCGTGCGCGCTTCGCGCTCGCAAAAGCGGCGTCCAATTAGGATGATCTAGGTCAGGAATTGCGCGCTTTGGTTTTGGAATGGGCTCTGTCGAAACGTCCGGTGCTCGTTCATGGCTTCGAACGAGGGAATGGGTAGATCATGTATTTCGTTTGTGAACTGATGCTCCGGCGAGGGCGATTGTGGGATGCGACTTCGATGTCCGAGTCAAGAAATTAGCATGTGTGGCTTTATTGGCCTTTTAGTGTCTACTGGGATATGCAAGAAGGCATTTTTCCAGGCTAGCTGGTGTTTAAGTTGCTAGAGTTCGTTGTTTGAATGATTAAATTCAGGTGTCTGGTCTTCCTATTAATGCTTCAGTCCCTAGATGACTTCAAATGTATTAAGGCAAGCCCATCTCATCAAAAGCAGGTTATATCTCTAGCAACTTAAGCATCAACTAGTCTGGAAAAAATGCGCGTGTTTGCTCTATTTAGTCTTACTTCCATCATAATATATTAATCATGAGGAGTAAGATCATATCTGTTTTGCTACTAGGGCAATGTGCATTTGTCGTGGTTTGGGCAAATAATGATTCGATCCACAACATGGGAGCAATACATATTTGCTTGCTTTGAAATGTTGACTCCATATTCGCATGTTAATTAGGTATTCAAGATCCCCCTCGCCTTGGAGAGAGCAGTCAAGGTCTAGGTCCAGATCCAGGTCTAGGTCCCCATCCTGGTCCAAGCACCGGCCGAGGTCACAGTCCAGGAGCCGTGGCAGGTATTTGAAGGGTTTGAATTTATTAGTATATGGTGTTATGAGTTTCTGCTCACTGGTCCTTTCATAGACTGAAATCTGGTTTTCTTTTTGTGTGGTATGCCGGTATATTCTGATCCAGATCAACATCCAGAAGTCATGGCAGGTTAGTGTTAGCGCTTCATTCCGTATATTTTAATTCTCACCAGCATGTGTGATACAAGTCGGCGATGATCTTGCTTGCTTTAGTCTGTCTTTTGCTGCCACTTTCACTTATCCACTTTTGTGAAATTTATATTCAGGGATGATAACAATCCTGGAAATACACTTTATGTGACCGGTTTGTCCACTAGGGTCACCGAAAGGGAGCTAGAAGACCACTTTTCGAAAGAGGGGAAGGTCAGTAGCTTCATTGGACTGTTCGCATTTCGCATGTTTGTGAACATTGATTTCCTGTTTGGCATTAGGTGCTGAGTTGACTTTGAATTTTAGGTTGCTTCTTGCTTCCTCGTGGTGGAGCCTCGCACACGCATCTCCCGCGGTTTTGCATTTGTTACCATGGACTCTGTTGAGGATGCTAACCGTTGCGTCAAGTATCTGAATCAGTCTGTCTTAGAAGGAAGGTACATCACTGTTGAGAAGGTAATGTGATATTACAGATCTTGGCGAGTAGTGAGATTTTTTATTACCTAGCTTTCTTCTTAACTTGGAGGTTTTCTGGATACATTCAGAAGACTTTGCGTCAGCTATGTTGGCAGCAACCAAAGATGATGAGTTCATCCATGTCAACTTAAGTGAAACAGCTTGATCAATGGCCGGCTTTAACAGCTTTTCAAAAGCATCTGATCAACTAAACATAGCAACTATATTGCAACAACCATACAACCTCAGCATTCACTTTCAACTCTCAACTAATCAACGGACATTAGCAACAACTTTCTAGTCAGGATTATATGGTATCTCATACCCGGCATCCATTTGTCGGAAAACTAATCTTAAGTGTGTGGTTTTTGTTTCCTTTTATTCCTGTTAACTTCTTTCACACAATTTGAGATTTTTTTTTTAATTCTTGTCCTTTGGATAGACTATCTAGAAGGATGTACTTTCTTAATGTTTGTGTGGTGATTGAAAATGGCAACAGAGCTTGTAACAGAAGTGATTTGGATGGCCAACCTTTTGAATGATGGCCTTATTTTCTTTAGTTGGGTGCTTTCCATTGGTAATGCATTGTTTATTTCAGTCACGGAGGAAGCGACCGCGGACTCCAACTCCTGGGCAATATCTTGGATTGAAGAGCACCAGGGACCACGGTGAGGATTTTGCTTCGCATTTTTCTGACAATGGCAATAGGTATCTTTTGAAGGTTCTGAGACAAATTTGTACTCTTGCATTGCAAACAGGCTATCGTGGTGACCGTGGTGGTGACCGGAGTGGTGATCGTGGTGGTGACCGGGGTGGTGATCGTGGTGGTGACCGTGGTAGGTTTCGCGGCGGCCGGGATGATTATGGGTACCGTAGATCCCCAAGGCGCTCACCATTTCGAGGTGGTCGTGATTATTCTCCGAGGCGCTCACCTTACGGTGGAAGGTCAAGGAGGGACAGATCAAGGTCACCTATCTATTCTCCTCGTGGTTCTAGGTGATTGTTCTTAGGAAAAAGTGTGACCAATTGGCGAGGGATATTTTGGTTGGACTAGGTGTGACTTGTTACTGGGGTGTCTTCTAAAGGTGGACGAACAGTTGCTCTTCATGTCTCTTTGTTAAGCTCATGCGTCGTACTTTAGAACTTGTTGATCGATGATCTGTAATATGAAGTATTTTGCTTTATGAAGTGTGGCATGATGTTTTGCAATAATATAATATGGTGTTTCCAGATTCTTTTTGTTGAAGCACGAGAGCATATTTTGCATGCCAGTTACCACAGCTGTTGAAGACGGGCCATATCATCATGTCTTGGTGTCAATAGCAGGATTGTGGTGTTTTCTAATGCTTATTAATTGGATATGAGCTATGTTTGGGACTGTCTACCCGAGTATTGGAAGGCTCTTTCTTTTTAGCAATCGAAACTAAAAAGGTTTTTAAATGATCCTTTTGTGGTCTATGCCTCTGAGGCAATACCCTATGGTTATGATTGGTTGTCTAGATTACAGGTCTGGGTTAATAGGATGTGAAATATAAGGATTTTGATATATTTTGTTGATTGGTGAATTGTAGTAATAGAGTTGGATATTTACCTATGCTGTTAATTTGGTAGGAATTGCGATGTCAATATAAATATACAAATGGAAATGATTAGAATCTTTTATGATTAATCTAAATCTCAAACAACAGAGGAGCTCATTAATAGCAGTCTTGGGCTATAGAATTGACTAACAAGAAATGTCAATGGGGCATGGCGAAATTGACAAGACAGATCAGCGAAAGAATATCAGATTCAGTAAGTGAGAATAAGCATGATCATTTAACTTTGAGATGAGATTTTGAAAATTATAGCTCGTTGACTCTTTCGCTACCACACCTCTGTGAAATTTTGACGTAAAGTGGAGAGTTAAGGAGGGACTTCGATTCCCTTGTTGCTTTCATGAAGCTTTTGCGTGAATAAGAGAATTACGGAGGGAGTTTGTGGTAGGGTAAGAAAATAGCTTTTATACTATCCATAGAAGAAACTTTATTCACTCTTATCTCAACTTCACCCGGGATAATTTTTATTCCGTTGTATTTCTTTTATGTCCAGTTTTATTCTATCTAAACATAGTCTATATCATTATGACTTTCATCCCAATTACCAAATGTAGTCTACGTAGGTGGTTTGTTTCACCTTGTATTCCGGAGGCATAATCACATTTTCTTGCTTTGGTTCTCAAGTGGTGGGGAAGACGCTTAATGTATCATCAGGTGTGCCAAGAAAGCACATCAATTGTCACGATCCTGCTTATCATCCAATATTTGTATCGTTCTCTTGTTATTCAGAAAGTGAAGAAAGACAGAAGTACACGAATAGATCAGGGCGAGAGACGCAAGGCACGGCTAAACTTGAGACTGAAATGGAGGGGTTCGCCAGGCCCGTGGAGCAGTGCGATGCATGGGCGACAAGCAAGAGGCAAGAGGCCCCAGCAGCAAGCTGCCGTGATGAGCCCCTCCCCCTAGAAAAATTGATTTAATATCATGTGAACCGATGGTCCACGTATCGAATATTAAACTGATAAGAACAAATATTACACTTGATCTTAGCCAAAAGGCCGAGAAAGGTATGCCTCTTCCCCTGTTTCGAACTCCATTTTTGCCCTCGTGCGCTTGATCCCATCTTCGCCCACCTGAACTATGTGGGACTCGTGCTATTTGTGGGGGCGTTTTCGTGGGTTTCTACTATATTTTCCTAAAAGCTATGCTTGAGGTTGGGCAGTAGTGCTGTATGTAGTTGAGACTTTTTGAGACCCATAGGCGATTTGGTCGTGGTTCGTTGCTTTCGCTCAATGCTTCTGCGCAAGGCATCGAAGCAAAGATTTCTCAAAGGGGTTTGCAGTGCTTTTCCTGAGGTTTTGCTGGCCAAAACTCTTGTTATGTAGTTCCCAATACACACTTCGTAGACGATTTCCCCATTTATCTTGAGCTTAGGGGATCGTCAGTCACGATTGGGCAATTGATGCTTCGTTGACATTTTGAGCTAAACATTTTGCCGTTCAAATCATATATTATCTAGTAAAAATAAAAGACCCAATGGACTGTATTTACAATGTATGCCATTCTCTACGATGACGTACATAAGAAATGAAGAATGGACTCTTATGAGTGATTAAACACTTGATTTCAATGCGATAAGTCAACTTCAAATGATGACGGCTTTCGTCTAGAGGTACCTTAATTGCGATATCTGGTATTCTATGAATAAATCTTATCCAATACACGTAAATAGGACAAAAGTTGGATTCAAGAACGATGAATTACAAATGTCATGTCAATTGTCACTAGTTGGCTGTGACAAGGTCAAATAAGTGCATACCTCGTGGATTGTTGATGTGTGATAATATTTTATTACGTTAAAGCTCCATTGATTTCTCAAAAAATAAATAATTAAATTTTTTTTTTCTAAAGATAATTACTTTTTACAAAAGTAAATTGACAAAAAACATTTTTATCATCTATACGCAAATGAAAATATTTTTTTGTTGAACAAAGCCAGCCTAAATAACGTGCGGTTCTCATGGAAACACAATTCTACTAAATTGGGAACGCTAACATTGCGAATTCCTAGTCCCAGAAGCATAGTAGACTCAGCCTTTGCCATGCACTACAAATATGCGATGTGGAACTGGAGTAACAAGGCAGGAGAGTGAGCATCGGAGGATTTACCTTGGAGGTGGAGATCACCATAGCCAAGGACGCTGAAGATTAACATCGATAGATCACATCTCCCAAGGTTGATTGATTGAAGGAGTTGCACAATCAATCCGAGTATCCTCCACTCTTCACTCTGAAACCCTTGCTTATCTCCACACTCTTCGACACTTTGCTGGCCGATCTGGATAGAAATTTGTGTTGGAAACTGATAGCTTCGCCTTGATAAGCTTCCTACAAGATTCCTCTTTACTTGTGAGACGTTGAGCCTCTTATCATAGAATGTTTAGGCTTCATGGCCCTTTTTGAGAGTCTTGAGTTAGCTTATTGCCCTCGAAATATAAATAGATTAGCAGATTGGGTTGTCAAGGCCTCAAGAGTTTAGGCCCTCCTATGTTATTGGGTTTCTTACCCACCACCCCATTTACTGGAGATTCTATATTTTGATACCCCTTACTCTAGAGAGTTAATTGTTAAATGAAATAATAAGTCTATGTTATGTCCAAAAAAAAAAACATGGCGAATCATAAAACAATGGCCAAAGAAGACTATTCCGCAAATTCGTAGAAAAATTTGTCAGGTCGGACCGTGGATCCAAAGTCGGACCGGTACTCGAACCGAACCGACCGGATTAGACTCCCGCGGTTCAGTTCGGCAGCCGTGTTTGTGAGTCGAACCGGAATCATCACAGCCAAAGGTTCTGGTAAACCGAAACTGAGCAACAGCAGAAGCCGCAGAAGGAGGAGGGAGGGAGGGAGGAAACAAACGCCAGCCAATGGCGCGTCTACTCAACGCGCCACTGTCTTCTCCGTTCCTCTCCAACCTCGCGGCCTCCCTTCGCCTGATTCCTCCTCCCTCCGCTCGCCGGTCGCTTCAATTCAAGGTGAGAAGCGGGGACGACGACCTTCGCCTCCACGTATTCTCGCCAGTTTCAATTGCTGTTCTCTTTTTAGGTTGGAGCTCAGAGCTGTTCGTGGTTCAGGTGAAGTGCTCGTCGTCCGGAGAGAGCCGGGAGCCGCAACCGGAGGCCGGAGCGTCGTCGCTGCCGTCTTCTGCCACTGCCGATGCCGATGCAGATGCTGGTGCTGCTTCATCGTCGTCGAGCGGCTTGACTTACAAGCTGTGCGCGGGGATTGGGGGCGCAGGGTTCTGCGAGACTGCGTACTTGACGTATGTGAAGCTCACGAACTCGGACGCGTTTTGCCCCATCGGCGGCGGCAGCTGCGGCGACGTGCTCAACAGTGATTATGCTTCGGTTTTTGGTATTCTGCTCAGTCTCCACTTTTTGATCTGTGTAGTAACGTTCTACAGCTGAATTTATCAATAGCCTATGTTTTTTTCCTTAATTTTCTTGCGATGAAGTGCGGTAGATTTCCAGAAACTTATGTGACTTTAGTGTCCAAAGTGTGAACCATAGAGAAAACCCTTTTCCCAATTGCTTTGCTTTGCTTGCTTGTCGATTTTAGCGGGAAATTTGAGAGAAGGGAGCACTAGATGAATCTCTTCGCTGTTTAGCATATGCTTTTGCTGCTTAGGCTTCATGATCATTTTGCAATGTGAAGTTGAAGCACTCTTACATCTATCACTTCTTCGACTTGATATGTGCTGGCTTTTGGCATGTGGGAACGGGATTTAACTTTCGCATTGATGCCCCCGACTGGGTTTGCTGGCGCTATGATTTAGTTATTGAATTAGATAAAATCTGACTGCATCCGTTCTCGTGCATTCAGACAAATAAATCTGCATACCAGGAATGCATCTAAATCTTCTCGTGGAATTATATGGAAAGCAGATTGTGATCATGATATATTCGCCTTGACAGGCATTCCTCTTCCGTTGATTGGAATGATCGCATATGGAACTGTCGCTGCTCTTGGTTTGAGGTTGAGCAGAAAAGATTTGCCTTTTGGACTTGGGGAATCTAATGGCCGTTTGGTTTTACTTGGGATCACAACATCCGTGGCAACTGCTAGTGCATACTTCTTGTATCTTTTAAGCACAAAATAAATTCTCTGGAGCATCGTGCTCTTACTGTCTATTGTCGGCTTTCTTGTCATTCAGTCTAGTCTTCATCACCATAAAGGTGTGCTCACTGTATTTCCTATTCTCTTTCATGTACCACCGATTAAGTTGGTGGTTCATGGAATAAGACCAAATGATTCTGTCAATCGCCTACTCAGGATTTTGGGTTTGAGGAGATACAAAAGACGATGGTACTACAGCTGTGCATGGCGAGCTTGGTGGTAATTACGCTGAGCACTGCATATAGCACTTCTCAATCAATCCCTTCAAGGTAACCACACATCGTCCATTAGTCTCCAGTCCATCTGCTTCGTAGATACGATTTTTTTGGTGAAATTGAATGGAGTATTATTTACTCCATTGATTGTTGAGATATATTATGGTTCTTGGAAGGAGTTAAGCTTCGCTTGTGAATTTCTTCTGGAATAATAACTACATATTTTTTGAAATGAGAAGTCTCATTCACCAAATTGGTACTGGATGGCATGCATGTGCCTGATGCTACTTTTTCTTCTTTTCTCTATTTGAGCAGCCTTGCAGGAACGGAAATACCATTTTTTGCAACCGAGATTACAACACCATCGAGCACTTTTGCTGTTTCTCTTGCAAGGCACTTGCACTCTATAGGTGCAAAAATGTACGGTGCTTTTTGGTGCTCTCACTGTTTGGAACAAAAGCAGGTAATTGGTCCTCTTCAATATCCATTCAATCTGTCTTATCCTATGGTACCGTGGTGTGGACATTAGAGAAACTTGAGTGCACATCTTCTTTAAATTGATCTCACTCAGAATGTTTGAAGTTTGGAATCTAGGTAAGAACTATACTGTTTGCAATTTATAGAAGAGGATTTACTTTACAGAAATACGTTCTGTCTAATTGTCGGTGATTGGAGCATAGAGAAGTAGAAGAGAGGAGCTTCTCCTTGTTTGTTAGTGAACATGTGGTTGTGACCAGCTATGAACTTAGTCATAGCCGACATAATGCTAATGAAATTTTCAGTGAAGCAAGCTTACTCATTAACAATTTGCATTCAGATGTTTGGACGCGAGCCAGCAAAGATATTGGACTATGTGGAATGCTTTCCTAACGGATACAAGAAAGGAACTAAAATAGCCAAGCAATGTGCTGATGTTGAAATAGAAGGCTTCCCCACATGGCTGATAAATGGCGAGGTATGGGGATTTCGTCATTTCAGGTTTTCTGGCTTGTCCTAGAGAGAGAATGGCTTTGTTCCTAGTCAAAAACTGTTTCCAGTCTGCTTTAACTCAATTACAAAATGCTGAAAGGGGCCAAGATTGCTTTCTTTTATCTTGCTGCAAAGCAATTGGAGTTGATGCTTCTCGTCTGGGGAAAAAATGAGTTCTCACCGAAGCGCATTCATTGCAGGTTTTGAGTGGAGAGCAAGAATTGTCAGAGCTTGCCCGGGCGTCTGGATTTGAATCTAACGAGCTTAGAGGACTTAGTTAGATGCTTCATCGCTGTGATCTGCATAACTTCCATTTTCCAAGCCGTTCAAGTATTACACTGGCACACATTACACAGTCTGAAATGGGACTTACTCTTTTACTCGTTGCTTTACAAATCATTGGGCACCAGAAAAGCCCTTTTCTTTTTTCTTTTTCTTTTTCGGATTGGGGATAGGGTTATGGGGAAATTGTAACGATTATCTCGAAATATCTGTTGTTACTTTAGATTACTAATGTATCTATCTTTTTCTGTACATATTGGTGCGATGTCTCATGAGAGAATTGTATATTGTTCGGTCCATTGATATGTTTTGATGCAACATAGTGCCTGGATAAATAATTATATATTTGGACAATAAGATAGCAATCCTACAAACCAAGGTCCCAGAGTTGCAATTCTAATATGTAAGAACATCCTATGTCAAACAACAATTGACAATATTATCACCTCATATTGCAAATAAATCTGAAATTTGACAAATTTATTATCTCATACCAATTTTTCTAAAACAAAAGGCGGGCTCAAAAATCATTAATCCTGGAACTATAAATTGTAGGGCTTTACCCCATGGGGAGCCCTTCCAGAAATTCTCAATGGCCTGAGCTCAAACTCAGGCCAAGGAGGGGGTTTGGAAATAGTTTTCAACCAGCAATAGACGCGCCTCGGTTAGTACCTCACTAGCTGCGTCATTGCCCCAAGCGCAAAGATGCTTAACCAATGAGAAAGTCACTGCTTTTGTATCCCAATTAGCCTTTGCTTGTTCCTACTGGTCAATGTGGGAGGCTCCTTCTTAGCTTCTTGTTAGCGCTAAGGTTCACGCACCAAGTCATCACGACTCTCTATACTCCTCTCTTCATACATTTTTCTCCTACTAACTCGGCAACACTGGCAAGTCTTCATATATCGTTGTGTTGGCACAGGATTGAAAACAATCACAGCTATGCAAAAGATGAAAGTCAAGGTGAGGCACAACCTTTTAAAAATTCAATGTCCACAATGCTCGAAAGTATATGCACATGATGAAGAAGATTTTCGACACAGTCCACTGCGCCATAACCAGAAAATCTATTCTGCTTCCACATATGTACTCGAAATTGACTAGGTTAAGGTTGAAAAGGCTGATAACGAGACATGGCATGGCGGGAGCATGGAGTAAGTGGGCAAACTACTACATTTGACAAAAGAAAGATAACTTTCGGCAGATCTAATTATTATGGACTTGTATTGGATCATGGTTGCATGAGAACCCTCTCTTAGAGAAGTGTAAAGGATAGGATCTAAACATGATTATATACTCATACAAAACAAACATGCGTAGTGATGCATGGAGTAGCGAGGATATTTCACGAAATAGCGAACTGTTAACGGATCACAAAGGAGCAATGGTAGCCCCAAAATAGACAAGGGCCTTCTTTGATTTCCATACACTTCATGCAACTATAGGCCATCTTTGCACATCTAAACGATGTGGCTGTGTTTAGCTGAGGCTTAAGACCAGATGTGATTTATTGTGCTAGGCATTGGAGGAAAGATTTCTCGACAGGGCTGGCCAAAACAACACATCTGTAGAGGATTATCCCTCCTATCCCGGTTCTTGGGATAACGGGATTTGGGGTTTGAGGGTGTTCCTGGCCTTAGGAATTTCTTCCCAATCAACCTTACTCTCAACACATCCAAGAATTCTCTAGAGAGAGAAACGGAGATAAAGAAGCTCTGAACTTGGGATTGTATTTCTAAGAGGATAGCTGTTCAAAAAAGTCATAAACCTATTGTACGGCGGTCAATTCAGTCTTCAACTTTTTGATTGTGCCAATTTAGTCATAAATCTATTATACGGTAGCCAATTTATTCTTAGACCTTTCGAATGTGCCATTGGCAAATTATTAAAAGATTTAGGGTTAAATTGAAAAATCGTCAAAAACTTTAAGACTACATTAACAAATTAGGACTAAATTGGCACAATTGAAAAGTTTAGGACTGAATTGGCCACCGTACAATAGGTTTATGACTTTTTGTACAATTTTTCCTATGTCACATGCATGACTTTTTGGCTAAATTGAATGGAGCATTAATTTAATGTCAATTCATTCCACTGATTGTTGAGATACATTATGTTTCTTGGAAGGAATTGCAATAGAAAAGCTTCGCTTGTATATTTCTTCTGTAATAACCACCATCAATCCCTTTTCAATTTTAGGACACATTTACCTAAGGGATAAGTTCATTCAAAGTCTTAAAACTTATCACAAAAGTGCAATTGAGTCCTAAAACTTTAAAAAAGTGCAAACAACTCCTAAAACTTATCAAAAAAGTGCACTTGAGTCCTAAAACTTTCAAAAAGTGCAAACAAGTCCTAAAACTTTTAAAAGTGCAAAGAAGTCCTAAAACTTATCACGAAAGTGCAAACGAGTCCTAAAACTTGTTAAATTGATTCAATCAAGTCCTTCCATTGATTGTACTTTTTGAAAGTTTTAGGACTTGTTTGCACTTTTGTGACAAATTTTAGGACTTATTTGACTTTCGTGACAAGTTTTAGAACTTATTTGCACTTTTTTAAAGTTTTTGGGACTCAAGTGCACTTTCGTGACAAGTTTTTGGACTTGTTTGCACTTTTTGAAAGTTTTAAGACTCAATTGTACTTTTGTGACAAGTGTTAGGACTTCTAGTGCACATATCCCTTTACCTAATTTGTAATTTAGGACACTTTTGCTGTCTCTCTTGCATGGCATTTGCACTCTATAGATGCAAAATTGAATGCTGCTTTCGGTGCTCTCACAGTTTGGAGCAAACGAAGGTCCGAGAATTGCAATTCTGATCTGTATGAACAACCTCTGCAAATCTTCTAATATCACATATAAATATCAGCCCAAGATCAAGCTTTGAACTAAAATTTGTAGGGCTTTACCCGATAGGGAGCCCTTCTAGAAATTCTCGATGGCCTGAGCTCAAACTCAGGCCAAGGAGGGGGTTTGGAAATAGTTTTCAACCGGCAATAGACGCGCCTCGGTTAGTACCTCACTAGCTGCGTCATTGCCCCAAGCGCAAAGATGCTTAACCAATGAGAAAGTCACTGCTTTTGTATCCCCAATTAGCCTTTGCTTGTTCCTACTGGTCAATGTGGGAGGCTCCTTCTTAGCTTCTTGTTAGCGCTAAGGCTCACGCACCAAGTCATCACGACTCTCTATACTCCTCTCTTCATACATTTTTCTCCTACTAACTCGGCAACACTGGCAAGTCTTCATATATCGTTGTGTTGGCACAGGATTGAAAACAATCACAGCTATGCAAAAGATGAAAGTCAAGGTGAGGCACAACCTTTTAAAAATTCAATGTCCACAATGCTCGAAAGTATATGCACATGATGAAGAAGATTTTCGACACAGTCCACTGCGCCATAACCAGAAAATCTATTCTGCTTCCACATATGTACTCGAAATTGACTAGGTTAAGGTTGAAAAGGCTGATAACGAGACATGGCATGGCGGGAGCATGGAGTAAGTGGGCAAACTACTACATTTGACAAAAGAAAGATAACTTTCGGCAGATCTAATTATTATGGACTCGTATTGGATCATGGTTGCATGAGAACCCTCTCTTAGAGAAGTGTAAAGGATAGGATCTAAACATGATTATATACTCATACAAAACAAACATGCGTAGTGATGCATGGAGTAGCGAGGATATTTCACGAAATAGCGAACTGTTAACGGATCACAAAGGAGCAATGGTAGCCCCAAAATAGACAAGGGCCTTCTTTGATTTCCATACACTTCATGCAACTACAGGCCATCTTTGCACATCTAAACGATGTGGCTGTGTTTAGCTGAGGCTTAAGACCAGATGTGATTTATTGTGCTAGGCATTGGAGGAAAGATTTCTCGACAGGGCTGGCCAAAACAACACATCTGTAGAGGATTATCCCTCCTATCCCGGTTCTTGGGATAACGGGATTTGGGGTTTGAGGGTGTTCCTGGCCTTAGGAATTTCTTCCCAATCAACCTTACTCTCAACACATCCAAGAATTCTCTAGAGAGAGAAACGGAGATAAAGAAGCTCTGAACTTGGGATTGTATTTCTAAGAGGATAGCTGTTCAAAAAGTCATAAATCTATTGTACGACGGTCAATTCAGTCTTCAACTTTTTGATTGTGCCAATTTAGTCATAAATCTATTGTACGGTAGCCAATTTATTATTAGACCTTTCGAATGTGCCATTGGCAAATTATTAAAAGATTTAGGGTTAAATTGAAAAATCGTCAAAAACTTTAAGACTACATTAACAAATTAGGACTAAATTGACACAATTGAAAAGTTTAGGACTGAATTGGCCACCGTACAATAGGTTTATGACTTTTTGTACAATTTTTCCTATGTCACATGCATAATTTTTTGGCTAAATTGAATGGAGCATTAATTTAATGTCAATTCACTCCACTGATTGTTGAGATACATTATGTTTCTTGGAAGGAATTGCAATAGAAAAGCTTCGCTTGTATATTTCTTCTGTAATAACCACCATCAATCCCTTTTCAATTTTAGGACACATTTACCTAAGGGATAAGTTCATTCAAAGTCTTAAAACTTATCACAAAAGTGCAATTAAGTCCTAAAACTTATCAAAAAAGTGCACTTGAGTCCTAAAACTTTCCAAAAGTGCAAACAAGTCCTAAAACTTTAAAAAGTGCAAACAAGTCCTAAAATTTATGACGAAAGTGCAAATAAGTCTTAAAACTTGTTAAATTGGTTCAATCAAGTCCTTCTATTGATTGTACTTTTTGAAAGTTTAGGACTTTTTTTGCACTTTTGTGACAAATTTTTGGACTTATTTGCACTTTCGTGATAAGATTTAGAACTTATTTGCACTTTTTTAAAGTGTTAGGACTCAAGTGCACTTTCGTGACAAGTTTTTGGACTTGTTTGCACTTTTTGAAAGTTTTAAGACTCAATTGTACTTTTGTGACAAATTTTAGGACTTCTAGTGCACATATCCCTTTACCTAATTTGTAATTTAGGACACTTTTGCTGTCTCTCTTGCATGGCATTTGCACTCTATAGATGCAAAATTGAATGCTGCTTTCGGTGCTCTTACAGTTTGGAACAAACGAAGGTTCGAGAATTGCAATTCTGATCTGTATGAACAACCTCTGCAAATCTTCTGATATCACATATAAATATCAGCCCAAGATCAAACTTTGAACTAAAATTTGTAGGGCTTTACCCCATAGAGACCCCTTCCAGAAATGCAAATCTTCTGATATCACATATAAATATCAGCCCAAGATCAAGCTTTGAACTAAAATTTGTAGGGCTTTACCCCATAGAGAGCCCTTCCAGAAATTCTCGATGGCCTGAGCTCAAACTCAGGCCAAAGAGGGGGTTTGGAAATAGTTTTCAACCAGCAATAGACGCGCCTCGGTTAGTACCTCACTAGCTGCGTCATTGACCCAAGCGCAAAGATACTTTGCAGTAGAGAAAAACCTTGCTCTTGTACAACTGATTAGACATTTCCTTGTTCCTGCGTGACTGATGTGGGACAATTTACATGCCACTTCCTACCCAGACTTCTCATTGGCTACTGAGGCTGACCACCAAGTCATCACCCACTCCCTGCACTCCTCTCTTCAGACATTTTCCTGCTACTAACTTGACGACACGGCTAAATCTTCACACGGTTGTGTTGGCACCATCCGGACCAAAAAAACAATCGAAGCTATGGAAAAGATGAAAGTCAAACGTGAGGCATTGCCTCTAGAAAATCCAATGTCCACGATGCTCGAAAGCATATGCACGAGATGAAGAAGATTTTCGACACAGTCCGCTATGCCATAACCAGAAAATCTATGCCCGATTCTGCTTTCACGTGTGTGCCAGGAACTGACCAGGATGAGGTCGACAAAGACGGTAACAGGACATGGCTTGGCGGGAGCAGAGAGTAGTTGGGCAAACTCAGGCAGACTGCATTGTCCCTTCAAAACTCAGCTTAAATGACAAAAGAAAGAGAACCCATCTGATTATAATGGACACGGTATTGGATCATGGTTGCATGAGAACTCTCCTGTAGAGAAGTGCAAAAGATACAGAGGCAACAACTATCATTTCAGCATATATCCTGCAACAGGTTCTATCCACGAGCATCGCCATTAAACATGATTATCCATCAACTCATGCCTCAACTCATTCATCAAGATAACACGGCATTCTATCAGAAGGCAAAACAAACATGTGAGCGCGCGCAAACACACACATTCACACTCAACAGTGATCCATGCGCAATGGTACATGCTCATGCGCTCACGAGCACACAAGTATGTGATCATCAAGGTTGTATGCAGATGCAAGTTTGAAAAGAATAAAACTCTTTCGTCTTTCTCTCTTCAACTAAGCGATTACAGACCAGTTCTCATTGTACCTCACCCAAATCACGAAGCTCTCCTCTGAATTAACTAGAATAGCGGCTCCTCAAGCGAGGAAGGACTTAGGTCGAACCCATTTGGGGCGATCCAGGCTGGGGGCGGCCACAGAATCCTCAAGTGATCAGGCGAATATGATGCCCTCTTGATGCTGCCATCCTCCATATTGAAGACTTGAACTTTTCCCCCTCGAGTAGCGTTAATCTCAGTGAAATATATGCAGTTCCCCTTGCATCGTCCGAATCCTTTCACTGACACCGAGAAGCAACTGTGATCGCCCAGAAAGAGAGCAACATCACCGAGATTCCTTATCTCATCCCATTTTCCCCATTCTTGATTCAACCGATAAACCTTAAAACCAGCAGCCTCCCTCACAGCGCCTGCCCGAATCCTGCCGAATGTACTGAACTCATTGCAATATCAATCCACCACGTAGAGATCTCCGCCCGACTCCACCAGATGCTTCCAGTCCCCACCATTGTCATTACCGCAAACAGGAGGTGAGAACTGCACCATCTTAAAAGAAGGATTGATCCATGACACGGTGCCAAACCTATCAACAACATAAAACTGCCCTTTGTAAGCAATGAGATCGTCGTATGGGCTATTCGGATTGTCCATCGCATTCCAATCCTCGTCCCCATGTTTCCAACACTTCAATCTCCCTCTCCCTAAAATCCCGACGACCGAAGTCTCCTCTAGTGCAGCCCGTGGAGAATCCGGAAGCATGATCACCTTCCTTGCGGCCCCAGGATAACATGCTCCTTTCTCGCCTATGAGATAACGTTCTACAAAAATCTCAGTGACCCTATAATCCATAGTACACAAAACCTCAGGAAAGGTCCCACCTTTGAACAAGATGGGTCGGCTCGAGAGTAGATTGGAGAGCTGAACCCGGCCTCGACCACTTAGGTCCTTATCTTCTGTGATCTTGATCAACCAACCCTCACGAGACGGAGGACACTGCGAGTCCTTCGGAGATGTTGGTGGCAGCTCGAGAAGATAGACCATGCACTGATTGATCAAGGTCCCTCCAATTCTGAGCTTAGACTCTGAGACTGGAGGTATGGAGGAACGCCACGGCGAGCAGATGCTGCGAAATTGGTCGACGTCCGCGCAGGTGTCGAGCTTTCTCCCAATCATCGACCACAACTCCGTTAGGAGTTCCAACCATGGGACCGATCTCTCCATCGCCAGACGCTTTGGTGATCGCATCGAGACGCGAGGGCAAACGAGTTTGAGATTTTGATTGCAAGACGGCAACCCGTTTGCCACCCCCAATTAAGTAGGTCCGTGCTTTTCAATTGTAACGACATTTTCCCCGCAAATTTTCAGACAAAGTAGCTAGACAGCAATGTTGTTTTTTTTACTCTGCATTTCGTTATTCATGTGATTTGACCACGTAACTGTTTTTTTTTCATTCGCAATCGGGGTCCTGTCAGCCACCTATTTGACTTCAGAGTGGTGATGCCACTCCACATTCTTTGGAACCTTTAATACATTTGATTTGATCGAGAGCAAAACGCAATACAAGGATGGAAAATTAAGCGAAAATATAGCTTCGCCACCGCAATATGTATATAACACAAGAATATCCTTAATGAAGAAATCCAATTGAGAAAACCAAATGATCTTTCACATATACTCAACGAACAAAGATGGAAAAAGATCATAGCTAACCTTATCATTAGTGAGAAGTTGATGACGAGAACACCTAATCTAGCTTTCTGCATCCAAAGAGCAAAATCAACATTAAGTAATCTGCAATTTCGGCTTAAGGCAGAGCTTACCATCTATGGCATAGCCAAATCCTACGGTGCCGATTGGACAAGACAAACCTTATCATTTATAGCATATCTAAATCCCGATTGGACATCCCCATTTAATAGGAGATGTTAAAATGCACATGTAAGTAAAATTGGTGTAGTATAGAGTAGTTTATCTATGCTAAGTTAGAGCACTGGTTCGGGAACATCTTTTGGAATCGGAAATGTTCGGGCAAAAGCACATACGATTAGCAGCATCTTCGTGGACACATCACCAACTCAAATGTCAAATTGCTGTCTTCATGTTTGTCCAACATGTAATTTAAGAACACATCAATGGACCGAACAATGTGCAATTCTCTCGTGGAGACATTGCATTAAATCTGTACAGAAAACGATAGGGACATTAATAATCTAAAATGACAATTGATACTCGAACGGTTTTGGAAAATGGAAGTTATGCAGATCACTGTGACGAATCATCTCAACTAAGCCACTAAGCTTGTTAGATTCGAATCCAGACGCCTGGGTGAGCTCCGACAATTCTTGCTCTCCGCTCAAAACTTGCCGAATGCGCTTCGGCGAGAAATATTTTTTTACCCAGAAGAGAAGCATCAACTCCCAATGCTTCCTTACCAAAAAAAAAACTCCCAATGCTTTGCAGCAAATTAAAAGAAGGTAATTTTGGCCCCTTTCGGCATTTTATCATTGATGGATCATGCCATCATCAACTATAACAGAAACAAAAGCAATGCCCAGAAATGCTGGTGAGTATCTGAATTAAAGCAGACAAAGAACAAAGCCATTCTCTCTCTAGGACAAGCCAAAACACCTGAAATGAGGAAATCCCCATACCTCACCATTTATCAGCCATGTAGGGAAGCCTTCTATACCAACATCAGCACATTGCTAGGTTATTTTAGCTCCTTTCTTGTATCAATCAGGAAAGCATTCCACATAGTCCAATATCTTCACTGCCTCACACCAAACATGTTAACGCGAATCTGTTAATGAGTAATCTTTGCTTTACCGACAATTTCATTAGCATTGTGTCGACCATGACTAAGTTCATAGCTGGTCACAACAACATGTTCACTAACAAAAAAAGAGAAGCTCCTTTATTCTACTTCTCCATGATCCACTCAAAAGCCAAGCCGACAATTAGATAGACGGTATGCGTTTCTGTAAAGTATATGCTCTGCTACAATTTGCAAAGACTATTAGTTCTAACCTATATTCTAAACTTCATACATTCTATGTCAGATCAATTTGAAGAAGATGCGCACTCGAGTTTCTCTAACAACCACGCCACGGTTCCATAGACACTGAAGAGGACCTGTCACCTGCTTTTGTTCCAAACAGTGAGAGCACCAAAAAGCACCATACATTTTTGCACCTATAGGGTGCAAATGCCTTTGCAAGAGAAGCAGCAAATGTGCTCGATGGCATTGTAATCTCGATTTTGAAAAATGGTAGTTCCGTTTCAGCAAAGCTGCTCACATAAAGAACAGAAGGGAAAGTAGCATCAGGCAAATGCATGGCCCCCAACACAAATTCGGTATAATTTGTCCTAAAATTCAAAGGAGATTTATGGTGGTAATTACAGAAGAAATTTACAAGCAAGAAACACAATGTATCTCAACAATCAATGGAGTGAATTGACATTAAATAATGCTCCATTCAGCTTAGCCAAAAAAATCGCATGTACGACATACTATGCAGATGGAATTGATACTAATGGACGATGCACAGTTACCTTCAAGGGCCTGATTGAAAAACTACCACCAAGCTCACCATGCATATGTAACGGTCCAAAAGTTTTAAGGTTAAATGTTACCCAACACAACCAATTGAGCCTCGACATCTTCCAAGAATCTTTCTTGAGTGCTCCAGAACCTTGTTGAGGGTAATATAGGGAATGTACATAAGGGCATTCTAGAGTATTCATCGGAGGTAAAATGGAAAATATATTTGTATTCTAGACACTTGTCATCAATCTACACCATTAAATTGGGTTGGAGATCAACGGTTGTAATCAGAGGGGTTCTTATATAAATAACGATGTCCTCTCCCTATACTCACTCTGAAATAAAATTAAAAGTTTAGATCGATTTAGGAAGAATCTCCTAAGTTAATAATATGGTATTTGTTGCTGTTTATCTAGACAGTTAATTTACACTAACAACAACAAAGAGTAATACACCAGATAGAAGAAGCACGCAATCCAACAAATCAGAAATTTTTTGCAAATTCATGACAAGAACCACTAGAAAATATAAGATACTCACACCCAATTTTTAGGCCTTGAAGGAGGATCGAGTTTTATCACTTTCTGCTTCCAGAGCCTTCTTAGCTTTGTAGTAATTCTTCATGACAGCACGATCATTCCATCCATAGACAAGATCTGTAGAAATTAAATCCTGCAATAAAGCAGAAGTTATGTTAATTGGATTTCCTCATAAGGAAATAGATAATTGGATTTCAGAACTAGGAATAACTTAAGCAAATCAAACAGAATAAGACCCTTGTATTGCCACCATATTTTCTCTTTGACTTCATCATCATATTCAAATGGACTAGCGATATGAGGGCAGCTAATCAACCAGAATGTGGCAATACCCGGGTATTTCATGTTCTGGATTATGTGCTGCAGAGAAGGAGGTGAGATGGTATAAGGGAACTCACAACAAAACATGAGCATTTTCACATTTAAACCCAGTCTTACTCCAAGAAAAATGTCTCTTATTAGAAACAATGTGAGTGCATAAATTCACAACACAGAAAATCTTGTGTAATGAGGATGAAAGGGGAAGATCTTGCACTTTTTACTTGTGAAAATTGTGGCACCCACTCCTTCTCTGCCTATATATAGTTTGACAGAAACGCGAAAGCACGTGGGGTCCGTTGTGACGTCTCGATCGAGACTACTATGACGGGCCTTATCCGAACCCACGAAATGAACCCACGTCGAAACGATCGCCCGCGCACAGCGAAGGGAAGTAAAAGCTGTTTCCTTTTTGGAAGGCTGTAAGAGAACCGTGTCGAAAACTGAATCCAGCTCGAAGTTTTGCGCGTGTCCTGGGATTCTTGGTGAAGTTGGTTGCCATATATAGAGATATGAGGGTGTCCTTCCGACGCGTGATTAGGTGTTGATTCTAACGTTGGACGTTTCCCATCTTTTGTTATATCCGTTTACAACGACCATGACCAGTATGGTGTATATCACGTTTGATGGGGGAAGTTTGGGCAGAAGGAGGAGAGGGAAAGTAGAGGAGGGAATGAGAGGGAAAATGGACGGACGGACCCATAAATATATTTAAGTCGTGCTTGGTTTGAAGTCTTGTGGAAATTTCTGGGGAAAAAGCTCGGGGAAGACCTCTGACTGCTTGACGCAAAGGTAGTCCATTTTCCATAAAGGCTCCATAATCTACATTATTTCCCGGTTCCCGGTCCTGCGCTCCCGCTGACACCGACACGTCCTGTTCCGAGGCTGGTGGGGTTGTGGGTGGGGGGAGGGCTCCGGCCGTCGGATGGGCGAGGTGGACGGCGGAGATGCTGCGGGGATCGCCTTGAAACGCCGTCTTTGGCATGACGTGTTTCGCGGAAGCCACTGTCGCACAAAAAATGCTATAAATGGACGGTGGGGATGGGGTCCTAGACAGAGAAGTTTCGATGCATCCCCGTCTTTATTTTTATTCTATTTATATGTAGTTAAGAAGTGGGGGCCTAGACAAAATCGTTTCGTCTTTGGCCGGTTAAAACTATATAATGGCCTCATAAAGGTAGTCCATTTTCCATGGAGGCTCCATAATCTACAAAAACAAAAGCTTGTGAACATAAACACTACATAACAACTTCCTCGATTTGCGCTAGAGTGATAAATTTGAAACGAACTCACGTCTCTGACTTTGCATTCTGGATTGGCTAGGACTCCCTGCATCATGTGGATACAAAGAAATAATGCAGCTAAGTACATCTAGATAAATGAGACAGTGATCTTTGCTTTTTAACCATAAGTAGTAAGTAAATAACACCCACCATTCCATCGCAAGTTGGGCAATCTTTAGATGGCACGGGTGAATCATGATCAACCGATGAAGGAAGGTGAACGGGCTCAGCACAATATTTAACAGTTGCTTTCTCCCCACTGCATGATAGTTCATGTTTATAGTTATAAGGGGAGGGAAAAGAGATATTGTGACGCAGCGCAAAGCGTATAAGGAACGATAACACGCAAAGCGTATAGGAAATCTCAAATTTTAATTTATAAAATTCAGTCGTCTCAAACATGAATAAACACATTTTATATGAGGTGTTAACCCTAACCCTACTAGGACTCTAGCAAATCAAAAATTACAAAATTGCCACTAGTAGCAAAAAAATAAAGCCCAAAAAGAAAATACTAAAAAAAATTGAAAAATTTATCTAAACGACCCCATATCGCCAAAATTCATCATTAGTCATGGCCAAAGGCGTGAGAATTGATCAAGAGGGCGTGAGACTTGATCAGGAGGCCGTTTCGCTTCAATTGATTGAATTTGAGTTCCAAACTCGTCGACCTTCGAGTTCGCCGGTCCTAAGAGCATCTTCCTCCCTTCGACTTCCGTTGGGATTTTTGCCTGTCCAATCGGCCCAAAAACGCACTGCTAATACTCTCCACATCATTCTCCTCCACTTGAGAAAAACTCGTCCTCGAGTTATAATTAGAATATGGATACAAAGGCTCAGTGGATTCATGAAACGGTGACAAATCAGCAACATTGAAAGTGTTGAAAATGCTCATGCTACGTGGAAGGTCTATAACATAAGCATTATCGTTGATCTTCCTGCTGACAGTGTAAGGTCCGTACTTCTTTGGCTGCAACTTGTTGTAAGAACTAATTGGCAACTACTATTTACGAAGAAACATCATGACTTGATCGCCTACTACAAACACCAGCTTTCGCCTGTGTTTATTTGCTCTAGCCTTATACTTCTGATTAGCCTCTTCCAACTTTTGTTTGACTTCTTGATGCACCTCCACAATCTACTTAGCCACGTGATCCGCTGCTACACTATTGTTTGCTTGTTTGGGTAACTGAATCAAATCCAGGTTATGCAGAGGTGCCTTTGTATAACGATTGAAAAGGGTGACTTACCAGTAGAACGGTGAACTGCATTGTTGTAAGCAAACTCTGCCTACGATAAAGCAATATCCCACTGCTTCGGTTTGTCACCACAAATACTTCGAATTAAATTACCCAGAGTTCTATTGACCACCTCTGTCTGCCTATCAGTTTGCGGGTGAGCTGTGCTACTGAAGTTCAAAGATGAATCGAATAGCTTCCACAAGGTCCGCAAAAAATGCCCTAGAAATTTGTTGTCCCTATCCAAGGTAATAGACTTAGGGACGCCATGCAAACGAACCACTTCCTTAAAGAATAATGTGGCCACACTTACTGCATCAAAAGTCTTCCTGCAAGGAATGAAGTGCGCCAACTTGGAAAATCTGTCAACCATAACGAAAACAGAATCCACACCTCTTTAGGTTCGTGGCAAACCAAGTACAAAATCCATGGACAGATCTTTCCATATATTTTCAGGAACAGGTAAAGGCATATACAGACTCGTATTTTTAGACTACCCTTTTGCAGTTTGGCAGACATAACACTTCTGCACATACCTGCTGACATCTCTACGCAATTGGGACTAGTAAATCCGTTCTCGTATTGCAGCAACAGTTTTGTCACATCCCATATGTGCAGCTAACCCACCATCATGTAAATCACGAATTATCTTCTCTCATAATGATGTCTGAGGAAGGCGAAGCTGATTGCCATGCATCATACAACCATCCAGAATATAGAACTCCTGCACAAGTTGACCGGCAGCACACGTCTCCCAAATCTGCCCAAAATCATCATCGCCTGCATAACAGTCTTTCAGCTGCTCGAAACCCATAATATCCTGGCTTAACGTAATCAACAAGCCAACTCTCCTGCTCAACGCATTTGCTACAACATTATGCACACCCGATTTGTGCTGTAACCTGAAAGGAAATTTATGTAAGAACTGACACCAACGCGTATGCATATCCTTATTGATCCTCTTATGATCATTCAAATATTTCAAAACTTCATGGTCAGAATAAAGTATGAATTCTTTATCAATCAAATAGTGCTCTCACGTCTTCAAAACTCTTACAACAGAATAAAATTCTTTGTCATAAGTGCTCCACTTTTGTCTCGCATCGCTAAGCTTCTCACTGAAATAGCAAATTGATTTGCACTCTTGAGACAAAATAGCTCCTATACCTACTCCACTGGCATCGCAATCTACCTCAAGCAGATTATCAAAATTAGGTAAAGTAAGAGCAGACAAGATACACAACTTTTCCTTCAGAATAGCAAAACTATTCTCGACTTTCTCTCCGCACAAAAATTTGCCTTTCTTTACACATTTTGCAATTGGTGCTACTATAGTGCTAAAATTCTTAATGAATCGCCTGTAAAAAGTAGCCCACTCATGAAAACTCCTAACTTTAGAAATTGTTTTAGATGTAGGCCACTCCCTGATTGCTTTCACCTTCACCTCATCTACCTCTATTCCCTCAGCAGTGATAATAAATCCCAAGAAAAGCAGCTTGTTAGTTAAAAAACTGCACTTCTTAAGATTTATATACAGCTTATTAGCCTGTAATGCTGTCAACACCTCCCTCAAGTGCTTCAAATGATCCTCCTTGGTCTTACTATAAATCAGGATATCATCAAAATAAAGTACAACGAATTTGCTAATAAAAGATTTCAAAACCTGATTCATAAGCCTCACGAAAGTACTTGTAGCATTGGAAAGTCCGAAATGCATCATCAACCATTCGTACAACCCCTCATTTGTTTTGAAAGCTGTTTTCTACTCATCTCTGGATCGAATCCGAATCTAATGGTACCCATTCTTCAAATCTAGTTTCGAGAACCACTTAGCACCGTGCAACCTATCCAGCATGTCATCCAATCTCAAAATCGGAAACTTGTAGCCTATGTTTTTTTTGTTGATAGCTTTGCTGTCTACACGCATCTTCCAACTTCTATCTTTTTTAGGAGTCAACAAAGCAGGAACGACACATAGGCTCATACTATTCTAAATGTGCCCCTTTTATAGCAACTTCTCCACCTTTTCTTTTAGAATCTCGCTCTCCTTAGGGCTCATTCTGTAGTGCGGTAAATTAGGCAGACTAGCACCAGGGATTAAGTCTATATGGTGCTGAATATCGCACATAGGCGACAACCCATATGAAATCTCCATGGGCATCAGCTCACTAAACTCCTTCAATAAAAGTTTAACTAATTCGGCTTGCTCCTCCACTTGTAATTCAGCCTCTGTCTCGAACACCTGTTTCACTATTAGCGCGTGAATCTGTCAAGTCTCCTTCATCTCGGCTTCAAATTTCCTTGTAAGGGTGAGGAAATTATTTTCAGTAGCCTGTTTTCCTTTGTTCTTCAGTGACAACAACGTATACTTAACTCCACCTCTCACCAGACTATACTGATTGCTCCTCCCTGAATGCTATGCATCTACATCGTATTGCCATGACCTTCCATACAACATGTGGCATACATTCATGTCTACCACATCACAATACAGCTCATCATGATCCTTACCAATAGAGAATGGAATTTTGCATCGTTCGGTCACCTGAATACTTTCCGCTCCAGATTTAATCCATCCTAACGTATATGGGTTAGAATGTTTCTCCACAGGTATCCCCAGTTTTTTTACTGCCTCCTTCCCAATAATATTATCTATGCTACCACTATCAATGACCACCACAAAGATCTTATCCAAAATGGTGTACCTGATTCGGAATAATTGATGGCGCTACGAATCATCTTCTTGTTTTGAGGCTAACATCATCCTGCGCACTATGCAACTCATCTCCCCCTCTTTCTCATCTTCGAAATTTTCTTCCTCACCATTTAGTTCACAGCAATATTCATCATCCTCCTCTTCTCTCGCCGCCATGTTTACTGTTTTCCTCTGAGGGCATTCATTGGATCGATGCCATGACTGATTACACCTGTAACATTTTATTGCCGTAGATTTAGCATAAGGATTCAGGTTCACAGTTTTCTATGCTTGCATCCCCTTGTCTTTTGTTTCATTCATAGGATGCTTTCCTATCGCCTTATGTTTCTGATTTCGCCCTGCGTTAAAGCAATTGTTGAAACTGTTCTTCTCTATTAAATTGCTTGAATTGCTACCTTTATAATTTTCGTAGCCTCTTTTACCCCTTTCTTGCTGCATCAATTCTGCCTTCATCGCCATATTCTTCGCTTCAGATAGATTTTGCAGAACTTGCACTCCGATTTTATCTCGAATGAAGGGCCTCAATCCATCGAGATATCTAGCCACCTGATGTCCCTCTGTCTCCAACAGATTTTTTCGCTCCGCTAATCTCATAAATTCTGCCGTATACTCATGTATAGTTTGATTACCCTGCTGACAACGTTGATACTGCTGGAATATAATCTGCTCAAAATAAGGTAAAAGGAACTCTTGCTTCAGCAGCCTCTTCATTATGTACCAAGTTCGAACTCTCTCTTTCCTTCACAATCCCTCCTATTCTACAATCTCTCACACCATGCGGATGCACCCCCTTCAATCTACAGGCCACTAATCGCATTCGTTTCTTACTAGGGGTCTCCATATAATCGAAGAATTTATCAATATCAGCAATCTAATCCAGAAAATCTTCTATTCACATACCTCCATTAAATTAAGGTATATCGACTTTTAATTTAAAGTCGTTACATTTACGATCATCATAACGTCGTCTTCCATTATATCCCCTCCGAAATCTCCCATAGCGATGTCTGTCTCCATAGCCAGCGGGCTCTTCGTCAGCAGACTCATCTTCCTCTTCTTCCAAACTCTTTGAAAATAAAGGATTATACTGCTTGCGGATAGGAACAGGTCTATCGACAGGATCACCACGAGCAACATTTGCACCCAGCCTTCTGCCATGTTGCTTATTCCGGTTCATATCAACGCCGAGAGCTTAAAATCGATCTGCTATTTCATTAAATCGTTCTTCGATATAATTAAGTCTGTGATCAATTCGTTGATCTAGGCGTTCCATCAAACGTTGCTCCAAACGTTACAGGGTATCATCCCCAAGGATCGGAGCTCCAGTCTCCTAAACATTGTCACGAAGACCACCGCTTCCTCTGTCAGTCGCCATTGGCTCTGATACCACCTAACGCAGCGCAAAGCGTATAGGAAATCTCAAATTTTAATTTATAAAATTCTGTCATCTCAAATATGAATAAACACATTTTATATGAGGTGTTAACCCTAACCCTACTAGGACTCTAGCAAATCCAAAATTACAAAATTGCCACTAGTAGCAAAAAACTAAAGCCCAAATAGAAAATACTAAAAAAAATTGAAAAATTCATCTAAACGACCTCGCATCGCCAAAATTCATCATTAATCACGACCAAAGGCATGAGAATTGATCGGGAGGCCATTTTGCTTCAACCGACCGAATTTGAGTTCCAAACTCGTCGACCTCCGAGTCTGCCGGTCCTAGGAGCATCTTCCTCCCTTTGACTTCCATTGGGATTTCTGCCTGTCCAATCGGCCAAAAAACGCACTACTAATACTCTCCACATCATATTGAACGTGCCAAATCAATAATTATGACCACCCAATGTTCAAAAAAGGAGTTTTTATCATGACCAACATGCTCATACAGTTGGCACGCAAAGAAACGAGAAAAGATGCACTTACAGAAGTATCTTTTTAACAGGAAAATTGAAATCATACAGCTCTGTGCTAGCAATAACCAGACAAGCAAATAAGGTCATGCAAGTTGAACCAGAAAACATATGATCACATAAAAGAGACATCCTCAGCACACAAATTTTCTTGATATTAAAGGAACAGTAAAATTATTTTTTTATTTTCTTCATGGTATGCGATCCCTACCAAACTTCATTATATTGTAGAGCGGTACTACCATCTTCTAAGCACATATTTGCAAGTTCTAAGCCTGACCAATAGATCCAAGGGAAGTTAGATGTAGCATATTTTCTGGAGATAACTAAATACTCTCTCCATATATTTCAGGTTTCAGAAGATAGGTAATTTCTTAAAATGGTCCTCAGTTGAAGCATAAAAAAAATATATTAAGTGCACACTCTAACATGATACAGGAACTTGTTATCATAATGCCCACATCAGGCAGGCAAAATATCATACAAAATGCCACTACGAGACTCTCAGTAATAAACTTTAATGCAAAAGAAAAATGGGCAGGAATGCGATTCCTCAAAAAATTGTTGGAGAACAAACAATAAAAAGGGTAACGCGTGGTCATGGTCATGAGAGGTTAGTATTTTCCAGTCAATTTGACAACCTTTTAACCAGCAATAACAGCATCATCACTTCATCTGATAAAAGGAATGCAGTCAATTGTCAACAGACATAAGGGTTGCCACTTATAGAGTGACATTAAGCCCATATGTACCTCGTCAAGCTGTAGTGATTCACTTGATAGTGCACTTTTCCTGATCCTTTGCACATGGTACACTTCAGTGCCTGCCATCCATTAATTACAGGTTTTGCAATTCCTGCATGTATCAGAAATCCAGTCCAGGAGCGGCAATTGCAGTTAGCTACCAAAGAAGACAACAATATTGGAAGTATCCAATATAATAATTTAAGATATGACGAGAAGAAGCCACTTCATATAGCAGATTAGTCGATCAGCATCTGTATGGAAAGTACGGAGAGAGTAAGAAAAAATTCGTCCATGTTTACAACTCATAAGAAATAAGGTTTCATATCACATGCTTTCCATGCCAAACATCTCTTCATGCTCAAACAATGTTTAATTCCTAGACAAAGCAAAGGTGGAGCTCAGTCTGCTTTTTCAAAACCTGGATCGGAACATCTTAGGGGCAAGCCACCACCTGGAAACGTTTTGATTTAGTTTTAACTAATATTAACTCAGGGAGTAAACGACAATCCCTAGAACCCAATATGATATGAAAACAAGAAAGGGCGTAAAAACAAGAAAGGGCACCATAAGAAATCAGAAAGCACCTTTGACATATCACCTTCTTTCCAAGCTCCAACGCAATATCATACGTCACAAGATTGGCAACGGCCTGCTCATATATAAACAACAACATTGACATGTAAGGTTCAAATGGCACATGTTAAAGTCCCATGCAAGCAAGCAAGCAATTGATCGCATTGCTGACTCGTTCAATTACTAAGAAGGAATTGCGTCCAACATACATGATTGTACCGTATAGCATGCAAAACCAAAAAAGCAAACATAATTGTGCAGAGCCCCATTTCCAAACACCCAATGGAAAATAATAACCAGCCTCCACCAAGCTGAGAATCATTACATAGCACGAAGCAAAAAGAGAATTGATGAACAAAAATTAGAAAAACCCGTTAAACAACAAATAATTCAGGCAGCAAACTCCAAACCTATCACGTCCCGAACCACTCACGGCCGATACTTGTTGACCGACCATGATCGGAACGAGCCCGTGAAGCGTAAACCATTATTAGAACGTCCCGTTGATTTTAAATATGAAAAGCATGCGGAAGCAATTCAACGAGACAAAACCAAGCAATAAAGGCAAACGGTGCACGTTGTATTTACATGATGGACTCGTGCTTATTTACATGCCCTACCTCGGGCAAACAAGCCTTAAACAATAATTTTCACATGCCTATTTCAAAGGCACTACCGAAAAACAAGCCATATACACAACAAAATTTTGGCTTGGTCCTTAGCTTCTCTACGGCTACTATCTCCTCGTCCTCGCTCGCTCCTCCCCGCCCTCGTTCGCACGACCGTCCCCACACCCCGCCCATGGCCAATCCCAGAGCCGACCCGCCCATGCCATCAAGAGGACCGCTAAATCCACGAAGGGGCCCGACCCAGTCCCCGTCGGCTAGGCGATACCAAGCCACATACGGGTGCGGGACAAGGTCTACCCGACCTTCGTCAACCATCACGTAGGTTGTAATCCTGCGGTAGGCACGGTTCTCATGGGCATCGATCACCATCAAGAGCTCGGCTCTCATTTCGACCGGATTGCCAAATAGGGCCGGGGGTGACGCCATTTCTACGGACCTGAAAAAGAGGAAACAACGGGGAGTGAATCGAGGAGACTCAGCAAGTAAAATTTTACTAACAGGTGAGGACATATCAATCGTCATTACACGAAACATTTTTATTGTACCGGCCTCCGTGGCCGATCAAACAACGACGTGCATAGCAAGCATAAAACAAGGATTCGAGGCATGGCTAAGTCACGGTTTACCTCATGTGTCGCGCCTCGGTTTCTAATTCGTGTTAGATAACATACAAAAACACGAAACAAGGCAAATTTGTTATAGAGAACACAACATCGGAACATCAAGAACCGAGAACGGGGAAAGCTCGTGATACAACGTATTTCAACGTCATTTCTCGGTAGTAAAATCTCACTTACCCTAATAAAACAGGAACTAAAGGGTAGAGAATGGGCGGGAAAGGCAACGGCCTCGGGTCTCGGACAACTCACGGTGTCGTCTTTTCTTTTCTCTCTCTTGGTTTTTCTCTCTTGGTTTTCTCTTTCTCTCTCTATCTCGGCACTCTCTCTCTCTTGGCCGGTTTGTGTATATGGGAAAAGTGTGCCAATTTCTCCCTAATGGCTTCTATTTATAGAGGAGTAAGGCTAGGGTTTGGATGAGGTAAGCGCGCGTGTCACTTGGGAGATGAGGTAAGCGCACGTGTCACTTGGGAGATGAGGTAAGCACGCGTTTCATCCAAGCATTAATAGCCTAAGTCAAAAATCATGATGAAGATGGCCAATTATTTCTTCCTCTCTCTCCTCAAGCTTGGCCGTGACCCTCTCTCTCTCTCACCCCCCTCCTTGTCGTGGCTTCCTTACTTCTTCTTGGTCAATACTTGATGGCCAAGACTTCATAAATGGCTTCATAATGGATCATAATGGCTAGTTTGAAAACTATGTCTAGGAATAAATGAGGGTAATGATCATATGGATAAGATTTGACTTGGTCAAACATATGGATAAGATTTGACTTGGTCAAACTTTCTAGGGTTTTCTCAATTTGGCTGATTTCCATCCTAATTTGCTCGGATCAAACGGATCTCGCGAAAATACGCACGTAACGTCCAAAACAAACCCCGCATCATAATAATTCCCAAACTTTTCCCGAGAGTTTTCTCACAAAATAATTTCAATAATACATTTTTAAAATGGATTTAGTGTAAAAAGGCCTTCACGATTATCCAAACTTGGTCCTACAACAATTCAAGCCAAAATCGCCCAAATTGGCCTTCTCGGGTGGACTGGGCACACGGCCGGGCCATTGGGCAAATTGGCCAGCCTGACCGGGCAAGTGGCCGACCGTACAGGCGCATGGCCGGGCGCGTGGCCGGGTCGAACGGACGCCGCGCCGGGCTACACGAGTGACGTGCCGAGCTGCTCGCCAGGCCGCACGAGCGACGTGCCTAGTGCTTGGCCGGCCGCATGGGCACCGTGCCGGGTCATATGGGCGAAAGGTCGGTTCACGGCCAAACACGCACATCGGCCCGGGAATGACACGACGCACGACTCATGTCCACATTTCTTGGACACGGGACAAGATCGGGACCGGATCTTACGGGCATGACTTGTGGCACGAGGGTCGGGCACAATGGCTGGCGCATGACCGGGCACGTAGCCGGTCCGTGGCCTGGCTGACAGGCACAATGACCGGTCATGACCGGGCACATGGCCTTGGCCGCCGCGACCGGCAATTTTGCCCGGGCTGCAACTAAGCCATTAGGCACATGGCCTGGTACACGTCTCGTCCATGGCCTTCCCGACTTGGTATAATGATTCGTGGCCGATTCGTGACCAGGCCACGTTCGAGTATCAACGATCCATGGTCGACCCTCGATTGTCATGTAACCTCGTGGAAATCCGGTACCCCGAAATTAACTCGTGGTCACTCAGGACTAATGCATGGCCGTGCGGTATCACTCGCGATCAACACATGTCGACACCGGACTGATCCACAATTATCCCGGACCGCTCCACTAGCGGCCCTTATGATCGAAGGATCACCCCATGGTCATATCACTCTAATCATTTGCGTAGTCAGGGGTCATTCCATTGTCGATCCCTAGGCCAACTCATGGACAATATTTCGATCGAACCACAACCAACCTTCAGTATACTCGTTCTGATCATGCTGTCCATTCCAATACCAACCCTCGACTCGACTTACCCGCTAATCCACTTATTACCAGCTCTCGGCTTCCTAGGCCTGAAATCGGGGATGTCACAATTCTCCCCCTCTAATAAAAATTTCATCCTCGAAATTTAAACACATATCTGGTTCCTCGAATAAGTGCGGATACTGCCGCTTCATGGTTTCCTCACCTTCCCAGGTAGCTTCCTCTACGCCCTGGTATTGCCATAGAACCTTTACTACGGGAACAGTTTTATTCCTCAACACTTGCTCTTTAAGATCCACGATCCACACCAGCTCCTCAACATAGGACACTCTGCTATCCAATCCGACCTCGTCGAAATTCAGCACATGTGCCGGATCGGGTTCATACTTTCTCAATATGGATATATGGAACACGTTATGCACCTGAGCAAGTTTCGGTGGCAGCGCCAATCGATAAGCCAAATTTTCTATTATCTCTAGAATTTCAAAAGGTCCTACGTACCTAGGGCTTAACTTACCTTTCTTCCCAAAACGCGACACACCTCTCATGGGTGAAACTTTGAGAAATACGCGGTCGCCTACCTGAAACTCTAGGGGCTTCCTACGTTTGTCAGCATAACTTTTCTGTCGATTTTGGGCAGTTCTCAGTTTGTCTCTAACCACTTGCACGACCTCATTGGTGAGTTGTACTAGTTCTGGACCCGTGATCTTCTTTTCCCCGACCTCATCCTAACAGACTGGAGTTCTGCAAGCTCGACCGTATAATGTCTCAAATGGTGCCATCCCGATACTTTGCTGGTAACTGTTGTTGTATGTAAATTCAATGAGATGCAAATGTTCATCCCAACTTCCCTTGAAATCCATGATGCATGCTCGCAACGTATCCTCAAGGGTTTGGATTGTTCTTTCTATTTGGCGATCCGTTTGCGGATGATAAGCTGTATTGTATTGTAGCTTGGTTTCCATAGCAGTTTGGAGACTTTGCCAAAAACTTGTAGTAAACTTTGGATCTCGATCCGATGTGATTGTTACCGGGACTCCGTGTAATCGCACAATATGTCGAAAATATAACTCGGCATGGTCTTCCAATGGAAGATCCTTTCTCACGGGAAGAAAATGAGCCGATTTTGTCAGTCGATCAATAATCACCCATATTGAATCATTTCCTCTCTGACTTCTCAGTAATCCCATTACGAAATCCATCGTGATGTACTCCCATTTCCATTCAGGAATTTCCAATGGTTGTAATAATCCGCCCAGCTTGTAATGTTGAGCCTTGATTTGTTGACACCTGAAGCATTTAGCCACATGTTTGGCTATGCCGTTCCACCAGAAATGTTATTGCAAATTCTGGTACATTTTAGTACTGCCTGGATGAATACTGTAATGGCTCTTGTGAGCTTCTGTCAAGATCTCTTCCTTGAGTTGTTCATCCTTTGGCACGCATAGACATCCGTTAAACTTCAAGATTCCGTTGTCCATATCATGGAAATTGGATTTCTTCTTTTCTGTTACTTCCTTTCGGACCTTCTGAATTTCTGGGTCGTTCTGTTGTCACGCCTTGATTTTCACAATGATGTCTGGCTCGATTCTGAGGGTAGCTAGTAAATTCTGATGACGTCTAACTTCTAGTTTGAAGTCTAAGTCTCGAGCTTCCTCAAGTAAGGTCCATTCTTTGATCATCAAATGAGCAATGGCCGAATTTCGACTAAGAGCGTCGGTCACTTTATTTGCTTTGCCAGGATGGTATAATATCTTGCAGTTGTAGTCCTTGAGCAGTTCCATCCAGTGCCGTTGCCTCATATTCAGCTCCCTTTGAGAAAATAAATATTTCAAACTTTGATGATCCGTATAAATAACGAATTGCTCCCTATATAAGTAGTGTCACCAAATTTTTAAGGCAAACACGATTGTAGCAAGTTCCAGATCATGAGTTGGATAATTCAATTCATACGGCCTCAATTATCTCGAGGCATAAGCCACCACTTTGCCATATTGCATCAATACACAGCCTAGCCCCTTGTAAGAGGCGTTGCTCTATATTTCGAATCCTCCTGGTCCTTTAGGTATAGTTGAAGCAGGAGCAGTTGTCAGCCTTTGCTTCAATTCTTGAAAGTTTCGCTCACATTTGTCGTTCCATTCGAATTTCGTTTCTTTCTTTAGCAATCGCGTTAAGGGAATAGCGATGCTAGAGAATCGTTCCACGAACCTTCTGTAGTATCCTGCCAAACCCAAGAAACTTCAAACTTCGATGACAGTCGTTGGTCTTGGCCAATTAACTACCGCTTCAATTTTGGATGGATCCACTGATATGGCATCTCCCGAAATCACGTGGCCAAGAAATACCACGTGAGATAACCAAAACTCGCATTTACTAAATTTTGCATAGAGTGAGTGTTCCCTGAGCGTTTGAAGTACAAGTCTCAGGTGTTGCTCATGTTGAGCCGAATTCTTCGAGTATATCAGGATGTCGTCGATAAAAACTATGACGAAACGATCCAAGTATGGCTTGAACACTCGATTCATCAGGTCCATAAAGGCTGCTGGAGCATTCGTCAAACCGAAGGGCATAACGGTGAATTCATAATGGCCATATCGGGTTCGGAATGCCGTCTTTGGAATATCTTCCTTCTTGATTCTTAGCTGATGATATCCCGATCTTAGGTCGATCTTGGAAAACATTGATGCTCCTTGGAGTTGATCAAATAAATCATCGATTCTTGGCAGTGAGTATTTATTCTTGATAGTAACCCTATTTAGTTGCCGGTAGTCGATGCATAGTCGTAACGAACCGTCTTTCTTTTTCACGAACAATATTGGCGCACCCCAAGGCGATGCACTTGGACGGATAAATTCTTTGTCCAGTAATTTTTGCATTTGCACCTTCAATTCTTTCAACTCCGTTAAGGACATCTTGTATGGAACTTTTGAGATAGGCTTTATTCCAGGGGCTACTTCGATAGCAAACTCAATCTCACGTTCTGGAGGTAAACCTAGCAATTCTTTTGAAAAAAGATCCGGAAATTCTTGTACCACCAGGATATCTTCCAACTTTAATTCGTCTTCCTTTACTGTATTCTCTACTGTCGCCAGAAATCCTTGACAACCTTTCTGCAATAGTTGGGTTGCTTCTATAGCAGAAATCAGAGGAGTAGAAGGTCCTCCTCCATTTCCCACGAATGTATAGCAAGGGCGATTAGGGGAATAAAACTGAATCACCTTGCTATAACAGTCTATCTTAGCTCGCTGTTGACTAAGCCAATCCATACCAATGATAACATTAAAGTCATACATGGCCAATACCGCTAGATTTATAACATCCACAAGTCCACCTATAATCATTTTATACCCTTGACATCCTAGGGTAGTCTGTACTTCATTTTTCATTGGAGTAGAAACACTAAGGGCATTCTCTAACGGTTTCATCTCAAGTTTGGCCAAATGCACAAATTGGCTAGATACGAATGAATATGTAGCTCTGGTATCAATTAACGCATATACAGTACGGTTGTTGAGGAAAACCGTACCTGTGATCACTGCGTCGGAGTTTTCAGCATCCTCTTGAGTAAGTGCATATATTCGTCCTTGAGCCGGAGGACGATCACCGTTGTTAGCACGAGGTTGGACTCCAGTTGATGTTGTTGCTTGTCTTTGCTGCATAGGTATATTGTGTCGCCGTTGTGGACAATCCCTGACCATGTGACCTTGTTGGCCACACCCAAAATATGCTCTCGTACAAACGGGACACGGGGCATCGCCATGCCGTCTTCCACAAACAGAACAAGTATCACCAAGAACATTAGTTGGCTGCTGAAAATTCCGCTTCTTATTGGAAACAAAGGGACGTTTTCCCCTCATCACTGGTCTCTTGCCCGAACGTTGATCCATTCAGGAAGTAGAATAATAAGGTCTTGTTGCAGTCGTCCTTTCCAGCACATCTTTCTCGATCATTTGAGCTCGTTCATATAATTCATTATAATCCTTCAAATTCAATGGCACTAACTGACTCCGGATGTTAGGTTTGAGACCATCACGGAATCGTTTTGCCTTGTCGACGGGGTTTTCAATAAGTCTAGGGGCGTACCTTGACAACTGGGCGAACCTTGCTTCATAATGGTCCACCGTCATATTTCCCTGCTGGAGTTGCAGGAATTCTTTCATTTTACGATCACGAACACACTCGGAAAAATACTTTCCGTTGAATGCCTCAACGAAAGCATTCCAATTCACCGCAACATTTTCTGGGAATACGATTTCTTTAGTCGCCTTCCACCAGTAGCTGGCGTTCCCTTACAGTTGATAGGCCGCTAAGGCGACTTTATCTTTCTCAGAACATCGTAGCAGTTCAAATGTTTTTTGTAACTTATCGATCCAGGATTCCGCCTCTTCGGGATCTCCAGTTCCAGCAAACTTCGGGGGTCACAACTTCAAGAATGGCTCGATCAATCCATGCATTGTTCGGTTACCATTCCCATTTCCATTTGCCACCGCTGCATTCTCAGCGATAAGCAATCATTGTTGTGCTTGTTGTACTTGCTGCCCCAGCAATTCTCCTACGGTCGCAAGAGCTTGGAGAATTCCGTCTATTTGGGGATCTTGCTTAGACTTTCCTTTCGAGGTCGAGGTCAGGTCCGGAGCACTCATACTGCCTTTGGTAAACGACTAAGGCTTTTCTACAGCGCAAGAACATCTCAGCAATCAAAATTTAGCAATCAAAGCATACTTACCGATCAATCAGGTGCACAGACACATATTCACATGCACGGGGTGTTTCGTGGCTAACTTCCCCACTTCTGCGTACCTTATCACTCCAGGCCTTTATTACCGTTTGATTTTCAGAACCGTTTTCCACTTTTCGGTGCACAGTTCGAAAATTCTCGTTCTTTAGCCGTCCTAGAAGCCTGTCAGGAGTCGCTCAAAGATCATGCCCTTCACTCCGGCGCCACTTCCTTTCAGAAGCCGCTCAATGATCAGGTGGTATATTTTTTGTACCCCGGCGCCACTTCTTTCCAGAGGCAGCACAATGATTAGGCTACCCGCCCGGGTGCCAACTCGGTCAAAAGCAGCACAATGATCAGGTATTTGAGACCCCGTCGCCACCTCCTAAGAGGCCGCTCAATGATCAGGTCTTATGGCCCCAGCATTACTCCCCTCCCTCATCGGATTGTCCAATTTGCAAGTCGTCGTGAACTACACCTACTAAAGGGAAAACTTGCTCTGATACCAAAACCAACACCGCTATCACGTCCCGAACCACTCACGACCGATACTTGTTGACCGACCATGATCGGAATGAGCCCGTGAAACGTAAATCATTATTAGAACGTCCCGTTGATTTTAAATATGAAAAGCATGCGGAAGCAATTCAACGAGACAAAATCAAGCAATAAAGGCAAACGGCGCATGTTATATTTACATGATGGACTCATGCTTATTTACATGCCCGACCTCGGGCAAACAAGCCTTAAACAATAATTTTCACATGCCTATTTCAAAGGCACTTCCGAAAAACAAGCCATATACATAACAAAATTTTGGCTTGGGTCCTTAGCTTCTCTACGACTACTATCTCCTTGTCCTCGCTCACTCCTTCCCACCCTCGTGCCGTCCTTACGCCCCGCCCATGGCCAATCCCAGAGCTGACCCGCCCATGCCATCGAAAGGACCGCTAAATCCACGAAGGGGTCCGACCCAATCTCCATCGACTAGGCAATACCAAGCCACATACGGGTGCGGGACAAGGTCTACTCGACCTTCGTCAACCATCACGTAGGTTGTAATCCTGTGGTAGGCACGGTTCTCATGGGCATTAATCTCCGTCAAGAGCTCAGCTCTCATTTCGACCGGATTGCCAAATAAGGCCGGGGGTGACGCTATTCCTACGAACCTGAAAAAGAAGAAACAACGGGGAGTGAGTCGAGGAGACTCAGCAAGTAAAATTTTACTAACAGGCGAGGACATATTAATCGTCATTACACGAAACATTCTTACCGTACCGGCCTCCATGGCCGATCAAACAACGACGTGCATAGCAAGCATAAAACAAGAATTCCAGGCATGGCTAAGTCACGGTTTACCTCATGTGTCGTGCCTCGGTTTCTAATTCGTGTTAGATAACATGCAAAAACACAAAACAAGGCAAATTTGTTATAGAGAACACAACATCGGAACACCAAGAACCGAGAATAGGGAAAGCTCGTGATACAACGTATTTCAACGTCATTTCCTGGTAGTAAAATCTCACTTACCCTAATAAAACAGGAACTAAAGGGTAGAGAATGGGCGGGAAAGGCAACGGCCTCGGGTCTCAGACAACTCACGGTATCGGCTTTTCTTTTCTCTCTCTCGGGTTTTCTCTCTTGGTTTTCTCTTTCTCTATCTATCTCGGCACACACACTCTCTCTCTCTCTTGGCCGGTTTGTGTATATGGGAAAAGTGTGCCAATTTCTCCCTAATGGCTTCTATTTATAGAGGAGTAAGGCTAGGGTTTGGATGAGGTAAGCGTGCGTGTCACTTGGGAGATGAGATAAGCGCACGTGTCACTTGGGAGATGAGGTAAGCGCGCGTGTCATCCAAGCATTAATAGCCTAAGTCAAAAATCATGATGAAGATGGCCAATTATTTCTTCCTCTCTCTCCTCAAGCTTGGCCGTGACCCTCTCTCTCTCACCCCCCCTCCTTGTCGTGGCTTCCTTACTTCTTCTTGGTCAATACTTGATGGCCAAGACTTCATAAATGGCTTCATAATGGATCATAATGGCTAGTTTGAAAACTATGCCTAGGAATAAATTAGGGTAATGATCATATGGATAAGGTTTGACTTGGTCAAACTTTCTAGGGTTTTGTCAATTTGGCTGATTTCCATCCCAATTTGCTCGGATCAAATGGGTCTCGCGAAAATACGCACGTAACGTCCAAAACAAACCCGGCATCATAATAATTCCCAAACTTTTCCCTAGGGTTTTCTCACAAAATAATTCCAATAATACCCTTTTAAAATGGATTTAGTGTAAAAAGGCCTTCACAATTGCCCAAACCTGGCCCTACAACAATTCAAGCCAAAATCACCTAAATTGGCATTCTCGGGTGGACTGGGCACACAGTCGGGCCATCGGGTAAATTGGCCGGCCTGGCCGGGCGAGTGGCCGACCGTACAGGCGCATGGCCAGGCGGGTGGCCAGGCCGAACGAGCGTCGCGCCGGGCTGCACGGGCGACGTGCCGAGCGGCTTGCCGAGCCGCACAGGCGACGTGCCTAGTGCTTGGTTGGCCGCATGGGCACCGTGCCAGGTCATACGGGCAAGAGGTCGGTTCACGGCCAAACACACACATTGGCCTGGGAATGGCACGACGCAGGACTCAAGTCCACATTTCTTGGACATTAGACAAGATCGGGATCGGATCTTACGGGCACGACTTGTGGCACGAGGGTCGGGCACAATGGCCGGCACACAACCGAGCACATAGCTGGTCCGTGGCCTGGCTGACGGGCACAATGGCCGGTCATGATCCGGCACATGGCCTTGGCCACCGCGACCGACAATTTTGCCCGGGCCGCGATTAAGCCATTAGACACATGGCCTGGTACACGTATCGTCCATGGCCTTCCCGACTTGGCACAACGATCCATGGCCGATTCGTGACCAAGCCACGTTCAAGTATCAACAATCCATGATCGACCCTCGGTTGTCATGTAACCTCGTGGAAATCCGGTACCCCAGAATTAACTCGTGGTCACCCGGGACTAATGCATGGCCGTGCGGTATCACCCGCGATTGACACATGCTGATACCGGACTGATCCACAATTATGCCGGACCGCTCCACTAATGGTCCTTATGGTTGAAGGATCACCCCATGGTCATATCACTCTAATCATTTGTATAGTCAGGGGTCATTTCATTGTCGATCCCTAGGCCAACTCATGGACAATCTTTCGATCGAACCACGACCAACCCTCAGTACACTCGTTCCGATCATGCTGTCCATTCCAATACCGACCCTCTACTCGACTTACCCGCTAATCCACTTATTACCAGCTCTCGGCTTCCTAGGCCCGAAATCGGGGATGTCACAAAACCACTCCTGTTCTATCGGTAAATGTCAATGCACATGTTGATACATTGCCAACCTACTTCACAAGTGATTAACCTTTGCAGAAATCCAATACGAGTTTAGTAAGGGAGAAAACACACAAAAATATGTGGATAGGAGAACCAACTAGGTCTGCCCGCTGAAGTTAATGGCCTCCATTCGTTGTTTCCTTGTCTTTTTTTTTTCAGGCACAATTTTAATGTTTGGGGAGAGGATCTTATGGGTACTATTCGTTTAACAGTACTTTAGGGACTAGTCGGTGGGTTCGATCTGATTTTTCCACTCTGCTGACCCAAACGATAAAGGAAAGGAACATAATATATTAAAAGAGGGTGTCTGCTTAGAATAAAATAATGAAAAAGTTCCAATTAAAGAGCCAAAGTGGGCTTCTTTTCTTAAAAAAGGATCCCAAGTGGATGATGGCTCAATTAAGAACCCAAAGTGTCAAACCAGTCTCAAATAAGGACCTCAACTCGCCGGCTGGCTAAATGTTCGTCGGTTGATGAACGTAAGACATTTCCAGCGCCGAAACAAGGGCAATTTTGTCTTTTTCTTTTCTTTTCCTTTCTTTTTTTCCTTTTTCCTTTTTTTCTTTTTCTCTCTTCCCTCTTGTGGCCATCGCCGGGGAGGGCGGTCGTCGGCATAAGGCTGAGGGCCTGCGGACATCACTGGCAATGGCCACAAGAGGGAAGAGAGAAAAAGAAAAAAGGAAAGAGAAAAGAAAAGAAAAAGACAAAATTGCCCCTGTTCCGATGCCGGAAATGTCTCACACTCGCTGGCCGGCGAACATTTTGCTGGCCGGCGAGTTGAGATCCTCATTTGAGACTGGTTTGACACTTTGGGTCCTTAATTGAGACACCATCTACTTAGGGTCATTTTTTGAGAAAAGAGACCAACTTGGGGTCCCTAATTGGAATTTTTCTTAAAATAATTAGGGCTAATAGTTTAAAAACCTCTAAGGAAAAGAATCAAAGGATGAGTTTGACCCTTTAAAGGAGCACACGTGGAATGTGGACTATAGTACCATCACCCATTACAGGGCCATCGCGTGAATTTTACATTTAGTTTTATGATCTACCGTGAAATATGCGCAAGGGACTGAGATGGCAAGGAGGGAAATACTCGCTTGGACCAGTTCCAAATAAAGGGATTCCCCTTTTAAGAGGTCCCTAACTTGTCCCCATCGTGACTGGAGTCTCTCTTGATTCTGGTCTAAATTAGAATTTCACTCCATCATTACAGTTCTATCAAGTATCAAATGCTCAAACAAATTGATCATCGTCTCAGGGTCATCATCATTGCATCCGCTAGGCTTGCTTCGATGTGTACGGTTTGTTTGATTGACAGAAGAACACGAGGAAACTAGGAGCTCTCACATGATTCCCATGACCATCTCTCCATGAATACTACTTATATATACCATAAATCTTCCATTTATGAGTCCAATAAATTCAAATGGATTGCTCATTGCCGATATCAATGAGCTGGATTCAATAATTAATGCTCAAAGTTTGAGGTCGTTCCTAAGTAAACATTGTTAGTCGGCCTGTATGGCTCGGCCGAGCGCCTTAGGATCACCATAGCGAGATATTAACGGTACGGTAAAAGGATGGATAGAATTTGTGCACCTGGTTTGGATTCCATCGGCCTGGATGCGGAAATGACGATGAACCGGTACCGTAGGTCTTCTCCCCCGTCACCCCCGAAGTCCCGGCGCTATGGACCGCCTCAGCTAGCTCACGGAAGCCTTAGGTGAGTTTAAGAGCGTTTGAGAGAGTTTTGGAGAGTTGGGTGCAGAGGAGGGACCTCCAGCGCTATTTATAGAGTTTCCAGCCAGGTCCTCGCGTAACAAGCCGGGCCGAACTTGGCCCACACAAGCCGGGCCCATATCCGACCAATTAAGAAACCTTATATCCAAACTTATTAGACCAAACCCGTAAGCGGATAATAACAATCTCAATTAACATAACCCACATTAGAAAAATGTTACATTCTCCCACTTGGGCTATATTAATTGAAATCGTACCTTATGTGCACCTTTATTTGGTCTATGGATAATTCTTAATAGTCAATCCGATCCCATAAAGTTTCAAACACCGAATCATGGCGGTAACTGCATGTAATCACGCAAAACCTTCCATGGTCATAAGTGTCTTAGACTTTACTGATATGGATTCGATATGGTTGTGTGGCAACCGGATGACACCTCATAAAGAGTGATACCTCACGTGTCATCCCCTTTGTCAGTCCTCATTCTCTTTCCTTAAGTGTCACAAAAACCTGATGTGTCATTAGAGAATATCTTTATGGTTCCAATGAACCTACATATGTCTTATCCTTATTGTTAACATTACTTTATGTGTAATAAGACATATCCTTAAGGCTAAGAAATGAATGCTCATAGCCTTTACTCAAGGTTTACACAGTACCTTAAGATTTTCACCTTATATGTGTATTTAACGTGATAACAATGCATTCAGAAACACCTTATTGAATGCAAATGAGTTGATACACATCCAAAATGTTACAAAGAGTAAAAAAACACAAATGTAAACTTTATTAGAGCATAAATAAAAGCAGCTCCCACTAAACAACAGAATCACATGATACTCCTAAGCCCATGCTAACGACATGTCGTTCAAAAATATAGGGGTGAAGGCCTTTAGTTAATGGATCTGCTACCATATCATCTGTGGAAATGTGCTCTATTGTAATGTCACCATCCTTGACTTTTTCCCTTATGGTCAAGTACTTAACCTCCATATGCTTAGACCCCTTGAGACCTCTATTGTTGTTAACAAACAACACTGCAGAGTTATTGTCACAATACAACTGTATGGGTCGATCTACAAAATCAAATACGGTCAACTTTCTAATGAGGTTCGGGAGCCAAATTTCCTGAGTAGCGGCCGAAAAGCATGCTACAAACTCCGCTTGCATGGTAGAGGATATCATTGATTTCTGTTTCTCACTTTTTCATGATACTACAACTCCTGCTAACTTAAAGATGTAACCCGTTGTCGACTTCCTTTTATCCTGACAGCCAGCAAAGTCTGAATCTGAATACCTTACCAGCCGTAGGTTCTGAACATGTCTATAGATCAGCATATAGTCTTTTTTTCTCTTCAGGTACCTCATCACCTTCTTGGCAACAACCCAGTGATCGTGTCCTGGATTTGACTGATATCTGCCTAGAATTCCTGTTGCAAAAGTAATGTTTGGCCTAGTGCAAACTTGAGCATACATGATATTTCCAAGTGCACTAGCATAAGGTACGTCTTTCATTTGGGTTTTCTCAATATCCGTATGAGAACACTGTGACAGACTCAGTTTATCACCCTTTATGACAGGAACAATTCCTAGCTTGCAGTCCTGTATACTGAATCTTTTCAGAATATGATTAACATATGATCTCTGAGACAAACCCAATACTCGGCGAGAATGATCCCTATGGATCTCAATGCCTAGGACAAAAGACGCCTTATCAAGGTCCTTCATGTCAAAATCCTTCGACAGCATTCGCTTTGTCTCATGTAGTAATCCAATATCACTACTCGCAAGCAAGATGTCATCTACATAGAGTATGAGAAAAATAAATTTCCTCCCACTGACCTTGCTGTATATATACTGATCCAACTTGTTCTCAACAAAACCTAATGAAGTGACAACATTATGAAACTTCAAATACCATTGTCTAGAAGCTTGCTTAAGGCCATAAATAGATTTGTTCAATCTACACACAAGCTCACTTTAATCATCAGCCGCAAAACCTTCGAGTTGCACCATATAGACTTCCTCATCAAGGTCTCCATTTAGAAATGCAGTCTTAATATCCATATGGTGTAATTCCATATCAAAATGAGCTACTAATGCCATGATCACTCTGAAAGAATCCTTAAAAGATATTGGTAAAAAATTCGCCTCATAGTCTACTCATTCTCTTTGAGTGAAACCCTTGGCTACCAGTCTGGCTTTGAATTTCTCAATCTTTCCTTTGGAGTCTCTTTTAGTCTTGTATACCCATTTGCAACCAATGGGCTTGTAACCTTTAGGCAATTCAACAAGCTCCCAAACACCATTATATTTCATAGACTGAATCTCGTCTTTCATTGCATACACCCACATATCTTATTGAGGACAAGAAATTGCCTCTGAATGAGTTACTGGATCAACCACGCAGCCTATATTGTAGTCATGCTCTCCCAGATAAACCATATAATCTGGTGGTATAGCCGATCGTCTCTGCCGGATAGATCTTCTGAGTGGAGCTACTACTTCCTCATCCTGCACTTGAGGGGTTTGAAGTACTTCATCGAGAGCTGTTTCAATAACAGGATCCTGAACCACAACAGGCTTAGTTTGTGGTGTAGGGATCTCCATTACCGTCTGTATAGGTAGAGAGAAAGACACACTAGTACCTACCATATCATTATCCTCAATAGTCTGAGAGCAACTACCTCTTTCGGTCACATCAAATTCCAAAAACTTCGCTGTCTGTGATTCCACAATTCTTATGCCTCCATAGGGATTATAAAACCGATACCCCTTCGAATGATCTGAGTAAGATATAAAGTAACATCGAGTGGTTCTGGATTCCAACTTACTAAATGTTGGATTGTATAACCTTACTTCTGCAGGACACTCCCAAACTTTAAGATGATTTAGGCTAGATTTATGTCCAGTCCATAATTCAAAAGGAGTCGTTGGAATAGCCTTGGTAGGAACACGATTTAGAATGTAGAGAGCTGTTTTCAAAGCTTCACCCCACAGAAAATCAAGTAAATTCATCCTGCTAATCATACTCCTCATCATGTCCATAAGGGTGTGATTCCGCCTTTTGGCCACACCGTTTTGTTAAGGACTCTCGGACATAGTAAATTGAGCTACTATTCCAGAATCTTCCAAGTATTTGGCAAATGGCCCTTTCAGCTATCCAGCATCGTCATGCCTGCCATAATACTCACCACTTCGGTCAGATCTGACAACCTTTATGATTTTTCCCAGTTGTTTCTCGACTTTAGTTCGAAAAATCTTGAACTTGTCAAGAGACTCAGACTTCTCCTTAATCAAGAACAGATAACCATATCGAGAATAGTCGTCTATAAATGTGATGAAATAAAAATTTCTACACAATGTTACCGTGTAGGGTCCACTGATGTCAGTGTGAATGACTTTCAATAGGTCAGAACTCTGGACTGCAGTTTTCTTCTTTATCTTTGTCATCTTATCCCTACAACAGTCTATGCAACTAACTAGGTCACTTTCAAGAGTAGGCAGGATGTTTGTCTTTATCAGCCTTTTCACTCTTTCCTTAGAAATGTGACCAAGTCGTTTTTGCCACAATGCATAAAATTGTTCCTTAGGTAAAGTTCTTTTGGAAACAACCCTTTCAGCTGTATAAGCGACGTATATATCATTGGGAGATAAACACAATCTGTACAATCCATTTGATGTGTTACAGCACCCAACCTTATTTGAATCAAAGAACATAGAAACCACATTGTTCTTGATTTCAAAAGAGTAGCCACAAACATCCAAACTTGATACGGAAACTAAGTTCTGTCTGAAGGAAGGCACATAAAATGTGTTTCTTAACGTCATATTAAAACCAGAATCCAAAATTAATATGACATCTCCCACGAACTCGACGTCGACTCTCTTGTTGTTTCCTACAATGAACTTTAATTCATCCTGATTTTGGCTTTCTTTTGTTTGTAAATCCCTGTATAGTATACGCAACATGATTAGTTGCACCGCTATCTAGCCACCAAAAACTGGATGGAGCTTCTAATATGTTGGATTCATAAACAAGTGCTAAAGAATTAATACCTGACTGCTCACGCTTGAACAACCAAGTTTTATATCTATTGCAGTCTTTCTTCATGTGACCCTTCCTCTTACAAAAGTAGCAGTGAACACTATTTTTTTTCAAGGGTGTTTTCTTAGGACCCAGATGGTTCAAATGACCGGTGGTTTTAGGAGTTCCTTTCTAAATACGATTCTTGAACTTACTACTCTTCCTGCTACTGGAACTAGATGCATAAAATTGCAAGATTTCCTTTATCTTTCTTCAGTTTCTCTTTCTCTGCCACCACCCTAACTATCAGGTCAATGACCAACCACTTTTCATCTTGGGAATTATAGTTGGTCTTTATAATTTCAAACTCAGTAGGAAGGGTGTTCAGGGCTTGATGCACAATATAAGTATCAGAAAGGATAATCTCATGAACCTTTAGTTTCATCTGGAGGTCTACCATCCTAAGGACGTAATCTCTAACCCCACTTGAATGATTATACCTCATATTATTGAGTAACTACATGTATGTCCCAGCCTCGGTATTAGACAAGTCACGATTCCTTACTTGCAAGGTTTCCATCATTTCTTTAGCAGTGTAGTCAGCTGGCAAACTACTCTTCAAGTGGTCCTTAATGGATCACTTCATCAGTAACAAACAAATCCTATTACTCTTTTCCCAGGCGGCACTCAATGCCTTTTTTATGTCAGTACTTTCAGCAGTGACATCTGCTGGCTTATCCTCAGTAAGAGCAATATGTATATTTGCTAGCTTCATACCAAACAGAAAATCCTTTTTTCCATTTCTTAAAGTTTGAACCAGTAAGAACCTCAATACTTATGAAGTTGTCGTTCAGAGAGAAGGTGACTGTTAAAAATAAGCAATATCTATAATCAGCATCATGTGAGTACTTTCCTGAGAGTTACACACATTATCATATAATCACCTTTGGACAGAATACATTACATGTAATTGTATACCCTCTGCATGACAACGACCATGAGAATGTATTGCAATCTTTTGTGAATTCACCACCTTTGGGTGTATGAACCACTGGGATCAGTCATTCCTCACGCATGCTGTACATACATCCCTCCATGAACCAATACATAATCACCTCCTTTGGGAGTATGACAACACATTAGAACATGAGACATCTTAACAATATGAGACTAATATTTCTCAAACTCGATCAAGTGTGCCACTTTGACGGTCACTACCAAATTGAATTATTGAAACTCTCTCATACTAAGGATATAAATTTTATGTCTCACATATACTATATAGATGTAATTCTAGACTGGAAGACATGGGCAATGTCTCTAAAATTACATACCATGCTAATTACATTGCTTTATATATTGATATATGTTGAACCTTATACATACTATTAATGAAACAGGATCTACACGTCCCTATGTCATCATATACATGTAAGATTTAATCTGTATCTCTTAAATCATAGAGAAATATAGGAAAATACGAAAATATACCCTAAAACTACGCGTATATAGGGTTCCGTATGTATTTTCACATCCTTAAAAGTATCAAACATGTAAAATAAATATATCACAGTGTAGAAAATCTTTATACGAGCACGTTGGTACCTTGCACGCTCCAATTAGAGGCCGGACACGCCCTCACGCGCCTCTTCAAGGCCCGGCACGTGGGCTTCACGTGCCGGCGCTTAATCCGGCCCAAAAGGACGGTCCGACCGGTCTAACCGCCGACTGGTCTGACTGCTTACTGGTCCGACCGGTTGACCGGTTCAGTCAACAGGGTCGGGTCAATGGGTCGGACCTTGGGTCGAGTCAATGGGTTGGACCCTGGGTCGGGTCAGTCGGATCGACTTGGCTCGCAAAAACCGTTGCACGCGCTAGGAACACCTGCGTGTGGCCACACGTGTGCCGCTAGGGCTCTCCAACGCCCCAGTGCATGGTAGCACATGCGGCCGTTTCCGGTGGTCCCCGGTGGTCAGCGACCACTCATTTTACTCGTCTCGCGATGATCTATCAATTTATGTGATTTATTCTAACATTCAACTAATGAAAAAAATAAGAAAAACACATATGAATAGTACCGGCCGTTTCTCGACTATGGCGACTCTGATACCACATGTTAACCGGCATGTATGGCTCGGCCGAGCGCCTTAGGATCACCGTAACAAGATATTAACGATACGGTAAAAGGATAGATAAAATTTGTGCACCTGATTTGGATTCCATCAGCCTGGATGCGGAAATGACGATGAACCGGTGTCGTAGGTCTTCTCCCCTGTCACCCCCGAAGTCCCAGCACTATGAGACCGCTTCAGCTAGCTCACGGAAGCCTTAGGTGAGTTTGAGAGCGTTTGAGAGAGTTTTGGAGAGTTGGGTGCAAAGGAGAGACCTCTAGAGAGTTTCCAACCAGGTTCTCTCATAACGGGCCAGACCGAACTCGGCCCACACGAGCCGGACCCATATCTAACCAATTAAAAAACCTTATATCCAAACTTATTATACCAAACTCGTAAGCGGGTAATAACAATCTCAATTAATGTAACCCACATTAGAAAAACGTTACAAACATCATAGTAACGATATCTCTCGTTCGTAATTAGGAAACATATCCTCCTTTTTTCCTTATCAAAGGTTAAGCCACAGCGAGAGCAAGCAAACTAGTGTGCGAAAGGACCCGAGTTCGCATAACCCCGGATCATCACATTCCACAAGAAAACATCTCTCTCCGACAATTTATCGAACACCTTACGCACGTCGCCCATGTTCGGCGCACTGCGGTTGCCATAGGCCCCGACCAGCTTCGATGCGAGAAATGGGTTCTGCTCAAATCCCCCGATTACGATCTGGGCGTGTATCCTTTTGAGGCACGAGCTGCTTTTGCAACGTTCCAACAGGTACGTATAGTCATACGAGTCTCTGTTTCGAATGCCTTTGTACGCCCTCCCATTGAAGTAGAATCTGATCGCTTTCCACGTTGCAGCGGAGATGAACGGGTGCTTTTGCCTTTCTCGTGGGCCCAGCAGATGCATGGTCTCGATGGAACATATAACAGGCCACTCTCTTTCAGCATTCCGTGCATTTTTCTTGATGGAGGAGGCTTTGAGGCAATGTATGCATCTCTCCCTGGTGCTGTGGCTCCATTTGCGAACGCCGAGGCCGAAAGCACCCACCAATCTCGGACCGAAGAGATCGCGAACGATGAAAATCCACTCGCATGGACGAGTGGCCGGGATTTGGAAGACTCTGCGAGAGCCTTGGTTGAACCGCAAATGAGGATTCACTATTGTTACACCAGTTCCACCGTCAAGTATGTGAATTATTTTAAATAGCTTACGTAATTTATTTTAAATGTTTCTTATTTGGTAAATAATATTATAACAAGGAGAAAGTAAATATGGCTTCATTCACGAAAATGAGTGGCTAGTGAGCCTAGGGGTGTGCAAAGGAACCGGGAACCGCCCAAAATCGAATCGGACTAGTTCGGCAGTTTCAGTGGATACTGGTCCGATTCTCGGTTCCAGGCATGAAACCGCCCGGACTAAAACGGTAATATATATAATTTTTAAGAAAAATTTCCAACCAAAAAAAAAACATTTTAAGAAAAAATAAAAACCCTAAAATCCCTAATTTAAAGCTCAATGTCCGTCAACTAAGGACTCGTTCATCTCACTCTCACTTTGTTTGAGTTGTCTTTTTATCTCTCATTTATAATCTCAACTCTTAAGCTCATTGTCCATTGACTTACGGTCTCAACTGTCAACTCCTATCAACTCAGAATCACGCCTCTGCGGCCACTCATCGCCTCCCTTCCTCGCTCTCGGTCACTTTCATTGCGTGAAACTTGGTGGGACCGGTTCCATGGACCCATCCGGAAATCGAATTGGACGAACAGTTCGATTCTCGGGTGGATCTATAGAACCAACAGGCGATTCCCTGTTTCAAATTTTCGAAACCGGTCCTTAACGGGCAGTTCATGATTCCATGGTGGGAACTGCCTAGCCGAGCCATGCTCACCCCTAGGCGAGCCAGCATTGGCCTCTGGTTGGTCGTCGAGGTTCGGCGACTGGCTAGAGGAAGAAGAAAGAGAAGGAAATTTTTTTAAAAAAATTACTAAATAATTTGAAAAAATATTAAAATATTATTAAAAGTTATCCAGGTCAACGCTGACGGTGCTACGTAGGCCAGCCGATGACCATGTCAGTAATATCCGACCAAAATCAGGCGGAAGGACTGAATTGCTAGTAGGTCAAAAAGTTTTTGATTAAATTGGTACAAATGCAATAGTTTAGGATTTTTCCAACACTTTTCCCTAACAATTCGTGTGAAGAGTGAAGGAGCTTTGGGTCAATGAGTTATCAACCAAATGCATTTAGATTTGTACCATTGTGTTGTGTCTTTGTATCGTCACCGAAATAAAGAGTGTATGATGCTTTTATCTTTATTACATAGATCGCTTCTATTTTGGCGGAAATTCACAATAAACGTATCCCATATACTATTTAGTATTTTTTTTATTTAGTTAAGTTATGTCCGTGTTAGCATTTGTGTGTTTCAACGAGGTATTGTTCGATTTGACCATCAGATCAAATTTTGTCCAAGAAAAAGAGCCTTAGCAAGAGATAGGGGATGAGACCCAACTCATGAGTCATGACTAGCTATTGAGGTCAGGTTTTGTATGTATCTTGTCACGCAATATTATCCTTTGGCCTCAAATATTTATGATTTTATTTTTGTCTAAAAAATATTTATGATTGAAGCGTGCCCTTATAAGGGAAGGGGAAAATAATATAAATAGTCTTTGAACTTTGGCCCAATATGTAATTTGGTCCATGAACTTTTAATTTGTTTAATATATTCCCTGAACTTTAATCCAATGTGTAATGTAATCTCTGAATTTTTAATTTGTTCAATGTCGTTCTTGAATTTTTTGTACATACTTTCATATTCAATGTAGTCATTCCATTAATTTAAGTTCAAGGACTACATTGAACATTTTTAGTAGACCTATCAAATGGATGGGTCGGATCGGGGCGAAAATGGTCTAACTCAAATAGATCTATTTAACCCGTTTTGACCTATTTTCGTGTAATGAAAATCTAATAACCCATACTCGACCCGACCCGACCCATACCCGACACATACTGACCCGACCCGTATTGCTAAAACACTTCTATATTTAGCTCAATTTAGGGAAATTCATGCCCAAACTGAGATGAAAATGCGAAGTAAGTGAGCTCGAGATTGAGTGAGGGCGAGCGACATGATTTGAATTTAAATAAGTTATAAACCCATTTACGATCCATTTAACATCCATATATGTTTATACCAATTTATGACCCATTTAGTGAATATAACTAACTCATTTATGACTTATTTACTGATATATGAGTTAAGAAATGAGTTTATGACTCATTTTGACAAGTCCAATTTTCATATAGTTTTGGAATTACATTGAACATGTACCAAAAGTTCATGAACCATATTGAATAAATTAAAGTTTAAGGATCATAAGGTTGAAGTTCAGAAACTACATTGAACAAATTAAAAGTTCAGAAACCAAATTTCATGTTAGGTCAAAATTCAATGACCATTTGTATCATTATCTCTAAGGGAAGGGCATGAGACCCTGTTTACAAGTCACTAACATTCTTGGCTCTCAATTAATGCAGCTTTTATCATTCCATTAATGCTAGCTTTTCGCTTTTTTACATTTGGAAGTTGCTCAATTGTAACCTTTTTGAGTTGCCATAATTTGCAGGGCGCGTGAGCAAAATTTTCAATTTAAGGATCGAAGGTCACTAATTCAAATCTTACATATCGTATGCAAATTATTGTGGAGCGAAATTATCTACATATATATGTTATAGACTTGTATTTGACCAGTATGTGAGAATCGAGAGGTGTTTCATAAAACTTTCAATAGCCAGGTCTCTAAGGTTGTGCTGCAGTTATTGAAAAAAAGAAAAGAAAGGAATTTACTAGATTATCAATATGATCCTTTTGCTTTGCAAGTAAAAACGCTTTGATGTTATTTTTTGATAAGAAAAGTGTAAAAATTTAGGGTTAATATCACAAAAAACCCCAAACTGGTACGCGTGTGACAATTTTACCCTAAAACTATTTTTTGACCATAAAAAACCCAAAATCAATACACTTGTGACAATTTTACCCATCCGGCCACTTTTGGTCAGCCGGGGATGACGTGGATGCCGGCCGGCTGACGTGACAATAGTTTAATATTTTTTTTTAAATTTTTTTTTCTCTTTCTTTTTTTGTTTTTCCTATCTTCTTCTCTGGTCGCCGGACCTGCGACCAGCCAAAGGCTCATGGCCAGCTCGACCTCGCCATTGCCGGGCGAGTCGACCTTACCCGGCGACGACGAGGCTTGACCTCGTCCACCGACGGCGCAATCGAGCCTTGACCTCGCTCGGCCATGGGTGAGGCTAGCCCTCGCCGGCATTGGCGAGGGCAAGCCTCACCGTCGCTTGGCAAGCTCAACCTCGCCCATGGCCGAGTTGTCGTCCCCGAACCTATCGGATGGCTCTAGCGGGTACTCGAGAGCCTGTTTCGCCTCCGGTAGGTACTCATCGATCCAAGTCCTGTCGGCATTGTTCAGCTTGGAGGAGGGCAGGCAAGAGCTCAGCAGTGGGGACGACTTGAGGGACAGCTGGGGGCTGTTCAAGAACCTGTCGGCCAGCTTCTTATCGTCCAGAAGTGGCTTCAATATGAACCGCTTCGGGGGCACCTTCTTCTTTGGCGAGGTCGCGCACTTGCGCTCCGCGACCTCCTTGAGGAGCCTCTAGGGGCTGTTCTTGGGCAATTCTTGTTTCGGGTCGATGGCGACGGCAACAATGGAGCGGCCCAATTGTATGCCTTGATGGCGCCGTGCGCGCTTCGCGCTCGCAAAAGCGGCGTCCAATTGGCATGATCTAGGTCAGGAATTGCGCGAACGAGGGAATGGGTAGATTATGTATTTCGTTTGTGAACTGATGCTCGGGCGAGGGCGATTGTGGGATGCGACTTCGTGTCGATGTCCGCGTCGAGAAATTAGCATGTGTGGCTTTATTGGCCTTTTCGTGTTTACACGGTGTTTAAGTTGCTAGAGTTCATTGTTTGAATGATAAAATTCAGGTGTTTGGTCTTCCTGTTAATGCTTCAGTCCCTAGATGACTTGAAATGTATTAAGGAAAGCCCATCTCATCAAAAGCAGGTTATATCTCTAGTGATTTATACACCAACTAGTCTGGATAAAATGCGCTTGTTTGCTCTATTTAGTCTTGCTTCCATCATATATTAATAACGAGGAGTAGGACCTTATAGTGGGAATATCCTTTTTGCTACTAGGGCAATGTGCATTTGTCGTGGTTTGGGCGAATAATGATTCGATCCACAACATGGGAGCAATACATATTTGCTTGCTTTGAAATGTTGACTCCATATTCGCATGTTAATTAGGTATTCAAGATCCCCCTCACCTTGGAGAGAGCAGTCAAGGTCTAGGTCCAGATCCAGGTCTAGGTCCCCGTCCTGGTCCAAGCACCGGCCGAGGTCACGGTCCAGGAGCCGTGGCAGGTATTTGAATGGTTCGAATTTATTAGTTTATGGTGTTATGAGTTTCTGCTCACTGGTCCATTAATAGACTGAAATCTGGTTTTCTGTTTGTGTGGTATGCCGGTATATTCTGATCCAGATCAAGATCCAGAAGTCATGGCAGGTTAGTGTTAGCACTTCATTCCGTATATTCTTTTGACGATGATCTTGCTTGCTTTAGTCTGTCTTTTGCTGCCGCTTTCACTTTTCCACTTTTGTGAAATTTATATTCAGGGATGACAACAATCCTGGAAATACACTTTATGTGACCGGTTTGTCCACTAGGGTCACCGAAAGGGAGCTAGAAGACCACTTTTCGAAAGAGGGGAAGGTCAGTAGCTTCATTGGACTGTTCGTATTTCGCATGTTTGTGAACATTGTTTTCCTGTTTGGCATTAGGTGCTGAGTTGACTTTGAATTTTAGGTTGCTTCTTGCTTCCTCATGGTGGAGCCTCGCACACGCATCTCCCGCAGATTTGCATTTGTTACCATGGACTCTGTTGAGGATGCTAACCGTTGAGAAGGTAATGTGATATTACAGATCTTGGCAAGTAGTGAGATTTTTTATTACCTAGCTTTCTTCTTAACTTGGAGGTTTTCTGGATACATTCAGAAGACTTTGCATCAGCTATGTTGGCAGCAACCAAAGATGATGAGTTCATCCATGTCAACTTAAGTGAAACAGCTTGATCAATGGCCAGCTTTAACAGCTTTTCAAAAGCAACTGATCAACTAAACATAGCAACTATATTGCAACAACCATACAACCTCAGCATTCACTTTCAACTCTCAACTAATCAACGGACATTGGCAACAACTTTCTAGTCAGGATTAAATATCTCATATCCGGCATCCATTTGTTGGAAAACTAATCTTAAGTGTGTGGTTTTTGTTTCCTTTTATTCCTGTTAACTTCTTTCACGCAATTTGAGATTTTTTTTTTAAAAAAACTCTTGTCCTTTGGATAGACTATCTAGAAGGATGTACTTTCTTCATGTTTGTGTGGTGATTGAAATTGGCAACGGAGCTTGTAGCAGAAGTGATTTGGATGGCCAACCTTTTGAATGATGGCTTTATTTTCTTTAGTTGGGTACTTTCCATTGGTAATGCTTTGTTTATTTCAGTCATGGAGGAAGCGACTGCGGACTCTTAACTCCTGGGCAATATCTTGGATTGAAGAGCACTAGGGACCACGGTGAGGATTTTGCTTCCCATTTTTCTGACAATGGCGAGACAAATTTGTACTCTTGCATGTCAAACAGGCTATTGTGGTGACCGTGGTGATGACCGGAGTGGTGATTGTGGTGGTGACCGGGGTGGTGACCGTGGTGGGTATCGTGGTGGCCGGGATGATTATGGGTACCGTAGATCCCCAAGGCGCTCACCATTTTGAGGTGGTCGTGATTATTCTCCCAGGCGCTCACCTTACGGTGGAAGGTCAAGGAGGGACAGATCAAGGTCACCTATCTATTCTCCTCGTGGTTCTAGGTGATTGTTCTTCTTAGGAAAAAGTGTGACCAATTGGCAAGTGATATTTTGGTTGGACTAGGTGTGACTTGTTACTGGGGTGTCTTCTAGAGGTGTACGAAACAGTTTCTCTTTATATCTCTTTGTTATGCTCATGCGTCGTACTTTAGAACTTGTTCATCGATGATCTGTAATATGAAGTTGTATTTTGCTTTATGAAGTGTGTGGCATGATGTTTTGCGATAATATGGTGTTTCCAGATTCTTTTTGTTTAAGCACGAGAGCCTATTTTGCATGCCAGTTACCACAGCTTTTGAAGACGGCCCATATCATCATGTCTTGGTGTCAATAGCAGGATTGTGGTGTTTTCTAATGCTTATTAATTGGATATGAGCTGTGTTTGGGATTGTCTACCCGAGTATTGGAAGGCTCTTCCTTTTTAGCAATCGAAACTAAAAAGGTCCTTAAATGATCCCTTTGTGGTCTTTGCCTCTGAGGCAGTACGCTATGGTTATGATTGGTTGTCTAGATTATAAGTCTGGGTTAATAGGACGTGAAATATAAGGATTTTGATATATTCTATTGATTGGTGAATTGCAGTAATAGAGTTGGATATTTACCTATCCTGTTAATTTGGTAGAAACTGTGATATTAATATAAATATACAAATGGAAATGATAAGAATCTTTTATGATTAATCTAAATCTCAAACAACAGAGGAGCTCGTTAATGGCATTCTTGGGCTATAGAATTGACTGGCAAGAAATGTAAATGGGCCACGGCGAAATTGACAAGATAAATCAGCGAAAGAATACCAGATTCAATAAGTGAGAATAAGCATGATCGTTTAACATCAAGATGAGATATTGAATATTATAGCGCATTGACTCTTTTGCCACCTTTGTGAAATTTTGACGTGAAGTGGAGAGTTACGGGAGCGGGGGACTCCGATTCCCTTATTGCTTTCGTGAAGCTTTTGCGTGAATCAGAGAATTACGGAGGCAGTTTGTGGTAGGGTAAGAAAATAGCTTTTATACTATCCATAGAAGAAACTTTATTCGCTCTTATCTCACCTCCATCTGGGATAATTTTTATTCCGTTATGTTTCTTTTATATCCGGTTTTATTCTATCTAAACATAGTCTATATTATTATGACTTTCATCCCAATTACCAAATGTAGTCTACGTAGGTAGGTGGTTTGTTTCACCTTGTATTCCGGAGGCATAATCACATTTTCTTGCTTTGGTTCTTAAGTGGTGGGGAAGATGCTTGATGTACCGCCAGGTGTGTCAAGAAAGCACATCAATTGTCACGATCCTGCTTATTTTCCAATATTTGTATCATTCTCTTGTTTTTCAGAAAGTGAAGAAAGACAGTACACGAATGGATCAGGGCGAGAGATGCAAGGCATGGCTAAGCTTGAGACTGAAATGGAGGGGTTCACCAGGCCCGCGCAGCAGTGCGACGAGCAAGAGGCCCCAGCAGCAAGCTGCCGTGATGAGCCTCTCCCCCTGGAAAAATTAGTTTAATATTATGTGAATCAATGGCCCAAACAGATACCATACTTGATCTTAGACAAAAGGCCGAGAAAGGTATGCCTCTTTACCTGTTTCGAACTCCCTTTTCCTCTCGTACGCTAGATCCCATCTTCGCCCACCTGAACTATGTGGGACTCGTGCTATTTGTCAGGGCGTTTTCGTGGGTTTCTACTATATTTTCCTAAAGCTATGCTTGAGGTTGGGCGGTAGTGCTGTATGTAGTTGAGACTTTTTGAGACCCATAGGCGATTAGTCGTGGTTCGTAGCTTTCACTCAATGCTTCTGCGCAAGGCATCGAAGCAAAGATTTCCTGAGGTTTTGCTGGCCAAAACTCTTTGTTATGTAGTTCCCAAAACACACTTCGTAGACAATTTCCCCATTTATCTTGAGCTTATCGTCGGTCACGACTGGGCAATTGATGCTTCGTTGGCATCTTGAGCTAAACATTTTGCCGTTCAAATTATATATTATCTAGTAAAAATAAAAGACCCAGTGGATTGTATTTACAATGTATGCCATTCTTTAAGATGACGCAAATAAGAAATGAAGAATGGACTCTTATGAGTGATTAAACACTTGATTTGAATGCGACAAATCAACTTCAAATGATGACGCCTCTCATCAAGAGGTACCTTAATTGCTGTGTCTATTATTCTATGAATAAATCTTATCCAATACACGTAAATAGGACAAAAGTTAGCTGCAAAAACTATGGATTACAAATGTCATGCCAATTGTCACTCGTTGGCTGTGACAAGGTCAAATAAGTGCATATTCCGTGAATGGTTAATATATGATAATATTTTATTACGTTAAAGCTGCGTTCATTTCACGAAAAATAAATAATTTATAAAATATTTTTTTAAAAATAATTACTTATATCGCTTATAAAAATGAATGGACAAAAAATATTTTTATCATCTATACACTAATGAAAACATTTTTTGTCTAACAAAGCCATCCTCCTTAATAATGTGCGGTTCGCATGGAAACACAATACTACCAAATTGTCAACGCTAACATCGCGAATCATAAAACGATGGCCAAAGAAGACCATTTCGCAAATTCGTATAAAAATTTGTCAGGTTGGACCGCGCATCCAAAGTCGGACCATTACTCGAACCGAACCGACCGGATTAGACTCCTCCCACGGTTCGATTCGGCAGCAACCGTGTTTGTGAGTCGAACCGGAATCACAGCCGAAGGGTCTGGTAAACCGAAACCGAGCCGCAAAAGCAGAAGCCGCGGAAGGAGGAGGAGGGAGGGAACGAACACCAGCCAATGGCGCGTCTCCTCAACGCGCCACCGTCTTCTCCGTTCCTCTCCAACCTCGCGGCCTCCCTTCGCCTGATTCCTCCACCCTCCGCTCGTCGGTCGCTTCAATTCAAGGTGAGAAGCGGGACGACGACTTCTTCGCCAGTTCAAATTCCTTTTTTTTTTCATTTTCTTTCCTACTCTTTCCCGTTCCTCGCGAATTGCTGAGAATCGCGCTGCGGAGGGGTTGGAGCTCAGAGCTGTTCGTGGTTCAGGTGAAGTGCTCGTCGTCCGGAGAGAGCCGGGAGCCAGAACCGGAGGCCGGAGCGTCGTCGCCGCCGTCTCCCGCTACTGCCGATGCAGATGCGGATGCAGATGCGGGTGCTACTTCGTCGTCGTCGAGTGGCTTGACTTACAAGCTGTGCGCGGGGATTGGGGGCGCAGGGTTCTGCGAGACTGCGTACTTGACGTATCTGAAGCTCACGAACTCGGACGCGTTTTGCCCCATCGGCGGCGGCAGCTGCGGCGACGTGCTCAACAGTGATTATGCTTCGGTTTTTGGTATTCTGCTCAGTCTCCACTTTTTGATCCGTGTAGTAACGTTCTACTGCTCAATTTATCAATAGCCTTGTTTTTTTCCTTAATTTTCTTGCAATGAAGTGCGCTGGATTTCCAGAAACTTGTGTGACTTTAGTGTTCAAAGTGTGAACCATAGAGAAAACCCTTTTCCCAATTGCTTTGCTTTGTTTGCTTGTCGATTTTGGCGGAAAATTTGAGAGAAGGGAGCACTAGATGAATCTCTTCGCTGTTTAGCATATGCTTTTGCTGCTTAGGCATAATGATCATTTTGCAATGTGAAGTTGAAGCAATCTTACATCTATCACTTCTTCGACTTGATATATGCTGGCTTTTGGCATGTGGGTATGGGATTTAACTTTCGCATGGATGCCCCCGACTGGGTTTGCTGGCGCTATGATTTAGTTATTGAATTGAATAATATCTGACTGCATCCGTTCTCGTGCATTCAGACAAATAAATCTGCATACCAGGAATGCATCTAAATCTTCTCGTGGAATTGTATGGGAAGCAGATTGTGATCATGATATATTCGCCTTGACAGGCATTCCTCTTCCGTTGATTGGAATGATCGCATATGGAACTGTCGCTGCTCTTGGTTTGAGGTTGAGCGGAAAAGATTTGCCTTTTGGACTTGGGGAATCTAATGGCCGTTTGGTTTTACTTGGGATCACAACATCCATGGCAACTGCTAGTGCATACTTCTTGTACCTTTTAAGCACAAAATTCTCTGGAGCATCGTGCTCTTACTGTCTATTGTCGGCTTTATTGTCATTCAGTCTAGTCTTCATCACCATAAAGGTGTGCTCGCTGTATTTCCTATTTTCTTTCATGTACCGCCGATTAAGTTGGTGGTTCATGGAATAAGACCAAATGATTCTGTCAATCGCCTACTCAGGATTTTGGGTTTGAGGAGATGCAAAAGACGATGGTACTACAGCTGTGCATGGTGAGCTTGGTGGTAATTACGCTGAGCACTGCATATAGCACTTCTCAATCAATCCCTTCAAGGTAACCACACATCGTCCATTAGTCTCCAGTCCAGCTGCTTCATAGATACGATTTTTTTGGCTAAATTGAATGGAGCATTATTTACTCGATTGATTGTTGAGATATATTGTGCTTCTTGGAAGGAGTTAAGCTTCGCTTTTGAATTTCTTCTGGAATAACCACCACATATTTTTTGAAATTAGAAGTCACATTTACCAAATTGGTACTGGAAGGCATGCGTGCGCCTGATGCTACTTTTTCTTCTTTTCTCTATTTGAGCAGCCTTGCGGGAACGGAAATACCATTTTTCGCAACTGAGATTACAACACAATCGAGCACTTTTGCTGTTTCTCTTGCAAGGCATTTGCACTCTATAGGTGCAAAAATGTACGGTGCCTTTTGGTGCTCTCACTGTTTGGAACAAAAGCAGGTAATTGGTCCTCTTCAGTATCCATTCAATCTGTCTTATCCTATGGTACCATGGTGTGGTCATTAGAGAAACTCGAGTGCACATCTTCTTTAAATTGATGTCACTCAGAATGTCTGAAGTTTGGAATCTAGGTTATAACTATACTTTTTGCAATTTATAGAAGAGGATTTACTTTACGGAAATACGTTCTGTCTAATTGTCGGCGAGTAGAGCAAAGAGAAGTAGAAGAGAGGAGTTTCTCTTTGTTTGTTAGTGAACATGCGGTTGTGACCAGCATTGAACTTAGTCATAGCCGACATAATGCTAATGAAATTTTCAGTGAGGCAAGCTTACGCATTAATAATTTGCATTCAGATGTTTGGACGTGAGGCAGCAAAGATATTGGACTATGTGGAATGCTTTCCTGAGGGATACAAGAAAGGAACTAAAATAGCCAAGCAATGTGCTGATGTTGGAATAGAAGGCTTCCCTACATGGCTCATAAATGGCGAGGTATGGGGATTTCGTCATTTCAGGTTTTCTGGCTTGTCCTAGAGGGAGAATGGCTTTGTTCCTAGTTAAAAACTATTTCCAGTCTGCTTTTACTCAATTACAAAATGGTGAAAGGGACCAAGATTGCTTTCTTTTATCTTGCTGCAAAGCATTTGGAGTTCGTGCTTCTCGTCTGGGGAAAAAAATGAGTTCTCACCGAAGCGCATTCATTGCAGGTTTTGAGTGGAGAGCAAGAATTGTCAGAGCTTGCCCGGGCGTCTGGATTTTACTCTAACGAGCTAAGTGGACTTAGTTAGATGCTCTTCATTGCTGTGATCTGCATAACTTCTATTTTCCAAGCCGTTCAAGTATTACACTGGCACACATTACACATAGTCTGAAATGGGACTTACTCTTTTACTCGTTGCTTTACAAATCAATGGGCACCAGAAAAGCCCTTTTCTTTTTTCTTTTTCGGATTGGGGATAGGGTTATGGGGAAATTGTAACGATTATCTCGAAGTATCTATTGTCACTTTAGATTACTAATGTATCTATCTTTTTCTGTACATATTGATGCGATGTCTCATGAGAGAATTGTATATTGTTCGGTCCATTGATATGTTTTGATGCAACATACCGTGTGGATAAATAATTATATATTTGGACAATAAGATAGCAATCCTACAAACCAAGGTCCCAGAATTGCAATTCTAATATGTAGGAACATCCTATGTCAAACTACAATTGACAATATTATCACCTCATATTGCAAATAAATCTGAAATTTGACAAATTTATTATCCCATGCCAATTTTACTAAAACAAAAAGCGGGCTCAAAAATCTTGGAACTATAAATTGTAGGGCCTTACCCCATGGGGAGCCCTTCCGGAAATTCTCGATGGGCTCAGGCCGAAGAGGAGCTCAGGCGGAAGAGGGGGTTTGGAAATAGTTTTCAACCAGCAATAGACGCACCTCAGTTAGTACCTCACTAGCTGCGTAATTGCCCCAAGCGCAAAGATGCTTAATCAATGAGAAAGTCACTGCTTCTGTATCTTTGCTTGTTACTACTAGTCAATGTGGGAGGTTCCTTCTTAGCTTCTCGTTAGCGCTAAGGCTCACGCACCAAGTCATCACAACTCTCTATACTCCTCTCTTCAGACATTTTTCTCCTACTAACTAGACAATACTGGCAAATCTATCGTTGTGTTGGCACAAGATCGAAAACAATCAAAGCTGTGCAAAAGATGAAAGTCAAGGTGATGCATAACCTTTTAAATATTCAATGTCCACGATGCTTGAAAGTATATGCACATGATGAAGAAGATTTTCGATACGGTCCACTCTACCATAACTAGAAAATCTATTCTGCTTCCACATATGTACTTGGAATTGACTAGGTTGAGGTTGAAAAGGCTGATAACGAGACAAGGCACGGCAGGAGCATGGAGTAAGCGGGCAAACTACTACATTTGACAAAAGAAAGAGAACTTTCAGCATATCAAATTATTATGGACTTGTATTGTATCATGGTTGCATGAGAACCATCCCTTAGAGAAGTGTAAAGGATAGGTTCTGAACATGATTATCCACTCGCACAAAACAAACATGCCTAGTGATGCATGGATTAGCGAGGATATTGCCCGAACTAGTGGACTGGTAATGGTCCGCAAAAGAGCAATGGCAGCCCCAAAATAGACGAGGGCCTTCTTTGATTTCCATACACTACAGGTCATATTTGCCCATCTAAACGATGTGGCTGTGTTTAGTTGAGGCATAAGACCAGATGTGGTTTATTGTGCCAGGCATTGGAGGAAAGATTTCTCGACAGGGCTGGCCAAAACAATACATCTGTAGAGGATTGTCCCTCCTATCCCGGTTCTTGGGATAACGGGATTTGGGGTTTGAGGGTGTTCCGGCCTTAGGTATTTCTTCCCAATCAACCTTACTCTCAACACATTCAAGAATTCTCTAGAGAGAGAAACAGAGAGAAGGAAGCTCTGAACTTGGGATTGTATTTCTAAGGAGATAATTGTCTAAAAAGTCATAAACCTATTGTACGGCGGCCAATTAAGTTTTCAACCTTTCGATTATGCCAATTTAGTCTTAAATTCATTGTACGGCAGCCAATTTATTCTTAGACCTTTCAAATGTGCCATTGGCAAATCACTAAAAGATTTAGGGCTATATTCGAAAATCGTCAAAGGACTACATTGACAAATTAGGACCAAATTGGCACAATTAAAAATTTTAGGACTGAATTGACCGTTGTACAATAGGTTTATGACTTTTTGGACAATTTTTCCTATGTCACATGCACAATTTTTTGGCTAAATTGAATGGAGAATTAATTTAATGTCAATTCACTCCGCTGATTGTTGAGATACATTGTGTTTCTTGGAAGGAATTGCAGTAGAAAAGCTTTGCTTCTATATTTCTTATGTAATAACCACCATCAATCTCTTTTCAATTTTAGGACACATTTACCTAATTTTTATTTTAGGACACTTTTGCTGTCTCTCTTGCATGGCATTTGCACTGCATAGATGCAAAATTGAATGCTGCTTTCGGTGCTCTCACAGTTTGGAACAAGCGAAGGTCCAAGAATTGCAATTCTGATCTGTAATAAGAACCTCTACAAACCTTCTGATATCACATAAACATCTGCCCAAGATCAAGCTTTGAACTAAAATTTGTAGGGCTTTAACCCATAGGGAGCCCTTCCAGAAATTCTCAATGGCCTGAGCTCAAACTCAGGCGAAAGAGGGGGTTTGGAAATAGTTTTCAACCAGCAATAGACGCGCCTCGGTTAGTACCTCACTAGCTGCGTCATTGCCCCAAGCGCAAAGATACTTTGACGGGGAGAAAAACCTTGCTATTGTACAACTGATTAGACATTTCCTTTTTCCTACGTGTCCGATGTGGGACAATTTACATGCCACTTCCTACCCAGACTTCTCATTGGCTGCTGAGGCTAGTCATCACCCACTCCCTGCACTCCTCTCTTCAGACATTTTCCTGCTACTAACTTGACAACACCGCTAAATCTTCATACGGTTGTGTTGGCACCATCAGGACCGAAAAAACAATCGAAGCTATGGAAAAGATGAAAGTCAAACGTGAGGCACTGCCTCTAGAAAATCCAATGTCCACGATGCTCGAAAGCATATGCATCAGATGAAGAAGATTTTCGACATGATCCGATATGCCATAACCAGAAAATCTCCGCCCGATTCTGCTTTCGCCTGTGTGCCTGGAACTGACTAGGACGAGGTCGACAAAGACGATAACGAGACATAGCATGGCGGGAGCAGAGAGTAGTTGGTCAAACTCAGGCAGACTACATTGTCCCTTCAAAACTCAGATTAAATGACAAAAGAAAGAGAACCCATCTGATGATAATGGACACGCAGTATTGGATCATGGTTGCATGAGAACTCTCATGTAGAGAAGTGCAAAAGATACGAGGCAACAACTATCACTTGAGCATATAACCTGCAACAGGTTCTATCGACGAGCATCGCCATTAAACATGATTGTCCATCAACTCATGCCTCAACTCAGTCATCAAGATAACACGGCATTCTATCAGAAGGCAAAACAAACATGCAAGCGCGTGCAAACACACACATTAACACTAAGCAGTGATCCATGCGCAATGGCACACGCTCGTGCGCTCACGAGCACACAAGTCTGTGATCATCAAGGTTGTATGCAGATGCAAGTCCGAAAAGAAAAAAACTCTTTCGTCTCTCTCTCTTTAACTAAGCAATTACAGTGTACCTCATCCAAATCACGAAGCTCTCCTCTGAATTTACTAGAATAGCAGCTCCTCAAGTGAGGAAGGACTTAGGTCGAACCCATTTGGGGCGATCCAAGCTGGGGGCGGCCACAGGATCCTCAAGTGATCAGGCGAATATGATGCCCTCTTGATGCTGCCATCCTCCATATTGAAGACTTGAACTTTTCCCCCTTGAGTCGCGTTAATCTCAGTGAAATATATGCAGTTCCCCTTGCATCGTCCGAATCCTTTCACCGACACCGAGAAGCAACTGTGATAGCCCAGAAAGAGAGCAACATCACCGAGATTCCTTATCTCATCCCATTTTCCCCATTCTTGATTCAGCCGATAAACCTTAAAACCAGCAGCCTCCCTCACAGCGCCTGCCCGAATCCTACCGAATGTACTAAACTCATTGCAATATCGATCCACCACGTAGAGATCTCCGCCCGACTCCACCAGATGCTTCCAGTCCCCGCCATTGCCGTTACCGCAAACAGGAGGTGAGAACTGCACCATCTTAAAAGAAGGATTGATCCATGACACGGTACCGAACCTATCAACAACATAAAACTGCCCTTTGTAAGCAATGAGATCGTCGTATGGGCTATTCAGATTGTCCATCGCATTCCAATCCTCGTCCCCATGTTTCCAACACTTCAATCTTCCTCTCCCGAAAATCCCGACGACTGAAGTCTCCTCTAGAGCAGCCCATGGAGAATCCGGAAGCATGATCACCTTCCTTGCGGCCCCAGGATAACATGCTCCTTTCTCGCCTATGAGATAACGTTCTACAAAAATCTCAGTGACCCTATAATCCATAGTACACAAAACCTTAGGAAAGGTCCCACCTTTGAACAAGATGGGTCGGCTCGAGAGCACATTGGAGAGCTGAACCCGGCCTTGACCACTTAGGTCCTTATCTTCTGTGATCTTGATCAACCAACCCTCACGAGACTGCGGACACTGCGAGTCCTTCGGAGATGTTGGTGGCAGCTCGAGAAGATAGACCATGCACTGATTGATCAAGGTCCCTCCAATTCTGAGCTTGGACTCTGAGACTGGAGGTATGGAGGAACGCCACGGCGAGCAGACGCTGCGAAATTGGTCGATGTCCACGCGGGTGTCGAGCTTTCTCCCAATCATCGACCACAACTCCGTTGGGAGTTCCGACCACGGGACTGATCTCTCCATCTCCAGACGCTTTGGTGATCGCATTGAGACGCGAGGGCAAATGAGTTTGAGATTTTGATTGCAAGACGGCAACCCGTTTGTCACCCCAATTAAATAGGTCCATGCATTTCAATTGTAACGACATTTTCCCCGCAAATTTTCAGACAAAGTAGCTAGACAGCAATGTTGTGTTTTTTATTTCTGCATTTCGTTATTCATGTGATTTGACCACGTAACTTTTTTTTTTCATTCGCAATCGGAGTCCTGTCAGCCACCTATTTGAATTCAGAGTGGTGATGCCACTCCACACTCTTTGGAACTTTTAATGTATTTGACCGAGAGCAAAACGTAATAGAAGGATGGAAAATTAAGCGAAAATATAGCCTCGCCACCGCAATATGTATATAACACAAGAATATCCTTAACGAAGAAATCCAATTGAGATACCAAATGATCTTTCACATATACTCAACGAACAAAGATGGAAAAAGATCATAGCTAACCTTATTGTTAGTGAGAAGTTGATGACGAGAATACCTAATCTAGCTTTCTGCGTCCAAAGAGCAAAATCAACATTAAGTAATCTGCAATTTCGGCGTAAGGCAGAGCTTACCATCTATGGCATATCCAAATCCTACGGTGCTGATTGGACATGACAGACCTTATCATTTATAGCATATCTAAATCCCGATTGGACATCCCCATTTGATAGAAGATGTTAAAATGCACGTGTAAGTAAAATTGGTATGGTATAGAGTAGTTTATCTATGCTAAGTTAGAGCACTGGTTCGAGAACATCTTTTGGAATCGGAAACGTTCGGGCGAAAGCACATACGATTAGCACACATCTTCGTGGACACATCACCAACTGGAACAAAAAGTCAAATGTGATATTGCAGGAAAAGTGAAAAAAGAATCCTAAACTTTTTGCATTAATATCAATTTAATCATAAATCTTTTTTTGGTGCCGCTGCCCTCACCAGTGGCCGGCGAGATCAAGCTCGCTGGCCAGGGAAAGGAGGGGGGACCCAAAAAAAAGTGGAAAAAAAATTTAAAAATTTAAAAATTTAAAAAAATATTAAAATACTATCAAAATTGTTCACATCAGCGCCACGTCAGCGCCAGTGACCGGCCGCCGGCCGGCAGGCATCCATGTCGGCAAATTCCGATCAAAATTAACTGGAAGGACTAAATTGGCACAAAAACAAAAGATTTAAGACTGAATTGGCATCAATTTAAAAGGTTTAGGACTTAATTGACACCAATGCAAAAGGTTTAGGACTAAATTGACATCAAAAAAAGGTTTAGGACTAAATTGACACTAATACAAAATGTTTAGAACTTTTTTGGCACTTTTCCCGTGAAATTGCTGTCTTCATGTTTGTCCAACATGTAATTTAAGAACATATCAATGAACTGAACAATGTGCAATTCTCTCGTGGAGACATTGCATTAAATCTGTACAGAAAAGTATAGGGACATTAATAATCTAAAATGACAATTGATACTCTAACGGTTTTGGAAAATGGTAGTTATGCATATCACTGTGATGAAGCATCACAACTAAGCCCACTAAGCTTGTTAGATTCGAATCCAGACACCCGGGCGAGCTCTAACAATTCTTGCTCTCCGCTCAAAACTTGCCGAATGCGCTTTGGTGAGAAATCATTTTTTACCCCAAAGAGGAGCATCAACTCCCAATGCTTTGAAACAAATTAAAAGAAGGTAATTTTGGCCCCTTTCGGCATTTTATCATTGATGGATCCTGCCATCATTAACTATAACAGAAACAAAAGCAATGCCCAGAAATGCTGGTGAGAATCTGAATTAAAGCAGACTAAGAACAAAGCCATTCTCTCTCTAGGACGAGCCAAAACACCTGAAATGAGGAAATCCCCATACCTCACGATTTATCAGCCATGAAGGGAAGCCTTCTATACCAACATCAGCACATTGCTTGGCTATTTTAGTTCCTTTCTTGTATCAATCAGGAAAGCATTCCACATAGTCCAATGTCTTTGCTGCCTCACACCCAAACATGTTAACACGAATCTGTTAATGAGTAATCTTTGCTTTATCGACAATTTCATTAGCATTGTGTTGGCTATGACTAAGTTCATAGCTGGTCATTAGGGGTGTGCAAAACAGACCACCCGGTTTGATACGGTTACCGGTAGTGTTGGTCTAGTTCCCCATTTCTAAAAGTGGAACCGATGTCCGGACAGTCCGGTTTCCGGTTCCAAGGGGAAACCGGACCGAACTGGACCAACAGGACCGAATCGATTACATATACTTTTTTTTATTTTTTATTTCTTCAAAAAAATTAGTAAAATATGAACTAAATCCACGTACAAGGCTTTCCCCTTATCGTCGCACCACAATGAATCTTCACTCATCGCCGTTTCCGTCAATATGCTGAGATTTGTCACTCTCTCTCGTTGTGATGGGGAAAAAAATAAAAAAGTGACTGGTTCCATTAGACCGGATCGGACCGGTGGTGCAGTCTAGTCCTTGGTCCTAAGACCAATCGGTCCTGTCCTTGATTCCCAAAACTGGGAATCAGTCTTCCCAGTCCGGTTCCCAGTTCCACCTTGGAACTGGATCGGACCAGATCGACCGGACCGGGAACTAATCACCCCTACTGGCCACAACGGTATGTTCACTAACAAACAAAGAGAAGCTCCTTTCTTCTACTTCTCTATGTTCCAATCAAAAGTCAAACCAATAATGAGGCAGTACGTGTTTCTGTAAAGTTTATCCTCTTCTATAATTTGCAAAGACTATTAGTTCTAACCTATATTCTAAACTTCACAGATTCTATGTCAGATCAACTTGAAGAAGATGCGCACTCAGTTTCCATGGTTCCATAGGATAAGACAGATTAAATAGACACTGAAGAGGACCGATTACCTGCTTTTGTTCCAAACAGTGAGAGCACCAAAAAGCCACCATACATCTTTGCACCCATAGGGTGCAAATGCCTTTGCAAGAGAAACAGCAAAAGTGCTCGATGGCATTGTAATCTCGGTTTTGAAAAATGGTAGTTCCGTTTCGGCAAAGCTGCTCAAATAAAGAACAGAAGAGAAAGTAGCATCAGGCAAATGCATGCCCTCCAATATGAATTCGGTATAATTTGTCCTAAAATTCAAAAGAGATTGATGGTGGTTATTACAGAAGAAATGTACAATCGAAGCTTTTCTATTGCAATTCCTTCCAAGAAACACAATGTATCTCAACAATCAATGGAGTGAATTGACACTAAATAATGCTCCATTCAGCTTAGCCAAAAAAATCGCATGTATGACATATTATGCAGATGGAATGGAGACTGATGGACGATGCACGGTTACCTTCAAGGCCCTGATTGAAAAACTACCACCAAGCTTTCCATGCATATGTAACGGTCCAAAAGTTTTAAGGTTAAATGTTACCTAAGACAACTGATTGAGCCTTGAAATCTTCCAAGAATCTTTCTCGAGTGCTTCAGAACCTTGTTGAGGGTAAGATAGGGAATGTACACAAGGGCATTATAGAGTATTTATTGGAGGTAAAATGGAAAATATATTTGTGTTCTAGACACTTGTCATCAATTTATACCATTAAATTAGGTTGGAGATCAACGATTGTAATCAGAGGGTTCTTATATAAATAAGGATCTCCTCTCCTTGTGTGGTTAAAAATATGGGGAGGTTAAAAAGATGGGGAATGATTTTCATTGTGATGGTGCGTCATGCCAGGAAATCGGAAAACCACTTCCAAATATGGTTCATAATCTTGGCTTTTACCTACTTCAAGGAATTCGGATTTGTTGTTCAGGAATATATGATTGAAGCACTTTGAGCTTCTTCAGATTTCATTACTTCGCTGATGATGCACCGTCAGTTGCAGTTCAATAGAGGAAACAACTGATTAGGAAAGAACTTTCGTAAGTTTTTAATTGCTACTGCCGGGGGCCGGCAACGGCGAGGAAAGAAGGAAAGGAAAGAAAGAAAGACCACAAACAAAGGAAACCATCACACTGACTTTTAGAAATCAAAGCAAGATGTCCAAAGCCAAATAAAAGAGTACAACACAGAAGCGATCTAATAGTGACATCGTATTGAAATCCTTGGATAGGTTTGTAACCAAGAATGAATAGTTCATGCCTCGTTGAAATACATGTCAATTGGGTTTGCGCATAAGATCAAATTGGTGGCAATAATTCATAGTGTGTCCTAAAAACCTCAAAATTGGTTGCTCACTAAGCATCAAATATCATATGCGCCACCCTATTGGATATGGGAATTAGTAAATGCCTTCATGCACATAAATCTTCCTTGGGAAATCCTGCCGTACAATCCCCTGCGAAAAATTCAATCTTCTACTCTCGTTTTAAATTTTTTGTTTACCTTTGCTTCAGTAGATATAGTTTGATAGTTTGGATGACCAATTGAGAAAGTTCTCTTAGCTAAAGAGACAGTCGGACAAGAAAAGAAAAGAGATGATCTCTACTATCTCTATGGATGTTCGGTAATTCGAGGTTTTGCCAAACAATCTCGTATTTGCGCTATATCGGGTGCATTGGAGGTAGGGTTTTTTGTGATTGTTTTGGAGGATCATGGCATTTTTTAGGTTGTTTTCTTTCCCGGAGTTCTTAAAGTTCAAGCCGGTGCTAGACATGCTGATGCCCTGCATGAGCGCCAATAAGTATTAACTGTAAATGATTTTAGGTAAGTTTTGAACATGGTTTTGTGAAAATATAAGAGATTGCCTCGGAATTCCTTGAACTCTCGAGCGCCTCTTTGCATTAAAAGTAAAATGAAGATAGTACTCCCCATTTGTCATCCAAATTTATCAAAGAACATGATATCTACTGAAGCAAATGTAAATCAAAGATCCTAAAACGAGAGGAGAAGAGGGGAATTTTTCAGTAGGCAATTTGTTTACTCTGAGAAGGGAGCCCTCCTGGCTAGATCTAGAGATGCAAAGAGATAATTTCACGAGCTCGGTTTGGATGAAAAAAATGCGGTTAACATTCAATGCTCCGTTTCAATTACGCGAAATTTCAATAAGTTCGCTAGGGATGACTTGCTGCGGCGAACTCCGGGTGCATTATGGACCTATTGATCCCAATAGTTTGATCTAGAGCCCGCACATCGGATGGTCAAGATCACTTGACTCATGGTGCCATGGTGGACCCAATTTCGACAAAATTTCCCCCTTCCTCAGGGGGAGGCTCAAGGAGCGGATTCAGACGTTGCAACCTCCCTGGCCTTGAATCTTCGCCTCGGACCAGCAAGTTGAAGCCACCTCCGCCTCCAACGGTGCCATCATCGCCTCCTCCATGCTATGTGACGTCCAGAGAGAGAGAGAGAGAGCGCCTACACTAGTTGGACAAGCTCTTAAAACAGAGTTATTTTCACGGAAACTTCGTTCACTCTCGACATCTTATAAAATCTTTCATCTGCTTATAATTGGAAGAGATATCTAATACAAATTTTGATCCATGATACTTGCAATGAATATCGTGCGTGGAATAGAGATTACACGACTCGAAAATGTTCCATGATATAGGCTAGTTAATTTCTCGATGGACAAATGTCTCAAATACAATTCTAAAATTTAAGAGGAAAAAAAAGGATTATTGTCAGGATTAATATAAAACAATATCTCGAGTATTAAAATTTGTCGATCTTTAGCAAACAAAAAAAAATCTCGGGTTAGAATTTTGAATCAGTGTGATGTACTAGCAAACCCCTTCTCTCCATCTCTGCTTTCCTTCTCAACTTCAATCAGTCCTAAAACTACCGACATTATAATGATAAAATTGCACAAGTCTTGATTATCCCCTCAATTATTTTATAAATATCTATATGTATGTAATATGTATGTATGTATATAATCGTTCGTTCGTTCGTTCACGTGGACGCATCTTTCGTGCAGAAGGGGTGCACGGTATTAGAGGTGGCCACGGGCCGGTTTGGACCCGGAACCGGCCCGGAACCGGTCCGGTCAAACCCGGGACCGGCCCGTTGACCGGGCCCGCGGTTCGGAACCGGAACCGGCCCGTGGCCTACGGGCCCGGTTCCGGTTCCAGAAAATTTTGAACCGGCCCGGAACCGGCGGTTCCGGGCCCGGTTCCAGAAAAAAAAAAAAAAAAGCTGCAGCCTGCACTCTGCAGCTTTGGGAAGTGGAAGTGGAACAGTCTCCCTTCTCCCATCTCGGTTCTTCCTCCTCCCAAGGGGGGAAATCCTTCCTCCAGCTCCTCCTTCCCCTCTCGCTGGATCCCGCCCTCCCATGGCGTCCGACAGCTTCACCGACAAGAACGCCGTTTTCCGGAAACTGAAAGCGAAACCGGAGAACAAGGTTTGTCCGTCTCCTTTCCCCCTCTCCGCGTGTTCTGTTGGCTTGTCGCCCGCGATCCCGGTTCAGATCTGGCGATCTCGCACCGGGATCTTGAGGTCGTGCCGGATCGAGCGGTTTCGTTCCTTTTTTTTGGGGGGGACCTCAATCTTTCGTCTTCCGTGCGCGTGTTTCTCTGCCAGATGTGTTTTGATTGCAATACGAAGAACCCGACCTGGGCTTCGGTGACGTACGGGATCTTCCTCTGCATCGCCGGCGTCCGGCGAGGCTCGCCATCGCTGGCCCAGGCGAGGGCGAGCCTCGCCCGACGCCGGCGAGGCTCGCCAGAGGCCGGCGACCTCCGCCCGCGGCTCCGCCGGAAGTGAAGACTGAAGACTGAAGAGAACCGAAGAAAAAAAAAATGTTCCAGTTCCGAACCGGAACCGGAACCGGAACCGGACGGTTCCGAACCGGAACCGGAACCGCCAGAGGCAGTTCCGGTTCCGGTTCATTCTTGGCTACGAACCGGAACCGCCGGTTCGGAACCGGAACCGGCCGGTTCCGAACCGTGGCCATCTCTACACGGTATGGACGAGGATGCGCCCCCACCTGACTCGGCCAATGACGATCAACAAGATCGCGCCGCGGAACACGACGGCAGATCCCACCAACAGCGACCGGATCGCAGTGGCCCCCAGGAACGGAAGATGCTTTCGCATATTCCTGTCTCGTCCGACATCTCCTCTCCCTCCCTCTCTCCATAATCACGTCCCTCGCACTTGTCGTCTCGCGTATGAATGCACCAGGCCGTTTCACTTACCGTTCGCCTTTGCACTGAGCTCCACTTCACGGACGAGAGAGCACACAGTTCGAGCAAAGAGAAGAAGCAAAGATGTGCGTGGTCCTGTCTCGGGCCGAGCAAGAACAGCTGATCGAGAAGCTCCAGGTCTTCAAGACCAAGGGCCGGGACAAGCGAGGCCGCAAGATCCTCCGCATCGTCGGAAAGTTCTTCCCAGGTAAAAAGATCCCCCCGTCGTCTAGTTCGGGCGCTTGACGAAGTCCGAGAATGTGATTGTTTTCCGTCGAACATAACGCTGGAAAACTTTGATTCATGGCATGCATCTTCGGTTGCCGCTAGACTGTTCACATCTAGATAGGAAATTGGATCTTTGCAACGACGGAAGGTCATGGTTAATTCAATCGCAAGAACTAAGGGCTACCGGAAGCTTACTGATTACGATCGGTTTCTGCGAGGCGCGAGCGAGAGATTGAACTGGTGTAATGTTGGTTGGTGTTGATCATCAGCTCGATTCCTGAGCGCCGATGTATTGAACGAGTACCTGGAGGAGAAGATCTATCCGAGGCTGAGCGAGAAGCCGTTCAGCGTGGTGTACGTGCACAGCGAAGTCCAGAGGAGCGACAACTTCCCCGGGTTCTCGGCCCTCCGGTCCATCTACGACTCGATCCCCGCCCAGATCAAGGACAACCTCGAGACCGTCCACTTCGTCCACCCCGGCCTCCAGGCCCGCCTCTTCTTCGCCACCTTTGGCCGCCTTCTCTTCACCGGCGGGTGAGTTAACGAACCAGAATGCATTCCGGTCGTGTCCGGTCGACGTCGAATCGGTTTCGAATCCGATCTGCATTGCGTTTTCGAATGAAACACGAGCAATTTGACTGCTAAGCGAAAGACGGAAAGACAAGGGACACAGCAGCTCCTAACACGGGTTGGTTACTGTTTGTCCCGTGGCAGGTTGTACGGGAAGCTGAACTACGTGAGCCGGCTCGACCTGCTGTGGGAGCACGTGAGGAGGGGCGAGATAGAGATCCCGGAGTTCGCGCAGGAGCACGACGAGGATCTGCAGTGCCGTCCGATGATGGACTACGGCTTGGAGAGTGACCACCCTCGGGTCCACGGCTCGCCCGCCATGGATTCGACCGTGTCCATGTACTCTATGCGGTGTATCTCGTGATCGTAATCGTGTCGCGCCATAACAAACAATGGTAGATTTCCATGAGTAATAATAACAATAGTTCAGCCGATCCCGATCCCAATCCCGATCCTGTTTCCTAAGGTTATAGGAGGAGACCAGGTCTTCCACATTTACCCCTCATCCTTATCTCCAATGCCCCTAATTATATTATATTCTATGTGATCGTTACATCGCACGACGGTGATAATGGAGTGTAATCGAGCAATCACTATTCCGCGCGTGTCATGAATTTCATTTTAATTAGCGGCTCAGTTATATTACAGTTATATTATTGTCACGTGATGTAACCGTCACGCAAATTATTTCCTCTAATAATTAAAATCGGGACTCGTATTCATTGGACGCTGCCCCTCATTCTCCACAGCCCAGCAGGACGTGAGTGCCTTGATCCGAGCTTATCCGAGCCATATTATCTATGGCCGTGTTGGTCAAGCTCACGTCCACGTAAGATGACATTTCAATAGCGTCTACTCATGCTAGAATAGATAATAACATTTTTTACCCAAATTTCTTGGGATTAATACGCAAAAAATCCTAAATTGGTACACAAAATTATTAATTTGTGATTTTTTGTTATATTAATCCAATTTAACATAAGGTAAATTTGTCACAAGTGTACCGGTTTGAAGTTGTTGTTGGTCAAAAAATTAGTGTGGAGTAAATTTATCACAGATGTACCAGTTTGAGATTTTTTGTGATTAAAAAATTAATTTGGGAAAAATTTATTACATATGTACCAGTTTGGAATTTTTCGTTATATTAACTCAATTTTTGATAATGATATATCCAAATTAGGAGCCGATGGTGCCTCCATGATCGCAAGACTCAATGCACGTGAGGTGCCCTCGAGATCGGCATAAGGAAAAAATACCTAGAAAAGTCTGTTGACAAGCGATGGTGGCCCGGTTGAACGGTGTTGCGCCAATATTGCCGGCGGGGACTACGGGAGACGGGAGAGGAGGGGTGGTGGTCGGTCCGGCGCGTGGCGGCAAGGGGGGGTCAAGAGGAGAAAGGTTGAGAAGAGGAGCTTGCGTGCTAGGGTTTAGTGGGAGTTGGATTGGGTGTGGTTAGATCAATAATTGGTTGAACATGAGTCACGATTGCATGGACGAGACAATCAATGGATCACGATGGGGACAGCCTGTAGGTATCCAAAGCTAGTGTCCTAGTCAGATAAAACCTAAATTATTCGATGGAGTGATAAAAAAGTCAAATTTATGACCTTATCAATTGGCCTTTCTTTGCTTTAAGGGTGGGTAATTTACAAAATTCCAAAGAAGTCGAGACAAAAGAGAAGAAGGAAAAGATTCATCAATTATCATGCGCATGCACATGACCGCATGGCCTTCCTTAACTTAACCTCTCTTTAATGATGTCTTGTCATCACCGCATTCTTCACCTCATCAAGACTTCGAAAGAAATCGAGAGACAAGCACTAAGAAAAGTACTAAAAATGTCCTTGATGCTAAGCTTCTCTAGGATTTGAGCAGAAAAATCATACACTTATTATATTTATATCAATTCAGCTCTAAACATTTCAATTATGTTAATTCAATTCTAAATCTTTTTTGAATTTTATCAATTAAGTCTGCACTGCCAATTTAATTTAGAAATTACTATAGCAGACATTGAGCGTCCTATGTAACATCATCAGCGTCGACGTAGATATTTTTTTAATAGTTTTTTTGGTCTTTTCTTTACCCTTTTTTTGGACTGAGGTCTGGCTAGGATCGCCAGCTGACCCTTGTTGGCCACAAGCGAGGGGTGAGATGCCTTTGCCAGCATTGGGCAAGGGCTTTGTTGCATCCGGGAAAGCGTGCCCTCACTTTGGTCAACGAAGGCATTCGGGCCCTCACCTGCCACAGCAAGAGTTGCGACCCTTGCCAAATCTAGGGGAGGGGCACAACGCCCTCGTTGGCCCTTAATCCAAACACAAAAAAAAAAGAATAAAGGAAAGAAAAGAGAAAAAAGAAAAATTTTCAAAAAAATATAAAAAATTTATAAGAAAAATATCAATGTGAGTGCCCGTCAAGCCAAGTAGGATAGCTAGCATCCATGTTAGCGATTTCCGACTTAAACTAGCCGGATGAATTCAATTGGTAAAATGTGAAAAAGTTCAAGACTAAATCAACATAATTAAAATGTTTGGGACTAAATTGCAATAGGTTTTCCACCTTCTTGGTACTTTTCCGAAAATTAAGCTACACTGGTTTTGCATGCACAAACTCGAACGAGGAGCTGATCACACTCATATGGGGGAAGGCAGGACGCTCAAAGGGCTGAAAATGGAGAGGGCGTTATCAGTTGCCGATTCACCAATTTTGTGGATCAACGTAAAGTTGCCCGAGTGTTTGCCTTGTGCATACTTCCCTTGCGATCGTGGCCTCTGGGGCGACGGTGCAATTTCCCTCCCAATTCTCGGACCAGACAGACATCTAGTTCCTGATAGAAGCAAACTGATCCGTGAAGTCCAAGGTGGGACACGTTCTGGCTCGTCGAGTCCTCATTGCTTTGGGACGCAAAAGTCCGAGGAAACTTCCCACCAAAATTCGTGAGACTTGGGGATCTAAGTTGGGATGATAATGAGCTTCGCGCTCGTGGGTACCAAAGTGAAGTCCTTTCGAGGTAAAAAAGCAGAAAGGAGCGTTGGGCCAATTACCAAAGAATCCGAAGAGGTTAAAGTTCAACCACCTTGTGGATAACATAGTGCGGTTACTTGGAAGCATTCCGAATGTTCCAGGAATAGTTCAAATTTAAAATAACAATCGCTGCGATGGTTAGCTATTGGCTCTGATAATAAATAGCCGAGAAAGTATTAATCCACAATCAACCAATAAAACAACACACGTGTGTTATTCATACTGCCGTTGTTTGTTTCGCCTTTGACCTTTTCATTCGCACTCGTCATTTCTTTTATCCGTAGTTTGCTAGTTAGCACCGACCCTTTCCTTTCCGAGCTGTCATAGTACCCAATACACACAAAAAAACCGAAGAGCGAATTTTCGATAAAAGGTGTCTCGTGCATTTTTGGCGAAACAAGCAAAAACTTCTTTGGCGGTGGACGTGCAATTTGCTTAGTCATGTAACCTATGTCCAAGTGTCCACTAGTCAAATCATGCAAATATGATAGGTGGCCGAACGAAGCATTTTTTTTTCTTACGGACCAAAAAAAAAAAAGAACGAAGCATTTTTCTCTTCTTCTTTTCTAAAAAAAATTCAATTATTACGTGAATCTCCCAGTAGCTTCGGTTGCTCATTTGGTACTTGAACAGAATAGTAGACAAATCAGCTGATGATCAAACAGAGCATCAATATGATAGTCGAAGCTTCTGACCGCTCAAAAAAGGGACGAAATATTTCCGGAGATGGCTGTACGAGAAAACTACTAGCTAGGCGGAGAAATTGCTAAACTACTAATGGGCTGAAAAGATCTTTTTGTTGATGAAAATCTCTACAAGGGCTGACCATCAGGACGTGCCTGCTGAAAAAAATATAAATAAGGGTTTGAAGTGCCTCATTTTTTTAAATAACGGCCTAAAGTGATCATATCAATTTTAAAAAGGGATCTGACCTTCAAGGACATTTTCGTCCTACAATTTTATTGATATATGAATCAATAAGAGATTGTAATTGATTGGTAGAATCAATCTAGGATTAGAATAGATATATTCTTTCCTTTCGTATCTCACATTTTGTACTACATATATTTAACATTGTACATGGAGAAAAGACATTGAGAAGAAATACAAAAATACATTCTCCTTCTTCAATTTCCGTCATGGTGTCAAAGCTAGAGATTCTGAGTTCAAATATTTTCAGGCCTCAATTGCCTTCCCAATTAAATATGTCCACAGTTAGTGCTAGGTAAAAAGACCAGACTAAGCGTGAAGATGAGTATTATAATAATTAAATATTAAATCATGCCTTCAACTAACAGCTTAAATTTTTAGAAAAATTGGCAGTGGTTCTATCAAATCTCACATGGTATCAGAGTGAGTCTTCCTGGCCAAGCTTTGCACTTCTTGATTGCCGTTTGGATACTTTTGTGCCTTCGTTATTGTAGGAAACACTAACCTGCAAAACAAGGTTGGCACCCCGGTGTAGGAATCAATATTTGAACATTCTCAAAATGGGGAAGGAAATCAGATTTTTTTTCTTACCAATACCATGACTAAAAATCACTCATCAAGTTCTAAGGAACGAACCACAAAGGAGTTAACTCTACGAGAAAATGTTCCAGACCTACCTGCTGAAGTCGTGAATCAGGAACAACACATCTAGGCCCAACCAAATTAGGGGCAGCCCATCTCGGGCTAGACCATTCTGGGCCAGCCCGTTTCAAGTCAATCCATCCAATGGCTACCTATCCAAGTACAGACCAGCCCATGGTTTTATGGGCCAATACAAATAATTCCATGGCTACCAAATCACAACCAAGGGAACAGACCCAGCCCAATGGAGGCCCATCAGCCATGTTTGGGGCAAGCTCTGCCACTAGGCCGAGTTATTTTCATGTGGGTTAAGCATTCAAATCAGGTTTGGGAGAAAATCCCTACCCAATTCCCCAACTCAGTTTTCTGTCGTAACAAATCGCTGCCGCCGGTGGTTGTCCAGAGCCCGAAGACCCACTATATACATCAACAGCTAACGGATCGGAGCTACGGCTCATTACCCATCAATTGTCCGGCCCCGACAATTACTCAACTTGGTCGCAAGAGTTCTGGTGAGCATTGGTCACCAAGGATAAAGGCGGATTTCTCGATGGACCCATCCCAATTCCGTCCGATGAGCGTCTAGGGCGACATTGGAGAAAATGCAACCAACTTGTCCAAACATGAATCGGAAATTGCATCACTCTTGAAGTAGTGGCCAGACTACCCCTGACAAAGGACTCCCAAAAAAAATGTGGAAAAACATCACGGAAATGTATGGGAAATTGGATTGAGTTAAAAATTTTCATCAACTCACGCACTTTCGGAACTAAAACAGGAAAACATGAGCATTGCCGTATGCTTCAACAAACTATTAGCCCTTTGGAATGAACTAGAGGGGGTCGAGGAAAAACTTGAAGGCCTGGAAATCAACCCTAAAACAATGTCGGACAATGAAAGAGAGAAAAAAGGTAATGAGATATCTTTTGATTTTGAATGAATCATAACTATCGTTTTGGTCCCAAATCTTGGCCGTGGATCCCATGCCGACGATTGGCCGGATCTACTAGCTTGCCGTCCAAGAGGAGAGCTAGCACCTCGCCTTGTCAAAATACGCTAAAGTTGGCGACGAAGTTGTGCTTACGACTCATGCAAACGCTTCACGGAAGGGAGCCATGAAAAGAGGACAAGGAAAGAGGCCAGGGGCAACACTAGGGGTTTCTAGAGGATGAGACACGGAGCTTTAAAAGGGGTGGAATGGACGGTCTTGATCTCATCACACGATCAGATGGCTCCTGGGGCATCTTTCCATCATTTGGATCAGACGATCTTCAAGAAGCCACAACAGCCCTCGTATTCAAGCCATCCAATGGCTCATATTCTGCCACATCATCAAAGAATAACGGGCAAAATCATAAAGGGAAAGGAAAATTAAATTGCGATTATTGGAAATGTCTATACCACACAGTTGATACTTGTTGGAAATTGCATGGCAAAGCCGGAGATAAAGGAAAAAGAGAATTCTCAACGGCTTATCAAGTCACTGATCAAAGCACTGACAAAATTAATCAGCCAATTACTCATGATCAATATCAGCAATTTATGAATGCCTTAAGGAAATTGGAGGTTTATGAAAAAATTGGGAGTTTCTCAAGTAATGATGCATGGATTATTGATTAAGATGTTAGTAATCATATTATCTGCAATAAAAGTTTTTTCTCCGATATCAATGAAGAATTAGTTTTTCCCATCTCAGTACAACTTCCAAATGGAAATGTCACATATGCACAATAAATCTTAGTCCTCACATTATACTTTCGAAAGTCCTTTATGTTCCAGATTTCCACTTCAATTTCATTTTTGTCTCAAGAGTTTGTGAGGATTATTCTTATCGAGTTCTCTTCAATTCTGATAATTGCTTCTTTTAGGCCATTTTGACTGGCAAACTGATAGGCTTAGGTATCTCACAAGGGCTATGTTTCTAGATCAATTTTCCAAGCAATTTCGACTTATCTTGTATTCAATTGAATAAATAATCATTGTGCAACACTACTACCAATGATAAAGTTTACATTTCTCATCAAAGATTGAGTTGTAGTGGTTTTTTTCCTTATCCTCAATGCCATATTTGCCCTCTAGCAATGCAATTGCGTGCTCCTTTTCCTAATAGCAATACTCATGCTGAGAAAGCTTTTTCAATTATTCATGTTGATATTTGAGGACCATATCACACACTACATCGTGATGGCTCTTGATTTTTCTTACAATTGTGGATGATTACTCCCGTGCCACATGGTTTTTCTCATGCAATCAAAGAGTCAAGTCCTTCTTCATCTGAAAACTTGTTTTCTCTGTCAAAGAATCGATTTGCGAAATATATTCAGCGTATTCGTACTATAATGGAAAATAATTCTTCAATAGCGAGTGTGCATCTTTATTCTCTTCTCATGGAACCCTACATGAGAGCTCATGCATTTATACTCCACAACAAAATGGAATTGTTGAGTGAAACCACTTCCATCTCTTAGAAGTTACACGTGCTCTTAAATTTCAAGCTTCTATTCCTAAAAATTTTTGGGGAGATTATGTGATCACAGCAGCTTACCTGATCAATCGCATGCCAACTCGTGTTCTTGATGGATGGACTCCATTTGAATTGCTTTAGAGGAAGAAACCAAAATTTCAACACTCAAGAGTATTTGGTTGCTTATGCTATGTCACCATAGTGGACCCCTGAGACAAAATGGGTCTCCGTGCTCATCGATGCGTATTCATGGGATATCCAAGTCTCCAAAAAGGATATCCTGTTTTTGAATCATCCACAGGTGATTTCTTGTGAGCAGGGATGCTTTTTTTTATGAGAATATATTTCATTTCCACGATGAAGCATCTTCATATGGACAATCTGGCACGACGACAACTTCTCAGAGATTTCTAACTAAAGAAAATTTGTCTTGTAATCAGCCATATATTATCATGGCACCTCCAGAACATCTAACATCAACCCCAGCATCACATCCAACGGTTGATGAGATTTTTGCATCCACGTCGACATTGGAGCATTCAATTGAGCACCCTATCATGCCAACCGAAGAGATTTCAAACTTTTCTTCAATTGGGTCTCCTTCAGTACCCACTACTGCTAATGAGTCATCTCTTGTGCTTCAAGATAATCCACCTTGCCGCTCGGGCCGTCTTACTCGACCACCCACCTGGACTAAAGATGATATTTGTGCAACCTCGAATTCATCAGGTACTCATTATCGTATTTACTCGTATATTTCCTTTCATCAGCTATCGTTAGAACATATGTGTTGTATTAGACGCATATCGAAGGAACGAGAACCTTCTTGTTATAGTGAGGCAATTAGAGATCTACGGTAGCAAAGGGCTATGGAAATAGAGTTACATGCCCATATGGAAAATCAAACGTGGGATATTGTACTACTACCTTCTCATCAAAAACTGATTGACTGCAAATGGGTATACAAGATTAAGTATAAAGTAGATGGCTCTGTTGAGCGATACAAGGTTTGATTAGTGACTAAAGGATTCACGCAACGGGAAAGTTTTGATTACCACGATACCTTTTCTCCAATGGTGAAGGATATTACAGTTCGCTCTTTCTTATCGATTGTTGCTATCGTGATTGGCCATTACGTCAAATGGATGTTCATAATGCCTTCCTCCATGGCAATTTGGATGAAGAAAATTATATGGATCTCATACAAGGTTTACAAAGATAGGGAGAGTCTAGAGTATGTCGTCTCTGCAAATCCCTTTATGGTCTCAAATAGGCTTCTCGACAGTGGTATTCCAAATCTACCAATGCACTCACAGCTGCAAGATTCAAATAGTCCAGACTTGATTATGCTTTGTTCGCATGGACGAAAGGTATGTCATCCATCTATTTAATGATATATGCTGATGACATACTTATTATGAAAAGTGATGAATATGATGTCAAGAGTTATAAAGAATACATGCACTCCGCTTTTCATATTAAAGACTTGGATCACATAAATATTTACTTGAAATTGAGATTGCCCGATCAGGGCAAGGAATTTCTCTTAGCCAACAAAAGTTTGTTCTGGAGATTATATCAGAAGCAGATCTATCAGGATGCAAACCAGCTGTTATTCCATCGAGCAGAATGCAAATTGACCTTGATTGATTATGATACGGGTTTAATATCTCCATATGATAATCCATTACTCAAAGACCCATCAAGCTATCAAAGACTCGTTGGAAAACTTATATATCTCACTATGACCAGACCGGATATATGTTATGCAGTACATACACTTAGTCAATTTATACATAATCCAAAACAGTCTCGTATGAATGCTGCTCTAAAGGTTGTGAAATACTTGAAGAAATGCTCTGAACTTGGAATACTTCTTTCTTGAAAATGTAATATGGAGATAATAGCTTACTGTGACGCGGATTATGCAACTTGTCCTGTGAGTCGAAGATCTATCACTGATTTCTGTATTAAACTTGGAGAATTGTTTTTTTTTTTGATAATCGATGTATCCGTGCGACCAACAAGTGATGACTCAGCTATAAACCGGCGGTAATGCACGACTAATCCTCGAGTGACGCTAGCGCAGGACCCACCACCACAGCGCCGCACTTAAGAATCTCTAACGTCAGCACTGGGATTCGAACTCTTACCCTTCGTAAGGGGAAGAGAGCCCGAAGCCAACGCTGCCGTTGCGAGCGGTGGTAAACTTGGAGAATTGTTGCTTTCATGGAAAACGAAGAAGCAGTCCATTATGTCCTTATCATTTGCTGAAGCTGAGTATCAAGCCATGGCTAAAACCAATTGGGAAATAGTATGGTTACAAGGCCTTCTTCTAGACCTTGGGATACAAGTTAAAGGATAGCCCTATTATTTTGTGACAACGATGCAGCACTCAAGCTTGCAGCGAATCCCATAGTATATGAAAGAATGAAGCACATGGAAGTTGATTGCCACTTCACTCTAGATAAGATCCAAGAAGGGATAATCGAGACGAGAGGAAACGGGATCACAGAACAAACTGCGAACAACTTCACCAAACCCTTATGTCAAAGACAACACGCATATCTATTGAGCAAGTTGGGCATCTTAGGCATATACAAGCCGCTAGCTTAAGGGGAGTACTGGAAGATATGCCAAAGATTTGTGTCATCTGTTCGGATTACAATTGATACGTGAATCAATAAGAGATTGTAATTGATTGATAGAATCAATCTAAGATTAGAATAGATATTTTTTTTCCTTTCGTTTCTCACATTTTGTACTACATATATCTAACGTTGTACATGGAGAAAAGATATTGAGAAGAAATACAAAAAATACATTTTTCTTCTTCAATTTCTATCATATGCGACTCAACTCGGCACGTTGGTGCCAAGCTGGAGGATCGGGCTAGCTCAAACACTCACCAAGCAAGTGCTGAAGTGAAGCTGAACGACAAAGAAGCTTTTGTGGATATCTCATCAGAGAGGATTGGTCTCTCTTGTCGGAGAGGATTGGTCTGGGCGAGGGTTGGCGACCCTCCTCCAGAACCAGGAGATGGCGGCGACCCTCTTCCAAATCTAGCCGAGGGCTAGCCCTCGCTAAACCCTCACCTCTAATCAGCGAGGGTCGTCGGCCTTCGCGGACGCCCCACCGATGATTAGAGGTGAGCAAGACGGATCGATCGAACTAGGAACCGCTCAGACTGGACCAAATCGGCTGGTTCGGTCCGGTTCTCGGGGATGCCTATTCAATTCGGGAACCGGACCGATTGCTTATTTTTATTTTTTACATATAAACCTAATAATTTAAAATTTGACACACGCCTCCTCTCCTCTTTCGGAGAAGATGTAAATTAACCCCTCAAAATGAGAAGATGTATTTGCTCACATTTCATGATTGGCACCAAGCATAGAGAATCTAGAATATTTAAGCAACACTTGCATAAGGGAAACACTTTACAAAGACTATATACCGAGGGGAAAATTACTAAAACAATCATAAACTTATTGCAATCATGTCAATTTAGTCTTAAACATTTTGCATTTGTGTCAATTCAGTTCATCCGGTCAATTTTGGCCGGCTGGTGCTGACGTGGACGCCGGCCATTTGGCCAACAATGACGTGGCAATTTTTAAAGTTTAATTTTAATTTTTTGATTTTTTTTATTAATTTTTTGATTTTATAATTTTTTTACCTTTCCTTTTCTTTTTCCCTTTCTTTTTATTTTCCTTCATCTTCATCTTCATCTTCAACCTCTAGCCATTTGCTGGTCCGGTGATTGGCCAGAGGCGGGGTCGACAAGGTCGGCCCCGTCGATTGCTGGCGAGGCTCGACCTCTCTGTCGTTGAGCAAGGTCGGCCCCACCCACCCCTAGCATCCTTGCCAACAACTAGCGAGGTCGGCCTCGCTTACCCCTGGCAAGGGCTCGACCTCCCCTTCGCTAGCGAGATCAGCCTCACCTTCGCTAGCGAGATCGGCCTCGCCCGCCCCAGAGAGGCTTGACCTTGCCAGTTGCCAGCAAGTCCTAACCCTGCCTGGTGATGGCTCATCCTCACCGGCACCCACCTCTGGCCTATCGTCGAATCAGCAACCGGCCAGAGGTTGAAGATAAAGGGAAAAAAAAAGGGAAAAAGAAAAGAAAGGAAAAGAGAAAGAAAAAAGGGAAAAAATAAAATAAAAATTTGAAAAAAAATATTTAAAAATTGCCATGTCAACGTCAACTGGCCAGCGTCCACGTCAATGCCGGCCGACCAAAATTGGCCAGATGGACTGAGTTGTTACAAATACAAAAGGTTTAAAAATGAATTGACACAAAAAAAAAGTTCAAGATTGAATTGATACAATTACCATAGGTTTAAGGCTGTTTTGGTAATTTTCCCTATACTGAGAATATCATGCTAACAGATGAGACAATAAATCTTTCGACTCTGGTGATATTGCATGCAAGGATGTTATTTACATCAACAATAGAATTTTAAGTCTTCAAAAAGATTATGCTAAAGCATCTTTTGGAAATTGCATGAGCCTGCAACTGTCCCAAAAACTATATAAACATCTTCCATATCATTTTTATCATATGCCTCTCGCAAGAATGACGGAAAATAAGCCATAAGAGGACCCAGAACTACCAAGAAACAGGACACATAAATGTCCCCAAGAATGCCTAATTTCGACAAATACACACTTTGTCATTGTTATATTTGTAAAATCCATACATGGAACATGATTACGAAGAAGATGATACATCGAGACCAAGTTGAGCCAGTCCTTATTATGCAAGGCAGGAGTAACAGAAACGAGGAGGTGCGGGAGAGAAGTAATATTACAGCCCACTCCTTCATGAGTAGTGATCACTAGCTTTGGTCGAGACCTTATTTTGAGTCGTATTCTGCCTGTTCCGGTATGTGCCATTTTTGGGGGAAAGATTTACCTTCACAATGCTGAAATTCGGAGGCGGAATTGCCAAGTGATCGGTTGGTCCGGTTCCCGCTCCTAGAAACTGGAAACTAGTCCTTCCGATCCGGTTCTCGATTCTTGAGTGAGACTGAATCGGATCAGGAACTAATCACCCCTACCGGTGATGGGGCAGCGACCACAGTGGAGAGCCTGGATTTTTTCTTTTTTGTGTATTTTTTAAAGTTTTAGCCTTTTTTTCCTTTTTTGAGTTTATCTTTTTTATGGAAAGAAAAAAAAGACAAAAAGGAAAGAAAATAAAAAAAAATAAGACTGAATACCCAAAAAAATCCCAAACTTTAGATTTTGTCCTAATTATATCCTAATTTGTTTTATCTCATAAAAAACCCCAAACTTTTACTTTTATCCCAAATCTATCACCGTTAACTTTCTGTCCAATATGGCCGTTACTAATCCTACGTGGAATTTCCACATCATCATTTTTTTATTTTTCTTTCCTTCCTCCCCTGGCCGATTCGGCATGGCCGGATCGGCCAGGGGAGGCTCGCCCAGCTCCGGCGAGGGCGGAGCTCACCCAGCCATGGCGAGCGGTCCTCGCCGCCGCTGGGCTCGCCTCCCCAGTGGTTGGCGAGGTCACCTTGCCGGCTCGTGTCCCCCTAGCTAGTCCCGGCCAGGAGAAAGAAGGAAAGAAAAAAAAAAAAAAAAGAACAGCCATGCCGAGGGTGGCTCGGCATGGCTGGGCAAGCTCTGCCCTCACTAGAGCTGGGCGAGCCTTACCCAGCGGCGGCAAGGACGAAGCTCGCCTAGCCATGCCGAGCCGCCCTCGCCGCCGCTAAGCAAGCTTGACCTCGCCTAGATCCGACGAGGTCGAGCTCACCCTCGCCATGGCCGTCCTTTTTTTCTTTTTCTTTTTCCTTCTTCCCCCTTGCCGGGACTGGCCAGGGGGAGGCTCACCGGCGAGGTGATCTCGCCGATCACTGGGGAGGCTCGCCCAACAGCGGCAAGGATGGCTCGCCATGGCTAGGCGAGCTCCGCCCTCACTGGAGCTGGGTGAGCCTCCCCTGGCTGGTCCAGCCAGGGGGAGGAAGGAAAGAAAAAAAAAAGAGAAAAATTTTTTAAAAAATGATGACGTGAAAATTCCACGTAGAATCAGCAACGGCCATATTGAACGGAAAGTTAACAGTGGTAAATTTGTAACAAAAGTAAAAGTTTGGAGTTTTTTATGAAACAAAAAAAAGTTTATGATGTAATTGGGATAAAGTCTAAAGTTTGATCCTCCTGGTCCAGTTTTCGATTCTTGGGTGAGATTGAACCGGACTAGGAACCGATCACCCCTACCGGTGATAAGGCGGCAACCACAATGGAGAGCTTGGATTTTTTTTCTTTTTTGTGTATTTTTTTTTTTAAGTTTTAGCCTTTTTTTCCTTTTTTGAAAAAAAAAAGAGAAAAAGTAAAGAAAATCAAAAAAATAAAGGACGAAAATTCCCTTAATCTGGTGAGGTCAAGCCATTAAGTTTATTTTATGCCCTTATTTAAAAAAATAAAGACACTTTGGATTCTTATTTGAAACAATTTATACTTCGGGCTCTTATTTGGAATTTTTCCCATATCAGCCCAAGCACGTGCCCAGGCCTTTTTGTAACTCAAAAAAATAAAATTTTAATTGAGAAAAATACAAAAAAAACTAATTGATAAAGTGTGATTTTTTAAAAATTGCACGAAATTGAAATTTTCTTTTTTTGCAATACGAAGAACAATACATTACACATTCAAAATATGAGGTAACAGTTACTAAAAAGTAAATGAAATTTGATACTATGAACAATTCATTCCATATTCAAACAGGTAACTAAGCTCGTCCGACTTTAATCCTCGTGATCAAGACAGTGATCACAACACAAACAACAGATGGAATAAATACAATGTTTGAGGAACTTTTGCAACATGGCCACCACCAACTGAATTCAGGAAGGAATCCCGTGAGAAGTTGGCCAAAGGAGTCAAAGCGCATCTCTTCCAAAGTACTCCTGAAAGCGTTCCTCTTCTTTGCAAAACTTGGACACCACTCCATATGTCTCTATCAAGAGTCTCGGATATCGTTTAGTGAAGTATATGTCCTGCCAAAACCATCGAACCCAATAACAGATTCGGTATGAGCCACAAGTTCACACAATCTGACATATGAGAAGATACTGAAGAAGCCTTGCATGCAGTGTGCAGCTGCATAATGATCAACAATTTGAGACAGAGAGTACCTCAACGTTTTCTGAAACTTCTTTGTAGAGCTCCCAGTTATTTCGCACGGATTGCAACAAGTCTCTCACTCTGCTAAAGTCATTTCCATCCAAAACCAGTGGTGCGATATTCTCCATTGCTCCCAGAAGATCTGAATTGGATGCGGTATCAGCTTCCAGTATTATTCTATCGCTGGCGTCAACAAGAAAGGAAATTCTCTTCTCTAAGCTCCAAAAAAATGGATGGCGAAGCACCTCCGATGCCTTTGGCCTACTCATGAAATTTGAGTGATACAGGAAAATGGAAATTAAAAATGGTGACAAAATTCATCAAACAGAGTGACGCAAATTAAAGATTACACTCTAACCTCAATTCAGGAAGCGGGTTTAGCAAATGCAAAATTAAATCATGAGCTTCTGGCATGAATTCCACCGAGGACAGATCCATTTTGTTATTCCGAATATTGATGTCACGTTCTTCACCTTCACCAAATGGATGTCTTCCACCGGTAAGACAAAACAACAACACAGAGCCTAGGCTGAACAAATCCATCGCTGATGTTTGACGCTCATTAAGAAGCTGCTCAGGTGATCGCCATCCTGATGTTCCACAACCTGACATAAGAGATCACAAGATAAATATGATGGTTTCACCGGTCAATAAAGAGAGACAGCAGCATTAAATCTCCACAAACTTTACCACAATATAAAAAGCAACACAGAGAAACCATAATCTATAAAAATAGATATTGGTCTAAGCACTTACAGGTGGCATTATATCCCAAGGAAAATTTATCCCATTTACTAATGCCTATATCAGAAAGCTTAGCAACTAACGGTTTCCCAGTGATCAAGATATTTTGAGGCTTTAAGTCCCGATGGATTATTTCCAAGTAGTGCAAATGATTGAGTCCCGATACCACTTCCCTGCATCATAGTATAAAGTAGATATTATAACATAAACGATATAGAATCCGCCGTCGTATCGATCACAACACCATGTGCATAAGATGATTCAGCAGAAGAAGTGACATTCCTATGGATCTAGAAAGGAAGTCGGATTACATTAAGCTAACCAGAGTCAAAGTGGCCTATTAATTTGCCGTATCAAGCATACCCACATGAATGTAGCGTCAGCATATGCACTACAAATACAAATCAGCACATCCACTACAAATACAAATCTGCGGCAGTCAGTGTCAGCATAAGCACTCCAAACACAGATCAATAAGCAGAGCAAGATAGTGAAGTTATCTTTTTACTCAAATCCAAATCATAAAAATTACCTTATCAGTTTCAGCAACAAAGGTGAGGGATGCCCATCAGTCCACAAGTTAACACCCTCCATCGTACCTCTAAGAGATTCCAAATTGTTTTTATACTTAATCATCGATGGTGGATAAGAGGCAGACAAATCTGAGTCTGAAAGTGCTACGACTAAATCATATAAACTGCAGGTACATCGCTCCAGCGCCAGATACACGAAATCCAGATCAAAATTCGCTCCGTAATACTCCACAATATTTGGATGAAGTGGGTAATGTGCCATCAAACGGCAAATCACGTCGAAGGAAATATTAAGATGACCCCGGATTAATCGCTTCACCGCAACAGGTAGTTCACCATAACGGCCCTCGAAAACGGTGGTACCATTACTTCCCTTTCCCATCTCTTTCCTTGACATGAAGAGTTCACCACTCCTGCGCTCGTTGATAACTACCATACCAAATTGAATTGTAGTCCGTTCCTCTGCCGTCGGTAGTTCGTCCATTCTCGTCCATGGAACAGCGCTTGCAATCTCCGAGTCAGAGTCATCCTCCTCCGTGAGGTTGATACTGGGGCCAGAACGAGAGGGGGAGAAGATGAGAGGGCGAGAGGTAGAGGAGGAGGAGAGGTCGTCCGTCCCCGTTTCCGGCATCGATACTACGTCGTCGTCGTCGTCGACTCTCTCCCTTTTGTCAGCCGTCCCTTCCCCGGGATCTGATTCGAGCGATGTAGCCAATCCCTCGGCCACATTATGCGGAGAGGGGCGCACAATGGAGTGGCCCTGGCCAGCCGGGTCGTCGAAAAGGGGGAGGGAGGGAGAGGGCGAGAGTGGAAGAGGGCGAGAGGGCGAGGGCGAGGGCGAGGGGGAGAAGCTCGCTTCCGCCGTCGATACGTCGTCGACTCTCCTCCTTTTGTCACGCTTGCCTTCGCTGGGATCTGATTCAGGCGACGCTGATCTCTCGGCCATGGAAGGGCGCTCACAAGCAGGAGGTCGCAAGGTGGTAGAGGCGTAGAAAGAAAGAGATGGGCGAGGGCGAGCTTTTACGTTAGGGTTTCGTTTTCCGTTTTGTTTTCCTCTTATGTGGATCTCCTAACATAAAATAGAACGGCATTTGACGACGGCGTATGGATGGGAGGAGGATCTAGAAAAATTTCTCCCGCTCCTTTCTCTTAGAGCGATTTCCTTTTCTTTCTTTTTTTCTTTTAATCCTCCTTCCCTATGAGAACGTCGATCGATTTCTTCTAGAATCTTTAGATATATACTTCACGCGATCGATTTCCATTTGATGATGATTCAATGGTCATGATGCTTGCTTGAGAGGGGCATCTGGATATGCGACATGGCACGATCATTTGGTAATTACAGAAAAGATTATTTGGTAATTATGGAGACAGTAATTTTATATTTTTTTTGGTCGGTCCTACTCTATTTCTAGATAACAATTTTGTGATGGCCAGCTTTATAGAAAAATAAACGGAGCTTGGGTTTATGGTTGAGTTTTCGTATACACCACCTCTTTCAAGTACTGAACTTTTCAATTCCTGATTCCTACAAATTGACTATTACAAAGAACTAGAAAGACAAAGAAAAACCCAAAAACAAAAAATAACCACCTGCAAATATAAAAAGGAAAATGATCTAAATCACATATATAAAAATCGGAAATTTTTTTGAAAGGAAAGTAAAGAAATTTTTACTTTTTCCAAAGTGAAATTTTTTTTCCTATCAATATGGTGGACAAGCGGAGGCCCGCCCGATTGTTTTTAAATTATTTGGGCCGAGCCCACCTACCGGCCTTGATCAGGTTTAGTCGACTTGCACGCGCTCGTCACGTGATAAACACTCCGTCGTCTTCTTGCCCGATCGATTATTATGTCAATTCTCCAAAAGCATGCTGAGGTTTTGTGAGTTGATGATGGTCTTGCATATTGTCTCATCGGTGCAACATAGGGACCCGTTTATTTAGAAATAGAATGTTGGGGATGCTTGTGCATGTCAAATAGCTATCTAAAGAATTCTTATGCTTGAGTTGCTGTTGGGAAAAAGTGACAAAAAAGTCTTAAACCTTTGCTATTGATATCAATTTAGTCCTAAATCTTTTTTTTTTATGTCAATTCAGTCATAAACCATTTGCATTTGTGCCAATTCAATCCTAAACATTTTGTCTTTGTACCAATTTAATCGTTCCGGCCAATTTTGGCCGGATTTTGCTGACGTTGACGCCGACCGGTTACCGGCACTGACGTGGATAACTTTTAATAATATTGTAATATTTTTTGAATTTTTATTTTTTTTCTTCTTCTTTTTTCCACTCCTCCCCCCTTCCTCCACCCAGCTGCCAGCGAGGCTCGACCTTGCCGGATGATTTGGCCTCGCCATGGTTGGGCGAGCCCGACCTCTCCGGATCCGGCGAGTTCGTGCCTCACCCAGCCGTCGGCGAGGCTCGACCTCACCAGATCCGGCGAGCTCTAACAATTCTTGCTCCCCGCTCAAAACTTGCCGAATGCGCTTCGGCAAGAAATCGTTTTTTACCCATAAGAGAAGCATCAACTCCCAATGCTTTGCAGCAAATTAAAAGAAGGTAATTTTGGCCCCTTTCGGCATTTTATCGCTGATGGATTATGCCATCATCAACTATAACAGAAACAAAAGCAATGCCCAGAAATGCTGGTGAGTATCTGAATTAAGGCAGACTAGGAACAAAGCCACCTGAAATGAGGAAATCCCCATTCCTCACCATTTATCAGCCATGTAGGGAAGCCTTCTTCTATACCAACATTAGCACATTGCTTGGCTATTTTAGTTCCTTTCTTGTATCAATCAGGAAAGCATTCCACATAGTCCAATATCTTTGCTGCCTCACACCCAAACATATTAATGCGAATCTGTTAAGGAGTAATCTTTGCTTTATCGACAATTTCATTAGCATTGCGTCGGCTATGACTAAGATCATAGCTGGTCACAACAGCATGTTCACTAACAAAAAAGGAGAAGCTCCTCCATTCTACTTCTCCATGATCCACTCAAAAGCCAAACCGACAATAAGATAAACAGTACACGTTTCTATAAAGTATATCCTCTTCTGCAATTTGCAAAGACTATCAGTTCTAACCTATATTCTGAACTTCGGACATTCTATGTCAAATCAATTTGAAGAAGATGCGCACTCGAGTTTCTCTAATGCCCGCGCCACGATTCCATAGGATAAGACAGATTAAATAGACACTGGAGAGGACCAGTCACCTGCTTTTGTTCCAAACATGGAGAGCACCAAAAAGCACCATACATTTTTGCACCCATGGGGTGCAAATGCCTTTGCAAGAGAAGTGGCGCTACGAAAAAAATAAGGTTTTAGCGACAAATTTTGCCACGAAAAATTTGGTAAAATTCGTCGCTAAATGAATTTACGACGAAATTTACGACAAAAAAAAATTCTTCGCCAATTCGGTGTTACAAAATTTAGCGACGGAAAATTTCAACTTTCGTCGCAAATTAGCGACGAATTCTATTTGTCACAAAATTCGTCTCTAATTTACCACGAACTGTATTTGTCACAAAATTCGTCGTAAAATTTATCGCTAATTATTCGTTGCAAAATTTGTCGCTAATTTACCACGAACTATATTCGTCGCAAAATTCATCGCTAATTTACAACAAATTTTTTTTTTGTCAGTAATTTGCGACGAACTTATTTGTGACAAAATTCGTTGCTAATTTGCCACAAATAATTTTGACTTTTGCTACAAACATTGTTCTGGATTGAATTTAGCGACGAATTTTTATTAATTCTTTAGCGACGAACTTTGCAACAAATATTGTTTAGGGACGAAATTAGGACAAAATTTTATTTTTGCAACGAACTTCTATAATTTGTGATCGTGTGATAAATCATTTCTTTTATTTTTCAATGTTAAATCTAATTAACAAGAAAATTAATTTCTAAAATTTATATTTAACATTGATTAAGCACTTAATAACATCAAAAAATATTATAATAATAAGAAAATGAAATACATTCATCAACATTTTCCACGAGCATGGCTCGTTGTGCCTAGTTTATCCAACATCAAAATCTCTATATGGCTTTGCTTTGCTTTGATTCAACGCTATGAACTTGACCAAAATTGGAAAGTATAGACAGAAAGAGAAGTCAAAGGAGCATGCCAGGATGAGATCGAAAAGTCGAATGGACAATCGTCATAGAAACCTCGGTGGTTTTGGGATTGCATCACTCATTCCATGTCACCACCCGTCCCCTCAAAGGCCTCATACTCGTAATCCTCGTCAAGATTCTCCATTGTTTTTCCAAAGGCCAAGGATTTCATTCCCATCGTCACGAAGGGCATGAGGCCGAAAGCTCGAGCGGTTTTGATCTCCCTCGCAACCTTCCTCTGCGCCTTGGCGCTGATGTGAGTCTACAAAAAGAGACAAACGGCAAATAAATAAGAAAATCAATTTGGAGCTCAATTAGTTTCCATAACCTAACTGATATTCGAACTTTACCGAGCTCCTCTTGATTATTATTCCGGCAGCGGTTATGAAATTTGCAAGGTACCTCACATTCTGCAGAAAATTGAACATTGAGAAAGTAAACCTCTAAGCAAATAGATACCGACATAACATGACAAACCATCCTAAGTATGCAAAAGTTTCATGCAAGCTATGTTATTCATATATTATTAGGCGAACTACAGCGCTTAGAGAGAACTCATGCCGACATCGGGATAAACTCTGGCAACACCTAAATTTATGTCATTCACCCCTTGATCTGAATAAGAGGTTTCTTCTTATAAATACATGGGGTTACATAACGGAAACGGGATGATGGCCTTCCTTCACTCTGGGGAAAATGTCCACTCTTTACATCAGTAGATCAGGCATCTAGGCGAGATTGGTCATTTAACAACTAGAAAAGCAGAACTAAGCAGAGCAAAATGGAAGAGAAACGTCAGTAGAGCACAAATAATCAAAGATACGTATTGCCTGTAATAAGAGTCACATGGCATCAATGGCCCCTAGAGATATACAATCTCCAAAGAAATATCAACCAATTTAGAAGCTTCAGCATGCTGAAGGTATTAGCCATATCACATGAAGCACGAAACATGCTTGAAAAAGGTTTAATCAGAAGGGCATGAATGGTTTACAGTGATCATCAAAGCGCCTCTTGCTCATCAGCTCAACATATATGGTATACTATTTGACAATTCTAAACAAAACAATATGATCAACCCAATGCTTACCCCGAAATCAGCTTTTCTCAGCACTTCTGCTGTAGTAACTTCAGATTCCCGTCTTTTGGTGAACTTGCGCGCTCCTGGCTTCTTAAGATCGAGATCCTAAAAGAAAGATAGATATATCATCAGCTCAACATATATGGTATACTATTTGACAATTCTAAACAAAACAATATGATCAACCCAATGCTTACCCCGAAATCAGCTTTTCTCAGCACTTCTGCTGTAGTAACTTCAGATTCCCGTCTTTTGGTGAACTTGCGCGCTCCTAGCTTCTTAAGATCGAGATCCTAAAAGAAAGATAGATATATCTCAGTGAATATAAGGAGACTTAAGTGAAAAGCAAAACATTGCAGGAGAAAGTTAGAAACATACATAAAAGGACAACAGGTTTTATGTATAATAGCTAAAACCATGACCCAATCCCTATAGGCCAATTAGTTTCCTGCTAAACACTGACGAAGTACACAATTGATAAGTAGCAACAGATTTCTCTCTCAAATCATAATATCCTGGCGATGCGGACAGCATAAGCAGATTAATATAGAAGATTCACATAGGAAAACCCTCCACAGAGAGTAACACTGAAAAATTAAAGTTATTCACAACAAAAATGCAATTGACCAATCAGAGAGCATAAGAAAAAGGTAGACATATCGCACAACTTCTGTTGCGCCTTACACTTGTCAGCTGATAATCTTCTGTTGGCCAAAAACTCATGGACGAACTTCCAAACAGTAGATATAAATTAAACTCACATGCTTTTTAGTCCTCAGGTTTACTTTTTCCTAGAAACTACTTTTGCACGTATATTTTTTTTGTAAAACCTTAAAATGGAGATAATTGAGGCTCTTACCATCTTCTCTGACAAGACCACCATGTCCATCTGAGGAATATGGGTCTAAAGCAACATCAGTGTATATCACCTACATGGCAATAGGATCAGAAGGCAATATTAAAGATAAGAAAGCCATGAAACAGGAAGGACCCTATGCTCAGAACTACGCCTTCAACATTTTGACTTACGAGATCAGGGTACTTGTCCTTGAGTAATCGTATTGTTCTTGGCACCAAACCATTGTCATTGTATGCTTCACCTCCAGTGGGAGACTAATACCGGAAGTTTAAGACAAAGGAAATTAGATTAATCGATTTCAATGAACCAGGACATAAAACAGGAGGAACAACTAAAACCTTCAGAGAATCAGGCACTTTGGGGAAGAGTACAATGCTATTAAGACCAACATCACGAGCCTTCGCTACCTGTATCAATAATCAATAACGGCCATATTGGACCGAAAGTTAACAGTGGTAGATTTGTGATAAAAGTAAAAGTTTGGAATTTTTTATTAGATAAAAAAAAGTTTATGATATAATTGGGACAAAGTCTAAAGTTTGATCCTCCCGGTCCGATTCTCGATTCTTGGGTGAGAATGAACCGGACTGGAAACCGATCACCCTTATCAGTGATGGGGCGGCGACCACGATGGAGAGCCTGGATTTTTTCTTTTTTGTGTATTTTTTTTAAAGTTTTAGCCTTTTTTTTTCTTTTTTGAAAGAAAAAGACAAAAAGGAAGGAAAATCAAAAAAATAAAGGACGAAAATTCCCTTAATCTATCCTCTCTTACCAAAAAAAAAAATTTCCCTTAATCTGGTGAGGTCAAGCCATTAAGTTTATTTTAGGCCCTTATTTAAAAAAATAAAGACACCTTGGATTCTTATTTGAAACAATTTATACTTCGGGCTCTTATTTGGAATTTTTCCCATATCGGCCCAAGCATGTGCCCAGGCCTTTTTTTTAACTCAAAAAAAAATTAATTGAGAAAAATACAAAAAAAAACTAATTGATAAAATGTGATTTTTTAAAAATTGCACGAAATTGAAATTTTTTTTTGCAATACGAAGAACAATACATTACACATTCAAAATATGAGGTAACAGTTACTAAAAAGTAAATGAAATTTGATACTATGAACAATTCATTCCATATTCAAACAGGTAACTAAGCTCGTCCGACTTTAATCCTCGTGATCAAGACAGTGATCACAAAACAAACAACAGATGGAATAAATAAAATGTTTGAGGAACTTTTGCAACATGGCCACCACCAATTGAATTCAGGAAGGAATCCCGTGAGAAGTTGGCCAAAGGAGTCAAAGAGCATCTCTTCCAAAGTACTCCTGAAAGCGTTCCTCTTCTTTGCAAAACTTGGACACCACTCCATATGTCTCTATCAAGAGTCTCGGATATCGTTTAGTGAAGTATATGTCCTGCCAAAACCATCGAACCCAATAACAGATTCGGTATGAGCCACAAGTTCACACAATCTGACATATGAGAAGATACCGAAGAAGCCTTGCATGCAGTGTGCAGCTGCATAATGATCAACAATTTGAGACAGAGAGTACCTCAACTTTTTCTGAAACTTCTTTGTAGAGCTCCCAGTTATTTCGCACGGATTGCAACAAGTCTCTCACTCGGCTAAAGTCATTTCCATCCAAAACCAGTGGTGCGGTATTCTCCATTGCTCCCAGGAGATCTGAATTGGGTGCGGTATCAGCTTCCAGTATTATTCTATCGCTGGTGTCAACAAGAAAGGAAATTCTCTTCTCTAAGCTCCAAAAAAATGGATGGTGAAGCACCTCCGATGCCTTTGGCCTACTCATGAAATTTGAGTGACACAGGAAAATGGAAATTAAAAATGGTGACAAAATTCATCAAACAGAGTGATGCAAATTAAAGATTACACTCTCACCTCAATTTAGGAAGCGGGTTTAGCAAATGCAAAATTAAATCATGAGCTTCTGGCATGAATTCCACCAAGGACAGATCCATTTTGTTATTCCGAATATTGATGTCACGTTCTTCATCTTCACCAAATAGATGTCTTCCACCGGTAAGACAAAAAAACAACACAGAGCCTAAGCTGAACAAATCCATCGCTGATGTTTGACGCTCATTAAGAAGCTGCTCAGGTGATCGCCATCCTGAAGTTCCACAACCTGACATAAGAGATCACAAGATAAATATGATGGTTTCACCGGTCAATAAAGAGAGACAGCGGCATTAAATCTCCACAAACTTTACCACAATATAAAAAGCAACACAGAGAAACCATAATCTATAAAAATAGATATTGGTCTAAGCACTTACAGGTGGCATTATATCCCAAGGAAAATTTATCCCATTTACTAATGCCTATATCAGAAAGCTTAGCAACTAACGGTTTCCCAGTGATCAAGATATTTTGAGGCTTTAAGTCCCGATGGATTATTTCCAAGTAGTGCAAATGATTGAGTCCCGATACCACTTCCCTGCATCATAGTATAAAGTAGATATTATGACATAAACGATATAGAATCCACTGTCGTATCAATCACAACACCATGTGCATGAGATGATTCAGCAGAAGAAGTGACATTCCTATGGATCTAGACTACAATAGGCTAACCAGAGTCAAAGTGGCCTATTAATTTGCCGTATCATGCATACCCACATGAATGTAGTGTCAGCATATGCACTACAAATACAAATCAGCACATCCACTACAAATACAAATCTGTGGCAGTCAGTGTCAGCATAAGCACTCCAAATACAAATCAATAAGCAGAGCAAGATAGTGAAGTTATCTTTTTATTCAAATTCAAATCATAACAATTACCTTATCAGTTTCAGCAACAAAGGTGAGGGATGCCCATCAGTCCACAAGTTAACATCCTCCATCGTATCTCTAAGATATTCCAAGTTGTTTTTATATTTAATCATTGATGGTGGATAAGAGGCAGAGTCTGAAAGTGCTACGACTAAATCATATAAACTGCAAGTACAGCGCTCCAGCGCAAGATACACGAAATCCAAATCAAAATTCGCTCCATAATACTCCACAATATTTGGATGAAGTGGGTAATGTGCCATCAAACGGTAAATCACGTCGAAGGAAACATTAAGATGACCCCGGATTAATCGCTTCACCGCAGCAGGTAGTTCACCATAAAGGCCCTCGAAAACGGTGGTACCATTACTTCCCTTTCCCATCTCTTTCCTTGAGATGAAGAGTTCACCACTCCTCCTCCCCAATTGAATTGTAGTCTGTTCCTCTGCCGTCGGGATTTCGTCCATTCTCGTCCATGGAACAGCGCTTGCAATCTCCGAGTCATCCTCCACCGAGAGGTTCCAACTGGGGCTAGAACGAGAGGGGGAGAAGATGAGAGGGCGAGAGGTAGAGGAGGAGAGGTCTACCGTCCCCGTTTCCGTCGATACTACGTCGTCGTCGTCGACTCTCTTCCTTTTGTCAGCCCTCTCTTCCCCGGGACCTGATTCAAGCGATGTAGCTAATCCCTCAGCCATATTATGTGGAGGGCTCACAGTGGAGTGGCCCAGGCCCTCCGAGTCGTCGCCAAGGGGGAGGGGGGGAGAGGGCGAGAGGGGAAGAGGGCGAGAGGGAGAGGGCGAGGGGGAGAAGCTCGCTTCCGTCGTCGATACGTCGTCGACTCTCCTCCTTTTGTCACGCTTGCCTTCATTGGGATCTGATTCAGGCGAAGCTGATCTCTCAGCCATGGAGCGCTTACAAGCAGGTCGCAAGGGGGAGAGGGGTAGAAAGAGAAGGCGAGGGCGAGCTTACGTTAGGGTTTCGTTTTCCATCTTGTTTTCCTCTCCTAACATAAAATAGAACGGCGGATGGGAGGAGGATCTAGAAAAATTTCTCCCGCTCCTTTCTCATGGAGCGATTTCCCTTTTTTTTATTTTTATCCTCCCTCCCTATGAGAACGTCGATCGATTTCTTCTAGAATCTTTAGATATATATTTCACGCAATCAATTTCCATTTGATGATGATTCAGTGGTCATGATGCTCACTTGAGACAGGCATCTGGATATGCGACATGGCACGATCATTTGGTAATTTCAGAAAAGATTATTTGGTAATTATGGAGACAGCAATTTTGTTTTTTTTTTATTTTTATGGTCCTACTTTATCTCTAGATAGCAATTTTGTGATGGCCAGCTTTATAGAAAAATAAGCAGAGCTTGGGTTTATGGTTGAGTTTTCGTATACATCGGCTCTTTCAAGTACTCTATCTTTTCAATTCCTAATTCCTACAAATTGACTCTTACAAAGAACTAAAAAGACAAAGAAAAACCCAAAAAAATAAAACAAACAATAACCACCTGCAAATATAAAAAGAAAAATGATCAAAATCACATCTATAAAAATCGGAAATTTTTTTGAAAGAAAAGTAAAGAAATTTTTACTTTTTCCAAAGTGAAATTTTTTTGCTATCAATATGGTGGACAAGCGGAGGCCCGCCCGATTGTTTTTAAATTATTTGGGCCGAGCCCACCTACGGGCCTTGATCAGGTGTAGTCGACTTGCACGCGCTCGTCACGTGATAAACACTCCGTCTTCTTGCTCGATTGATTATTATGTCAATTCTCCAAAAGCATGCGGAGGTTTTGTGAGTTGATGATGGTCTTGTATATTGTCTCATCGGTGCAACATAGGGACCCGTTTATTTAGAAATAGAATGTTGGGGATGCTTGTGCATGTCAAATAGCTATCTGAAGAATTCTTATGCTTGAGTTGTTGTTGGGAAAAAGTGACAAAAAAGTCCTAAACATTTGTTATTGGTGTTAATTTAGTCCTAAACTTTTTTTTATGTCAATTCAGTCATAAACCATTTGCATTTGTGCCAATTCAATCATAAACATTTTGTCTTTATACCAATTTAATACTTCCGGTCAATTTTTGCCAGATTTTACTGACATTGACGCCGACCGGTTTCTGGCACTGACGTGGATAACTTTTAATAATATTGTAATATTTTTTGAATTTTTATTTATTTTCTTCTTTTTTTTTCCTCTCCTCGCCCCTTTCTCCACCCAGCTGCCGGCGAGGCTCAACCTCGCCGGATGATTTGGCCTCGCCCAGCCATGGCGAGGCTTGCCCTCGCGGCTATCTGGCGAGGGCAAGCCTCGCCATGGCTAGGCGAGGCTCGATCTCTCTGGATCCGGTGAGTTCGTGCCTCACCCAGCCGCCGGCGAGGCTCGACCTCGCCGGAAGAGAAGCATCAACTCCCAATGCTTTGCAGCAAATTAAAAGAAGGTAATTTTGGCCCCTTTCGGCATTTTATCATTGATGGATCATGCCATCATCAACTATAACAGAAACAAAAGCAATGCCCAGAAATGCTGGTGAGCATCTGAATTAAGGCAGACTAGGAACAAAGCCACCTGAAATGAGGAAATCCCCATTCCTCACCATTTATCAGCCATGTAGGGAAGCCTTCTATACCAACATTAGCACATTGCTTGGCTACTTTAGTTCCTTTCTTGTATCAATCAGGAAAGCATTCCACATAGTCCAATATCTTTGCTGCCTCACACCCAAACATATTAATGCGAATCTGTTAAGGAGTAATCTTTGCTTTATCGACAATTTCATTAGCATTGCGTCGGCTATGACTAAGATCATAGCTGGTCACAACAGCATGTTCACTAACAAAAAAGGAGAAGCTCCTCCATTCTACTTCTCCATGATCCACTCAAAAGCCAAACTGACAATAAGATAAACAGTACACGTTTCTATAAAGTATATCCTCTTCTGCAATTTGCAAAGACTATCAGTTCTAACCTATATTCTGAACTTCGGACATTCTATGTCAGATCAATTTGAAGAAGATGCGCACTCGAGTTTCTCTAATGCCTGCGCCACGATTCCATAGGATAAGACAGATTAAATAGACACTGAAGAGGACCAGTCACCTGCTTTTGTTCCAAACAGTGAGAGCACCAAAAAGCACCATACATTTTTGCACCCATGGGATGCAAATGCCTTTGCAAGAGAAGCGGCACTGCGAAAAAAATAAGGTTTTAGCGACGAATTTTATCACGAAAAATTTGGCAAAATTCGTTGCTAAATGAATTTGCGACGAAATTTACGACAAAAAAAATTCTTTGTCAATTCGGCGTTGCAAAATTTAGCGACGGAAAATTTCAACTTTCGTCGCAAATTAGCGACGAATTCTATTTGTCACAAAATTCGTCGCTAATTTACCACGAACTGTATTTGTCACAAAATTCTTCGCTAATTATTCGTCGCAAAATTTGTCGCAAAATTCGTCATTAATTTACCACGAACTGTATTCGTCACAAAATTCATCGCTAATTTACAATAATTTTTTTTGTCAATAATTGGCGACGAACTTATTCGTGACAAAATTCGTCGCTAATTTGCCACGAATAATTTTGACTTTTGTTACAAACATTGTTTTGGAACGAATTTAGCGACAAACTTTGCGACAAATATTGTTTAGGGACGAAATTAGGACGAAATTTTATTTTTGCAACAAACTTTTATAATTTGTGATAGTATGATAAAATCATTTCTTTTATTTTTCGATTTTAAATCAAATTAACAGCAAAATTAATTTCTAAAATTTATATTTAACATTGATTAAGCACTTAATAACATCAAAAAAATTACAATAATATGAAAATGAATACATTCATCAACATTTTCCACAAGAATGGCTCTTTGTACCTAGTTTATTCAACATCAGAAATCTCTATATGGCTCTGCTTTGCTTTGATTCAACGCTATGAACTTGACCAAAATTGGAAAGTATAGACAGAAAGAGAAGTCAAGGGAGCATGCCAGGATGAGATCGAAAAGTCGAATGGACAATCGTCACAGAAACCTCGGTGGTATCGGGATCGCGTCACTCATTCCATGTCACCACCCGTCCCCTCAAAGGCCTCATACTCGTAATCCTCATCAAGATTCTCCATTGTTTTTCCAAAGGCCAAGGATTTCATTCCCATCGTCGTGAAGGGCATGAGGCCGAAAGCTCGAGCGGTTTTGATCTCCCTCGCAACCTTCCTCTGCGCCTTGGCGCTGATGTGAGTCTACAAAAAGGGACAAACGGCAAATAAATAAGAAAATCAATTTGGAGCTCAATTAGTTTCCATTACCTAACTGATATTCGAACTTTACCGAGCTCCTCTTGATTATTATTCCGGCAGCGGTTATGAAATTTGCAAGGTACCTCACATTCTGCAGAAAATTGAACATTGAGAAAGTAAACCTCTAAGCAAATAGATACCGACAGAACATGACAAACCATCCAAGTATGCAAAAGTTTCATGCAAGCTATGTTATTCATATATTATTAGGCGAACTATAGCGCTTAGAGAGAACTCATGCTGACATCGGGATAAACTCTGGCAACACCTAAATTTATGTCATTCACCCCTTGATCTGAATAAGAGGTTTCTTCTTATAAGTACATGGGGTTACATAACGGAAACGGGATGATGGCCTTCCTTCACTTTGGGGAAAATGTTCACTCTTTACATCAGTAGATCAGGCATCTAGGCGAGATTGGTCATTTAACAACTAGAAAAGCAGAACTAAGCAGAGCAAAATGGAAGAGAAATGTCAGTAGAGCACAAATAACCTGAGATACATATTGCCTGTAATAAGAGTCACATGGTATCAATGGCCCCTAGAGATATACAATCTCCAAAGAAATATCAACCAATTTAGAAGCTTCAGCATGCTGAAGGTATTAGCCATATCACATGAAGCACGAAACATGCTTGAAAAAGGTTTAATCAGAAGGGCATGAATGGTTTACAGTGATCGTCAAAGCACCTCTTGCTCGTAAGAGGTGCTCATCAGCTCAACATATATGGTATACTATTTGACAATTCTAAACAAAACAATATGATCAACCCAATGCTTACCCCGAAATCAGCTTTTCTCAGCACTTCTGCTGTAGTAACTTCAGATTCCCGTCTTTTGGTGAACTTGCGCGCTCCTGGCTTCTTAAGATCGAGATCCTAAAAGAAAGATAGATATATCTCAGTGAATATAAGGACACTTAAGTGAAAAGCAAAACATTGCAGGAGAAAGTTAGAAACATACATAAAAGGACAACAGGTTTTATGTATAATAGCTAAAACCATGACCCAATCCCTATAGGCCAATTAGTTTCCTGCTAAACACTGACGAAGTACATAATTGATAAGTAGCAACAGATTTCTCTCTCAAATCATAATATCCTGGCAATGCGGACAGCATAAGCAGATTAATATAGAAGATTCAAATAGGAAAACCCTCCACAGAGAGTAACACTGAAAAATTAAAGTTATTCACAACAAAAATGCAATTGACCAATCAGAGAGCATAAGAAAAAGGTAGACATATCGCACAACTTCTGTTGCGCCTTACACTGGTCAGCTGATAATCTTCTGTTGGCCAAAAACTCATGGACGAACTTCCAAACAGTAGATATAAATTAAACTCACATGCTTTTTAGTCCTCAGGTTTACTTTTTCCTAGAAACTATCTTTGCACGTACATTTTTTTTGTAAAACCTTAAAATGGAGATAATTGAGGCTCTTACCGTCTTCTCTGACAATACCACCATGTCCATCTGAGGAATATGGGTCTAAAGCAACATCAGTGTATATCACCTACATGGCAATAGAATCGGAAGGCAATATTAAAGATAAGAAAGCCATGAAACAGGAAGGACCCTATGCTCAGAACTACGCCTTCAACATTTTGACTTACGAGATCAGGGTACTTGTCCTTGAGTAATCGTATTGTTCTTGGCACCAAACCATTGTCATTGAATGCTTCACCTCCAGTGGGAGACTAATACCGGAAGTTTAAGACAAAGGAAATTAGATTAATCGATTTCAATGAACCAGGACATAAAACAGGAGGAACAACTAAAACCTTCAGAGAATCAGGCACTTTGGGGAAGAACACAACGCTATTAACACCAACATCACGAGCCTTCGCCACCTGTATCAAAATTTTTGAAGGATTTAGGACAATTTTGATTAAGCTCTATAGATATCTACAGAGACAACAGAGAGCTACTAGCATAGAGAATTCTATCTAAATTTGCAGGGATTTTCCAGAAAAATTAAACTCTTTCTTTGCTTGTCCCCTTCTATTCTGGAAAATGGAGCAGTTTTTCAAGGGTTAGTGAATCATCTACTCTAAGAAAAAGAAAAGAAAAGGACCCCATTTGGCAGAGCACCATTCAAAGCTCCAACTGAACCACTGCATCTTCCAAGTCTACTCTAAACACAAGACAAAGACAATCATTTGACAGACCACCATCATATTTCCATCTGCACCATCACATCTTCCAACTGATTCCTCAATACCAATAGGCGTATAAGGCCTTCTAATCATTAAGAGGACATGTATGTTTTGAATTCCATACGTTGACAAGCCCACATTGTCTGACTCACCTAATCTACAAGCCCACGCCTCCAACCAAGCCTATAGCGTCCTGGCATAGCCCCAGTGGGAGTATCTTCCTCACCTGCAAATATTATTGCCCAAGATGCTAAGTTAGTTCACATGGATTGAATCTACAAAGCATTGCACCTGAGAGATGTCTCACAAACCTTCACGAATAAAAAGTGGGTAGACAAAGTTTGCCGGGGACAAACTTGTCTCCTGGAAAGCTGATCTCAGGGCCGGTGATCTTTGGTTGCGACGCACGAGCGGCAACTCAATGGCTACACTAACAAAAACCAATCGGGGAGGTCGAGAACCTAAAAAGCTGGAAAATGTCGGTATGATGAGAAATACATCGGCAAAGTAAGAAACACAAATTCAACACATAGTCCAGCCACTCCATGCCGCTACGCTCGTAAAGCTCAACAAAGCAGTTAAATTGAACACTCGCCAGCAAAGGGACGACAGGAGTTCCAGCCGGGGCCTCCAGCATGGGCGGGACCGGAGGCGCTTTGGGCACATTCCCCGCCATAACAGCAGCTTGATTTGGGCTGCATGAGCGCACCCCTCTCATTCTCCACGGCCCTGCATGAGCGCCTTGTTTTGGGCTTATCCAGCTCATATTCTATGGCCGTGTTGGTCAAGCGCACGTCAATGTAAGGTAGGGGTATTTTGAAAATTTGAAAATTTTCTTGTTGTGTAATTTTTAGATGATGACATTCTATCCATGTCTACTCGTGCTGGAATAAATAATAATATTATTTATCCAAGTTTCTTATAACGATATATCCAGATGAGGAGCCGATGTTGCCTCCATGGCTGCGAGACTCGACGCACGTGAGCCGCCATCGAGACCGGCATCTGGTTTAAGAGAGGCGGATCGGGGAAAAGACTGTGAGAAGACTGCTGACAAGCGACGGTGGCCGGGTTGAACGGTGCGCCGCTATACTGCCGGAGGGGACAGCGGGAGAGGAGGCGTGGCGGTCGGTCCGGCGCGAGGCGGCGAAGGCGGGGGTCAAGAGGAGAAAGGCAGAGAAGAGGAGCTCGCGTGCCAGGGTTTGGTGGGACTTGGATTGGGTGTGGTTTGATCAATAATTGGTTGAACATGAGTCGCGATTGCATGGGACGAGACAAATCAATGGGTCGCGGTGGGGACAGCCTGTCCGCATCCAAAGCTAGTGTCCCAGTCAGATATAAAACCTAAATTATTCGGTGGAGTGAAAAAAAAGTCAAATTTATAGAGAACCTTATCAATTGGCCTTTCTTTCCTTTACGCGTGGGTGTGGGTCATTTACAAAATTCCAAACAAGTTGAGATAAAAGAGAAGAAGGAAAAGATTCATCAATTATCATGCGCATGCGCATGCACATGACCGCATGGCCTTCCTTAACTTCTCTTTTAAGGATGACCGCACACTTCCCCCTCATCAAGTCTTCGAAAGGAATCGAGAGACGGGTACTAAAAGAAGTAACAAAAGAGTCCTTGATGCTTAAGCTTCTCTTGGATTTGAGGAGAAAATTACTTTAAAAACATTTTAAATTTGTTACACTTATGTCAATTCAATCTTAAATATTTTAATTATATCAATTCAATCCTAAATATTTTTTTTACGTTTCGCCAATTGAACCTATCTGGTCAATTTAATCCAGAAATTATTAACGTGAACACCGGTCGTCTTACGTGACATAGCCGACGCTGATGTATACATTTTTTTAAAAAGAATTTTTGGTTCTTCTTTTCTTTTGTTTACCTTTTTTTTTTTATTGAAAGCCCATTCTTGCCGACTACAAGCGAGGGCCAGGATACCTTTGTTAGCAACGGGCGAGGGTGGCCCTCACCAAATCTGGACGAGGGATAGCGTGCCCTCACTTTGGCCGACAAAGGCATCCGGGCCCTCACCTAGGCCCTTATCGGGCACAGTGAGAGCATTGCAAAAAAAAAAAGTAAGAAAAAAAGAAAAATTCCAAAAAATATTTTACAAAAAAAAAAGTCAATATTAGTATCGATCGTGTCACGTAAGACTGCTGACATCTATGTTAGCGATTTCAGCTTAAATTCACCGGATGAATCTAGTTGGCAAAATGTGAAAAGGTTTGGGATTAAATCGACACAATTAAAAGATTTGGGACTAAATTGATATAAATATAATAAGTTTAGAATCTTTGTGGTACTTTTCCCAAGATTGAGCTAGCCGGCTTTGCATTCACAAACTCGAACGAGGAGCTGATCACGCTCACATGGGGGAAGGCAGTGCGCTCAAGGGGCTGAAAATGGAGAGGACGTTGCCCGAGCGTTCGCCCTGTGCATGCTTCTTGTTCCTGATCGAAGGAAATCGGTCCGTGAAGACCCAAGGTGGGACACGGTCTGGCTTGTCTCGTGGCTCTGGGACGCAAAAGTCCGACGAAACTTCCCACCAAAACAAGAGGAACTTGGGGATCAAGTTGGGCTGACGATGAGCTTTACGCTCGTGGGTACCCAAGTGAAGTCCTTTTCGAGGAAAAAACAGGAGAAAGGAGCGACGGCATCACCTTTGACCATTTCTTCTTGTTGATGACCTAAAGATAATTTTAGTTTCGTTTCGTTGAAGACAAAGCTCTATTATGATTTTCTTTATTTCATGAAAAATAAACATTTTAAATCATTTCATTAGTACTTTTTTTTTATTTTTGTAAGTAATTCATACAATCATTTTTTTAAACCATTTATTTTTTACAAAACAAACGAATCGCATTTCGAGCAAGAATGCCGCCCAACATCCCAAAACTAGCCGTCGCCTCATCAATTGTTGAAGATGCAAAAAATAAAAAAAATTAAATTAATTTAGAGCTGGGTCAAATGAAATAAATGGACAAGCTACATAAAACACAAATTGATTTTTCTTCTCCCCTTCCGAGGTCGAAGGCTACAGCCGACCCCGGCGGGGCGGGGCTGTCGTGGCAAGGATGTGGTGGAAGGGAGAGATGGGGGCCGGGGCGGTCGTGAGCGCGGGGGGGCCTGCTGGGTGTCGTCCTCGGTCGGAGCGGAGGTGCTGGGTTGCCCTGACGAGACGGTGGCGCTCGGACGGAGGTGGGGCTGCGCCGGCCGCGTGTGGCGATGGGCCCTGTGGTCGCGGCGATGGGCGATGGCGGCAAGGCGATCGAGCCCGGTCAAAGTCAACTCATTTTCATCACATAAGCAACAAAGTCGCTTTATTCCTTATTATATAATAATATAACGGAAAGCAAAATAAAGTAAGCCGCCAGTCGCGCCTGCTCATCTCCTACACCGCCCCTGTTCCTGGTCCTTTGTCTCTGCCTGCGAGATGGAGAACACGGTCCCATGGTCCGATCTCCCCAAGGAGCTCTGGTGGATGATCGCGAAGCGGCTCGACACCCCCACCGACGTCCGCCGATTCCGCAGCGTCTGCTCTTCGTGGCGCTCCCTGATCCCTCCGCTCCCCCACCACAACAACCCTCCTCTGTTCCCCCTGAAGCTCCCTCTACGGCCGAGCCAAAAGGACGCCTTCGTCACTCAGTCCACGCTCTACCGCCTCCAGCCGCCGGAGGAATCAGGCCCGGCCTTTGGCTGGCTGGTCAAGATCGAAGAATCCGGGGAGCCGGACCGTCCGCTCCGCCTCCTGAGTCCGCTCTCGAAGCAGCCCATCAAGTATAAGCCCGGTACCTTTCCTAACGTGTTGAACACTTTGGACTTCAGGGTCACTGAGATTGCTAAAGAGTACGCCGTCGAGGTCGATGACGGGGTCAATTTGCGCCGTGTGGCGAAGGTAGCTTTGTTCCCTGATTCGGCGTGGGCCGATGCAGGGGAGTGTACGGTAGTTGGGATTCTTGAAGGAGGGAAATTGGGGTATTGGAGATATGGGGATGAGGATTGGAGTGTGATTGAAGGCCAAGGTTGCCATTTTGATGATGTCATGATCTATAAAGGGCAGTTCTATGCTGTGGATGGGCTTGGGACCGTGTCGTGGATCGACCCGTCTTTTCGGGTCGTGCAGTTCTCGCCACCCATGTGTGGCGGTGGCGACAGGAAGCACCTGGTGGAGTCGGGTGGCGACCTCTACGTGGTGGACCGGTACCTTGAGGGGAGCGTTGTGACGAGGTACCGGAATAACCGGGAGGTCGGCAAGGAGACGGTTAGGTTTAGAGTGTATAGGTTGGATCAAGAATGGGGCAAATGGGATGAAGTGAGGAGGCTCGGTGATGTGGCCCTGTTTCTGGGTGATCACAGTTGCTTCACAGTGTCTGTGCAAGAGTTTGGTGGGTGCATTGGGAACTGCATTTACTTCACTGAGTTGAATGATTTATATGGTGCTAAAGTTCATGTCTTTTGCATGGAGGACCATAGCATCAAGAGGGCGGTGTTCTCGCCGGATTACTTGAGGATCCTGTGGCCGCCTCCGGCTTGGATCAGCCCCAGCCCATGCCCCCTGGATCAGAAAAGTATTTGGCCAGTTTTCTAGTTCGATCTGGAACGGTTTCGATTTCGAGCCGAATTGGGTTTGTAATTCGATTTCGAGGATGAATGAAAAGTGAAGTTGTAATCGCTTTGTGAGATATTGAGAATCCATATTCTGTTGACTTGCTGAATTTCCTTATGCCTTGGTATGCTCTGCACATTAGTACCTTATTTATTCCAAATTGACTGAAAAATTGGGGGTTATCACTTATCATACAGAAAACTCTTTACGAGCAGAGAATGCTTAATGCAGACAGTTGCTCGCTACTGGAAAGATATAGCGGAGAGGGTCGGGGGGAAATATCATGTAGTTATTCTCAATTTTCTACCATGATCAACATTATAAGCAGATGCGGATGGAGTGATGGTTTGGAGTATCGCTCATGAGCACGCACGGCGAAGGAAAAATCATGGAAAAAGTCTAGAGAACAAAAAACGGCCGACTCGGTCGCCATCCGAGCCGCCCATGCCTCCTGGACCGGAAACATATGAAGCCGGTTTTCTAGTGAGTTTCGGGACAGAGTCAATTCCGAGAAGATTTCGTCTTATAATTAGGTCCAAGGGAATTTGAAACTGGTTTGTGAAAGAAAAAGGAATCGTAACATGTAATCTGCCAGTTGTGACTTGTGAGATAATGGGAAAATTCTATCCTGGCAGCTTCCTCAATTTCATCACGCATCTGTTCCAAACTCGGCAACTGGATCCAAACTGACTGATAACACTGAAAAGTTGCGCAACTTGAAAGCGAGACCGTATCGCGGTCACGGAGAAGTGTCGGGTAATAACGTGTAATTTTCCTCATACCATGATCAATGTAATAAGCAAGTTACAAATTGGGGTTGGACGCGTCTCAGCTCCAGAATTTTTGACTTCTTATTCATAGAAGCTTGAGCTCGACTTGATCCTTCTGCTTTTCTTAAATACCTCTCTCTTTTCTTTTCTTTTTACCGTAATTAGGTGTGCTTAATGATTGATTACGTGCTTCTGTCAAGTTGTAGTCACTAGAAAACTCAATGAATTATTGTTAAAGAACGATCGAGATCGCAATGCAAAGTTGAGGTTAGTGACCTTGTAAATCTTAGAGGCCTTCTGTATTGAGTAAGTTGGAGACCACTTTCAGCTGTTAATTCGGTTTCATCCATGAGAATCTAATTTCTTCCGCCACTCTACCCCTTTTAGACCCACATGCATCTCATCTCATCCGTGGCCACATAATGACCACCTTTTGCATCTCAATTTGGGTAAGCTTGAATTCCGAAACTCTTACTTCTAATGGTTGATTCACAAACGCTGTTTTGATGCACACAATACTTTAAATGCATAATTGAATCACAAAATTAATAATTTCCATGATCCAAAAGTCAAATTCACTTTTAAGAATAGTGCCATCACTCTTAATAAAATGAGTACAACTTAGGTTCTTTTTAATTTAACTCAAATTTAGGGATAAAGCTTAGTCTCTATCGATCGATGGCCAATTAAGATATCAAATTAGACTTCAAATCAAACATAAGCAGATTGTAATATACCTTGAAATCTCAATTTTTTTTTCTAAAATTCGAATTACTGAGACGATGCACGAGCAAAATTGGAAAACTGAAATTGCAATGGCGGAGATATTTTATCGAGAATTTGAAGTACGAAGGGGAAGTAGAAATCTTACAACACTCAACTTAAAAGCTTTTACACTCAAAGACGTACACCGTACCTAGGGAATATAATCTGAGCCGATTTGATATTCAAAACCTACGTGGCGATCTAATACGAATTATCTTCTTCAAAACCAGATGAATTCCTTGATGCACGTTGTACGATTATTGTTCAGAGCGTTTGAATTGTCTACGGAGATTTGTCTATGTGTTCTAGATGATGTTGAGCTTCCTCTGCCTCTACCTACCTTTGACTCCCCTCGGACTTCCTTTCATGTCTAGAGTCAATCGATACTCGCCACGTGTTATAATTTATAATTAAACTCCGCCCATACAGAAATTGACAATCGACTAGAGCTTCAGAACTCCCATCAGTGATTTTGCGGGTGGTTGACCTTTATGATTGCCGTGCTTTACATAAGAATTTTATCGACTAGGTCCTATAGTTTGAGCGCATTGTTGTGATCTGATTTGAACCGTTTGCTTCTTTACATTGGACTCCATTTTTTGTGCCCGATATTAAACAATTTCAAAATCTCACCAGGATAATGGTGTAGGGAAGATCTCATGTGAATCATAATGTGCTTGAGATCATGAAAATTATCAAAATAATTCTAAATTTATTATAATTGTGCTAATTCTACCCTAAATCTTTGTTCTTTTGTGCTAATTCAGCCCTAAACATTTTATATTTGTGCCAATTCAGTCCATCGGCTCAATTTTAGCCGATCGGCACTGACATGGACGCCTGTCGGGCGGCCAACGTTGATGTGGCAAGTTTTCGATATCTTTCAGAATTATTTTATTTTTTCTTTTCTTTTTCCCTTTTATTTTTCTTTCCTTTCATCTTCAACCTTTAACCAGTCACCGGCGGTGACCAGCTAAAGGCTGGGGGGCCAACAAGGTCGCTCCTCCCAGGGCTCGACCTCTCGAGCGATGGCTGGGCATGCACCATGCACGATAACAAATTTTTCGAGTGCAATCCAAATAACGCGGACCATTATCATTACCTTTCGATTTGGCACTTACTAACACGGGACATTTGTGGCGGCACAAAGAGCGTAAATCCCATCGACAGGGTCGTGCGTGTAGGCCTGCCGCGAAGTTTAGCCGCGTTTAATTACCTGCCGGGCCACGGCCGAGTGGCCGCCGGCCCACCGCTACGGCGTAGTTTTAAATTTAGATGAAAATTGACTGGCGTTTGACTTCCAAATTTTCGTTACTTGGCTAATATCGTCATTTCATCTTCTCCTCTTCCCTTCTCGCGAGCGGGGCTCACCGGCGGCTCGCATGGATCCGACCGGATGGCGTCCATGGTCCGACCTTCCGCCGGAGATCCTCTCCACGATCGGCCGGCGGCTCGACACCCGCATGGACGTCCTCCGATTCCGCGGCGTCTGCTCCTCGTTCCGCTCCTCGATCCCTCCGCCCCGCCGCGAGGCCGCGCTGTTCCCTCTCCGGATCCCTCGCCCGCCGAGCCCCGCCCCCCTCTCCCTCCGCGCGAGCACGGTCTGCGCCCTCGAGACGCCGGATGGAGCCGCCCCCTCCGGCCGCGCGCGGTGGCTGCTGAAGCTCGAGGAGCCGGAGCTCGGGCACATGCAAATCCTCAGCCTCTTCTCGCAGCGGGCGATCGCGCACTTGCCCCGCGGGTTCCCGAAGGTACTCGATTCCCTCCAATTCCGAATTGTCGAGATCTGTAGACAATACACGCTCGATCACGGCCGCAGAACCGGAGGCCTCGTTCAAGGTAAACAGAAGGCAGTGATGCATCCGGACAGTGTATGGTCTGATTTAGATCAGTGCTCGGTTTACTTCATTGATGGAGAAGGGCAATTAGGTTATTGGAAGTACGGGGACGAGAATTGCAGCCATGTAGTTGATCCCCAGGGCTGTGCTTATGATGACATTGTAGTCTACGGAGGCAAAGTCTGCGTCGTCGATGGGTTGGGGTCGGTTTCGCAGATCGATTCGTCTTTCAGGCTCCGAAGTTTCTCGCTGCCAATCTACGGGGCAGACCGCCGCCGTCGCTGCAGCGGCCGCAATTGGAAGCATTTGGTGGTGTCGAGTGGTGATCTCTATGTCGTGGACAGATACATCAGGCATGGTGCAAATGCGAGTGACCCAATGTACACTGAGAAAATGCGAGTCTATAGATTGGATCAGCAATGTGGGAGATGGGAGGAGGTGAGAAGCTTGGGCAACTCGGCCTTCTTCCTCTGCAAGCTCTGCTCGTTCGCGGTCCCGGCGCGCGAGCTAGTGCAATTACGCAGAATAAATCGTAAAAATAGAGATGTATTGAGGGTACAAAAGTAATAAGGGCATTCAGAAAACCCTAAGTTAACCAAAACTCAAAGACCAGACTCAACAGTTAAAACGGTTGCTGCCTCTCATGGTCTTTTCGGTCCCAATTCCCACAACTCACGCGTAGGGATGTCAATGGGTCGGGTCGGATCGGGTTTTCATGATACCCGACCCAATCCGAAACAATGAATATATATACTTGGTCCGATCCGAAACAAGACCCGAACATTATATAGCCGCACAATCGGGTTGTGTTCGGATCGGGTCGGGTTCGTGTTTAAATCCAAACAATATCGGAGGAAAACGCGAGTTTTGGTGGGGTGGCGTGTGAAAGCGTCGACGTCGTTGGACCCAAAGATCCTGGGGGGATTCACGCGTGCGGATCATCCTGCTTTCATGCGAAAGCTAACAAATGATGTGCCCCCTTTATCGCCAAACATGTGACCCATCCCCGCTTTACATGTTTCGTCGAAATTGCACTAGCGGAAAGCGTAGCCGGTAGCCTTTTTGTCAAACCCATGAGTGGGACTTCCACGAAAGATTAGAGAAAGAAAGGGAAAAGGAAAAAGGAAGAGGGCTTCAGTGCGGGGTCGGGGGCAGCGGTGGCGAGAGCCGAGCCGAGCCGAGCCCCGACGCGACGTGGAAGGAGCTCGGAGTTTTGCCCCCGGGCTCGCGCTCCTGATGCCAGGGTTCCCGGCTCCGGCTCCGGCTCCAGCTCGACCCGAACCCGCCTCGATTAGAAAGCCGGGGGAGATCGAACTTGGCCCCCCGACCGCAACGTACTCATGGAACGAACACGGGCTCGAACGGTGAGGCCATACGCCTCAAATTCAGAATAAAAGCCGGGGGAGATCGAACGTCGGGTTCGTGTTTAGACCTTTCAGGAACTTAAAGGTTTTGGTTATTATTTGGGTTAAGCTTGGGTACCCAAGCCCACTAGATCCAAACAATATCCAATTCTTTTTATTATTATCCAAACAAATTGAGATCCAACCCGACCCAATAAGAAAATTTCGTGTTCGGATCGAGTTGATTTGTGTTTCGATTCAGGTATTGTGTTTGATTTTGACACCCCTACTCGCGATTTGTCTCCCTCCCTCCGTCTCTTGCGCTCGCGGCGCTCGCCCCAGATTCGTGCCTTGCTCGGCTAAGCTTCGTCTCGGCTCGTGCTTGCCTCGGCGGCGCTGCCCGCTCGGCTCGCTGTGTCTCGGGCTAAAGAAAAGTTGCCCCAACGAGAACTTCAAAGAAGCTCCCGACTGAATACCTATCATGGCCTGCCGGCTTTTTCTCTTTGTCCGTGATTCGGACATCTCGAGATTTGTGGCTTCAGGGCGTTCGAAATTTGGGGCCCCCGACCTTTCGGCCATGTTTTCAAAATTTTTTTTTTCGTCTTGAACACAGCTATAAATAAATTTGTTCTTTTCTTGATTGGCGAAACTTTTCGAACAGTAACCTTTCGATCTCCGATTATCCAAGACACTGCAGTTGAAAGTCTCGTGCGCTGCGAATAATTTATATTAGCTAATAAAGGGCAACGCCCACAATTTGGGAATGCTCGGAGTCCCTGATTGAATCTCCGATCTCTTGGCCACGTTTTCAATTTTTTTTTTCACCTCTTGCAATGAACAGCACGTGCATTTATTTGTTGAACGATGTTACGGACTCGTGTTTTTCTTGATCGACAAAGGGCATCGACCGGTGGCTTTTACGATCTCTCGCGCCGACCCTCTTTATTTGCAATCATTCGATAAAATATTTTCCGATCAGTCTCCACGTTTGTTCCTTCTACCTGTCAAAAAAAAAACGCTTGAAATTCGAGTGCGAAATCCCCTCTCACTCTTTGTGGAATCCAGCACACAAGACCGACAGAATCAAAATGCAAAGCGAATTTACCTAAAACACAAACACGTCTTTCAGACAGAAAAAGCCATGAAACCGCGAAGTGTGAGAACTCACCAGGGCCCCGCAGTGCCTGAGAAAACGACAATGCGATCCAAGATGTTATCATCGCTTTCCCAGTTTCGCTTGCTTGTAAGAAATTCAGTGGGCTGTAGCCAAAACCAGGAAAGCTTTGGGAGTTCCGTGCCTGCCCCGGCTTCTTCATCTACCACATACTGGGATATACAGTGCAAGTGCTCCCATTTTCTGTTTTTGAAAAGGATGGATAATGATTGGCTCCTCCCCTTCTTCACCGCCAACACCCCCACCACTCCCCCCTCCCCCCCGCCCCTCTCTCTCTCGTTCTTGGGCACTCCCGTTCTTGGGAGATTTCTTTGAGTCACCGGCGGCTCGCATGGATCCGACCGAGAAAACTCAATTGACCGACCTTCCACAAGATATGCTCTCCGAGATCGCCAAGCGGCTCGACGACCCCACGGACCTCGTCCGATTCCGCACAGTCTGCTTTCCGTTCCACCGCGGGCCGCGCTGTTACCTCTCCGGAACCCCACAAAGGTCCGCCGTCTTCCTCCGCACGAGCACAGTCTGCACACTCGAGACGACGGAGGGAGGAGCCGCCTCCGGTCGTGCGCGGTGGCTGCTGAAGCTCGAGGAGGAGGAGGAGCCCGGGCGCAAGCGGATCCTCAGCCTCTTCTCGCAGCGGAGGATCGCGTACTTGCCCCCTGAGTTCCCGAGGGAACTCGATTCTCCCCAATTCCAAATTGTTGAGTTCTGTAGACAATACACGCTCGATGATGGCCGCGGAACTGAAGGCCTCTGTCCAGATGTACAGGAAGTAGTGATGAATCCGGATAGTGATTGGTCTGATTTACGTCAGTGTTTGGTTTACTTCATTGTTGGAGTAGGGCAATTAGGTTATTGGAAGTACGAGGATGAGAATTGGAACTCTTTAGGTCATCCAGGGGGCTGGGGTTTTGATGACATTGTAGTCTACGAAGGCAAAGTCTGCGTCGTCGATGAGTTGGGGTCGGTTTGGCAGATCAATTCGTCTTTCAGTCTTCAAAGTTTCTCCCTGCCAATCTACTGCGCCAGCTGCCCCCGCGACAGTGGCGGCGGCAGCGGCTATTGGAAGCATTTGGTGGTGTCGAGTGGCGATCTTTATGTAGTGGACAGATACGTTACGCGCGGTGCAAACGTGGGGGACCGAATGTATACTGCGAATATGAGAGTCTACAGATTGGATCGACGATCTGGTGGGAGATGGGAGGAGGTGAGCAGCTTGGGCAATTCGGCCTTCTTTCTCTGCAAGCACTGCTCGTTCGTGGTCCCAGCGCACGAGCTCGGCGGGCTCTACGGGAACTGCATCTACTATGCGGAGGAGGCCATTTACAGCTTTTTCTCGAGTGAAGACGTCAAGGTGTTCAGCTTGGCGGATGGTAGCATCAGCTGGTTGCCGCGCTCTTCCGACGACCTACTGGACATGACGGCCCGCCATAGACGAGCGCCTCCCCGACTGGAGTAAAACCGAAGAAGCCGGGGATCGCCTTGCAGACCCGAAATGTACAATCGGCAAGTAGGTTAGATCATGGTAGTCTATCATCTCCTTTTCTCACTAGTAAATATACAGCTTTCGTGATGTCTGCTGTGGATCAGGATCTTGATTTAGCTTCTGATCTCCGAGAATTTACTGTCTCAGAAGCTCCTGATAGAGGTTCGGTGTTCATACGGAGTGGACCGGTACTGTCACTTGTCAGCTTCTGAAATGAACTTCAATGATTCAATACAGAAGTATGCGCAAGTGAAATGGGGGGTCAGTGGATACATGTACTACACCAGCAAAAGAAGTTACCCACATTTGTTGTCGCTGACAGAAAAATGTTATAAAGGTTCTTCGACGCAGTTTCTTAAATCTTGGCCCGATGTATGATATTATTTTTGAAATCTTAATTCGATTAAAATGTTCATTGAATTATTTTTAAATATTCAATATAGTCCTTTTATTTGATCAAACTTGAGCAAAAGTTACTGAAAGTCTATAATTATCTAATTATTGCGAAATATGTAATCTAATATCTAAATTTTTGATTTATTCAATCTTATCCATCCCTTTCCATAACAAAGTCAAATCGGTTGGTTGGACTTATTAGCAAGTTTTCATGATTATATACTTGCCTAGATTGTAGAATATATTTTCATTTCAATCTATTTTGTAAATTAACAAAAAAATGTAGAAGTAGTTGTTTGCGAGCTTGATTATGATTTGCAAGAATCATTTCGAGCCAAATGTGCCCAACGCAAAGAAGACTGTGACAGTCTATCATTCGAATCATTTTGAGGGATATTATTTTGAGGGATATTGCGCGAAAGACATTTAGATATTTTCTTGGGTGTAATTTGTTTTTAATTGTTATTAGGATACCTATAAGTATAATGTTTTGTTTTCAAATTTAAAGATGTTTATTCGTGTTTGAGTTTTTTGGTCAATATTTGTGTTTGATTGAATAGTTTTTTTTTCTCAATTAATTTTTTAATTATTTTTTATTTTAAAAATAAGAAATATAACCATTGACCAACAACTACATTATATAGATTAACTGACGGCTGCAACAAAAAGGAAGAACGTGTCTAGTCATCTTATAAATCGGGCATCAATTCTGTACGAGGAGAACACAATTCATAAATCTCTAGTAAATCGACAATTGCAAGTTCGGAAACTCTTATGCTCTTTACAAATGGCCGATTTCAACGTCGCTGCACCTTAATTGGGTAATCGACCGATAGGGCGAGGCACCGTCGGTAGGAATTGTTCGAGATTAAGGAAATCCCAGCTCGGTAACCATTGTGCACGACGTGTAAATAGGCATCGGCAGATTTATGCAGGCAACACAGCGACGAGACGGGACATATTCAGTTGCACAGAGAGCGTAAAGCCCATCAAAGAGGAGCGCGTGGTTAGGCCGGAGGAAAAATAGAAAGGAAACTAATAAACGGTACGTAAATTTGTCGCAAGTATACTAATATTAAATTTTCGGTTGTATTAATCCAAAATATTATTATATTTATATTTCTTGCAATTTTGATTGAATACGGCGATCTACGAATTGAGATTTTTCTGAATTTTTTAGGAACATCAGTTACTCTTCTCCTCCTCCTTCACCACACAAGCGGGCCGACAGCCGGCGACTCCGATGGACGTCCTCCAGTTCCGCAGCATCTGCTCTTCGTTCCGCTCCTCGATCCCTCCGCCTCGCTGTTCCCTCTCCGACTCCCTCACTCGCGGGGGCTCCTCAGCCTTCCTTTGCGAGAGCGCAGTCTGCGTCCTCGAGATGCCAGACAAAGCTTCCGATTCGGGCGCCCCGAGTCCTCTTCACCGTCTTCGGTGGCTGGTGAAGCTCCAGGAGTCGAGCCTCGGCGGCGGCGTGCAGCTCCTCAGCCTCTTCTTGCAGCGGCGAATTGCTTACTTGGCCCGCAATTTCCCCAAGGTAATCGACTCTCTCGAATCCAGGATCGCTGAAATCTGTAGAGTGTACAGGCTCGAGTACAGTACATCGGGCATCGTTCACGGTATAAGGAAAGTAGTGGTGTCCCAGATTGTGTATGGACTGATCTAGATGAACTTGAGGTTTATTCAATTGCAGGGCGTGGGCGATTACGTTACTGGAAGTATGGGGATGAAGGATTGGACCTATTTGGATTGATCAATATGGCTGTTCTTATGACGACATTATTGTGTATGAAGGCAAAGTCTCTGTCGTTGATTGGTCTGGGACACTTTCGCTGATCGACTCGTCATTCGGGACTTAAATGTCCTCACCATCAATTTGCACCTGCGGCGGCAATTGCAAACATTTGGTGGTATCGAGTGGTGGTCTGTATGTTGTGGATAGGGTTGAAATATAATGTGGAAACGATAGAATCTTGTAAATTAAGTTAATATGAAAATATCAAAAAAATAAATGATAAACAATAAATGATATCAGAGATTTACGTAATTTGATCAGAATATCAATACTTATATTCACGAGAAAAGTTATAAATAAATAATTCATTATTATCGAAAAATCAAATATACAGTTCGCTCAAATTCTTGAGTGTGTGGCAGAGTCCTCTTTTTCCACGTCTCTATTAGTAGTCCATGTCCGGTTCTGCAAGAGACAAAAGCAAAAGAACCCTTATTTTCTTTCTTGCTCAGACAATGACTATTTTACACTCACAAGAGAAATAGATATAATAAAATAAAGTGTGCCCCTACCTACTTTTTTTGTCTTTTAGTGGCTTTCTTTATTTTTCTATCCGTGTTGCCGAGAGCCCCTCATTCGAAACCAGCTAAATAAGAATGCGGGTTCAAACTCGAGACATAAATCCAATAATATTTTAACGGATACGAGATTGATGCTAATGTGGATGGTTTTCTAAACTCAACTTTTGATGAGACATTTGCTTTCAGAGTCTATATATTGGATCGACGATGTGGGAAATGGGCAAAGGTGAGAAGCTCGGGCAACACGGCTTTCTTTCTTAGTAAGCACCGATTCATACGCAATCTCTATGCACAAGTTCGGCAGATGCCATTGGAATCGCATCTATGTTTTGGTGCGACGCAATGCATTCTTCTTTTTCTGCGTTCGCACCAAGTGTTATTTCACAATTCTTTTCTGGGCTTTTGATTTCGCACTGCTTAGATATTTGCAAAGTGTTTTGAGCAAGAAAGCGATCCTGCCCCGCTTCGAGATTGTTTTATGAAATGACCCGTTTTCCTCCGGTAGAGAATTGAGAAGCAGGTGGAGACGGCTTCGATTCTAAATGTATCCGCTGCGAAAAGTATCTTCATGCCTAAAAAAGAAATCTCTTGAAATCGATCGCTTTCGATTCTTTCGAAGGAAGGACGAAGATAGTGAATACAAAATTCAGATGCCTCTAAAGACTCTCTTTTACTTCCTCCTTTTTTTGGCCAAAATGGATGTACCGCAATTCGGCTTAAAAGAAGAATGCTCACTCGTATCTTCCTTCTAGAAACTCTCTCTCTCTCTCTCTCTCTTTGTTGTTTTCTTCTTGTGTTTTTGCTCTTATGGTCCCATCGCCATTGCCTTCTTATGGGAGCCATCTTCGCACCAAAAGAAGAAACCTCTCGAAATCAATCGAGCTTTAAGCAACGACGATAGCTAGCGAACATACGACATTCGAGATGCCTCTAAAGACCACCTTTCTTCCTTTCTTTCTTTTGAGGCGAACAATCGCAGGTACCGTGATCCGGCTCGAAAAAGGGAAAATGTTCGCGACCGTCATCACGGGTTCATGTCGAATTCCGCCCGCTCTTTCCGTTACCCATCCACATTTGATGCGACCGGCGTCGAGCGGGGCGATCTTACACGAGCAACTTTAATACGAAAAAGATTCATCAATGTCGGGTCGCATTCCGATGTTGAGAAACAAAACCGTGTCCAAAGTGTTCTTGCAATCATGCCTAGTCTCTCTGTCTCTGGTCCCATCGGGGAATCTCTTAGCTGTAAAATGGGGCCGGAAAGAGGGGGGGAAATGACAAAAGGGCCCCCGGCGAGTAAGGTTGGAATCCCCTTCTAGAAGCTCTTCGTCGTTTCGTTCTCCTAATTTCGCCGTCGCCGTCGCCGTCGCCGTTATTAGCTTCTAGAAGCTTTTTGCGCGCTTCGGGATAAAGCCCTTATATATATATACACACACATATACATATATAAATCGAATAAATGTTTATTAAATATTTAAATAAATACGTAAAAAAACAATTACGGATACGTCCAAAACGCAATTGGCCCCACCGCGTTTCGTGATGGGCTGGGTCCACGCCTAAGCACTACCGCGGGGTGAGATTTTTTTATTTATCCTACCTCCTTTTTTAAGTCAATACGAAAATACGAGAGAAATAAACGAAGAACAACAAACGATATCAGAGATTTACGTAATTCGATTAGAATATCGGTACTTATATTCATAAGAAAAGTTAGTAATAAATAATTTATTATTATCGAAAAATCAGATATTCAGTTCACTCATATGCTTGAGTGTGTGGCATAGTCCTCCTTTTCTACGTCTCTATTAGAAAGAGTCCATATACAGTTTTGCAGGAGATAAAAGCAAAGGAACCCTTACTTTCTTTCTTGCTCATACAATGACTGTTTTACCCTCATAGGAGAAATAGATATACCAAAATAAAGTGTACCCCTCTTTATTTTTTTTTAGTCTTTTAGTGGCATTCTTTATTTTTCTATTTGTGCTGTCAAGAGCACCTAATCCGAAATCAGTGAAATAGGAACACGAATTCAAACTCGAGACATAAATTCAATAATACTTTAACGGGTACGAGATTGTTGCTCATATGGATGGTTTTTCAAACCCAAAGTTTCGAGGAGACATTTGCTTTCAGAGTCTATAGATTGGATCGACGATGTGGATGAGAAGCTTGGGCAACACGGCTTTCTTTTTAGTAAACACTGATTTATACACAATCTCTATGCACGAGTTCGGCAGATGCCATTGGAATCGCATCTACTTCACGGAGAACACCAATCGCATTTTGATTGTGCGCTCGAGTAATGTTTCCGTCGAAGCTTTCGGTGCGCCGGTTCCGTTTGTCATGGGTCTTTGTGATCGTCTCATATTGGAAGGGTTCGTAGCTGCGTCGCTCTACCTTTTTAGTTCCTCCTGATTTTATATCTGGCGGATATTTTCGGGGTACAACAAGGCTGCGTTTGGTTGATCGGATAAAAATCAGGATATGATATGTTTTATCCTATCCTGTGTTTGGTGGTGATCTAGGATAGGACAAGGTCGGATATAGACCGGATATAATTTGGATAAAAAAATCCGGGCGAGGGGGGTGGAATAGACCCGGAGAGGATTTTTAATACCTACTTTTCCAGAAACCCTACACTCCACTCATTGTCATCTTCATTCTCACACCTTGTGTGCTTTTACAAAAAAAATTTCTCATTTTTTTCCTTCACTGACTCTTCCGGACCTGTGAATAGCAAAAAATAAAAATAAAAATTATCCTATTCAACTTTAAATCCATAGTCCATCAAACAGTGGATAGGATATGAAGAAATCTCAGGATTTTTTATCCTATCCTATCCAATTCTATCCTGTTTAGAAATCCGAACGATCAAACGCAGCCCAAATGTCTAGGTAGTCAAAGTCGATCTGATCATTAAAACTCCCATTAAGTCGTCATTATCCTCTCCCTAAGAGTTTATTTCCGTTCCCTGCCTGAGCCTTATTAGGTGATCTTTTGCGAAGTGCGGTAGTTAACTTATCAGCTGATCTTTTTTTTTTTTTTTTGGTAAGGACTTATCAGCTGATCTTTTGTATCGTGGATTTTAAAAAAACTGCATAGCCAAAGGTATGATTTAGGTTTGGAGCCGCCGGAGTTGTAGGTTTGGTCACGATCCTGTTTGTGGCTGCAGTGGGGTTGATTAGGAGGCCTTTGATTTAACATCTCTTACAACTTCAGTAGGGTCTTTTTGTTTGGACTGAATGTGTGAGTAGCTCTGGTGTTTTTCTATTTCCAGTGACTCTACTGCAGCAACCCCGAGAGTTGCGTTTGGAAATCTGCTTATTAGAGTTGGAATGAACTGGCCGGTCTTTTTTGACTTCCTAATGAGCGCATGGGGCCCCTTCGATTTGACTCGACCGAGAGAGTACTTTGATTAGACCATGTTAGTCCTGAATATAATAAGATCTGAAATAGTTAAAGATGCAATCTATCTGCATGTGAGCATGTCTCTGCTCCGGCATCTTTGGGGTTTAGCTTTTCCTTTCCCTATTTTTGTAATGGCACATGTGCGTGCTTGAACATATCTTTCTTTTCCATACCAATAGAACAGAGTATCAATAAAAAATGATCTATGGTGCCTTTGTGAATGATCTTCTGATTTTGCTCTGACCTCCATTTCTTGATGACACGCAGTGAAAATTCAACTATTCTCAGTAGCTCGGTAAATTCTTGTACGGAGTCGTTGAGCTACCCTCCGTTTGGATTATGGTGGCGACTTGCTTAGATCTGAAGCAGGGAATAACGCTTCGAGGAAGCAAATTCCATTAGTATGCGCATCTGAGCGCGTATTTCGTCTTGATGAATTCGCCATGTGAAAAACTGCCGTTTGGCTTGCTGTGCCGAGCAATAGCAAAGAGCGAGTCTGAGGTCCTGAGAAATGGGTTGGCGCTAGGGCTCATGCTGTCAAATAGTACTAGGACTTGGGCAAAAGTGGTGGGAATGAGAGAAGACTGGAGACGTGGGAATGTGCACGGGGGGCATTTGCCCGCTTTGCTTGTTGAGCTTGCACCTTATTAGAAGCATGCTGTGGTGAGATGTCCTAATGTAATATAGTCTGAGGTCTCGAGACGGTGCGGATATTGAATTAAACGGATTTTAATTCGGCACAGACGGGTTTTGATGTCTTTTATGAATCGATCTGCTTATTTTAGACGTCAGTTGTCGTGTTGAAGTGAACGCATTGAATTAATTGGATTTTAATTTGGCATTTCAATCCCTTATTTGAAATAAAGTCTACTTCGAATCTTTATTTGAGAGAATTATGAAACTTCAGGCCTTTATTTAAAACAGAGTCCAATTCGGACTCTTATTTGAAAAAATGCGAACACTTCGAATTCTTATTTGAAATTTTCTCGAAAACCAACGTAGGTCAATTGGGCTCAAGCCCGGCAAGTGGAATGGCACAAGAAAATTCTATGCCTCGACCAGTGGCCACCGCTACGCCGAACCTTTCAAATGAAAAGTTGATGGGAAAATTACAAAAAAAAATCTTAAATTTATTGTAATTATGTCAATTTAGTCCTAATTTTTTTTTGTGTCAATTTAGTCCATCTGACCGATTTTAACTGGCCTGTGCCGACTGTCTAGTCAGTACTAATGTGGTAATTTTTTAATTTGCAATAAATTTAGGATTTTTTTTTTTGTAATTTTCCCAAAAAGTGACTGATGATTGACTCATTTCTTTGGACTGTCATACTCACGCAAACATCGCTACCCCTTCTCGTCCTCCTCCTCCCTTCGCTGCGCGAGCGGGACGACGACCGGCGACTCCGATGGATCGAACCGGAAGACGTCCATGGTCCGATCTCCCGCCGGAGATCCTCTCCATGATCGGCAAGCGGCTCGACGCTCGCATGGACGTCCTCCGGTTCCGCAGCGCCTGCTCTTCCTTCCGCTCCTCCATCCCTCCGCCTCGCCGCGACGCCTCGCGGTTCCCTTTCCCGATCCCTCACTTGCAGAGCGCGAGCTCCTCCGCCATCCTCTGCAAAAGCGCCGTCTGCGTCCTCGAGACCCCGGGCGGAGCCTCCGATTCGGGCGCCCCGAGCCCTCCTCGATCCCGGTGGCTGGTGAAGCTCCAGGAGTCGAGCCTCGACGGCGACGTGCAGCTCCTCAGCCTCTTCTCGCAGCGGCGAATCACTTACTTGCCCCGCAATTTCCCCAAGGTAATCGACTCTCTCGAATCCAGGATCGTTGAAGTCTGTAGAGAGTACAGGCTCGAGTACAGTACATCGGGCATCGTTCCCGGTGTAAGGAAAGTAGTGGTGTCCCCAGATTGTGTATGGACCGATTTAGACGAACCCGGGGTTTATTCAATTGTTGAGGATGGGCGATTAGCTTGCTGGAAGTATGGGGATGAGAATTGGACCTATTTGGATGATCAACATGGCTGTTCTTATGATGACATTATAGTGTATGAAGGCAAAGTCTGTGTCGTCGATTGGTCCGGGGCAGTTTGGCTGATCGACTCGTCATTCAGGACTCAAAAGTTCTCGACATCAATCCGCGGCGACGGTGGCGGCGGCAGCTGCGGCGATTGCAAACATTTGGTGGTATCGGGTGGTGATCTGTATGTTGTGGATAGATACTTTGGCGGCAGATTTGATATTGATGCTTTTATGGATGGTTTTCCATACCCTAGTTTTAATGAGACATTTAATTTCAGAGTCTATAGATTGGATCGACAATGTGGGGAATGGGCGGAGGTAAAAAGCTTGGGCAACATGGCTTTCTTTCTCAGCAAGAACTGTTCATACGCAATCTCTATGCACGAGCTTGGTGGATGCAATGGGAATTGCATCTACTTCACGGAGAACACCGATTCCGACGTTAATGTGTTTAGCTTGGAGGATCGTAGCATCAAGTGGCTAATCTTTTCCGACTTCCTAATGAGCACACGGGGCACATCCGACTTGACTCGACCAAAACAGATGCCTTCCAGGTCCGAAGAGTACAGCGATTAGACCATGTTAGTCCTGAATATAAGATTCAAAATGGATGAAGGTGTAATTTATCTGTATGTGAGCATGTCTCTGCTCCGGCATCTTGGGGTTTATCTTTTCCTTTCCCTAGTTTTGTAATGGCAGTGCTTGAATGTATCTACTCTCCTTCATACTTGTATAACAGAACAGAATATCAATACAAAATAATTTGGGGTGCCTTTGTGAATGATCTTCTGATTTCACTGCTGAGCTCCATTTTCTTGATGACCATAGTGAAATTCAGGCATTCTCCGCAGCTCAATCAATTTTCATATGCAGTCGTCGAGCTACCTTGCGTTTGGATTTTGGTGGCAACTTGCTTAGATTTGAAGTAGGGAATAATGCTTCGACGAAGCAAATTCTATAAGTATGTGCATCTGAGTGTGTGTTTCGTCTCAATCAATTTGCTATGTCAAAAACTGCTGTTGGCTGGCTGTGCTGAGCAATGGCAAAGAGTGAGTCTGAGAAATGGATCGGCATCAAGGCCTATGCTTTCAATTGTACACTTGGGCAAAAGGGGAAATGAGAGAAGATTGAAGATGTGGGAATGTGCAGGGGACATTTGCCTGCTTTGCTTGTTGAGCTTGGACCTTAGCAGAAGCATGCTGCTTTCAATATATGGCCGCTCAGCTTACTTCATCGGTGGTCGGATTATCGGCTTTCTCGGTTTCCCAGCTGACCACGCGGAAATGAGTCCACGGAATAGCTAGTTTTGCAAGTTTGTCCAGCGAACGGGCGTCAGGGTGGTGTTTCGTGGTTGCCGTTGGGACTTTGAAGTTTGAACTTAAACCAGATGAAATAGCTAGCAATGATTTCGCAAAATGTCACGTTGTATCAGAAGGTCCTAGGATATTTGATGCATCGGCCCTCACGCTTGTGTTAGGCGCGATAAATATTGAATCCATTTATTTGAGTGGAAATATTTTTCATCCGAGACGATATTTTATTAGAGTTCAAATCACAGTAAATGAATACATGTCATTCATATCCGAATGTAAAATCTCCCAAAAGTGAGGCTATGATGCCCAATTGAGACTCAAACATTTGTCATGTTTTGCTCGTGCAATCCAAATCTTCCATTCTCTTGAAACATAAACCCGGGATTGCAGATTCTCAACGTGACTCGGACATGAAATTAAACGGATTTTAATTCTTTAGAAATGAGTTTCGAAATCTCTTACAATTTGACATGCTTAGTTCGTTTTAGGCACCATTCGACGCATTTTGTAAATGCGTTAGCAAGTCAATTTGTTTTACATGTTACGATTAAACGCGTTTTAAAATTGACTTTATAGACTTTTTTATCCCAAAAAATTCATCAAACGAGACCCATATTACGCAGAATAAATCGTAAAAATAGAGATGTATTGAGGGTACAAAAGTAATAATGGCATTCAGAAAACCCTAAGTTAACCAAAACTCAAAGACCAGACTCAACAGTTAAAACGGTTGCTGCCTGTCGTGGTATTTTCGGTCCCATTTCCCACGACTCACACGGTCTGTCTCCCTCCCTGTGTCTCTTGCGCTAGCGGCGCTCGCCCCAGATTCGTGCCTTGCTCGGGTAAGCTTCGTCTCGGCTCGTGCTTGCCTCGGCGGCGCCGCCCTCTCGGCACGGTGTCTCGGACTAGGGAAAAGTTGCCCCAAGGAGAACTTAAAGAAGCTCCTGAGCGAATTCCTTTCATGGCCTGCCGGCTTTTCTCTTGTCCGTGATTCGTACATCTTGAGATTTATGGCTTCTGGGTGTTCGAAATTTTGGTCCTTTTGGTGTAATGACAAGTTGGTGTTAGAAAAACGCGACTAGAATCTCGCTTCGGTTCAACCACAGAATCGGAACAAGGTATGGATCTCTCTCTCTAATGGTCTTTGCCTCTTCTAAGCATATCTTTTAGGGGACGATTCAATAATTTGAGAAATTGTTCGAACCTCACGGGGTAAGGTCGAGTTTTGATGAGGGGTTTGGCTTCATCTGTGCTCTAATACATGCTGACTTAGTTCTCTGAAGTTTTTAGTGTTTACATTGAAGGAAAATGTTGCTGATATCAAGGGAAGCAGTAGCTAATAGCCGTAGAGCATGATGTAATTGATTATCTAGAAAGAAGTGGAGATGCATGAGTTTAATTGTCGGGAGATTGGAGAAAAATCCACTGAACTAGTGGAGTGTGTTGCAATCTTGCAACCTGCAATGCGAGGTTAAATTCTCACATCGAGGAAGAAATTTATGGCTAAAACCGAGTCTTTGGCCCAGTGGAATTTGCCCCAAGATCGTAAAGATTGATGCTTTGGCATAGCTCACTAGGCCCATTACCCGCCATTCTCTCAGTGGCAGGAACATTTGTCTTGAAAATATCTTGTGAGAATCGCTGTGCATCAATAATATCTATTGATATTTCCTTATCTTGTGCCTCAAAGTTGACTATGAGTTTGAGGTGTTTTGGTTAAGACTTCTCTGTAGAGATTTGCTGAGTTTGCTGAGTTTGTAGAAATACCAAAAACCAGGTGGGTTTAGTGCTGTGCTTCTGGACTTTGCTCGCGTGTCTAACCTATAGAGTCAATAACAACAGTGCTCTGAAGTTCTTCCCTCGAGAACATTGTTTTTACACTTGTGGTCGTAAATCTGGTGGGCTCTCACTAAATCTTGGAGCAATATTAGCATGGACTGTCACAACACCAAGTACCTGCAGTAGATGAATCATTCCCACTTGAAAGTAAGAAAAAGCTGGAGTTTTCTTTTATGACCACTATGTCAGGCTTAGCTGTGAATTTCTGATTACATGTGGAATCATCCATTTCGGAGGCACATAAAGCACTAAGATCAGCAACCCTTTTCGATCCAACTGATATTGCCATAACTCCTAAGATTATTTGCTGCTTGATTAAGCATCACCTAGGAATCAACATTTAGGGCATCAATTTTATATCAAATCGTTTTACTTCAGTCATTATTAAAATTTTTGGTTTGATGATATTCTTTCTTATTTTAGTTTGCTTCAGTGTGATGACCTGAAATTAATTGGTTTGGATTTCTTCTTAGTTATTATTGCATAAGAGATTTTTTTCTTAGATATTGGTGTTAGTAGCTGATACTTTTGTACACTAATCCTTGATTTACCAACCTTCGCTAATCTTCCACTTTTACCGCCCATCCCACTGGGACTTTGGGGTAGTCTTTGTCAATGGGGCCTAGATGGAAAGGAAAGGGTGCAGAGGTCAGAGCACAAGCTGATCCAATGTCCGAGATCGTATCGCGGCTCAAGTCATCTTTGATTGAGTCAAATGCTCATGGGTCGCTGTCAGGTTGCTCTGTTCTTCTTGCAGTAGAGGCAGATCAAAGTGATCTTCTAAATCAGGCATGTTTTGGCCGACCAGTAGTCACAGCTGAGAAGGACAAGCAGTGGTTTCAATTGAGCATGGAGGAAGCCTTCTACCTTTGCTATACCCTCAAATGCCTCGACATTCACGGTGGAAATAATTGTCGAAAAACCTATGAAGAGTTATGGAAATACATGACAGATAAGAAAACTACATTCCCCCAATTTTTCAAAGCTTATTCTCATCTTCGGACGAAAAATTGGGTGGTCAGGTCAGGATTGCAGTATGGTGTAGAATTTGTTGCGTACCGGCACCATCCGTCTCTTGTCCATTCTGAATATGCTGTGCTCGTTTTGACAGAAGGGGATGGTGGCGAGAATGGGCGATTGAGGGTATGGTCGGATGTTCATTGTACGGTCCGTCTTTGCGGGAGTGTAGCGAAAGCGGTCTTGGTGCTTTACATCAACAAGCACGGTCATGGCGATGCATCTCCTTCATGTGTGACTCTGTACTCTGTGGAAGAGCGAGTCATAGCAAGATGGAGCCCAAAAGATTGCCGTGAAGATCATTCCATCGCAGTTAATGGCAACTGACCGAGCAGAGAATTTCATTTTTATTCCTTTTTGTTTCTTGTTTTTTGGGATATAAAGACAATGGCAAAGACCATGCGAACCATTTTGTGATTATTAAGGAAGACTGAAATTGTAAATATTGGATTTTGTACATGAATGGAATCAGAAACTAGTAAATTTCTTTTGCGGGGTCATTTGCGGTAGAGTACTAACTATGATAGTTCCTATGAAAGCAGTTTATTCACTTGAGAGTGAATTATATCACGACATTATGCAACTCCTGTGGCTTAAAGCACTATAGATGTTTTCAGTCAGAATCACATATGCACCAGTTTGTCACCCAAATTGGCGGACTGTGGTGTGGCAAATTGGCTGACTTTTCCCTCTTTTAATGTGTTCAATTAGTTATTTTTGCAATGCTAAGAGTCCTAAAAATCGGTTTTTAACTTAACCTGTGACCATATAAGATTGACTCATGAAACCTCTAAATTGCAGTTACAACTCTCTTTGTTCTTTGCTTTTCCTTGATTGAAAATAAGAAGATTTTGCTCCTTTTCAGTTTTCACAGCTTCGATTCGTTCAGTTGCTCCTCACACTCCACAGTTCAGACTTCAATCTTCTCAACTTTGCTTCGGAAACTCTTGGATGGCTGCCTCCAAAGGTAAGTGCAATAACCTATTAGATGGAAGTGACTTCTCGTATTGTCCTTTTTGCTTTTATTAAGCTGAAAATGCATTTTTTTTCCATCTTCCAATTTGGTGTATCGAGTGTTGTTTCACTGCCTGTTTGAATGAAAGAACCAATGGACATGCAAGGCATAACTTTACGATACTATCGAACTTTCTGGCTCACATGTGGAAAATCAAGCCATGTTGTGATTAGCAATCCTTGGTATTTTGTTAGTCAACTATTAAAAATTTATGCTTTGTGAGAGACATGTCACATGTCCTTAAATTGAAATTTTTCTGGCATTCCTTTTAGTTGTTTTGTTGAATTGACCGACACAGCTGGTGGGATTAGGCTTGGTTTGTTGTTTGTTTCGTTGTTAGCTCGAACTGAGTCGCATGATTCTGATAGGTGTTTGAAATGAATAGTTCCTGTACTCTAAAATGTGTGTAGGTCGTTGGGAATGGTTTTCTTGTTCTGGTCTTGACCTTCTGCAGAACAACAGAAGCAATGCGTTAACAAGTAAGATTAACTCTGATTCTGATTTTTTTCTGTCTATTGTGCTTTAAAAAATCTGGTGCCTATGTTTTCTCACAGGAGTGGAAACTAAATTAACTTGTGTTGATTCACTCATTTATGATAGCGTGTAATGTATGGATGCCCAGGTCTGGTCCTTTCAACTATGATGCTAAGTATAAAGGGGCTATGGCGAAGGCTGTGTCAATCCTCAAGGAGGATGATGAGCTCTACAAGGATGGGTTCTTACTCAACCATGCTTGTGTTTTAGTTGGTTCTGGTCGTGATTCCTATGAAAAGGGCAAGAATGCTCTTCAGAGTTGGAGGTCTGTTCATATGTTCCATGTAGGTGAAGCCTCGTACAAGTTTACATTCCTGTCCTGAGACTCGGTTGCACTTGTAGGCATTTTGGGTTGAACTGGGCATTTGTTGATTCCAAGACTCAAGTTCAGAAGGGGGTGAAGTTTTGTGTTTGTGTCAAGGAGTTTCTGCCATGGCTTGTGATGCCTCTTGCAGTGGTCTTTGTAAATGAAAGCCAGAAGTCTAAGAAGGGTGTGGCTTCCTTTCGTTTTGGCGGCGGTACACTTAAAGGTCACCTGCTGGTTGGTAACATACCTTGACCTATGGTACGACATGGGTACTTATATGAATAAGTGTGGCTCAAATGTCAATAAATGTCATCTTGTGGCTTCCCGGTTATAATGATTTTTTGCAGCGATGCTTATGATGAATACTAGCTTTTACACTTCTTAGTTCTTATACCTTCTCTTTTCATGACCTATAAAAATTTCCTGAACCCCTGCATAAGCTCAGATGCATGTGTCAATGTTAGCTTGGAATAGTGTTGAGTGTCTTTTGGGCAACCTACACTATGTTATTCGTCAAGCTATTTTGCATCTCATGGATAACCCTTGAGTTGATTTTGTATGATTTGAGGAGTTCCATGTGACTATCGTTGGTCACTGTTCCTGTCATCTACAAGCATGTCTTGAGTTTTTGCTTTGGTTCTTCATTCTTCTTTGTGGTATGTTTTGCTGCTGTTACCTTAATTTTCAAGTTGTAGCGTGGATTTCAGTAGCTTTCTTCTCCAAAGTTTTGGACATACTATTTGCTTTGAGAGACATGGGGATCTGAGGAGTTGTTGGCAAAAACAGGACAGTGGACTGTATCGCTAGTGTATATCCTAATTAAGGAGTTGACTTCTCTGCTACCTTCTTAGCCTTACAAGCAGAAAGCTAGTTATTTTATTGTCAAAATAAAGCATAAGTAATCATAAACCATGGCGGCAGACTAATTTAGATCCATATCTTTGCTAATCAGTTGCTCTACTAACGAATATGCGAATTGGGTGCATGCATACGTGTCCTTCCTTGCCCCATTCTAACCAAACTATTTCAATATCTTCAATTTTTCTGATAGTCTCGTATATAAGTCGTTACTGCTTCAGTCTAGTTGGCCGCTCCTTTCTGGCCACGGATTTTAGGTCTTATCATCTGAAATTTATAGCAAATACGATAATGCTAGCACTTATTAGACCTGTTGCGTGGAAATTGAGTTCATCTTGCCACAGCTCTTAGGCTGATGATGACAATGGGCTTATCTATTGGGTCTTTGAGATTTCGTAATGCCTCGCCCTTTTATTATTGTTAAGCTGTCTTGATCTTGTGACAAGACTAGAGATGGACAACCTTTTCATGTTCCATTTATCATGTCATTTCATCATCTTCGAATCTTGATAAGAACCCCTACCACATATTACTCAACATTGTTACATAGTCTGTTTCCATTATCTGACGTGGCATTTAACGCCAGGCTCACCTCTCAGTTTCTCCTACTCGAAAATGTTTTTTTTTGGGCACAGGACCAAGTTTTATTCATAGAACATCAAGGCTTCTTAATAATATGGCATTCCATTTTGCTGCAGGCTGGGGAAGAGAGCTTTTCGATTGAGCTGGGTGAGAACAATCGAGTGTGGTATGAAATACTCTCCTTCTCAAAGCCTGCGCACTTTCTGTCTTTCATTGGTTACCCGTATGTACAACTCAGGCAGAAGTACTTTGCTCATCAATCTAATAATGCTGTCAGGAAACATTTAAGAGCTTCTTAGCTACCTATACTTAATGTTGGCAAGTTATGTACAAGTGGGACATGATTATTTCCTCGTGACCACTTCTTGCTAAATCAACGTCAGCCATAGATGCAAAATGGGATGCAATATGTTCTCACGATAGATAGCAGTGTACATCTTCTGTGCAAACACAATATGTACATTGAGTGAATGACATGAGCTGGTATGCCAACTGCAAGTTCCCATACATGAGGTTCGGAAATTGTGTAATGTCTATCACACTTGAAGAGGGACACCAATCTAGATTCTGAAGTAATTGTAGCTTCCATAAGTCTGCACTTTCATGCATAAGCTAAGTCTAATGCCCGTTTTGTTTCCAATACATTTGAACTCTAATGCTGAATGGCATTTTAGAGACAATCACGCTAGCCAACAGTGGTACATTCAGTAGTTTTTTTTGGGTTCGCTTGCCTGCTTGCTGCCTTAACCAAAGACTCCGCTTTGATGACAATCGAACTGCTAGAAACTGGAAGAATTTGATTTTGAATGGGGTGGTTCCCAGAGGCGGTGCTGGAGAAAGTCTGAAGATCATTCCAACAACTTTTAGTTCCAAATGAGACTACTCAGACGCAAGACCCATCCTTGCTTATCCGAGCTGCTCAACTGGATTTCATTTATCATGTCTCGATTCATCCACGGTCCATGCAAGGTGCTGAACACCGGACGTGATAAGCCACGGAGCAACCCAGCTTAACTATGTGGACGGGTTTGCGCCGCCCAGAAAAAGGTATAGTTATGATTAAACTAAACTAGTGTTAGGTTGGCATAGTGGCTAGATGCTTAGACCTTTCGCCCCGTCACGGTGTCCCCTCTCGCCAAGTATTGAAGGGCACAAAAGCTTTGGTACATAAAAATCCCCAAGTTAACCCAATACAGCCCCTCAATTCTCTAAGTCCACGCCAGGAGTCTACGGCTCTGGACACTTGCAGCCTCTCATGGTCTCTCAGTCGCGGTTCCCGACTCACGGTCTCCCTCTGTCTCCTACACTCGGGACTCCTGCCACTCTTCTTTCACCTCGCTTTTTCTCGTGCTCGCTCGCCCCATATTCTACTCCTTTCCATGAGACTTTCAAGTGAATACAATTTTACCCTCAATTCTTATTTGTCAATACATTTTCTATCGAGTGGGTCTTATGAGTTAACTGTATTATTGTGATCTGTTTGAGCCATTAGTTTCTTTATATTGGACTTGGATTTTGGGCCCAGTATCAAACAATGTCAACATCTCGTATGGGACAATGGTGCAGGGAAGATCTCGTGCGAGTTATAATGTGCTTGAGATCACAATGTCTGTCATAACCATCTTGACCAGAACAGCATACAGAGTAACCCCACTTGTCTACTACATAAATTGGTCATTACATCACGGAAGAGAATGGATTTGTACTGGACTTATAATCTATTTCCCAAGTTTTATCATCTTGAAATAGAAATTCACCCGTTAATGTCACGAATGTAATTATTACAATGGAAAAAAAATATGGATGACAAAATTGCCTTTTCCACTGCTTTAAGAAATGAATTCAAAATATTGTCAGATGAAATAATTTGGCATGAATTGAATTTGAAAAATACCCTAGATATTTATGGAACATGATAAAGGCTTACCTCGGCACTTGAACGAGAAAAGATTCAATTTTTCAAGATTCATCATAATTTGAAGAAAAAATCTAAAACATATTTGAATGAAATTTCCCTTCAATATTTTTTTTTTTGGGTCGGAAAAGATAACCGAACTTCATCACCTCAAGTAGTTGCTTCGTTACAAAAAAAAAATACGGGGCCTCGGAAACAACGAGGTCCCATAAAGTACTAGGAGGCCTTGGCAACCCGGCCCGCAACTTTTGATTCGCTTCGCTCGAACGGTGGGCTGGACCGAAGGTTTTCGAAATGGGCCTCCATCTCCAATTTGCAGGGCCCACGAAGCCTTGATTGGTCGGTCACCGCCATTATCAGCTTCAAAAGCTGTATAATATTCCAAAACTAGTAAGTTCAGGGAGAAGGCACAAACCCTCCTCCTCCTCCTCCTCCTCCTCTTCTTCTTCCCTATCGAGCACTTCCGGTTTGCTCTTTCCTTCCTCGGTAGTCAGTGACCATGTCTCCTCCTTCTCCTCCTTGCCGCGACATCCGCGATCGCTCGCGCAGAAAACGCGGGAGAGCTGCTCGCATGGAGGGAACCCGGAAACCCCCATGGTCCGACCTCCCGCCGGAGATCCTCTCCATGATCGGCGATCGGCTCCGCACCCGCATGGACGCCCTCCGGTTCCGCAGCGTCTGCTCTTCGTTCCGCTCCTCCATCCCCCCGCCTCCCCGCGTCGCCCCCCCGCGGTTCCCTCTCCGGACACCTAGCCCGTTCCCTTTCTGGATGCCTGGCTCGCCGAGTTCCGACCTCTTACTCCGCGAGAGCACGGTCTACGCCCTCGGGACGGCGGGCGGAGGAGCCGCGCGGTGGCTGCTGAAGCTCCAGGAGTCGGAGGAGCTCGGGCGCATGCGGATGATCAGCCTCTTCTCGGGGCGGCGGATCACGTCCTTGCCCCCCGAGTTCCCGAAGGTAGTCGATCCTCTGCAGTCCCGAATCGTCGAAATCTGTAGAGAATACACGATCGATTACGGGCTCGATTGGTTAGCCGGCGGTCGACACAAGGTGAAAGCAGTGATGCAACCGGATTGTGTAGGGTCTGATCTAGATCAGTGCTCGTTCTATTTCGTCGATGTGATAGGGCGATTGAGTTATTGGAAGTACGGGGATGAGAATCCAATCCGTTCAGGTGACGAGCCACCACCGGGCAGTATATATCTGGACATTGCGGTCTACCAAGGCAAAGTCTGCGTGGTCGACCTGCTGGGGTCGGTCTGGCAGTTCGATTCGTCCTTCCGGCTTCGAAGGCTCGCGCCGCGGACCCCTCGGGGCATCGCCGCCACCCATTTTCATAAGCACTTGGTGGTGTCGGGCGAAGATCTTTACGTAGTGGACATACGGTGGATAGTGTCGGGTACCGCGGTGCCGACGGCGCTTAGGGCCTATAGATTGGATCAGCAACGCGGGAGATGGGAGGAGGTGTGGAGCCTGGGCGGTTCGGCTTTCTTCATATGCAGCCACTGCACGTTCGCGATCGCGGCGCGGGAGCTCGACGGGTGCGAGGGGGATTGCATCTACTACAAGGATGAGCGGGGCCCCTTTGACTGTTTCCAGCGGGAAGGGTTTGAGGGGTTCAGCTTGCCGGACCGTAGCCACAAGCGGCCCGGCGACTTCACAGTGCTCTATTCTCCTTTCAGAAGGGGGCAATTTATAGGTGATTGGGATGACGAGGATGAAAGCTTGTGGTGATTGATTACATTTTTATTTTTAAGAAAAAAGTATAAAAAAAAAACAAATTAAGGATGTTGTTGAGGTTACCCTCTCGAATGAATTCGAAAATAAACGCAATTTATATCTGGGGAAGTGTCTCTCACGGTCTCTAAATTTTTGTCATATGTGCAAGTTATCTCTTTTAAAAGTTTAATTCATTCGATGTGGTTTGGAGTTGTTATTTTATCCTATCAAACCGGTGAAAAAGTCTTCGCAAAAGTACCCAAGCTGTTGCGAAATGTGCAATCTGGCTCCTAATCTCTCAACTTTCAATAACAAAGGCGAATAAGCTAGTTGGTATTATTCATAAATTTTCATAATCGCATTATTGCCCAAAATATAGCTTGTGATATCCATTTCTCCTAGTATAGGAATCCCAAAGTAAATTATGCTTATATGGAACTATGATAATATGTCAAAAGATGATAAGAAGATAGCATATGCTTTTTTTTCTTTTTTTAAATTTAGGAAATAGATTGAAACCGATATATTTTTGTTGAATGTTGTACATAATCTTTTACACCGATAAAATTTTCAAGCTTTGACACGTTTCGTATTTTCTTCATTAAATTTAGTTAAATCTGTGTGTTTAATTTTTGTAAAAATATCATAATTTTGGATCATTAACGGTAGAGTTTCAAAACACACGGATTTAACTAAATCAAACGAGAAAACACCATGGCTTCAATTTTTTTCATATAGATTTAAAAAGTTTGGAACGATATTTAGATTGAAATTAGTAAGAATATTTATAAGTATTTTAATACCGTTAAGAAATTAGAGGTAGACGCGGCAATAACAAAAGTACAAGATGCTATGCAAAACTAAAAGGAGAGAATTAGGGCTTTTAGGTCCATTTCGACATGGGGAAGCAAATCAAAATCGGCCGTATAAGGTCGGTTCGGTCCGGTTTCAAGGCTTGCCCTAGACTGGTGCTCACTCTTACTTAAAATATAACTTTAAATAGAGTTCTACTTTTATTATCGCTATCTCTTGAATTACATACCAGCGGAGCCGAGACATTTTGCTCCCTAGAAATTACTAGGTAGGATGGCTCCATAAAACCGGCAACTCTCGACACAGCACGATATGAAGCTAACCGGGCTTGAGTTCGACAGAAAACGGATTTTACCCTCCCTTATGAGACGACTTGCTTAATCCGTTGAAACGTCATTTTACACGTTTAAGTAATTGAATGACACGTATTTAACACGTTCATTGTCAATTTTGCAGGGTCATTTGCAGTGGAGTACTAACTTTGATTGATCACACGAAAACAGTTTGTTCACTTGAGAGTGAATTATATCACAACATTATGGCACTATGCAACTCCTGTGGCCTAAAGTACTGTAAATTTTTTCTATCATAATCATATGTGCACTAGTCGATCACTCAAATTAGGCTTTCTTCTCCATGCCTTGTTTAATGTCCTGGCGGCTGAACCCCCGCAAAACCTTCCATGTTCCCCCCATATGTTTATCTTCCTTGGGAGGAGAGATTCGAGAATACTCTTCTGTGCTTTACATCCCCAATTCGGATGAACCTTTGAAGGACTTACTTAAGTCCTGGAATACTTACCTATGATAGATCACATGAAAGCAATTTATTCACTTGAGAGTGAATTATATCCCGAGATCATGCAACTCCTATTGCTTAAAGCACTATAGATGTTTCCTATCAGAATCCTGTGTGCACCAGGCGATCGCCCAAATTGGTGGACTGTCGTGTGGCAACAAATTGGCTGACTTTTTCCCTTTTTGAATGTATTCAATTAGTTGTGTTTTTAAATGCGAAGAATCCTAAAAATCGATTTTTCAACTTAACCCACGACCATAAGACAGCAAGCCTCTGAGCTGCGGTGACACCGTTGGGCCATTGGGCTTATTCCTGTATTGGGTCTGAGCCTGAGCTCATTCCGATGGCCACGACAATTGATCCATTCTCTCTCTGTTCTTTGCTTTTCCTTGATTGAGGCTCCGTTCGTTTGAAGAAAAATATTCTCCTTTTGGAAAATATTTTTCCGGAAGTCATTTTCCTGGAAAATGTTTTCCCGGAACATAATTTTCCGGTGTTCAGCGATCAATATGAAAAAGTTTCGGAAAATATATTTCGCCGGTGATCGGCGGCGGCGGCGGCGGCGGAGGGCGGCCGGTGGCGGCGGCGGCGGCGGCGGCGGCGGCGGCGGCGGCGGGCGGCCGGCGGCGGCGGCGGGCGGCCGGCGGGCGGCCGGCGACCGGCGGCGGGCGGCCGGCGACCGGCGGCGGCGGCGGCGGCCGGCGACCGGCGGCGGCGGCGACGGGCGGCCGGCGGCGGACCGGCGGCGGCCGGCGACCGGCGGCGGAGGTGGTGGCCGGCCACCTTAGTGAAGAAGAAGAAGAAGAAGTTCCGGAAAATGATTTCCACTTTTGAAGAAGTGGAAATCATTTTCCAGAAACTTAGACTATTTTGTAAGGGGGGAAGGAAAATATTTTCCTACGGAAAAAATTTTCCGCCCCCCGAACACCGGAAAACCCGGAAAATATTCTGGGATAATATTTTTCCCCAAACGAACGGAGAAAATACGAAGATTTTGCCTGCCTCTTTTCAGTTTTCACCGTTTCAATTCGTTCAGTTGCTCCTCGAGGCTCGCGCTCCACAGTTCACAAGTCAATCTTCTCAACTTTGCTTCGGGAACTCTGGGACGGTCGCCTCTAAAGGTAAGTGCAATAACCCATTTGATGGTAGTGATTTCTCGTACTGTCCTTTTGCTTTCAATAGGCTGAAAAATGCATTTTTTTTCGTCTTCCAATTTGGCATATCGAGTGTTTTTTCACTGCTTGTTTGAATGAAAGAACCGATGGACAAGCGAGACATAACTTTACGATGCTATTGAACTATCTGGCTCACATGTGGAATTTCAAGCCATGTTGTGATTAGCAAATCCTGGGTGTTTTGTTAGTCGAGTATTGGAAATTTATGCTTTGCGGGAGACATGTCACATGTCCTCAAATTGAAATTTTTCTGGCATTCCTTTTAGTTTTTGAGTTGAATTGGCCGACACACGTGGTGGGATAAGGCTCGGTTTGTTGTTTGTTTCGTTGTTAGGTCGAACCGAGTCACGTGATTCTGGTAGGTGTTTGAAATGAATTGTTCCTGTACTCTAAAATGTGTGTAGGCCGTTGGGAATGGTTTTCTTGTTCTGGTCTCGACCTTCTGCAGAACAACAGAAGTAATGCATTAACAAGTAAGATTAACTCTGATTCTGATTTTTTCCTGTCTATTGTGCTTTTAAAAGATCCGGTGCCTATGTTTTTTTCGCAGAAGTGGAAACTAAATTAACCTGTGTCGATTCACTCATTTATGATAGCTCGCAATGTATGGATCACCCAGGTCTGGTCCTCTCAACTACGATGCTAAATACAGAGGGGCTACGGCGAAGGCCGTGTCGATCCTTAAGGAGGATGGTGAACTCTGCAGGGATGGGTTCTTACTCAACCATGCTCGTGTTTTAGTTGGTTCTGGTCATGACACCTATGAAAAAGGCAAGAATGCTCTTCAGAGTTGGAGGTCTGTTCATATGTTCCGTGTAGGTGAAGCCTCGTGCAGGTTTACATTCCTGTCCTGAGACTCGATTGCATTTGTAGGCATTTTGGGTTGAACTGGGCATTTGTTGATTCCAAGACTCAAGTTCAAAATGGGGTGAAGTTTTGTGCTTGTGTCAAGGAGTTTCTGCCATGGCTTGTGATGCCTCTTGAAGTGGTCTTTGTAAATGAAAGCCAGAAGTCTAAGAAGGGGGTGTTTGGTTCGGCCTTTGCAAGGGGCTTTGGAGGCCCAAAGCCCCTTGGGGGAAATATTTTGTGTTTGGCAAAACATTTTGAAGGCTCATTGGCCAAATGTTGGTCTTCCCAAGGCTGAAAGCTCAAGGCACCCTAGGAGGTGCTTTGAGCTTTCGGCCTTCACGGAATGCTACTGTTCACTTTTTTTTTTTTTTTTTTTCTGGAAGCTGTTCATCTTCTTCATCTTCTTCGGGCAGTCTCCGGCGGCCGGCGAGGGAGAGGGCCGGCGAGGGAGCCTGGGGTCGGGCGACCCCCGGCGAGGCAGATCCGCCGCCGCCGGCGGTCGCCCGAGGCCAGGCGACCCCCGGCGAGGCAGATCCGCCGCCGCCGGCGGTCGCCCGAGGCCAGGCGACCCTCGGCGAGGTCGCACGACCGCCTGGGGTCGCGCGACCCAGGCGACGGCCGCCCTGGGTCGCGCCACCCCAGGCGGCCGTGCGACCCCGCCGAGGGTCGCCCGAGGCCAGGCGACCCTCGGCGGGGGTCGCACGGCCGCGCGCGACCCCAGGCGGCCGCTTGGGTCCCGGGACCCTCGCCGAGGGTCGCCCGGCCTCGGGCGACGGCTGCCGGCGGTCGCCCGACCTCAGGCGACGGCCGCCGGCGCCAGATCTGGCTCGCCGGCGGCCGGCCGGCGCCAAATCTGGCTCGCCGGCGGCCGGCCGGCGCCGGCTCCGGCGAAGGGTAAATTAGATTTTTTTTTCTCAAAGTCCATTTGCAAAAAAAATTCACCAAACACTATATTTTGGCCAAAGTAACTTTACAAAATATTTTTACCAAACACCAGTAGCATTTTCCCAATGGGCTTTCACCCAAAATATTTGCATTTCCCCAAATGCATTCCCCCAAAGCCGAACCAAACAGGCCCGAAGGGTGTGGCTTCCTTTCGTTTCGGCGGCGGTACACTTAAAGGTCACCTGCTGGTTGGTAACATCCCTTGACCTATAGTACAACATGGGTACTTATACGAATAAGTGTGGCTCAAATGTCAATAAATGTCATCTTGTGGCTTCCTGGTTATAATGATTTTTTGCAGCGATGCTTATGATGAATACTAGCTTTTACACTTCTTAGTTCTTATACCTTCTCTTTTCACGACCTATAAAAATTTCCTGAACCTCTGCATAAGCTCAGATGCATGTGTCAATGTTAGCTTGGAATAGAGTCGAGTGTCTTTTGGGCAACCTACACTACGTTATTCGTCAAGCTATTTTGCATCTCATGGATAACCCTTGAGTTGATTTGGTATGATTTGAGGAGTTCCATGTGACTATCGTTGGTCACTCTTCCCGTCATCTACAAGCATGTCTTGCGTTTTTGTTTTGGTTCTTCATTCTTCTTTGTGGTATGTTTTGCTGCTGTTACATTAATTTTCAAGTTGTAGTGTGGATTTCAGTAGCTTTCTTCTCTAAAGTTTTGGACATACTATTTGCTTTGAGAGACATGCGGATCTGATGAGTTGCTGGCAAAAACAGGACAGTGGACTGTATCACTAGTACATATCCTAATTAAGGAGTTGACTTCTCTGCTACCTTCTTAGCCTTACAAGCAGAAAGCTAGTTATTTTATTGTCAAAATAAAGCATAAGCAATCATAAACCTTGGCGGCAGACTAATTTAGATCCGTATCTTTTCTAATCAGTTGCTCTACTAACGAATATGCTAATTGGGTGCATGTATACGTGCCCTTCCTCGCCCCATTCTAACCAAACTATTTCAATATCTTCAATTTTTCTGATAGTCTCGTATAGAAGTCATTACTGCTTCAGTCTAGTTGGCCGCTCCTTTCCGGCCACAGATTTTAGGTCTTATCATCTGAAAGTTGTAGCAAATACGATAATGCTAGCACTCATTAGACCTGTTGCATGGAAATTGAGTTCATCTTGCCACAGCTCTTAGGCTGATGATGACAATGGGCTTATCTATTGGGTCTTTGAGATTTTGTAATGCTTCGCCCTTTTATTATTGTTAAGCTGTCTTGATCTTGTGACAAGACTAGAGATGGACAACCTTTTCATGTTCCATTTATCATGTCATTTCATCATCTTCGAATCTTGATAAGAACCCCTACCACATGTTACTCAACATTGTTACATAGTCTGTTTCCATTATCTGACGTGGCATTTAACGCCAGGCTCACCTCTCAGTTTCTCCTACTCGAAAATGTTTTTTTTGGGCATAGGACCAAGTTTTATTCATAGAACATCAAGGCTTCTTAATAATATGGCATTCCATTTTGCTGCAGGCTGGGGAAGAGAGCTTTTCGATAGAGCTGGGTGAGAACAATCAAGTGTGGTATGAAATACTCTCCTTCTCAAAGCCTGCGCACTTTCTGTCTTTCATTGGTTACCCGTATGTACAACTCAGGCAGAAGTGCTTTGCTCATCAATCTAATAATGCTGTCCGGAAACATTTAAGAGCTTCTTAGCTACCTATACTTAATGTTGGCAAGTTATGTACAAGTGGGACATGATTATGTCCTCGTGACCACTTCTTGCTAAATCAACGTCAGCCATAGATGCAAAATGGTATGCAATATGTTCTCACGATAGATAGCAGTGTACATCTTCTGTGCATACACAATCTGTACACTGAGTGAATGACATGAGCTGGTCTGCCAACTGCAAGTTCCCATACATGAGGTTCGGAAATTGTGTAATGTCTATCACACTTGAAGAGGGACACCAATCTAGATTATGAAGTAATCGTAGCTTCCATAAGTCTGCACTTTCATGCATAAGCTAAGTCTAATGCCCGTTTTGTTTCCAATACATTTGAACTCTAATGCTGAATGGCATTTTAGAGACAATCACTCCAGCCAACAGTGGTACATTGAGTAGTTTTTTTGGGGTTCGCTTGCTTGCTTGCTGCCTTAACCAAAGACTCCGCTTTGATGACAATCGAACTGCTAGAAACTGGAAGAATTTGATTTTGAATGGGGGGGTTCCCAGAGGCAGTGCTGGAGAAAGTCTGAAGATCATTCCAACAACTTTTAGTTCCAAATGAGACGCAAGACCTATCCTTGCTTATCCGAGCTTCTCAACTGGATTTCATTTATCATGTCTCGATTCATCCCCAGTTCATGCAAGGTGCTGAACACCGGACGTGATAAGCCACGGAGCAACCCAGCTTAACTATGTAGACGGGTTTACGCCGCCCAGAAAAGGTATAGTTATGATTAAACTAAACTAGTGTTAGGTTGGCATAGTGGCTAGATGCTTAGACCTTTCGCCCCATCACGGTGTCCCCTCTCACCAAGCATTGAAGGGCACAAAAGCTTTGGTGCATAAAAATCCCCAAGTTAACCCAATACAGCCCCTCAATTCTCTAAGTCCACGCCAGGAGTCTACGGCTCTGGACACTTGCAGCCTCTCATGGTCTCTCAGTCGCGGTCTCGACTCACGGTCTCCCCCTGTCTCCTACACTCGGGACTCCTGCCACTCTTCTTTCACCTCGCTTTATCTCGTGCTCGCTCGCCCCAGATTCTACTCCTTTTCATGAGACTTTCAAGTGAATACAATTTTACCCTCAATTCTTATTTGTCAATACATTTTCTATCGAGTAGGTCTTATGAGTTAACTGTATCATTGTGATCTGTTTGAGCCATTAGTTTCTTTATATTGGACTTGGATTTTGGGCCCGGTGTCAAACAATGTCAACATCTCATATGGGACAATGGTGCAAGGAAGCTCTCATTCGAGTTATAATGTGCTTGAGATCACAATGTCTGTCATAACCATCTTGACCAGAACAGCATACAGAGTAACCCCACTTGTCTACTGCATAAATTGGTCATTACATCATGGAAGAGAATGGATTTGTACTGGACTTATAATCTATTTCCCAAGTTTTATCATCTTGAAATAGAAATTCACCCGTTAATGTCACAAATGTAATTATTACAATGGAAAAAAAATATGGATGACAAAATTGCCTTTTCCACTGCTTTAAGAAATGAATTGAAAATATTGTCAGATGAAATAATTTGGTATGAATTGAATTTGAAAAATACCCTAGATATTTATGGAACATGATAAAGGCTTACCTCGGCACTTGAACGAGAAAAGATTCAATTTTTCAAGATTCATCATAATTTAAAGAAAAAATCTAAAACATATTTGAATGAAATTCCCCTTCAATTTTTTTTTTTTGGGTCGGAAAAGATAACCGAACTTCATCACCTCAAGTAGTTGCTTCGTTACAAAAAAAAAATACGGGGCCTTGGAAACAACGAGGTCCCATAAAGTACTAGGAGGCCTTGGCAACCCGGCCCGCAACTTTTGATTTGCTTCGCTCGAACGGTGGGCTGGACCGAAGATTTTCAAAATGGGCCGCCATCTCCAATTTGCAGGGCCCACGAAGCCTTGATTGGCCGGTCACCGCCACTATCAGCTTCAAAAGCTATATATAATATTCCAAAACTAGTAAGTTCAGGGAGAAGGCACAAACCCTCCTCCTCTTCCTCCTCCTCCTCCCCTTCTTCTTCTTCTTCCCTATCGAGCACTTCCGGTTTGCTCTTTCCTTCCTCGGTAGTCAGTGACCATGTCTCCTCCTTCTCCTCCTTGCCGCGACATCCGCGATCGCTCGCGCAGAAAACGCGGGAGAGCTGCTCTCATGGCGGGAACCCGGAAACCCCCATGGTCCGACCTCCCGCCGGAGATCCTCTCCATGATCGGCGATCGGCTCCGCACCCGCATGGACGCCCTCCGGTTCCGCAGCGTCTGCTCTTCGTTCCGCTCCTCCATCCCCCCGCCTCCCCGCGTCGCCCCCACGCGGTTCCCTCTCCGGACACCTAGCCCGTTCCCTTTCTGGATACCTGGCCGCCCGAGTTCCGACCTCGTCCTCCGCGAGAGCACGGTCTACGCCCTCGGGACGGCGGGCGGAGGAGCCGCGCGGTGGCTGCTGAAGCTCCAGGAGTCGGAGGAGCTCGGGCGCATGCGGATGATCGGCCTCTTCTCGGGGCGGCGGATCACGTCCTTGCCCCCCGAGTTCCCGGCGGTAGTCGATCCTCTGCAGTCCCGAATCGTCGAAATCTGCAGAGAATACACGATCGATTACGGGCTCGATTGGTTAGTCGGCGGTCGACTTAAGGTGAAAGCAGTGATGCAACCGGGTTGTGTAGGGTCTGATCTAGATCAGTGCTCGTTCTATTTCGTCGACGTGATGGGGCGATTGAGTTATTGGAAGTACGGGGATGAGAATCCAATCCGTTCAGGTGATAAGCCACCACCGGGCAGTATATATCTGGACATTGCGGTCTACCAAGGCAAAGTCTGCGTGGTCGACCTGCTGGGGTCGGTCTGGCAGTTCGATTCGTCCTTCCGGCTTCGAAGGCTCGCGCGGCGGACCCCCCCGGCCCATTGTTATAAGCACTTGGTGGTGTCGGGCGAAGATCTTTATGTAGTGGACATACGCTGGAGAGTGTCGGATACCACGGTGCCGACGGCGCTTAGGGCCTATAGATTGGATCAGCAACGCGGGAGATGGGAGGAGGTGTGGAGCCTGGGCGGTTCGGCTTTCTTCATCTGCAGCCACTGCACGTTCGCGGTCGCGGCGCGGGAGCTCGAGGGGTGTGAGGGGGATTGCATCTACTACAAGGATGAGCGGGGCCGCTTCGACCGTTTCCAGCGGGAAAGGTTTGAGGCGTTCAGCTTGCCGGACCGTAGCCACAAGCGGCCCGGCGACTTCGCAGTGCTCTATTCTCCTTTCAGAAGGGGACAATTTATAGGTGATTGGGATGACGAGGATGAAAGTTTGTGGTGATTGATTACATTTTTATTTTTAAGAAAAAAATATAAAAAAAAACAAATTAAGGATGTTGTTGAGGTTACCCTCTTGAATGAATTCGAAAATAAACACAATTTATAAATGGGGAAGTGTCTCTGACGGTCCCTAAATTTTTGTCATATGTGCAAGTTATCTCTTTCAAAAGTTTAATTCATTCGATGTGGTTCGGAGTGGTTGTTTTATCCGATCAAACCAGTGAAAAAGTCTTCGCAAAAGTATCCAAGCTATTGCGAAATGTGCAATCTGGCTCCTAATGTCTCAACTTTCAATAACAAAGTCGAATAAGCTAGTTGGTATTATTCACAAATTTTCATAATCACATTATTGCCCAAAATATAGCTTGTGATCTGCATTTCTCCTAGTATAGGAATCCCAAAGTAAATTATGCTTATATGGAACTATGATAATATGTCAAAAGGTGATAAGAAGATTGCATATGTTTTTTTTTCTTTTTTTAAATTTAGGAAATAAATTGAAACCGATAAATTTTGGTTGAATCTTGTACATAATCTTTTACATCGATAAAATTTTCAAGCTTTGACATTTCGTATTTTCTTCATTAAATTTTCATTTGGGAAATGTTTGAGGCGTTCAGCTTGCCGGATTGTAGCCACAACCGAGCTTGAGTTCGACAGAAAACGGATTTTACCCTTCCTTATGAGGCGACTTGTTTAATCCGTTGAAACGTCATTGGACATTTTTAAGTAATTGAATGACATGTATTTAACACGTTCATTGTCAATATTGCAGGGTCATTTACAGTGGAATACTAACTTTGATTGATCACACGAAAATAGTTTGTTCACTTGAGAGTGAATTATATCACGACATACCACCCGCCTGGGTGGCGCTGCTGGAACGCGCACTCTTCCTCTCGCAAAAGGTTGAGTGTTCGAATCCCGGGCGCCGCAGGGTGACTTAACCGGTGGCACGTGTGTGGTGGCTAGCACGTGTCGCCCCCAGGGTTTACTCTCCGGCTGTCGGCCGTGCGGGGGTTCCCTGGGTTATCAAAAAAAAAAAAAAATATTATATCACGACATTATGACACTATGCAACTCTTGTGGCTTAAAGTACTACAGATTTTTTTCTATCATAATCATATGTGCACTAGTCGATCACTTAAATTAGGCTTTCTTCTCCACGCCTTGTTTAATGTCCTAGCGGCTGAACCCCCTCAAACCCTTCCATGTCCCCCCGACGTTTATCTTCCTTGAGAGGAGGGATTTGAGAATACTCTTCTGTGCTTTACATCCCCGGTTCGGATGAACCTTTGAAGGACTTGCCCAAGTCCTGGAATACTTAGCTATGATGGATCACGTGAAAGCAATTTATTCACTTGAGAGTGAATTCCATCACGACATCGTGCAATTCTTGTGGCTTAAAGCACTATAGATGTTTTCTATCAGAATCCTGTGTGCGCCAGGCGATCGCCCAAATTGGTGGACTGTCGTGTGGCAACAAATTGGCTGACTTTTTCCGTTTTTGAATGTATTCAATTAGTTGTATTTTTCAATGCTAAGAATCCTAAAAATCGATTTTTTAACTTAACCCATGACCATAAGACAGCAAACCTCTGAGCTGCGGTGACACTGTTGGGCCGTTGGGCTTATTCCTGTATTGGGTCTGAGCCTGAGCTCATTCCGATAGGCCTCGACAATTCATCCATTTTCTCTCTGTTCTTTGCTTTTCCTTGATTGAAGATTTTGCCTGCCCCTTTTCAGTTTTCACCGTTTCAATTCGTTCGGTTGCTCCTCGCGCTCCACAGTTCACAAGTCAATCTTCTCAACTTTGCTCCGGGAACTCTGGGGCGGTCGCCTCTAAAGGTAAGTGCAATAACCCATTTGATGGTAGTGATTTCTCGTACAGTCCTTTTGCTCTCAATAGGCTGAAAAATGCATTCTTTTTCGTCCTCCAATTTGGTGAATCGAGTGTTGTTTCACTGCTTGTTTGAATGAAAGAACCGATGGACATGCGAGACATAACTTTACGATACTATTGAACTATCTGGCTCACATGTGGAATTTCAAGCCATGTTGTGATTAGCAAATCCTGGGTCGAGTATTGGAAATTTATGCTTTGCGAGAGACATGTCACATGTCCTTAAATTGAAATTTTTCTGGCATTCCTTTTAGTTTTTGAGTTGAATTGGCCAAAACACGTGGTGGGATAAGGCTCGGTTTGTTGTTTGTTTCGTTGTTAGGTCGAACCGAGTCACGTGATTCTGATAGGTGTTTGAAATGAATTGTTCCTGTACTCTAAAATGTGCGTAGGCCGTTGGGAATGGTTTTCTTGTTCTGGTCTCGACCTTCTGCAGAACAACGGAAGCAATGCATTAACAAGTAAGATTAACTCTGATTCTGATTTTTTCCTGTCTATTGTGCTTTTAAAAGATCCGGTGCCAATGTTTTTTTCGCAGAAGTGGAAACTAAATTAACCTGTGTCGATTCACTCATTTATGATAGCTCGTAATGTATGGATCACCCAGGTCTGGTCCTTTCAACTACGATGCTAAATACAGAGGGGCTACGGCGAAGGCCGTGTCGATCCTTAAGGAGGATGGTGAACTCTGCAGGGATGGGTTCTTACTCAACCATGCTCGTGTTTTAGTTGGTTCTGGTCGTGATACCTATGAAAAGGGCAAGAATGCTCTTCAGAGCTGGAGGTCTGTTCATATGTTCCATGTAGGTGAAGCCTCGTGCAGGTTTACATTCCTGTCCTGAGACTCAATTGCATTTGTAGGCATTTTGGGTTGAGCTGGGCATTTGTTGATTCCAAGACTCAAGTTCAAAATGGGGTGAAGTTTTGTGCTTGTGTCAAGGAGTTTCTGCCTTGGCTTGTGATGCCTCTTGAAGTGGTCTTTGTAAATGAAAGCCAGAAGTCTAAGAAGGGTGTGGCTTCCTTTCGTTTCGGCGGCGGTACACTTAAAGGTCACCTACTGGTTGGTAACTTCCCTTGACCTCACATACAACATGGGCACTTATTTGAATAAGTGTAGCTCAAATGTCAATAAATGTCATCTTGTGGCTTCCTGGTTGTAATGATATTTTGGAGTGACGCTTCTAATGAATACTAGCTTTTACACTTCTTATGCCTTCTGCTTTCATGACCTATAAAATTTTTCCAAACTCATGCATAAGCTCAGATGCAATGTCAATGCTAGCTTGGATATTGTTGAATGTCTTTTAGGCAACCTACACTATGTTATTCATCAAGCTATTTTGCATCTCATGGATAACCCTTGAGTTGATTTTGTATGATATGCGGAGTTCCATGTGACTATCCTTGGTCACTGTTCCTGTCATCTACAAGCATGTCTTGAGTTTTCATTTTGGTTCTTCGTTCTTCTTTATGGTATGTTTTACTGCTGTTACCTTAATTTGCAAGTTGTAGTGTGGATTTGAGTACTATGAGCTTTCTTCTCTAAAGTTTTCAATATACTGTTTGCTTAGGGGGACACGGGGATCTTGGGAGTTGTTGGCAATAACAGGACAGTGAACTGCATCCCTAGTATATATCCTAATTAAGCAGTTGACTTCTCTGCTGCCTTCTTATCCTTACAAGTTGAAAGCTCGTTATCTAATTGTCAAAAACCATGGCGGCAGACTAATTAGGACCCATATCTTTTCTAATCAGTTGCTCTATTATTGAATATGCGAATTGGGTGCATGCATATGTGTCCTTCCTCGCCCCCCTCATCCCCTTCTAAACAAACTATTTCAGGTATCTTTAATTTTTCCAATATTGTTTCGTACAGAAGTTGTTATTGCTTCGGTCTAGTCGGCAGCACCTTTCCGGCCACAGATTATCATCTGAAAGTTGTAGCAAATACGATATTGCTAGCTCTCATTAGACCTCTAGGAACACAAGTAGCGTGGAAATTAAGTTCATCTCGTCACAGCTCTTAGGGTGATGACGACAGTGGGCTTATCAGTTGGGTCTTCATGATTTCGTAATGCCTCAACCTTTGATGATTGTTAAGCTGTCTTGGCCTCCTGACAAGACTAGAGATTGATAACCTTTAAATTCCATTTGTCATGTCTTTTCATCATCTTTAAATCTTGATTAGAACCCCTGTCACATATAACTTGGCAGTGTTTGCAAAGTCTGCTTCAATCATCTGACGTGGCGAACCAGGCTTACCTCTCAGTTTCTCCCACTCGAAAATGTTTTCTTTGGGCGCATGACCAAGTTCTATTCATAGAACATCAAGCTTCTTAAATAATAATGTGGCATTCCATTTTGCTGCAGGCTGGGGAAGAGAGCTTTTCGATTGAGCTGGACGAGAACAATCAAGTGTGGTATGAAATACTCTCCTTCTCAAAGCCTGCCCACTTTCTATCTTTCATTGGTTACCCATATGTACAACTCAGGCAGAAGCACTTTGCTCATCAATCTAGTAATGCTGTCCTGAAACATTTAAAAGCTTCTTAGCTACCTGTACTTTAATGTTGGCAACTTATGTACAAGTGTAACATGATTATGTCCTCATGACGACTTTTTGCTAAATCAACATCATCGATAGATGCAAAATGAGATGCAATATGTTCTCATGATATCGGTTTTTGATACCAGTGTACATCTTCTGTGCAAACACAATATGTACACTGAGTGAATGACGTGAGCTGGAATGCCAACTATCTGATGGTTTAAATTCGCTTTTACAACTGCAAGTTTCTATACATGAGGTTCGGAAATTGTGTAATATCTATCACACTTGAAGAGGGACACCAATCTACATTCTGAAGTAATTGTAGCTTCCAGAAGTCTGCACTTTCATGCATAAGCTAAGTGTATTCTGTTGACATACAGCATACCGTGCTAACATTGTTATCAACTTAATTTTGAATTAAGTATAGTTGGGGTATAAGTTAAGATGAGGAAAATGCTATGCATTAAAGGCACTTTAGTTGGTCAACTTATCACTCAGTTTGACTTTGATCACTCAACTCTAATGCCGACTTTGTTTCCATTACATTTGAACTCTAATGCTGAACAGGATTTTAGAGACGATGACTATTGCCAATAGCCGACCATTGTGGTAGTTTTCTTGGGCTACATGGGCTCTTATTAATGCTTGCTTGCTGACTATTTCATTTCAAAAACAATCTATCATCAACCCGCTGGCCAACTTTTCGACTGATCGTGGTCGACTTGCTGAAAGTTTGCGAACAACCTCGTCAATCTCAACCGTGTCATTGGATCTGCAGTCAATTCTTACGTTGCTTTCACTCTATTGCTGACTTCCTTACCCTTTTGCTTCCTTATCAACAGTGCTTCACCTTCAGTGCCTTTTAAATTTGGTATGCTAGGAGTAACTTAGCCGAAATCTCTGCTTTGATGACAATGGCACTGCTAGAAACTGGATTTTGAATTGGGGGTTCCCAGAGGCAGTGCTGGAGAAAAATCTGAAGATCATTCCAACAACTTTTAGTTTCAAATGAGACTACACAGACTTAAGACCTATTATTGCTCATTTGAGCTTCTCGACTGGATTTAATTTATCCTGTCTCGATTCATCCTTGGTCCATGCCAGGTGCTGAACATGGATGTGATAACCCGCAGAGCAATCTAGCTTAACTTCATCGCCAGTGTATATTGCCTCGAAAAAGTATAGCCGCGATCCAACTAAACTGGTGTTGGATTGGTGCTGTGGTTGGATGCTTAGACATCTCGCCTCGTCAAGGTACCTGCTCTTGCCAAATTTTTGGAGCAGCCCCCATGAATCATTCGATTACCCTTTATGGGTTTGGGATTGAAAGATGGTGGACAATCGGTTAGCACGGGGCATTTCGACGTCTAAAAGCACATGGTTCAAAGTGGAAGAGGTCGCCCGCTCTTACTCGAATTCATTAGTCAATTGTCGCGTGTTTAAATGGGTTTCCCTATTCAGATTTTTCAAATGCCATTTTTGTCACGGCTGAGCCAACACGGGGACAACATTTTTGGAGCAAATGACTGTAACATGTTATTTATCACGACGATGATGTGATTCTGAAGACTGTCGATGATGATGGAGGACATGATCCTTTTGAGAATTGGTGAAGAAGGGAGGAAACTAAATGGAATCCTCTCATAGTGTATAAATTAACCGGTGAAGCGAAATGGTTGAGCCGCCGGGAGCCTCTCCGCTCCCTCCTCCACCGTCATGCCCGTGGACGAGTCGGCCGTCTCCTGCGACGACTTGACTCCCGCTGCCTCCTCAGGGAGCCCAAGGTCCTCTACCTCCTTACCCCTCACCCAAATTTCCTCCGCCTACGATGGCTCCTCCAACCTACACATTGTCCTCGACCTATGCAACTCCCCGACCTCCACTGCCCTCGTGTTCGCTCGGCCCCTCCGGGAGCTCTACGCCGCCCGCTCTTCCTATTGTTGTCGGCAATCGCGAAGAACCTGCTCAGGAAGATTCTGTGCAACCAGGGATTTCAAGAAGGAAGTAAAGAAAAGAAAGCGAGAACAAGGCATTTGAAAATGTCGTGAAAAATTCGCGATTTCAAGAAGATCACAAACAAATAACGAAAAGTGGGCCCCACTTGGACACGCGGCAATCAGCTAAATCAACAAATGAATTGAAATATCAACTGCGTGGCACAACTAGAGCATGCAAGATTTTCTCGCATGCATCAGCAACACGATCATATAATTAATGGACTGATCATTTTAATACTCTAAGCGTTGTTAATCTATCGCTGAAAACTAACTGCTTTGACTCGTTTAAGTTAATGAATTGACGCGCTATTTTTTTTAATATGATACGGTGAAACACTTTTAACACGTTTAATATTAGTTTTGAAGGCTTTTTTCTAATCCCTAGAAATTTTGCAAATAAGACCCATATGGAGAAGAATAAAAAGGCGGAATAGAGAAAATATCGAGCGTCCAAGAAGCTTTAGGGCCTGAAAATCCCCAGCTTAACCCAAACTCTCAAAACTCTTCGACACTTGACAGACCCCAGATTTCAACTCCTTTTCACGAGACCGTAATGCATCAGTAGCATGACCGCAATAGCGAATGGACCGGTCGTCTCAGTGCTCTGCTGAACGTCGCCGATCCGTCGCTCGAAACTAAATGCTTCACCCGCTCCCCGTAACTCCTCCCCAAGAACCGACCCTGCAGCGCTCGCGTCCGAGCCCTTCCTCACTGCCCTCTGCGCCACGGCCCTCGCACGATCTCTTCAACCGTCTCCGCACCTTCGAGCTCAACTACAGAAACGTCTGCGGCCTCCTCCTGTCCGTAACCCGCTCGAGATCGCTCCCGAAGGGCCTCCAACTCCACGCCCACATCGTCAAATCAGGCATCCAGACCATACCTCTCGTGTCGCACCACCTCATCAACTTCTACTCCAAATCCCAGCTGCCCTTCTGTTCCCGCCAAGTATTCGATGAGGCCCCGAGGAAATCGGCCACGACTTGGAGCTCGATCATCTCGGCATTTGCCCAGAACGAGTTTCCTTGGCAGGCCGTCGAGTACTTTCGTCGAATGGTTGGTAGGTGCGTTTTGCCTGATGATCACATATTCCCGAGTGCCACCAAGGCTTGTGCGATTCTGGGCCGGTGCGACGTCGGGAGGTCCGTGCATTCCTTGGCGGTTAAGACCGGGTTTGATGTCGACGTGTTTGTGGGGAGCTCGCTGGTCGATATGTACGCCAAGTGTGGTGAAGTGAGAGACGCGCGGCAGATGTTTGATAAAATGCCCGAGCGGAATGTGGTGTCTTGGAGCGGGATGATTTATGGGTATGCTCAAATGGGTGAGGATGAGGAAGCTTTGGTTTTGTTTAAGCAAGCTCTGCTGGGGGATTTGGACGTTAATGATTTTACTTTCTCGAGTGTTCTTCGTGTATGCAGTAATTCTACACTGCTTGAATTGGGGAAGCAGATTCATGGCCTATGTTTCAAGACCAACTTTGATTCGTCGAGCTTTGTTGGCAGTTCTCTAATCTCATTGTATTCTAAATGTGGAGTCATTGAAGGAGCTTATCAAGTTTTCGGCGAGATACCTGTGAAGAACCTTGGCATGTGGAATGCGATGATGATTGCCTGCGCTCAGCATGCGCACACGGAGAAGGCATTCGAGCTGTTTAAGCAGATGGAGAGTTGTGGGATGAAGCCGAATTTCATTACTTTTCTGAGCATCCTCTATGCTTGCAGTCATGCGGGGCTTGTTGGAGAAGGTGAATACTATTTTGAGCTAATGAAGAAGTATGGCATTGAACCGGGGGATCAACATTATAGTTCAATGGTGGATTTGCTTGGCCGAGCTGGAAAACTGGACGACGCTCTGTCTCTAGTCGACAAGATGCCTATTCAGCCTACGCAATCCGTGTGGGGTGCTTTCTTGACAGGTTGTCGTATTCATAATAAAACCGAACTTGCAGCCTTGGCTGCTGATAGGGTCATGGAACTCGGCTCTGTGAGCTCTGGCCTGCAAGTGCTGTTGTCCAATGCTTATGCCGCTGCTGGAAGATACGAAGAAGCAGCCAAAGCTAGAAAAATGCTCAGAGACAGAGGGGTGAAGAAGGAAACGGGTTTAAGTTGGGTTGAGGAAGGCAACAGAGTCCACACATTCACTTCCGGGGACCAATCTCACGCGAAAGCCAAAGAGATCTATCGGAAACTGGACGAGCTGGGGGAGGAAATGGAGAGGGCCGGTTATGTTGCGGACACGAGCTTCGTGTTGCAAGAGGTGGATCGAGAAGAGAAGAACCGGACGATCCGGTACCACAGCGAGAGGCTCGCCATCGCCTTCTGTCTGATCACGTTCCCATCGGATCGGCCGATAAGAGTCATGAAAAACTTGAGGGTGTGCGGGGATTGCCACTCGGCGATCAAGCTCATGTCGAAGTGCACGGGAAGAGCGATCATAGTGCGGGACAATAACCGGTTCCATCGGTTCGAGGACGGCAAATGCTCGTGCGGCGACTACTGGTGATTTAGGCCGTAACTATTAAGTTACAAAAAAAGAAGAAAAGAAAGAAAAGGGCATCTTTTTTTTTTTTGGGTAGCCATCATCTTAGACACAAATTTCCCAATGAAATCTACCGTTTTCTTCTGTGGAGTTTTGAGTTTTCGGGTGACATGAGCAGGAGGGATGGCGGGTTTGGTCGGGATTTGTTAGTTGAGCGGGTAGACTTTGGATTCTGACCAGGTGGAAGCTTCGTTAAAAGGGTAGATGCTGTCGGATCGATGCTTGGACCGGTCGGTATAGGACCGGTGTTTGTTGTCACTTGTCCTCCTTGTACTGTCCGGTCATTGCAATTTCTGGTCCGCGTGACAGCAGCGAAAGATCTTTGGGTCAAATTTGTTTTTTGGTCGAAATCTTTGGGTCCATTCAATTGGAGTAAAATGCGTCTTATTTTTAACAAAAAAAAAGTAAGAAGAAAGAGACATCCGAATTATAAATGCTTTCGAATTGCTGATGAATATCATTTCACATACGGTAATATTTCGTTAAACCTTTAAGGTTCCTCTTACATTACACATATTGAGCGATCTCCTGCTCGCATGGTAAGCAATCAAATCATGTTCGTTTATAATTTTAGTATGTTCTTTTTTAGAATTAAATAGAATGATAATTAAGCTGGGTAAAAATATCGAGTTAGTTTCAATTATCTCCGTTAGTCCTTACACGACCATATTCAAACAAAAGAAGAAGAAGATGAAATCCGTTCTTTTTTTTTGTGTGTCTTTTATGCATCGGATCTCAATAAATCCAACTTTAATTTGAGTGACGGAAAAGGAAAAAGGGCAGAAAATACTTTAAAGTCTTTTTTTTGGCAATTTATTTAAATTAATTCATAGATTATCTCCTGGTAAATCTCACTAAATAGTAAATGCTCGTGTTTAACATGTGCATTTGAAGCGCCTAATCAATCATTTGTCTTTTACTTTTAAAAAAGGAATATATATATATATATATATATGTATATATAAATATCCAAAAAAGAGAGAAAAGCCAAAAAAGAAAAGAAGAAAGGGCTCCACCCTTTCTCGCTGCGAAGGTTGGGCGCCCATCTTCGTCTACAGACGCCCAGACCGACTTCCCCGAATATCTCCGGCGTCCTTCGCCATCTCTATGCGGCGATCTTCTTCCGGTAGCTCCGGCGAGAAGCGCGCTTTCCGGGAGGATTAGGCCGGCGAGCTCGATCGCACCGCGCAAGCCCCGGCCTCTGGATGAAATCCGAGGGTCCCCGCCGATCGCGATGGTGGATTTGTGCTGCCCCCTCCGAGGCGCGTGCGACCGAGCGTGCGAGCGGTGCTATCGCTGGTTCCCCTGCCTCGCCGATCCCGGTATTCGCCGATCCCTGCCTCGCGATGCTCGCATTTGCTTTGGCGAGCTTGAACACGACGTCGGCTTTCGGTTTTTTCTTCTTCGTGTGTTATGTGCGGAAGTAGTTGTTCTGATTTCTCGCGGAAAGCCGCGGGGATGTGAGTCAGTGTATTCTTAGTATCCTTTCTTGCTGAAACTGACTCTGGCGAGGTGATGACATTTTTCAGCTCGGAGGTCGTCGTTGTTGTTGAAAGTGGCGCTGGTGGTGCTGCATCTTGTCTACGCGGGCGTTCTCTTTCTGTTTGATGGGGATTTGATAGAGAAAGCGCAGGAGGAGCCCTGGTACGTTAATTTTGCTCTTGGATTAGCTAAGGAACTAGCTTTTGTCCGTGTAATGTCGTGGTGGAAGCAGTAGAACTTATTAGTTAATTTGGTCGCAGTTAAAATCATCCAGGTTTTCCCCCTGTGTCAGCTGAGTTCTTTGGGATTTTCAAGTGATGACCTTTTTATGCCGATGTCTATATAGCGCCCTCTCTTCAAATACAACTTAGGTGTGAACCCTTTTGAGTATCTAGCGGATGGGATTGCATATCTAGCTTCAATGAAAGAACTAAGAAAGGACACTGAAGCTTATTACTAGTGTTATGCACCACTATCGAGTATCTAGCGAAAAATTGAATTGAAAAGGAAAATCTTCTTTTCTTGAGAGTCAGTATGCACTTCACCGTGATGGGCTATATAGAGCACGGAATTCAGTTACCTGATCATCTTTGATAGTGGGGTTAGTCGACTTCAAGCTTTTTAGTAGTTTTGTAACCTTTTCTTCTCACCTTATCTTATATGCTCATGTGTTCTCCAGGTACATTGCTTTATATCTACTGCTCTTTGTGGCAACTTTGATTCAGTACTTCGTGACAGCTTGTTCTTCTCCTGGGTAATCAATTAATGCAATAGTGACTATCCAGTTTTCTTCTGATAGATATGCTTGATTCTTTCAATATTTTTATGCTTCTAGATATGTCCTTGATGTGATGAGAGCTGTCAATGAAGCAAATGCCATGTTCACGAATCGTTTCAAAGTGAGTATTAATCCATTGTTTCTTTCGTTGATGATCACAATTGTGACTTCATGTTTAATATTTTTTCCTTTGTACTTTCACGTAAATGTTTAAGCAAAGACAAACTGCTTCCAGCAAAAATGGGGGCTTTGTAGTTTCATCGGATGGTAATCAGTCAGCGAGAAATTTGTTAGGAAGTAATTCCACATCTTGGTCAAAGATGGTGATGGACTTATATACTCCCGGAGCGTCTATAAGGTAGGGTATCATCAATTGCAGCTTCTTCGATTCTTTTGATAAAAGTGTAATCATCCACAAGATGCTCGTTTCTGTGTTTAAAATTGGTATCCATTCTGTTTTCTATGGGTTATTTCAATCCTTGTATGCATGTGGTAGTCTCTTAGTTTTTACTTTTTGTCTCTGGGATTAAGTTTTATCCACATTCATACTTTAGCATTGCCGTTTCTTACTCTGTATAACCACTGTACCTGGGGCATTAAAGATTAAGAGAAGAAATGATTGAGTTGTAGGAGGCCCTTGTCATCCCTATTCCCTCCAAGTTATAGCAAGTTGTATATCTGTTTTACATGATATCAGATATAAGTTGACTCTATTCTTTCATTGGTTGCTTGAGTTACAACAGTTGCATATAAAGTAATCAATGTTTCCTGTCTGTCTAGTCATGAGAGACTTGACCAAATTTGCTTTAAAAGATAACAATTGAAAATTTTCTTGCCACATTAGTGGAGAGATTTATCAAATGATATCTTCAGTATTGTGTTGCATTTCATGGGTGTATGTGCAGAAAAAAAATGAACTTCAATGTTGGTAATTTTTTTTGGCAAGAACAGGCTTAACTCATCATTTCTTTGTCTTGCAGAAGTTTTACTTGTTCCTACTGTAATGTTGAGCAAGTAAGTGATTTGTCAAAAGCTTATCCTTCCAGATGCATGAGATTTAAAGAATGTTGAGTATGTTAGTGAAACTAAGGGGCTTTTCTGTACTCTGGATGCTTTTTGTCAGCATGCACCTTCTGGAGAGGATATAGATTTTTTTTACTGATGTTGAGTTCATTGAACTTCCAATAACTATGAGCATCACATGCATACCATTTCTGCTTTAAAGTAATAGCACATACGAACAGATGTACTTGTATGTTGTCATGCTGCATGCAAGTCAACCTAGTAATGCCATAGTTTGTTAGATGGGGTAATTATGGAGATGAATGGTAAATCTTTGTCAATTCACCTTTTTTGCAAGGCTGATCCCGTGATTATTCTAATTGGATGTGCCATACTTTATGTTAAACCCTAAGATACTGGGTGGAATGAGAATAACAATGCTTTTGCCTAATGAACTTGGAGAAAGCTTTCTTTTCAACTTTGCTTTTCCATATACTTTCTATGAGATGAGAACCACCTTATGGGAAAGTCCCGACCATTCTTACCTCAGAGGTTTACTGAATATGTCCTTTAGAATACTTCATTTGGGCGTGTTTGTATGGCTACTATTATTTGGGTTTAACTGTGGCTCATGACTTTTGATTGTGCACTTCTACATTTTGTACTTGATGTAACTAAATTTTTGTTCTATATCAATTCTGGTTGAAAGCCAAAACCTCTACCTAAAACCTTTTGGTTTTTGATTTCTTTTTGGGTGGGGGGGACCATGTACTGATGCAGAAATTATTTTGGGAGGAAACTATGTGGTGGAGCTGGAATGATGGTTGTCTCCTTTTATTGACATTATTGGTTGATGAAGTAATACTAGTTCCACTTGTTGTTGTCAATTAATGTTTTTGCAGCCACCACGAACAAAGCATTGTCATGATTGTGATAGGTGTGTTCTTCAGTTTGATCACCATTGTGTCTTGCTGGGAACCTGCATCGGGCAGGGAAATCATTGTCGATTTTGGTAAGTTAAAATTCCATCTACCCTGTGTGTGATGTGCAGTGTATATCTTCCTGCTTTATGAGATATGTGCTTTAACATAGCATACCCATATAGGTTTGGACGGTCATTCTTTAGATACTACTAAATATGGATTCTCCTCTTTGAATGCAAAGATCACATGTTTTGGCTTGTGCCAGTTTTGGATGTTTAGTTTAAATGGAATAATTGTTTGCGATTATGTTTATATGACTGATAGTCTCTTCTAGCTATTTGCTCAAGTATTCTGTGTGTTTAATCATGGAGAAAATGCATTTCAAAACTTTTGTTTCCAGTTCTATGTCCGAATGTTTTTTCCCGTGGCCTTGTCTCTTTATAAATCACGTAAAGTATGAACTAAGAAAAGAGCAGATACTGGGTTGGAGGACATGTCTCCAGCAAACTTTAACATCTCAAAAGATGTTTTAATTATGAACAAATGGTTCCCAAAATGTTTATTAGGGAATGAAAATGACTATCCTAGTTACTTTATAATGTATTGCCACTATTTGTCTGATTTGTCCCTCATACTTATGCTATCAGGAGATCCAATCTATTTGGTTGACCATGCATCTCCCACATTCGCATGTAGCAGTATTTCTTGATTTAATTTCCTGTTAATTAATGTCACTTCTACTATGTTGTTAAAATTTCTTATATCAGGTGGTATATCTGTGAAGAGACTGCATTATTCCTTTGGACTGGGATCTTGTACATTACATACTTGACAGCTGACATATCAAGGGCTTGGTAAGTTATCAGATTGTTCATTCTGTCAAGGAAGTTGTAGTAGATATTAGCTAGGTGAAAATATATTTTGATCCCTTCGAATAATGCTTTTCTCAGAAAAGAAGAGATGTTTAGTTTGTTTATAGAAATCAAAATGCTTCTCATGATGCAATTTCGATTGCAATTTCATCCTTTTTTATTTTGGGAACTCAGCTAATTTCTAACTTTGATGTTATTGTCAGGTGGAAGGATGCATTCATGATATTGCTGTTGATTTTTCTATCAATTTCCTTGATTTTCTTGTTCCTCCTGTTGCTCTTCCATAGGTATGACTTGTCATTTATCTCAACATTGCCTGAATTTTTCCTACTGTGATCTTATACATTTCCCAGAATGGGCTGTCTGCTTTTTCATGCATTCAATCGTGTGAGGTCATACATGCTACATTCCTAATGTCACTGCTCTACTTGGTTGTTTAGGTCATCGCTGCCTTCTGTGTGTGCTTATTGGGTTTGAACTCGGCTGCCTTCTGTGTGTGCTAATTGGGTCTTTGCTTTGACCATATTCAATAATTCAGTTAACCTTCTTTGAGCGTGTGTCCAGCTTTTGGAGCGTCATTTGACACTTTCAGTCTGTTTGGCTATTTGTCGGTTTTAATTGGAATTTGAGAGCTCTCTCTGGTGTCAAGTGCTACATCTAAGTTCCAGTGTGAAAGGCAAAGAGGGCTGCCTTTTTTCTGCTATCTTGGCTAGCAGGCCAGTTATCTCCCATATGAGATTGCTCTTCCCAACAGCAGTGGGATTGAACACCTGCTCCCCTGGACTCTATTTACTCTACAAAAGAACACAAATATATAGCGACAAAAAATTTCTAGAAGAGGACATCCTAGGGGAAGGGATTTTCAGTTTCAATCTTGTAGCTTACTCGGTGAATCTAGGTAGACCCAGGCTCCAGTACACTACAGTTTGGTTGGCTTTGGTCTGGGCTGTGTGTGTGTGTGTGTGTGTGTGTGTGTGTGAGAGAGAGAGAGAGAGAGAGAGATGACAATGTCATTGCTTTGAGTTTCTTTAGATATGACTGTCTGGGTTATGTGATTTTAACAGGTTTTGATCTTAATGTTTATGCTCTTTCATATGCTAAAGCATTGACTCTTATATCATTTTCTCTGCAGCTACCTTGTTCTAACGAATCAGACCACCTATGAGCTTGTAAGGCGCCGACGTATACCATATCTTAGGTAGGTACACTAAAATGTATTGCCGTTGCACCTGTTATCTGCATGTACATAGATTTACCTTTAAATAAAAAATCAGAAGCACTAGAACAACTATTTGGACACGATAGAGGATTTTCTGTGGTTTCTTTGGGGGGAGAGGTGGACATCTACTGTATGATGCTGCTGCTGCGGCTTTGTTCTTTAACGCACTGTCATTCCAAAGATAACCTGCAAGTGAAATGGCAGTTCAAGCCTGCTTCAAGGGCATGACTGCACCTTCCCCATGAGTGTTCGATCGGACATTTGTTATAGGTCTACAGCAAGACCAACTTATGATTGATAAGATGCAAAACGTACTCATAATCATATAATATAGCATGATCCTTTCTATGACTCGCTATCCATGCGAATGGGCTTGGTTGAACACGCAAGTCCAAAATACTGAATACTACATTTGACCCAAGCTTAGCTAGATAGGTAGAGGAGAGTTTCTTCATGTCAATGTTCTAGCCATTTCTTCTTTGGCCACCAATATACCAGCTTCTTCATGCAATTTTCATGCAATCTGCAGGGGTATTCCTGAAAGAGTTTATCCTTTCAGCAAAGGTGCTTGCCGAAATTTGTACCACTTTTGTTGCGCCAGAAGCAGTATATATGATCTAGAACGGCTGCCCACAGCACAGGAACTGGAAGAGAAGTCAAAACCATTTACCTGTTTGGATGCTTTTACCTGTCGCTGCTGCTGCTGAAATTAGAGATTTTATCGCTGTTTTCTCAATTTTTTGCCCTTAAGGTATATAATGAGTTTTTCTCGGGATATATTGGCATTAATTTTATTTGTCATGAGATGCAACGGCATAGAAATGGGAGTTTCACGACTTTAGTTAAGAGGCACTCGGGGCAGAACGTATCCGATTGTGAACTTCTGCTCTCTCGTAGAGCTTTTCTCTACCTTTTGTGGTAGCTTTACTATAACCTCTTTGTGGTAGCTCCCATTAATCCACACCCTAATCTCAATCCCCGCTGTCCCTTTGGTGATAGCTTCACAAAACACCTCCCCCCTGCTCACACGACCCATTTCGCTCCATTTCTGTTTCATGGAAGAACCGAATTTGGTTCCTCTGGTTCTTGGGCGTTTTGTTTCCAACTGGTTTGGTGTCTGATGTTGAGCTTTTCCTAGTGATTTTCTTTCGTCCTTGAGCTGCGTTCAAGCCCTAAAAATGCTCATTATCCTTTTCTTGATCCCTGCTCACCATCTGTTCGATGTAATGCTCAAGTCAGATCAGTGTTAAAACTAAATAGAACAGTTCGCTGCTCTCTCTCCCGAGAGCTTCCATCTCCCTATTTGGGAGTCTTCCTCTCCCTTAGTGTCAACTGCCTGAGGGAAAGCGGTCAAATCTATGCACTTATTATACGATGATCTTCCATAAATTTAGAGAGCTAAATTCAGACGGTTTTGGACATTTGTCATAGCCATGTAGAAAGCAATTTCCTGTTGAGATGGACGTATTGATGAGTAGGTGATCCAGTGGATATCTACTTGCATCGCTGAACAGCGCAAGACCCGCAAGCACCAAGTTAGGTGAAAGAAGTGGAATTCTGAAGGCGAGCCAAGTTATGTGCCCATTGTAGCCATGAATATTTTAGCATGGAATTGTCGAGGCATTGCTGGAAACTCGACAATGAGAGAGCTGAAGGCCACATGCCGATCTTATAACCCCGATATTGTGTTTTTATCGGAAACAAAATGTGATACTAGACGAATAGAAACTATTACAAGAAGGATTGGATTTACTTGGTCTTTCTCTATTCCCGCGGAAAATAATGCGGGAGGTTTAGCAGTCATGTGGAAAGATCCTATAGCTTTATCCTTTTCCTTTGCAGACAAAAACCAAATCCATACAGAGGTTTCTAACAAAGAAAATCCTGAACAACTGTGGTGGCTTTCATTGGTGTATGCACCTCCTTATTGTGGCTTAAACGAGTGTTTTGGGAAGACTTCACAAGCCGGGTTCAAAACTTGGGGGAAGATTGGGTTGGAATTGGTGACTTCAATGAGACTATATATGGCTATGAGGCGTCCAACAGAAGGGGTCCGGGCCCATCTCGTCACTTTCTGGTAGATTTTATGGATGCATTGGGTTGTGTCGATCTTGGATTCAAAGGCAAACCTTATACCTGGACAAATAGCAGAGAAGGCTTTGCAGGCATTCGGAAAAGACTTGATCGAGCAGTTTGTTTGACATCATGGTGTGAGAAATTCCCTCGAGCAAGGGTTATCCACTTGCCGGTGGTAAACTCGGATCATTCTCCTATTTTGCTGAATTCAACTTCAATTGAGGATAACTTGAAACGTCCTTTTAAATTTGAAGCTGCATGGCTACGGGACTCAACTTGTGTTAATGAAGTGGAAAAGGCTTGGAACATCAATGTGGTAGGCAATCCATTAACCACATGGCATAGGAAGCTGAAATCGACAGAAACAGCTCTCAAAAGGTGGAATAAGGAACATTTTGGTATTTGCCAACAACGCCTCAAGGAATTGATGGTAGCACTTGATTCCATTCAAAGTGATGACCCTTCGAAAGATCATAGCAGGAGGGAAAAAGAAATCAAGGCGGCCATTAATGAGCAATGGGAGAGATTGGAGATGATATGGAAACAAAAATCACGACAATCATGGCTACAGGAGGGTGATCGGAATACCAAATTTTTCCATCTTTCTACAACCATCAAAAGGCGCAAAAATTGTATCCTCACAGTTCAGGATGATGGAGGCCAATGGCTTACGAGTATAGATGAGATTAAAAACTTCTTTTTATCCAAGTATATAGAGCTTTTCTCGGGAACACCGCTTGATCCACACCCTCTCATTAGGGAACTCTTCCCTACGGTAGTCTCTGATGAAGAAAACTTAGATCTTTTGACGATTCCAACTGAGGATGAAATATATAATGTTTTGAAAGAGATGGCCCCTCTTAAATCACCAGGCCCAGACAGATTCCATGCTATTTTCTACACAAAATGCTGGGATGTGGTGAAGGCCCATATTGTCCAATTTGTGCAACATTTCTTTAACTCAGGCCAGTTGCCTCATCTTCTCAATCATACTTTTATAGTACTCATCCCAAAAATTCATAATCCACACACCTTTAACCATTTTCGGCCCATAAGTCTATGCAACGTGAGCTATAAACTTATCTCTAAGTTGTTGGCAAATAGACTAAAAGGGTTCCTCAGTCGTATCATTTCACCTCAGCAATCAGCTTTTGTTCCGGGCAGAAGCATTCAAGAGAATTCCGTAATTGCACAGGAAATCTTACATTCCATGAGGAAGAAAAGAAAGGGGAGTCCATTCATGGGAGTCAAGGCTGATATGTCAAAAGCTTATGATAGAGTTGATTGGAATATACTTGATGCAATACTCTGTAGCCTGGGGTTTTCGTCTCACTTTTGCAGGCTCATCAAAACATGTGTTTCGTCGGTTCATTATTCTCTTCTCATTAATGGTAGATTGGCGGGAAGTTTTAAACCTCAGAAGGGACTTCGACAAGGTGACCCTATCTCGCCATACCTGTTTGTGATATATACCGAACTCCTTTCTAGAATTCTATCTAGAGCAGAGGATCTGAAGATTATTACAGGTATAAAAGTAGGGCGAAAAAGTCCACCTTTAACTCACCTTATGTATGCCGATGACTTGATGTTATTTGTTGGAGCCACTAAACATCAAGTGAGAGCACTGAAGGAATGCCTTGAAATTTACTGCATGTGGTCAGGTCAAAGCTTGAATCATCAGAAGTCGTCCGTCTTTTTTTCTAAAAATACTTCTGTGGGCATGAAAAAGTTTTGTCTGGATGAGCTCCACATGCGAAAGACAGATCCTGAATCACTGTACCTTGGAAATCCCCTCTTCAATCCAGGAAAAAGTAGGATAAAATATCAATTCCTTGAACAAAAGGTTGACGATAAACTTAGCTCCTGGAAAAGAAAGACACTATCTTGGGCGGGGAGAGCAACATATATCCGATCGGTTGTTCAGAGCACACCAATTTATGCTATGCAATCTAGTCGGCTACCTCGAAGTACTAGTAACAGACTCGATGCCTCTATAAGGAAATTCTGGTGGGGTGTGCCAACCGAGAAGAACAGATATTTTACACCTAAATGTTGGGATTCTCTGTGTAGAAATAAGAAGAGTGGAGGAATGGGTTTTCGGCAGAATAGAGACTTCAACAATGCTTTAATTTTGAAGCTCGGTTGGGGAATGATCCACGATAGAGGAAAGTTATGGGTTCGAGTACTTGAAGGGAAATATCTGCAAACCTCAAATTTCTGGAATCACAAGGTTAAAGCATCAGCCTCTTCTCTGTGGAAGGCAATAATAGACACCAGAGAAATACTTAATATGGGAACTCTATATCAAATAGGGGATGGAAAGTCGATCGAGGTCGGAAATCACCCTTGGATTCCTAATGTCTCAACTCATATGCCTTCTTTTATTGATCCAGACCCTGCTTTGAAGCACAGAAAGATAGAAAGCTTCTTTATCCCAGGGACAAAAACCTGGGATGTATTAAGGCTAAATCAGACTTTTTGCCCAACCTCAGTACAAGCCATCCTTCAGATCCATGTGCCAAACTCCATTGGGGAAGACAAATTGATTTGGCATCCAGCTATTGATGGAGTGTTTTCTGTTAAATCTGCTTACAAACTCATAAAGTTGCAAAATGGAAAAGGTAACAATAGTGGGATTTGGAACAAAATATGGAAAGCTAGAGCTCATGAGCAACACAAAATGATGTTGTGGAGGATAGTGTCTAACGTTTTACCTTGTCGAGCTAACTTGTTTCAATTGATCCATATCCTAGACCCCTCTTGCCCTTTGTGTGGAGCTTCGGAGGAAAATTCAGTACATTTGTTCACAAGATGTCCTCTAGCCCAAATTTTGTGGAGACAGAGCCCATGGGGTATTATCTCGTCTGCTTGGAACTTCAAATCTCCGGAAGAGATGGTGAATCACTTTCTTAATCCAGGAAAAATAGCACAAACAACGGGAGTGGATTGCAAGCTCTTCACCCTTTATGCAGCAATTCTTTGCACTACAATGTGGCGTTACAGGAATGCAAAGCTACATGAACAGACTATTCCAGTGCCTTCCCACGCGATTCAGATGATCATACAAGATTTCTTGGAATATTCAAATATGTTCAAGAGGGAGGACAAAGTTAGGCTAAGCGAGCAACCGGATTTTATTGGGGTAAGGTCAAACTCTTGGATTTCTCCATCAAACCAAGAGTTGAAATTTAATGTAGATGGTGCGTGGAAAGATAACAGAGGTGCCATAGGTATTATTGCACGATCGTATAGAGGCTCAGTTGTCCAAGCGTGGACAAGACGAGGAAGATGGAGCTCGCCAGTGGAAGTGGAAGCTGCAGCTCTTCTTCTTCCATGCAAAGCTGCTCAATCCCTCGGCATCAACAAAGCGGTATTTGAAAGTGATTGTAAGGTGTTAATTGATGCTCTTCAACAAAAAGGCATTTGTCCTTGGTGTATTCATCCTTTTGTCTCAGACACTCGCTTACTCCTCAGCAACAACCCAGAATGGAGTTTCAAGTGGATCAACAGATCTAGTAATGGTGCTGCTCATGAGCTTGCAAAATGGGCTTTTTATCATTTGGGAAATGCTTCATCTTTCTTATTTAATGATCTTCCACCTAGAGTCAAAAGCTTAGTGTTAGCGGAGTCTTCCTTAATTTATCGTGTTGATGTAGGTTCTAACTCTTCCGTGTAATATTGTTCTTTTCTGATGCAATGAAGGTTCGTTTTAGCGAAAAAAAAAAGAAATGGGAGTTTCATTTGTTTCTCGAGTTTTGCTTGTCAAGATCAAATTCTGTCAGATTTTAGGCCTTGTTATTCTGGTGGACGTATCAAGAATTATTTATCAATTTACCCAGATTTTGAAGCTTACATCCGAACTTATTATATTCTTGATTGTTTGTGATTTTGGTTGACTGCTTTATCTCTCATCCAAACCGAATGTTGGAATGAGCAATTTTTTAACTTGCCCTAATTTCCTTTGGTATACTGCTTGGACGAATGTTGAAACCAGAATCCTTTACCATGAATGTGATCCCTTTATGTACCATGCATCTGATCACCTCATTTCTTTTTTCGTCGGAAAAGTGGCTTGATTTCATTGATGAATTGAAAGTATACCACAGGAGGGTTCAAAATCATAACATAACAAAGACCAAAGAGGATGGGAGGATCGGAAATCCAATTCCGGCTTAGAGAATCATTTCAGTAGGCCTTCGCAACCCAGTCTGTGGGCTGATTAGCTTCCCTGAAACAAAAGGCTAGAGACACTCCCCACATTTGGGCCATAATCTGCTGACAATCCTCAATGATGGACCGGACTACCCATGGGCTTTCTACTTATGTGATCGCCTTATTTCAATTGATGAAATTTATGCAGTAGGAGTTTCTTGTACCAATACGTGAGCTGAAGAAGATAAATGGAGCATGCAAGGCAGATCTTTATCTACTCTTACTGTCATTGTTGAGAAGGCGGGAGGGTTATCAGTTTGTTGCTTCTCGAAGAATGGGTAAAAAAACTTTTCGCGATCAATTTTGTTGAGCTTCTCAAGAATGCGATCTCCACGGAATCGCTGTTGACTGGTTCGGGTGGAGATTCTGTGTAGCTGCTAATTGCCATTTGCACTGTACTTGAAGTCCTACAAAGCGTTTGTACTTTGCACTCGGCTTTTGGTCTGCCGCAGGGTTGGCTTCAGGGTCTGCCTACATCGTTATGAACAGACCCGTTTAACTCGCAACTTGCTTCGCATGGACTTCCCTCGAGTGTTGACCAAGAATTCGTTCTGTAGATCTTTATCAATTCGTTAGCTTCAATTTAATCTAGTAACTCGACCAGAAAAACGAGGAGGAGAATCCTCGAGATAGAAGTAGCCTTTGCATGACGCCCCCATCCCATATGATCTAAAGTTTGTATTCCTATGATTTTCATCTGATGTTCGTGAATGCTCGTAGAGGTGGATTGTCGGTCCGCTAAACCGCCTGTGCGAGAGCTGCATTCATTAGCTGGCAGGAATGCTTGCCGACGCAATACCGTTTGCTGTTTATTACATGGTTCGGCTCAAATAATTCGCCAACATCATATTTTGATTCCTGTCCTCACTAGGTGAAATTTGACTTTAAAGCCTTATAGGTCTCTAGTTTCCTGGTAAGTTCGCGGTATGCACAGAGATTGTGATTCTAGTTGCCCATGCTGCACAACTTCTGCAAGTTTCATTATTATAATAGAATTAGGAGTGAGCATGGTTTCATGGTAGAACCTAAAATTTGAGAACCTGACTGGTGGGAATCTGTAGGTTCTAGGCTCCAAAGTATACAGGATAGGTTCCAGGTTCCAAAAATTGAGGAACTTGTTTTGACGGGTAAGTTCCAGGTAGTGGAACCTAGAACCTAGAACTTATAATCTGAAACCTAAATAAGTTTGTTGTGTTTTTTCTTGGTGTATGTCTTTACGTGATCCTGCGGTGTTTTATGGCGTCGGATGATGAGTGTATTATCTGAAACTACTAGTCTGAGCTTTCATTTTATGACTTGTTGATGTTTTATATTCTTCTTGTGTCTAAATATAAGTTATGGTCAGTGAATAATAACAGCAAATTGTGGTCATTAAAGATGATGATTCACTGCAATTGTTCAATTAATAATACAGATAGAATTTGGATAGACCCTAAAACCTATGATAGGGTAAGTTCCAAGTTCCAAAACATGATGAGCATATTCTCATGGGTAGGTTCCAAGTGGATTGTACGGAATATAGAACTGTTCATCCCTAATATTGATTCACCTAATGGCTTCTCAGTTTAATTATATTTATTTGAATCGTAATGCCAGGAAAACAAGTCTTTTGTATTCTCTTTGGTGAATGACAAGCTTGTTCAATATTGTTGCATTCATTTTCGGTTTGTTTAACTAAAAATGAAATAAAATAAAAAGAACTTGTTAGACCCTGTAACGTACCCTAGAATCTGTGATAGGGTAGGTTCTAGGTTCCAGGTTCCGACGAGTAGGTTTCAAGTTCCAAAAAACGAGGAACCTGTACCCGAGGGTAGGTTCCAGGTTTCAGGTGAAACTTGCAAGCTGTAAGGAACTTGGAACCGCTCACCCCTAAATAGAACGATCAATATCCTTTATTTAGTCCTTCATGTGTGGATAAACACCTAGCAGTCGCAGCTTAATATGCAGGACGAGTACATCTCAGCTCATTGATCACCACTACGTGAGCAATGACTTCGATCTAGTAATAGAACTAGGCAAATGGCCTTTGGTTGTAGCAGTCCAGATTGTTGCCATATCCCACCTTCAGCAAGTCGCAGTATCTCTTGTAGAACCCGATCCAGTCCTCCACCTGTGGGTTCGAGCCCTTCCCACACTCGATCCCGCCGTTGATGATGTTGGTGATGACCCCATAGCCTGGGACCCGCCCTGCCGCGCTGTTCGCGGCGGACGGCTGCCACTGGCCAGTGACCATGGCATGGCGCGAGGGCTTCGGCGACTGTGGCGTCATCCAGAACCAGAGGGCCGTCTTGAATGAGATGATCGGGTTGGTTGCGACCGCGTCTGGGTTGCTCAGGAGGTCATAGTTGATGGCTTTCCCCGCTAGGCCGTAGTTGTAGTTGCTGGGGAAAATTGTGATCAATATATGAGAAAAGTGATCTATCTTAAATCTGAACCTATACCGACCAGATTCGCGCCCATACAATAATATACAACAAGCGAAAATCATAAGCAGACTCAGTCTAGGTAAATACCGTGACGATGAATTTGGAGACTACTATGCATAATGAAATCAAAGGTTGATTTTATTTAACTTACTAAGAGATTTGGATAGGACCACGGCCATAATATTTCTTGCCAGGAGCACAAGGCCATTGTTGGTTGGCAACGCAATAGTCTCCAGGATTGCCTTGCTCTTGCAAGAAGCAATATCCCCATGCATATGGACCGTCCGGTGCAGTTGCCCATCCACCTATAAAATACTTGGTAAAACATATGTTGGAACCATGCATCATACAATGGAGAACCGTATCCGTTTTTGCCAACGAAATAGTCTTCAATAACGCAAGGCAACTACCAAGTAATGACTCGAAACTAAAGTCATTCAACCTGTGGTTTTGTGCGATGTCTGAGCCAAAAATGCCGCGATCTCTCGCTTCCTCATGTCTGCGTCGCCCGTCGTCCCGAACCCGCTGAATGACTTTGCGGCCGTGATGAACGCGTCGTAGGTGTAGAATCCTTTGCCGGGGCAATTTTTGTCGTTCCGATGCTTCAGCATCTCGTTGAACAGGTCCTGACTGATCAAGCTACCAATGTCCCCGCTGCTGCCGGAGGCAATCGGCGTCGGTGTGGAAGGCGGTGAGCCATAAAGAGGACAATTGCTCTGGCAGCCTTCGCCGCAGTAGTCAAGGGTGATGCCGCAGTAGCCGTTCTGGCTGCAGCACATCCTTCCGGGGCATATGGCCCCGCCGGCTTGGATCCCGCACTGCGCGGTGCTCGGTGGGGGAGGCGGTGAGGCATAAAGAGGACAATTGCTCTGGCAGCCTTCGCCGCAGTAGTCAAGGGTGATGCCGCAGTAGCCGTTCTGGCTGCAGCACATCCTTCCGGGGCATATGGCCCCGCCGGCTTGGATCCCGCACTGCGCGGTGCTCGGTGGGGGAGGCGGTGAGGCATAAAGAGGACAATTGCTCTGGCAGCCTTCGCCGCAGTAGTCAAGGGTGATGCCGCAGTAGCCGTTCTGGCTGCAGCACATCCTTCCGGGGCATATGGCCCCGCCGGCTTGGATCCCGCACTGGGCGGTGCTCGGTGGGGGAGGCGGTGAGGCATAAAGAGGACAATTGCTCTGGCAGCCTTCGCCGCAGTAGTCAGGGGTGATGCCGCAGTAGCCGTTCTGGCTGCAGCACATCCTTCCGGGGCATATGGCCCCGCCGGCTTGGATCCCGCACTGCGCGGTGCTCGGCGGGGGAGGCGGTGAGGCATAAAGAGGACAATTGCTCTGGCAGCCTTCGCCGCAGTAGTCAAGGGTGATGCCGCAATAGCCGTTCTGGCTGCAGCACATCCTTCCGGGGCATATGGCCCCGCCGGCTTGGATCCCGCACTGCGCGGTGCTCGGTGGGGGAGGCGGTGAGGCATAAAGAGGGCAATTGCTCTGGCAGCCTTCGCCGCAGTAGTCAAGGGTGATGCCGCAGTAGCCGTTCTGGCTGCAGCACATCCTTCCGGGGCATATGGCCCCGCCGGCTTGGATCCCGCATTGCTGGGCGGTGGCTACGAATGGCAAGGCCAGGAAGAGCAACGGTATTAACAACCCGAACCTCATTTTCTGCGAAATCACGTGTTGTGTTTAAGGAAGTTTTGTGCTTGTGGATGGAGTCGGAGGTTCGTGTTGGTGGGTATTTTATAGGAAGAGAAGAATTTTTATTTATTTTTTTCCTTTTCTTCTTCCCCTGGCCGGTTGGGGAAGAAGAAAAGGAAAAGAAATTCGAAAAAAATGTTAAAAAATTGCAACGTTAGCGTTGACTGGACGGCCGGCGCCGGCCGGCGTCCATGTCGGCGCCGGCTGGCGTCCATGTCAGCGCCGGCTGGCCGGCCAAAATTGGCCGAATGTGAATTGGCACAAATACAAAAAGTTTAGGATTGAATTAGCTAAAACAAAAGGTTTATGACTGAATTGGCACAATTGTAATAGGTTTAAGACTGTTTTGATAATTTTCCCGCTTTGCAATATAAACTCTTATTTGACTAGGTTATTAACGTTTCAAAATTATTGACTTTCCTCATCTTTGATAGATAGAAATTCTTATATCTTTTATCAATTTTGTTTACCTTCTTACCAGCGCCCTAAATTTGCGATTAATTACATGAGGTTACCAAAATTTATCATGTCCGAGCCTTTTAAAGTACTCGCTTTGATCCTTTTGAGATCAATGTATAGCCTTCTCATCCCATTGAAACTGGATAATTATCAAGATGCATGGAAGGTCCCTGATGTTGCCGCAAGAAAGTTTGCCTTTATTGAGACCTGAATCCATGACTACACACTTCACACAGCGTCGTTAGTTTAGTGCGTGAGCGCCTTATACCATGTTTCTATACCAAGCAAAACATGTATCATTATCATCATCATTAAGATATGCATGTGTTCGCCAACTAAAAGTCTTCGCCTCAGAGGACATCGGTTCTAGGTTAAATCTCGTTGCCTGCACCGCAAAATCAAATAAGATTAGGCATATGTGAAAGGATGAAATCTATACAATCAAATTGCAGAAAAAAACTAGTCATAAATGCAAGATGTTCATGCAAATGAACGTACGTAAATCAAAAGTGATGTGGACAATTTGCATGTTGAAAAGGCAACAAGGTACCCAGTCATGTGGACCACTTGAAGCACGAACATTGGTGCCCCCAAATTCATCAACCATTCAACCCCACTTTGGAGAAGGACAAAACAGGAGCATCCTTGTCTTTTGGTAAATGCGAACAAAAAGGGACACCAAATGACAGAGGAAAAGGGCAACGCGCACATGCGAACACAGCTTAATAAGCTGAGGAAGCTCCACCCATATTTGTATCACTGAAGATGAACCATGAAGTGACAGAAAATGTGGGCCGAAACATAACTTGGAATGAGGCTGAATGAATTATCCGATTTTGCATTTGAAAAGGATTGTTTAGCTAAATCTTTCCGTACCGGTAGTCAATATGGATGTCCTCACACTTTTGAATATTGTATTTGGGTTAACAATGTTCAACTCTTTGTAGACCATGCACTTAAGTTAGAAAATTTTTCAACTTTTGCAATTTCATAATTTTTCTACACCATTATTCCGAAAAAAAAAAGCGCACAAGTGTAAGGAATTAAACATCGGCTACATGTAATTCAATCAAAAGCATATTTATCATAAAAAGTTCAACTTCCATTTTACAGGATTAGAAACTTTATAGTGTATCTTAAACAAGAGTCGCATTATGACCATTAATGCAATGTACACCTCCAATGAAATGTTGCAAAATTCTTCCACGAAGCTGTTGATTTCATGAGGGGACAAATTCAAAGTGAAAATAAATTACGAAAGCTTTTTCATACCAATTTAGAAATAAAATTTAGCATCTATCGAATATTTAATTTTGTATATTATTAAATAGACATACACCAAAGACAATACGTCGAACTTTGGAACGTGGAACTTATCTTATATTAGTAAACGAGATAATTACCAAGGCATAAGGAAGGTCTTGATCTGGCCCCAAGAAAGTTGATAAATAAATGAATTATTAGATGCAATTTTACTCTTTTTTGTCTGTCTCCAAAAGATATTAGTAAAAATAATAGATCACCGATATGAAGATGCTTCCGATGATGCTTTTGATATATACACACACACATATATATACACAGACAAGAACAACACAACAGATCTACCACAAACGTCATTGTTTCACTATTCTATCTGTGCTAAGTAAAACAAGCATCATTATCACCATCTTGAAAATATGTATGTGCTCCTCAATTAGAAGTCTTCAGGTCACAAAATCATATAAGACTATGCAGACCTTAAATGACGAAATCTATGCAATTTAATCGCTGAAAAATGACTAATTATAAATGCATGGTGAACATGCACACGCAAAAACAAAGTCATGTGGACAATTTGCATGTTGAAAAGGCATCAAGGTACCTAGTCATGTGGACCACTTGAAGCACAAACATTGGTGCCCCCAACTTAATCAACCATTCAACCCCACTTTGGAGTAGGACAAAACAGGAGCATCATTGTCTTTCAACAAATGCGAACAAAAGGGACACCAAATGACAAAGCAAAAGGGCAACATGCATGTGCGAACATAGCTTAATAAGCTGAGGAAGGTCCACCCACATTTGTATCACTAAAGATGAACCATGAGGTGACAGAAAATGTGGGCCGAAACGGAAACATAACTTGGAATGAGGCTGAATGAATTATCAGATTTGGCATTCGAAAAGGATTGTTTAGCTAAATCTTTTCGTACCGGTCGTCACTGTGGATGCCCTCACACTTTTGAATATTGTATCTGGGTTAACAATGTTCAACTCTTGGGAGACCATGCACTTAAGCTAGAAATTTTTTCAACTTTTGCAATTTAATAATTTTTCGACATCATTATTAAAAAAAAAAAAAAGCTCACAAGTGTAAGGAATTAAAGTTTTTTTTTTGGGTAAAGTAGTGTAAGGAATTAAAGTTCGGCTACACGTAATTCAATCAAAAGCATATTTATCATAAAGAGTTCAACTTCCATTTTACAGGATTAGAAACTGTATAGTGTGTCTTAAACGAGAGTCGCATTATGGCCATTAATGCAATGTACACCTCCGATGAAATGCTGCAAAATTCTTCCATGAAGCTGTTGATTTCATGAGGCGACAAATTCAAAGTGAAAATAAATTACGAAATCTTTTTCATGCGCATTTAGAAATAAAATTTAGTGTCTATCGAATATTTAATTTTTTATATTATTAAATAGACATATACCAAAGAAAATATGTCGAGCTTTAGAACGTGGAACTTATCTTATATCAATAAATGAGATAATTAACAAGGTGTAAGGAAGGTCCTGACCTGGCCTCAAGAAAGTTGATAAATAAATGAATTATTAGAAGCAATTTTACTCTTTTTTGTCCGTCTCCAAAAGATATTAATAATAATAATAGATCACTGGGATGGAGATGCTTCCGATGATGCTTTTGATATATACACACGTGCGCACGCACGTGCGCACACACACACACAAGAACAACGCAATAGATCTACCACAAACGTCAGTATTTCACTATTCTATCTGTGCTAAGTAAAACAAGCGTAATTATCACCATCTTGAAAATATATATGTGCTCCCCAATTAGAAGTCTTCAGGTCGCAAAATCATATAAGACTATGCAGATCTTAAATGCCGAAATCTATACAATTTAATCTCTGAAAAATGACTAACTATAAATGCATGGTGAACACGCACACGTGAAGACAAAGTGATGTGGACAATTTGCAAGTTGAAAAGGCAACAAGGTACCTAGTCTGGTGGACCACTTGAAGCACGAACATTGGTGCCCCCAAATTAATCAACCATTCGGCCCCACTTTGGAGAATGACGAAACAGGAGCATCCTTGTCTTTCAGTAAATGCGAACAAAAAGGGACACCAAATGACAAAGCAAAAGGGCAACACGCACCTGCAAACACAGCTTAATAAGCTGAGGAAGGTCCACACACATTTGTATCACTGAAGATGAACCATGAGGTGACAGAAAATGTGGGCCGAAACATAACTTGGAATGAGGCTAAATGAATTATCCGATTTTGCATTCAAAAAGGATTGTTTAGCAAATCTTTTCGTACTGGTCGTCAATGTGGATGTCCTCACCCTTTTGAATATTGTTTTTGGGTTAACAACGTTCAACTCTTTGTAGACCATGCACTTGAGTTAGAAAAATTTTCAACTTTTGCAATTTTATAATTTTTCGACAACATTATTCCAAAAAAAAAAAGGCTCCCAAGTGTAAGGAATTAAGTTCGGCTACATGTAATTCAATCAAAAGCATATTTATCATAAAGAGTTTAACTTCCATTTTACAGGATTAGAAACTTTATAGTGTGTCTTAAACGAGAGTCGCGTATATGACCATTAATGCAATGTACGCCTTCGATGAAATGTTGCAAAATTCTTCCACGAAACTGTTGATTTAATGAGGCAACAAATTCAAAGTGAAAATAAATTACGAAAGATTTTTCATGCGCATTTAGAAATAAAATTTAGCGTCTATCGAATATTTAATTTTGTATATTATTAAATAGACATACACCAAAGATAATATGTCGAGCTTTGGAAAGTGGAACTTATCTTATATTAGTAAATGAGATAATTACCAAGGCATAAGGAAGGTCCTGACCTGGCCTCAAGAAAGTTGATAAATAAATGAATTATTAGACGCAATTTTACTCTTTTTTGTCTGTCTCCAAAAGATATTAGTAATAACAATAAATCACCGGGATGAAGATGCTTCTAATGATGCTTTTGATATATACACATGCGCATATATATACACACACAAGAACAATGCAATAGATCTACCACAAACGTCATTATTTCACTATTCTATATGTGCTAAGTAAAACAAGCATCATTATCACCATCTTGAAAATATGTATGTGCTCTCCAATTAAAAGTCTTCAGGTCGCAAAATCATAAAAAGCTATGCAGATCTTAAACGACGAAATCTATACAATTTAATCTCTGAAAAACGATTAATTATAATTGCATGGTGAACATGCACAAGCGAAGACAAAGTGATGTGGACAATTTGCACGTTTAAAAGGCAACAAGGTACCTAGTCAGGTGGACCACTTGAAGCATGAACACTGGTGTTCCCAAATTAATCAACCATTCGACCCCACTTTGGAGAAGGACGAAACAAGAGCATCCTTGTCTTTCAATAAATGCGAACAAAAAGGGACACCAAATGACAAAGCAAAAGGGCAACACGCACCTGCGATTCTGCGAACACAGCTTAATAAGCTAAGGAAGGTCCACACACATTTGTATCACTGAAGATGAACCATGAGGTGATGGAAAATGTGGGCCGAAACATAACTTGGAATGAGGCTAAATGAATTATCCGATTTCGCATTCGAAAAGGATTGTTTAGCTAAATCTTTCTGTACTGATCGTCAATGTGGATGTCCTCACCCTTTTGAATATTGTTTGTGGGTTAACAACGTCCAACTCTTTGTAGACCATGCACTTAAGTTGGAAAAACTTTCAACTTTTGCAATTTTATAATTTTTCGACAACATTATTCCAAAAACAAAAGTGCACAAGTGTAAGGAATTAAATTCAGCTACACATAATTCAATCAAAAGCATATTTATCATAAAGAGTTCAACTTCCATTTTACAAGATTAGAAACTTTATAGTGTGTCTTAAACGAGAGTCGCGTATATGACCATTAATGCAATGTACGCCTCCGATGAAATGTTGCAAAATTCTTCCACGAAGCTGTTGATTTAATGAGGCAGCAAATTCAAAGTGAAAATAAATTACGAAAGCTTTTTCATGTGCATTTAGAAATAAAAATTTAACGTCTATCGAATATTTAATTTTGCATATTATTAAATAGACATACACCAAAGATAATATGTCGAGCTTTGGAAAGTGGGACTTATCTTATATTAGTAAATGAGATAATTACCAAGGCGTAAGGAAGGTCCCGACCTGGCCCCAAGAAAGTTGATAAATAAATGAATTATTAGACGCAATTTTACTCTTTTTTGTCTGTCTCCAAAAGATATTAGTAATAATAATAGAGCACCGGGATGAAGATGCTTCTGATGATGCTTTTGATATATACACACATGCACATATATACACACACACAAGAACAACGCAATAGATCTACCACAAACATCATTATTTCACTATTCTATCTGTGCTAAGTAAAACAAGCGTCATTATCACCATCTTGAAAATATGTATGTTCTCCCCGGTTAGAAGTCTTTAGGTCGCAAAATCATATAAGACTATGCATATCTGAAACGATGAAATCTATACAATTTAATCACTGAAAAACGACTAATTATAATTGCATGGTGAACATGCACAAGCGAAGACAAAGTGACGTGGACAATTTGCACGTTTAAAAGGCAACAAGGTACCTAGTCATGTGGACCACTTGAAGCATGAACATTGGTGCCCCCAAATTAATCAACCATTCAACCCCACTTTGGAGAAGGACGAAACAAGAGCATCCTTGTCTTTCTACAAATGTGAACAAAAAGCGACACCAAATGACAAAGCAAAAGGGCAACACGCATGTGCGAACACAGCTTAATAAGCTGAGGAAGGCCCACCCACATCTGTATCACTGAAGATGAACCATGAGGTGACAGAAAATGTGGGCCGAAATGGAAACATAATTTGGAATGAGGCTAAATGAATTATCAGATTTCGCATTTGAAAAGGATTGTTTAGCTAAATCTTTCCGTACTGATTGTCAATATGGATGTCCTCACACTTTTGGATATTGTTTTTGGGTTAACAACGTTCAACTCTTTGTAGACCATGCACTTAAGTTAGAAGATTTTTCAACTTTTGCAATTTCATAATTTGTTTTTTGGTAATCGACACCATTATTCCCAAAAAAAAAAGAAGCCCACAAGTGTAAGGAATTAAAGTTCGGCTACACTTAATTCAATCAAAAGCATATTTATCATAAAGAGTTCAACTTCCATTTTACAGGATTAGAAACTTTATAGTGTGTCTTAAACGAGAGTCGCATTATGACCATTAATGCAATGTACACCTCCAATGAAATGCTGCAAAATTCTTCCGCGAAGCTATTGATTTCATGAGGCGACAAATTCGAAGCGAAAATAAATTACGAAAGCTTTTTCATGTGCATTTAGAAATAAAATTTAGCGTCTATTGAATATTTAATTTTGTATATTATTAAATAGACATACACCAAAGATAATAAGTCGAGCTTTGGAACGTAGAACTTATCTTATATTAGTAAATGAGATAATTACCGAGGCGTAAGGAAGGTTCCGACCTAGCCCCAGGAAAGTTGATAAATAAATGAATTATTAGACGCAATTTTACTCTTTTTTGTCCGTCTCCAAAAGATATTAGTAATAATAATAGATCACCAGGATGGAGATGCTTCCGATGATGCTTTTGACACACACACACACACACACACACACACATACACACAAAAGAACAACACAATAGATCTACCACAAACGTCATTGTTTCACTATTCTATATGTGCTAAGTAAAACAAACATCATTATCACCATCTTGAAAATATGTATGTGCTCCGCAATTAGATGTCTTCATGTTGCAAAATCATATAAGACTATGCAGATTTGAAACGACGAAATCTATACAATTTTATTGCTGAAAAAAAAACTAATAATTGCATGGTGAACATGCACATGCGAAGACAAAGTCAAGTGGACAATTTGCATGTTGAAAAGGCAACAAGGTACCTAGTCATGTGGACCACCTGAAGCACGAACTTTGGTGCCCCCAAATTAATTACACACAGGAACAAACTCAATTGATCTACCACAAACGTCATTGTTTTAATATTCTATCTATGCTAAGTAAATACCACAATTAGAAATTTTGTTTGGGTTTGTAGGGATCGGCATATATTCGTTTGATAATGTGCAGCCTGTGGATCTGTGTTTGTTTAATTGGCATCTGACTAGTTATTTTTTTCTGGATTGAGGTTTTTTTTTTTACTGGTGGTGTATTCCCTTACTCAGCTAATTGGTGCCGTAGTTTCAATTTGTATTAGATGAATGATGGATAAGTCGTCCGCCTTTGAATAAATGTGCAAAAAAGAGGAGGTTGAGAAAGACGGAAGGACGGAATAAAGGCAAGTCTGATAACTTTGCTTGTATAAGGAGAAGGTGCTAGAATTAATTCTTTGCAGAATTAGGAGGGGATAAATGCGAGTGATTGTCTTTTAAAAATGTTTGTTTTGTATTTCATTAGGAGGGAACTTTGAAGAGCATTCTTGTATATTCTCAAGCATTCATAAGGGAGAGATATAGCGAGGAGTTCTAGAGAAAATTGCAATTAATGGTGTTTGTATTTTCATCTTAACAATTTGATTCCGAGAAAATAATGTATTTCTTGGTGGGCATTACTTTTTTAAATGGAAGATTTTTTAGGCGCACTTGTATTTTCACTTGTATTTTCATCTTAACAATCTGATTCCGAGAATAAAAAATTCGTTATCTTGCAAGTATGGTGTCTTCATCAGTGTGTTGTTAACATTCAAATGAACGGGCACATGGTGAAATTATTTCACTCTTCATAAAATAGATTCTATCTTTGTCACTAATGTCGTTGAATCCTCACTTTTACAGGGTGCTATCATGGGCCCTCTCATAACCACTGTCGAGATTGCTCTTAAGGATTTGTATGCTGAATTTGTTCTAGACAAACCAAAGGAAAAGCATAACTGGAATACCTGATCCAACTCTCTGCGTTGCTTGAATTTTTGTTTGCAATCACATGGGCAGCCTCTTTATCGAGATTGAGCTAATAGGAAAGGATATACTGCATCTAGACGTCAATTCTGTCGGTATGGTTTATTTATGATCATTTGTTTGTGAGTTGTAATTGATGGGTGATCAGTCTTGAGGTGAAGCTTGTTTTTCGTCTTTTAGATGGTTCTGTAAAAAAAATTTGTTCATAGCATTTTGTAACTTGTGTCGCGACCTAAAATTTCCCTTAGGCTAATGGATTATTAAGACTAAGCTTAACTCGGGCCCTCCCAAGCCCTACCAATTCGCAACTTAGAATTTAAGTTTTTAACATGCAAAAGTTTTTATGCTCGGAGTCGCCACTAATCTATTTGTGGTAGGTCGATTAGAAACCTAAATAAAACATAGGGAGATATGTTTTATTCCTACGAACCAAAGATTCTAAGTTCGGGGACTTGGTTACACTAAATCTAATTTAGCGCCCTTTCGGTACCTTTTCTTTTCAAAAAAAATATTTTGCATGCAGTTTGGATCCATTTTATAGCCTAATCACTAACATGTGAAGTGTTCATGCGGGTGCACAGACCACCAAAGTAACACCCAATAATCAAAACATTAAATAAATTGTAAAATTGGGAGAATTACTTACCTCGAAGCAACGTAAGCATCTGCGTTGTTAGCTAGAAAATCACATCAACAATCTTAATATGATTTCTAATTAACAAGCAGTTCACTCAATATTTTTTTAGAATTTTCACTTATTTAAATGGAAGCTAACCTATATGTAATGACGTGCAAAAATTAACATGAGATTAATGCAACCTAGCATGCAAACTATATGTCATGCGACGACGTGACCTAATTTTAATGACGGACAAATGATTTATTTTTGGTATTTTCAAATGAAATTCGGAATAAAAAAATGCCTAAACTAACATGCAATCTATTCTAAAAAAAAGATAATTTAATCTATCCTAAAGTGACTTCTTTTTGGTATTTTTTATGAAAATTCGAAATTAAGAATTACCCTAAAATGAACCGTCAAGATCAGGATAATATCTAAATTAAACTAGGAAATAAATTACTCTATTTCCTAATTTAAATTAAAAAGCTATCCTATCGACTTATTCAAAGAAAGTTATTCTAAACCTATGCGAAACATGCATCATTATCTTCTAATAAGATCAATTCAAATCCTAACTAATTTTTTTGGAATTTTCTTTTATTTAAAAAGGAAAACAATTAAATAAAGATAACAACCACGATCAAAATCAATTCATGCAATCCGCAAGATTCTTTAAATTCAGATAAGGTAAAGAAATCAAACTAGCGGTCACATCTATAGGGTTATAGATATCGACGGAAAGCTGATTGTTCAAATTTGGAAAGCAAATAAAATCTATTATCATATCCAAGTGATTATGGATGAGATAACGATTTTCCGTATCGCCGCGTATCGTACCTTAAGGATAAGGTCAGATAGTCGTCCAGATACGTTGCCAAATTAGGAATAATTTCTAATTTTGGGTGTTTTCGAATATTGCGGATATCGCAAATATTATCCTAAGATTTAGCAATCCACCAAAGAATATCCACAAAATATTCAAACACCGAAAACTTAGGAAATTAAATTTTTTGGAAAATATTCGGATAATGACCTTACCTAATTTGCGGATATCTTCCAAATTCGAACTCGGTGTCGGATCGGGCTTGCGGATCACGGGATGGCCGATGGCGGGTGGACCGATGGCGATGGTGGTGACGACGATGTCGCTTGCGGTGGTACACAGTCAAAGCTGGCTAGCAATGTGGACGCTCACGATGAGGGATGCTCACGGAGATCTCGGCATAGTTAGGCATGGGGCTGCTACTTCATGGCTTCGTCGTCAGAGGGAATTACAATAACTGGCAAGGAAATTTATGGGACTTCCCAGCAGGACCAAAGAAACCTGCAGACAATTCAAATTAGATCCAACGAATTCTGTTGACTTCGTTGGACCCACTGAGCAAGGGAGCAAGACTAAGTGAACGTCAGAGGCATGATGGTGGCAGCCAAGATTCACTTTCGGGAAGGGTTGATGCTTTCCGAGAATTGCTAAGCTGATGGCCGCCTGGAACTCTTGGTCTAAGATTGGACTGGATCGTCAGGCTTCGCTCGGAGGACGTCTGGAACAGCAGCAAACATCACGGCAAGGGCAAGCGATCAATGGCAGTGGACGCGGTGTAAGTCTGAGCACGGCAAGAGAGCTTGGCTATGGCTGGCGTCGAGGCTATCAGAGGTGATAACCAGAGCGGAGTTGGAAAACCTACAGCAAAGGAAGCGACAAACACGAGGCAAGAACTTCTTTTCTCTTGCGTGTGAGCCTGTGTATATTATGTCTTCCCTCTCTACCTTTGACTTTGCAGAACGTTTCTATGGTGGGGAGAAGCTAGGTGTGCTCTCCGGTGTGTGTATTCCCCTTTGACAATTCTTTCTCTCTTTTGTGTTCTGTGTGTGTGTCCCCTTCTGAACCAAGCCCCCCTCCACGATTTCTCATGGAATGTATTTATAGGCAAAGTTTAGGGTTTTGCTTGCAATTACTTCCTATTTTGATTCAAAGAAAATATTGTGATATCTCTATGATAATATCAATTCATTCAATCGTGATAATATCAAGATTGACAAATCAATATTTTCCAACTCGATATTTTCCAATGAAAATTTTAGCTCTTATAATGTTCATGGGCTTGGCCAAAAATTTTCTTGAACGCGGGCTTAGTCCAATTTCATTAAGTTCAGAGCCGTTCACTCGAGTCCAACCACCGCCGATCCAATGCAAATGTAACTATATGAGCCTATGCAAATGCTTCTAATATCTATATGCATTTTAATTAATATTTTATCCTAGAGACTAGAATCGATCTCTAATTTTTTATGCAACAACAGACTGACTGGATTGTCAAAAATTAGGTGTCAACAACTTGTAACGTGATTGATTGGACATTACTCTGTATCCATTTTCAAGAGATCATGGTGCTTATATTGGAAATTGGAGTAAAAATAGTTTTCTGTGGTTTCATCATTCTTCTTAATCACCTATTCATTATCCTCATGGTTGGAGTATTATAAATTTTAAATTTATGACTGTCCTTGAATGGCCCGCCAAACAATTTTGCCACTTGAGTTTAAAGTATCAGCTTCTTCAGGCATAGTCGAATGGCAAAACTGACATTGCGGACTGGTTTTTCTTCAAGTGATGAAATTGATGAATGCATTTTAAACTCGCTAAATTCGAGCACATCAAAGTCCATGAAAATCTCAATTTGGAATCAAAATGTCGAAAGGGGAAGAGGAATAAAAGAGGGTGAATGAAGAAACTCTGCTCTTCACCCTGTAAAGAGCGACTCCACAAATAGAAGAACTAAAGAAGCCCCGTCGCGGATGACCAACTTCGCCAAGTTGGGCATACCTCATGGGAGGTCAACTTTCATGTGACAGCAGCAACCTATTAACACCACTTTGAGTCCGTGATGAGCTTAATGATAGCTTAACGTATCCTTCGACGTCTTCTTAAAGCTTAATGCCATTTCGACTTGCAAATCTAATTGCTTGGCAGCCTTGGTAGATAGTGACGTGAAGAAAACTAACAGACATGTTGTAATTAGTGCGCTTGACAGGTCCAGTAATTGCAGAACAACTCAAAGCTAAACTGCTCTTCGAAAGCTAAACGCTCTCACTTTTAAGCCTTCAAACAGTGACCTACACCCCCATCTTTCATACTGAGTACCACATTCACAGTAAGAAGCAGCAAGTAGCACATCCGGGCGCGATTTCGACAGGCACATTATTGACACCCAAGCAACAAAGGTGTCGACATGTTTCATCTTGATGGTCTCAAATTGGTCTTCTCCATAGACAGTTCCTGCTCAAGCAACAAAAGAATGAATTTTGCAGCTTGCTTTTGAAGATATAACGCATTTACTAAGAATAACACATTCCAGGATTAAGAAGTGCGGTGGAAAGGGAAATTCATATCTGAGAATTAGACTTCAGATTGCTGCTCGCACAAGATAATCCAAATACAAGCAATTTGCAAGTTCTCACAAATAAGATACATTCCTTTTCTGGAAGCTCTCTAGCTTCAAACACTACTTCATGTATCTCTGCAAGAATTTTCGGTGGAAGTCATTCCTGACGGTGTCATTGAGGGAGTGCTTAGGAGCCCTGGTTTCACCACAGGCTGAACATTATCAAACGAACATATGCCGATCCCTACAAACCCAAACAAAATTTCCATAAACCATCGCTCAGCACATACAACAGACTCTCCATTTTGACTCGACTAAAGCATTGCTCAACACGTGCAACCGACTATTAAGATACAGAAAGCAATTGCAGCCTGAAGCTAAATACCCCGGAGAAAAAAAGACCTAGCTTTCGACATTTATTCGAATGAATACGTGGACGAGTTATTGTCTTTATTCGTCATTCATCTAATACATCTCCAACAGATTTCCACTCGAGCCATCAACTCCATGCCATCACATAATAGTGCACGAAGAACATAGAACAGGGCAAACAATACATGTTCAGATTCATTCAAGACAACCATGAAATATATGAAAAAATTTCACCTAACGGCTAACGCAATGATTGCTAGTATATAAAGTACATCAATACATGCTCAGATTTGAACAATAACAGGGACTGATCGATAACAAGGTCTCATAGGAAATTCATCGAACAGGTTACATGTGTTCGGCTAAAGGGTGAGCAGACACATGGATGAACTCAGATTTGATGATACTAATCTCAACTTAAATCCATTCAGAACGTTCAAAATTAACAAGACTAGCTCAACCTTCTCTTTTTTGCACATATATTCAAACGTATGCATGGACGACTTACTGTTTTCATTCATCATTCATCTAATACATCTCCACTCTATTTTGGCTCTCTACCCATGCCTCTCAACGACCGTTTGAATTTCAAAAAAACGCGGAATTAGCTGACTAAGGGAATACACCACCACCAAACAAAAATCTCAATCAGTAAAAATAACTAGTCAAGATGCCAACTAAACAAACACTGATCCACAAAAGGAACATTACCAAACAAATATAGGTTGGTTCCCGCAAACCCCAAATATAAAGCGCGAAAGAGGAGGAAAACTCTAACCTCCAGCAGATCTTCGCTCGTCGGACGGAGACAACGAGCCGGAGTTGCCGACGGGCTCCTCGAGGCGACGGTGGGAGGGCCGCTGCTTATTTGGTCGCGAAGAGAGACGCCGGCACTTTTGGTTCCTTGAAATTCCGCAGAAAGAGGGGTCGTGGAGTGAAGTGAAGTGAAGAGGGGTCGTGAAGAGAGACGGAGAGAGAGAGAGGAGAGCGTTCGCTTCGAGACAGAGGGGGAAAAACCCTTAACCCGAGTCGGAAGCAGGCGACAAAAGAGGGGTCGAGCTTCGAGCGAAGGGGGCGAGGTCGCGAAGAGGGACGGAGAGACAGAGCAGAGCGAAGGAGGAAGGGAGAGAGCAGAGCGCGGTGCCTTTTTTTGGTCGTGAGGAGGGACGCAGGGAGAGACCGAGAGAGAAAAGAAGCTTTCGTGTTTTCTGAGGCAGCAACGGAGAGCAGAAACGGAGAAAACAAACGGATAGAGCGGTCAGGGTGGGTTTTGGAAAATTTCTGACGGGTGGGTTCCCGTAGGCCACGTGTCGCGAGCTGGGTGGACTGTCTCACCGATGACGTGGCGAGACAGCTTCTTCATGCAATTCTCATGCAATCGGCCGGGGTTATTCCCCGAGAGAGTTTATCCTTTCAGCAAAGGTGCTTGCCGAAATTTATACCACTTTTGTTGCGTCGGAAGCTAGGGGTGAGCGCAGTTTCAGGGTAGAACCGAAAATCGGAAAACCGGACCCGGTGGATCCGGTTTGGTTCCAGGTTCCATGGACAGAGGGTCCGGTTCTCGGTTCCCCATTTTTTGGACCCGGCTGTTCCGGTTTCTGGTTCCTATAGGAACCGGAACCGGAACCTGGAACCGGAACCAAAACCAAGAACCGGGACCAGGAACCGGATCCCTAAAAATTAAAAACCCTAATTCACCTTGTCCCTCCATATTGTCCCTCCTACTTCCACTTCCACCTAGCTCCCGCTTCTTGCTTTTGCCTTGCTCCTCGCTCCCGCTTCCGCGATTCTCTCCCGCTTCCGCCTCGCTCCGCCTTCTTCGCCGCAGGTCGACCCCCCAATCGCCCCGCCGAAGCTCGGCTTCATCCTCAAGCTCGCCGCCCTCTTCCTGATCCCCTACCTCTACCTGATCGAGCGCCACTCCGACATCAATCGGGAGCTCAGGAGGTCGATCCTCATCAACGCCGGCCTCAGCCTCGCGGGATTCTTCGCCACCGTGAGGCTGATCCCCGTCGCTTCCTGATACGTCCTGAGGCGCAACCTATTCGGGTACGACATCAACAAGAAGGGAACGCCTCAGGGGACCGTGAAAGTGTGAGTAGTTTTCTTGCACGAATTCCGCGATTTTGGCTGCAAATTTTCGATCTCTATCGAGGTTGGAAATGGAATCGGCTGGTTTTGTACTGCGTTTGGATGCTTGTATTAGAATTTGCTCACGGTCGCGTTGTGTATGTTACATTGAGCTGGATAGGAGTGGGATTCACTTGGCCTCATGAGACGAAGTCGCTCGTACTAATTTTAGGACCTGTTGCATTTGTGATGTGGTTATTTGTGGTTCTCAGTGACGTGATTTGCTTTTGCATTTTCACTTTCATTTCCCAAATTATAGAATGAAGTATTGCTTCATCACGACGATCGTGCCTAAGTTGCGTGAAATCGTGCTCTTGCGTGCACATTCATCTGGATTCATTGCTTAGTGAATGTGAGGAGAGGGAAAATGCGGTGGATCTGTCCCCGATTGAATGTGAGGAGAGGGAAGTGGGGGAGTTAACCGATTGGTTAATTGTCGATTGCAATCGTATCTTAAGGGCCTTCAAGATTTGCTCTTTTTGTTGCTGCTGCCAAAGGGGAAACAACCTTGAGTGAGCTCATGGTTGGCCTCACTCTCATTGATTTGTAAAACAAATATTGATTATTGTGCACGTAACTAAGACGGGCTCGCGTCTTATTTCTTGGAGATTTTCTTTTGGTTGATCCACTGTTATGTTCCTAACATCCTCGTGCCATTGGCTGTTTTGCCTGTTTCGTTTGAGCTCACGGTAGAATGACAAGGTTTTTCTTTCTTTTTTTGGGTGTTTTTTTGAGAATATTCGAAGCTGAAAAATTGATGTTTGAGGTTCTCATTTAATCTTGTTCTACAATGATCAGTCTGCTTAGATGGTACATTGCCCGGTTATCATCTTCACAATGGCTCTGGATCTGGTGCAAACAGTTGGGTGGTCCATTTAGGGGTTTGTTGAATGGACTTTATGTTATATGATTTAAAAGAGCATACTTAAGCTAGTTAATTTTGCAAACTTATGTTATTTCCCTGATTTTCTGTTTACGACAACAATAATCAAGCCTTTCCCTCTTGTATTGTATTGTTATCTCATATTATAATGTTCTAATGAATTCTTGGGTAGCTATATGAATTCAAATGGCTAATGCAAGACCGGATGTCATAGATTGCTTGAATGGTTTGATAATGTGAGGCTGAGACATAAACTTCGAAGAGTGGAGCTACTATCCACATCTCATTTGCTGCTTTCTCACTTCTCCTGAGGAAGTGCAAGTAATATGTCCGTGGCTCTGTGCATGCATGAGCACATGTTCATTTTTTGGAAATCACAAGTTCCAAGGAGATAAGAGTCTTATTTTTTAGTAACCCTCCTGATCTGTTTTCTCCCATGATTCAATTGTAAATCCTTCTTGTTTTTCATTATATGTTCTAACGAAGGAAAACAAAAAGGAAAATAGAGTTCATCATGTGATGGACTGAGAAATAGAACTTATCTACTTGATGTTCTGACTTTTGAGAATTAGTGCAGATTAACATAAAAGCAATTACACATATATATTCATTTGCGATCTGATTCAAACTTGGAATACTCATTCTCTATAATGCTTTACTTGCTGAAAGAAGAAAGATGGGAAACAAATCCTCAAAGCTCACATGGATTAAGGGGCTTCCCACCCAATCCTCTGTTTCCAGTGAACGAGCTCTCAGGGAAGTCAGTCAGAGGTTTACCAGCAGGAATTTGCCCCACCAAAAGATTATCTAACAAGTTCAAGTCCCTTAATTTACTCAACTTCAAAAATCCTTCTGGTATGCTGCCAGTGAACCGGTTCCTTTGCAGCTTCAGTACCTCTAGTGAGCTTAAATTTGCTAAAGCATCAGACAGATTAAATCCCAAGTTGTTGTCGCTCAAATCCAAGCTTTGTAAGGATGTACACGTCCCTATAGTTGTAGGTAGTCTCCCCGAGAAATAGTTGTGTGATAAATTTAGAAACTGGACTCCACATTGTTCTCCAATCCCTATCTGTTCAATTCCTTCGGTGAATCTATTATCAGAGAGATCAATATATGTCAGTGAATCTTGTGGAATTTAAAGTCATATGTATTGCATCTCAACAATTACTATTTATCGTCCTATCCATTTCTTTTAAGAAAAAATGTGACTTTTCTATAATTTGTCTTTTGTATTCTTTTTTATGAATGTTCATTTCATTTTGATTAACTAAAAAAAAAAAGAACCTGTTGGAACCTGGAACCGACCCTGGAACCTGTGACAGGGTAGGTTCCACATTCCGATGGGTAGGTTCCAGGTTCCTCATTTTGAGGAACCTGTACCCAAGGGTAGGTTCTGTTGGAAAAATTCAAATGGCATTAGGTTAAATATCTCAACAATACAGAATTACAAAGAAACCGCAATTGCAAAAACAAAATTGGAATCGATACAACCAAATACCGAGGCCTGTGTTGCAATAACAAAATTGGAATCGATACAACTGAATACCGAGGCCTGTGTTCGACACAGTTTCCTTAAAACAGATTCGTTCCCTCCCGCACGCGATTGAGGTTTTGCGAACGTCTGTCTCCCAGGATACAACGGCTAACAGCTAAGAAGAGATCGCGACACTTCCAAGCTTTCGGCGAACTTGAACAAACTCGAAAACGAACACTATCGAAAACAATGCAAATGCAGAGAACGTTTTCCAGAAGGAAAGCAGCGAACCGTTTTTCAGAAGGAAAACAGGGGAGAACGTTTTTCAGAAGCTGCAGCGCTTAGCTTGAACCGAAATAATGATTTCGAAAAATATATAACCGAGGGGAGAGCCGTTCGGGACTAATAACGGGCGATTAAATTAGCCGTTACAAACGGCCAATTAAATCCGCCGTTACAAAATCAATTGCGTCTGAAATAATGGCTAATTAATTCTACCGTTACAGAATCAATTTCGTAACAGCTTGCCGTTTAACGCACCATTAATTGAGTCGGAAAAAAACTTTCCGGTCCCGCAATCGTGTACGCAGGATGCGCGCTCGCGCCCAAGTTTCAACTTGTTGGGCGTCGAATTTGCACCCCCCTGTGCATGCGCGCGAGGCAGAGAGTTTGTGCTACAATAGTTACCACTTCAAATAAGTGTAACCGTATATAAACCACTCTTTAGCCTTCTTCCTTTTCCAATGTGGGACTAGTGCTTTTCACTTCCCACTTCCAACTCAAGGGTGTTCTTTGAGCATCAATTTCTCATTCACCCATCCATCAATTTGTCCCAAATTTCCAACAGGTTCCAGGTTCCAGGCGGAACCTACCCGGAACCTGGAACCGCTCACCCCTACCGGAAGCAGTATATATGATCTTAGAACAGCTGCCCACTGCACAGGAACCGGAAGAGAAGTCAAAACCATGTACCGGTTTAGAGATCTTATAACTGTTTTCTCAATTTTTTTGCCTTATATAATGAGTTTTTCTTGGAGGTATAGTGGCATTGATTTTATTTATCATGAGATGCGACAGCATAGAAGTGGCAGTTTCATTTGTTTCTCGAGTTTTGCTTATCAAGATCAAACTCGGTCAGAATTTATGCTTTGTTATTCTGGTGGAAGTCTCAAGGATTATTTAACAATCTTACCCAGATTTTAAAGCTTACATCCAAACTTTTATGCCATATCGTGCCTCATCTGCCATTGTATACTGCTTGGACGAATGTTGAAACCAGAATCCTTTACCATGTATGCGATCGCTTTATGTACCATGTATGCGATCGCCTCATTTCAATTGGTGAAATTCATACAGTAGGAGTTTCTTGTACCAATATATGAGCTGAAGAAGACTGAACTTTGTAGCAACTGTCAGATATGGAGCATGCCAGGCAGATCTTTCTCTCTTCTCTTACTGTCACTGTTGAGAAGCCGGAAGGGATATCAGTTCGTTGCTTCTCGAAGAATGGGTAAAAAAACTTTTCGCAATCAATTTTGTTGAGCTTCCCAAGAATGCCATCGCCACGGAATCGCTATTGACTGGTTCAGGTGGAGATTCTGTGTAGCTGCTAATTGCCATTTGCGCTGCACTTAAAGTCCTACGAAGCGTCTCTACTCTGCACTCGACTTTTGGTCCGCCGCAGGGTTGGCTTCAGGGTCCGCCTAGTCGCCTACATCATTATGGACGGACCCGTTTAACTCGCAACTTGCTTCGCAGGGACTTCCCTCAGTGTTGACCAAGAAGTCGTTCTGTACATCTTTATCAATTCATTGGCTTCAATTTAATCTCGTTTTCAACAAGAAAAACGAGGAGGAGAATCCTCGCGATAGAAGTAGCCTTTGCGTGACACCCCCCTCCTACGTGATCTAAAGTTTGTATCCTTCATGTGATGTCTGTGAATTATCGCAGAGGTGGACTGTCGATCCGCTAAAGCGCCTGCGTGAGAGCTGCATTCATTAGCCGGCAAGCATGCTTGCCGACGCAATAGCATTCGCTGTTTATTAGATGGTCCCGGCTCAAATAATTGGCCAACATCACATTTTCGATTCCTGTCCTCAGTAGGTGAAATTTGACTTTAAAGCCTCATAGGTCTCTAGTTTATTGGTAAGTTCGCGTTACGTACAGAGACTGTGATTGTAGTTGCCCATGCTGCACAACTTTGGCAAGTTTCATTGAGATAATAGAAAGGTTAATATCCTTTATTTAGTCCTTCATGTGTGGATAAACACCTGGCAATCGCAACTTAATACGCTGGACGAGTACATCTCAGCTTATTGATCACCACTACGTGAGCAATGACACGATCTAGTAATAGAACTAGGCAAATGGCCTTTGGTTGTAGCAGTCCAGATTGTTGCCGTATCCCACCTTTAGCAAGTCGCTGTATCTCTTGTAGAACCCGATCCGGTCCTCCACCTGTGGGTTCGAGCCCTTCCCGCACTCGATCCCGCCGTTGATGATGTTGGTGATGACCCCGTAGCCAGGGACCCGCCCCGCCGCTCTGTCCACGGTGGACGGCTGCCACTGCCCAGTGATGACGGTGTGGCATGAGGGCTTCGGTGATTGTGCTGTCATCCAGAACCAGAGGGCCGTCTTGAACGAGATGACCGGGTCAGTCGCCACCGCGTCCGGGTTGCTCAGGAGGTCGTAGTTGATGGCTTTCCCTGCCGGGCCATAGTTGTAGTTGCTGGGGAAAATCGCGATCAACTACCAAAATATATCAATATCCGAGAAAATCAATCTTTCTTTAATCCGAAGCTATACCGACCAGATTCACGCCCATACAATAATATACGTACAACTAGCGAAAATCATAAGCAGACTTAGTCTAGGTAAATACCGTGACAATGGAATTAGAGAATACTATACATAATGAAATAGGAGGTTGATTTTATTTAACTTACTAAGAGATTTGGATAGGACCACGGCCATAGTATTTCTTGCCAGGAGCACAAGGCCATTGTTGGTTGGGAACGCAGTAGTCTCCAGGATTGCCTTGCTCTTTCAAGAAGCAATATCCCCATGCATATGGACCGTCCTGTGCACTTGCCCATCCACCTATAACATACTTGTTCAATGATTGCATGAACCATGCATAATTCAATGGAAAACCCATCTGTTTTTGCCAACGAAATAGTCTTCAACTACGCAAGGCAAACTCCCAAGTAACGACTTGAAACTAAAATGATTAGTTGAGGACAAAACACCTGTGGTTTCGTGCGATGTCTGAGCCAAAAATGCCGCGATCTCCCGCTTCCTCGTGTCCGTGTCGCCCGTCGTCCCAAACCCGCCGAACGACTTGGCGGCCGCAATGAACGCGTCGTAGGTGTGGAACCCTTTTCCGGGGCAATTCCCGTCGTTCCGATGCTTCAGCATCTGGTTGAATAGGTCCTGACTGATCAAGCCGCCGATGTCCCCGCCGCCGCCGGAGGGAGTCGGCGTTGGTGTGGAACCACTAGGAGTACACTGGCTCTGGCAGCCGTCGCCGCAGTAGGTAGGGGTGCTGCCGCAGTAGCCGAACTTGCTGCAGCACAGCCCTCCAGCGCACTTGGCCCCGCCGGCTTGGCTCCCACACTGCTGAGCTGCAGCCCGCGCGCCGAGGCCAGGAGGAGCAACGGCACTAACGACCCGAACCTCATTTTCTGCGAAATTATGTGTTGTCTTTAAGGTAGTTTGTGTCTGTGGATGGAGTCGGAGGTTTGTGTTGGTGGGTATTTATAGGAAGAGAGAAGCGGAGTTGAGGATCTCTGACTATTCAACAGACTCGACCGTTAGGAGGAGTAGCTAGTCAAGAGTCTTCCTCAATTCATCCAACGTTTGACATTTTGCGTTCGTACGCGGAGGCTTGACCATGCTGTGCACCATTGGACTTTCATCCTACACCGCGTGTCACGCCCGATGGCGCAAACTCGTTCGATCCTCTTCAGAGCATCTCGTACGACACTTCTTGTCGATGTATATACGTGATGCTTCCGGAGAATTAAATGCTTACTCACAATTTCGTCGGAACGATCCAACGACGCTGGAGCCGATTCGAATTTGGAGGATTCTAGATAGATTTTTCCGTGAAGAATTTGTATTTCTAACATAACTCTTGCATATACTCCATCGGTCCGTTCCACTTGCGAAATAATGGTGGAAATGAAAAAAAAAAGTTCAGATTTATGTGGTTCAGTTAGTGTGATTTATGTCCACAGAAAGGATTGAGACAACCAGGTCGAACCTTATAGTCGTGGTCGAGTCATTTCATTTATTTTGCTTTGGTGAGCCTGTTGTAATGTAAACGGACCACGGAAGCTAACCGAGATTTTGCAATTTATGTCAATGCGAAATCAACGAAGAAATAAACGAGAAACAACTCTTACTTGGGTCGAAGGAATGCACGTCTGCTTCTTATTTCTTGTTCTTCGTGCGGCGCTCGTCTTCAAGAGCTACTGGTATGGTTGGTGAATTATAAAACAAAACCACCTCGTATTCTTCATCTTTTTTCCCTTTTACACTTCCCTGAGCCCACAAGCTATTATAAAATCAGTGGACATATGCGTATCCCCTTCCGTAATTTTAACAGAAAAACGGGAAGGAGAATCCTCGTGATAGAAGTAGCCTTTGGGTGACACCCCCCTCCCGTATGATCTAAAGCTTGTATCCCTAGCTAGGATTTCACGTGATGTTCGTGAATGCTCGTAGAGGTGGACTGTCGATCCGCTAAAGCGCCTGCGCGAGAGCTGCATTCATTAGCCGGCAAGCATGCTTGCCGACGCAATAGCGTTCGCTGTTTATTAGATGGTCCCGGCTCAAATTATTGGTCAACATCACATTTTCGATTCCTGTCCTCACTAGGTGAAATTTGACATTAAAGCCTCGTAGGTCTCTAGTTTCTTGGTAAGTTCGCGTTACGTACAGAGACTGTGATTCTAGTTGCCCATGCTGCACAACTTCCGCAAGTTTCATTGAGATAATAGAAAGGTCAATATCCTTTATTTAGTCCTTCATGTGTGGATAAACACTGCTATGGATTAACACCTAGCAGTCGCAGCTTAATACGCTGGACGAGTACATCTCAGCTTATTGATCACCATTACGTGAGCAATGACTCGGTCTAGTAATAGAACTAGGCAAATGGCCTTTGGTTGTAGCAGTCCAGATTGTTGCCATATCCCACCTGCAGCAAGTCGCTGTATCTCTTGTAGAACCCGATCCGGTCCTCCACCTGCGGGTTCGAGCCCTTCCCACACTCGATCCCGCCGTTGATGATGTTGGTGATGACCCCATAGCCGGGGACCCGCCCCGCCGCGCTGTCCGCGGCGGACGGCTGCCACTGGCCGGTGACAACAGCGTGGCATGAGGGCTTCGGCGACTGTGGCGTCATCCAGAACCAGAGGGCCGTCTTGAACGAGATGACCGGGTCAGTCGCGACCGCGTCCGGGTTGCTCAGGAGGTCGTAGTTGATGGCTTTCCCCGCCGGGCCGTAGTTGTAGTTGCTGGGGAAAATCGCGATCAACCAAAATATATCAATATTGGAGAAAATCAATCTTTTTTTAATCCGAAGCTATACCAACCAGATTCATGCCCACACAATAATATACGTACAACTAGCGAAAATCATAAGCAGACTTAGTCTAGGTAAATACCGTGACGATGGAATTAGAGAATACTATACATAATGAAATAGGAGGTTGATTTTATTTAACTTACTAAGAGATTTGGATAGGGCCACGGCCATAGTATTTCTTGCCAGGAGCACAAGGCCATTGTTGGTTGGGAACGCAGTAGTCTCCAGGATTGCCTTGCTCTTGCAAGAAGCAATATCCCCATGCATATGGACCGTCCGGTGCAGTTGCCCATCCACCTATAAAATAATGGGTCAATTATGTTGGAACCATGCATTATTCAATTGGAAAACCCATCCGTTTTTGCCAACGAAATGGTCTTCAATAACGCAAGGCAAACTACCAAGTAATGACTTGAAACTAAAATCATTAAACCTGTGGTTTCGTGCGATGTCTGAGCCAAAAATGCCGCGATCTCTCGCTTCCTCGTGTCCGTGTCGCCTGTCGTCCCAAACCCACTGAACGACTTCGCGGCCGTGATAAATGCGTCGTAGGTGTAGAACCCTTTGCCGGGGCAATTCCCGTCATTCCGATGCTTCAGCATCTCGTTGAACAGGTCCTGACTGATCAAGCTGCCAATGTCCTGGGCGGCAGCTCCGAGCGACAAGGCCAGGAGGAGCAACGGTATGAACAATCCGAACCTCATTTTCTGCGAAATCATGTGTTGTGTTTAAGGAAGTTTTGTGTTTGCGGATGGAGTCGGAGGTTTGTGTTGGTGGGTATTTATAGCAAGAGGAGAAGGACTATTTCAACAACAGACTCGGACCGCTTGGAGTAGCTAGCGACGGTCTTCCTCGAATCATCCAAAGTTTGACATTTTGGGTACAATACGCGGAGGCTTGACCGTGATGTGCACCATTTAACTTTCAATCTGCACCGCTTGTCACGCCGATGGCGAATACTCATTCAATCTTCTATAGAGTATCGCGTACGACTCTTCTTATCAATGTATATACGTGATGTGATACTTCAGGAGAATCGAACGGCTCACTTACAATTTCCAAAGAGCTCGCCAGAACAAAGTAACGATGCAAGAGCATATTCGAATTCGAAAGGCTTTAGATAGATCTATCTGTGAAGAATCTATATTTCTGATATAACTTTAGCGTATACTCCATCGGTCCTTTCCATTTGCGAAATAATGGTGGAAACGAATAGAAAAATCCAGATTTATGTAGTTCAATTTATGTGATTTTACGTCCACAGAAAAAGTTGAGGCAAGCGGTCCAACCTTTTACTCGTGGTTGAGTCATTTCATTTCTTTGGCTTTGGTGAGCTTGTTGTAAAATTAATGAAAGCAAAATCACTGAAAAAATAAAACGAGGAACAATAAGGGATGCCAAATATTTACGTGGTTCGATCTAAATATCGGTACCTATATTTACAAAGATAGCCGATAGCAAATAATCACTAATAATCAGAAAATCGGAGTTTGCGAATGCTAACACACTCTAGTGTTTCTCACATCTACATTAAATCCAAACCCCAAGTGTTTATAAATAAACAATTCATTGAATGTAAAATTCACAGCACAAAATCACCGTGCCAAGAATGTCATGCATTTTGGTCTCCTCTTCGAGCCGCTCTTCCCTTTGTCGAAGGAATGCACATCTGCTTCTTATTTCTTGACAGAGAAGAAGGCCCGATCTGTTTATGCTATCAAACTTGGATCTAGTCGGACTCCATAACGACTCAAACCCCAGACATAATTTTAATAGAGCCATGTTTCTTTCGATAAGGTTCGAGTCGGCAGGTCAATCCTCCCAATGAACTGACCATACCCCAAACCGACATGAGTGAACAAGTGGAGCATATTAGAGCGCTTGAGACAACGATAACTTAATGTGGAACGGACATCAATTGTAAACATTCAACGCGAACGGATCCATTTAGAGTTCCAAAATAATTTCCCCAAAAAACAAGATTGAATTCGCACGACGAAAGCGTTCACAGATGATAAAGATCGAGTCTTGTGTCTCACGGAGTTTAACCCCATGACTTGATTCCATGAATTCCTTCAGTCAAAGAAAAACCCCCTAGTCAATTCAATCCAATTCAAGACCACGGGGAAGTACCGATCGTGCGGGACTCTTTCTCGGTTTTTTGTCGCCTTGATTGGAGGAGGAAATTGCCGATCGAGTAATGAGTACTACTGATTTAACACGATGCTTTGATTTCTTAGAAGAGACGCTACGGACCGGCGGCCTTATTGTGCAACTCTTTTGACCCGAATGGCTTAGTTTAGTTAAATTACGGTCAATGGAAAATTTACCAAAAAAGTCCTAAACCTTTTACAATTATGTCAATTTAATCCTAAATTTTTTTTTTATCAATTCAATCATAAACCTTTTACAATTGTGCCAATTCAGTCCATCCGGCCACTTTTGGCCAGCAGGCGCTGACGTGGACGTCGGCCGGCTGACGTGGTAATTTTTAATAATTTTTTTTATTTTTTTCTCTTTCTTTTTTTTTCACCTATTTTCTTCCCTAGTCGCCGGTCTAGCGACCAGCGAGAGGCTGAGGCCGACGAGGTCCACCTCGCCGGCTATGGGTGAGGCTGGCCCTCCCTGGCACTGGCGAGGCCTCGCCAAATCTGGGCGGCCTCATCGTCGCCAAGCGAGGTTGAGCCTCACCATGGCTAGGCGATGGCGAGGTCTCGCCCAAATCTGGCGAGGCCTCGCCGTCGCTAGGCGAGGTCGACCTCGCCCTGGCCATGGCAAGGTCGACCTCGCCCTAGCCATGGCAGGGTCGACCTTGCTCGGCGATGGCGAGGCTAGCCCTCGCCAGTGCCGGCGAGGGCTAGCCTCGCCCATGGTCGGCGAGGTGGACCTCGCCGGCCTCAGTCTCTCGCTAGTCATCGGACCGGTGACTGGAAAAGAAAATAGGCAAAAGAAAAATAAAGAGAAAAAATAAAAAATTCAAAAAATAATTATAAAAATTATCACGTCAGCCAGCCAGCGTTCACGTCAGCGTCGGCCGGCCAAAAGTGACCGGATGGACTGAATTGGCACAATTATGAAAAGTTTAGGACTGAATTGATAAAAAAAAAAGTTTAGGACTGAATTGGCACAATTACAAAAGGTTTAAGACTTTTTTAGTAATTTTCCATACGATCAAGTCTCTTGAGTACCATTCTGTGGACTGCTGTTAACCTTTTGCGAAACGAATTCATGAAGGCGTCGAAGCTTCTACCGAACTAATTTATTTCGTTTTTCAACATTCGGATCTCATCCGTGTTGCCTCGTGTTTTCATGCATGGACTTAGTCAACGATTCGAAGATATCTTATATCGGAGCTGCCTGGTACCCACTACCTAAAGTCAATGCCATTAATTAGAGCGAGTTGGCTATAGCCTATACATCGGTCCAAAGAAGAAATCATCACCTTATCTTAATAGTGGAAAAGTCAAGGATCACATCGTGCTATAGTCTGTAGATTTGTGTGAGGAAGGTAATCCATAGTATGGATCGGCTTTGGATTAGATTAGATTTATTTATTTTTTTGGTCAAACGTGTGTTGAAAATTGAATTTTGGGTCTTGTTGGCCCAAATATAAAGTTCATAGGTGATGCTATTTCGGCCCACTAGACTAAGCTCGACGAATGTCATAGGTCTGCATAAGCAATTGATGAACCTATTCGGCCACTTATTAGTTATTTAGGCCCATGTCAGAATTCAAATCACCTGCAATATTTTTGGTCGCTCCTCTCTTCTATGTACATATGGTCGGTATATACAGGGATTGACCCTCCAACCTAGTATTCTCCCCCTCCCTCTCCCCATCCCCCTCCAAATTCTTTTACCAGTAAGGCCACATGCTTGCTGGCCAAGTGCAATTTCACATGGCTATCCTTCATGTTGAAATCCAATATCTCATTCGGCATTTTGTTCCCATATGCAGTTTCGTCCTGTACATTATGCGGTAAATCTTAATGACTTTCGCAAATTATATACAATGGTCTCCAGACCTTAGAATTTACGCAAGATGGTCCATTTAATTTGATGAGATTTTCCGTTCATTTTCATCCCTAGATCGAGAGGATCAATGCTCCTTACTATACTGACATATAGTCCCTAGCAAGATTTTACTCGAATACTCTTCTCAATAGCTTGAGAGGTTGATTACTAATGATATTGCTCTCTTAAAAGAATATATTGACAAATAATTTCGTGTTTGGACCATCCGCTTGGCTTATACAACTTGGATTTTTATCTCGTTAACGAAGTTAGTGAAGTATTTTACGAAGCCCGAATTTTTTTTATTTATTTACAATTTAAGGTGGATTTTCTCAGTCATTTTTGCCGGATGCGTGTCGATTGCGGGGCATGCCATGTGTTGGAGAGGATCGCGAGCCCACCCGCCACGTGGCCAACCCAATTCATATGGCGCACGCTTGTCGGGGCCAGGGCACTTCTCACTCCATGTGGTGGACCCACGCCCGTACACATTGGGCACTAGGGGTGAGCGCGGTTCCAGGGTAGAACCGGAAACCGGAGAACCGGACCCTATGGGTCCGGTTTGGTTCCAGGTTCCATGGACAGAGGGTCCGGTTCTCGGTTCCCCATTTTTTGGACCCAGCTGTTCCGGTTCCGGTTCCCGGTTCCTATAAGAACCGGAACCGGATCGGAACCGGGAACCGGAACCGGAACCAAGAACCGGGACCAGGAACCGGATTCCTTTAAAAAAAAAACTTCACATTTGGTATTTAGAAGCCCTAATTTTCAGCTTGTCCCACCGTATTGTCCCTCCTGGCTCCTGCTTCTGCTTCCACTTCCTTGCTCCAGTCTTCACTTCTGCCTTGCTCCTCGCTCGATCGCTCCTGCTTCCACTTCCGCCTCGCTCTCGCTTCTGCCTCGCTCCTCGCTCCCGCTTCTTGCTTTCGCCTTGCTCCTCGCTCCTGCTTCCGCGATTCTCTCCCGCTTCCGCCTCGCTCCGCCTTCTTCGCCGCAGGTCGACCCCCCAATCGCCCCGCCGAAGCTCGGCTTCATCCTCAAGCTCGCCGCCCTCTTCCTGGTCCCCTACCTCTACCTGATCCCGCGTCACTCCGACATCGATCGGGAGCTCAGGAGGTCGATCCTCATCAACGCCGGCCTCAGCCTCGCGGGGTTCTTCGCCACCGTGAGGCTGATCCCCGTCGCTTCCCGATACGTCCTGAGGCGCAACTTGTTCGGGTACGACATCAACAAGAAGGGAACGCCTCAGGGGACCGTGAAAGTGTGAGTAGTTTTCTTGCACGAATTCCGCGATTTTGGCTGCAAATTTATCGGCTGGTTTTGTACTGCGTTTGGATGCTTGTATTAGAATTTGCTCACGGTCATGTTGTGTATGTTACATTGAGCTGGATAGGAGTGGGATTCACATGGCCTCATGAGACGAAGTCGCTTGTACTAATTTTAGGACTTGATTGAGGGACATTTAGTCATGTTACAGAACTGCAAATTTGCTCCTTTAAGTGGATTGTAAAGCCTGATTATAAGCTCTAGCATATGGCTGCTGACTTCTTTGCCCTTTTATGGACTGTGAAGTTAACTGTGGGACTCGGGTATCCTCTAGTGCCTCGTGGGTGTTAAGAATTTTTGCTTATCTCAGTAAAAGGTGTTGGTAGTGGTACCAAATCAAGAGTTCTTCTCATAAGTCATTACTATGTGCTTTTTTTTATTTATGATTTGAGTTTGTATAGTGGAAGGTTCTTTTTCTTTTTGGTTTTAAGTGTAGTGGGAGGTTGTTCATATGATATTTTGGCTTCATGTTGGCACTTGAATCTTATGCTGTCTCTGACTGCCTACTTGTCTTTGTATGGATCCTCGCTAAATGTTTGAGAAGATAATGCTCGGAAAAGTATTACCCTCGTCAATTGTTCTGTTGCATGGTCATTAATAGGAATCTGCTCAAGTTTTTTAACAGCTTGACCATATTGTTTTGGAGGTTTGGGGTGTGCGGTTTAAGGATGCCTTACCTTGGGTTTTCTTAAGATTTGCAGTTGTTTATTTTATAAATGCTTTTGTTATGCGATTGTTGATTGATCTTTTTTCGTTGATTTTAAACTTGCAAGGTATTGACTGTGAATCTTCTTTGGTGATGCACAGTTGAATCGAGCAAACTGATATTAAGAACTTAACATTAGAATTTTATCTGATGCGACGAAGGGTTAATGAGCTTTGCTGATGTTGACTGGACTTTTTATCCCCCCATGCAACTGTTAATTATATTTTGTATGGGCAGCATTTGTTAGAAAATGTATTGACTTTCACCAAAAACTTGTATCGAGCAAATTAAAATTTATTCATTTTCATTTTGATTAACTAAAAAAAAAAAGAACCTGTTGGAACCTGGAACCGACCCTGGAACCTGTGACAGGGTAGGTTCCAGGTTCCACGTTCCGACGGGTAGGTTCCAGGTTCCTCATTTTGAGGAACCTGTACCCGAGGGTAGGTTCCAGGTTCCAGGCGGAACCTACCCGGAACCTGGAACCGCTCACCCCTATTGGGCACAAGACTCCGTCCCAATAAATATTTTCTCTTTTTAGGAAAAGTCCAGTAAACCCGCTTTGGATTGACCTTTTTTCAGGTGAACCCCATTATTCATAAGTAGGTAAGATCAATAAAAATTAAAATATTAAGTGACGTGACATGTGATTACATTTTAACGCAATTTATTATAGGATGAATACCACAAAAAATTCAAAACCGATATATCTATGAAAAATTTATCTCAAACTAATTATTTAATCACTAAAAATTCCAAACCGGTGCCCATATAATAAATTTACTCCAAATTAATTTTTTTATAATAAAAAACCTCAAACCGGTATACTTGTGATAAATTTATCCTCCGTTAGTTTCCATGAAATTGAATTAAAACCACGAAAAATCACAAACTAGTATATCTGTGACAAAAGGAGGATAAAACCTCAACGTGTTACCCAACTTAGCAATTTGACAGTCAAATTTAATGAAAATTAATAGAAGGTATATTTATTACAAGTTTATCAATTTGGAATTTTATGTGGTTAAAAAATTAATTTGAAGTAAATTTATTACAGATATACCATATTGTTTTCGTGCTATTAATCATTTACAATAAGACATTTCGTTTAGCGTATCAATCTTGTAAATCCACCTTAATCTACCCCCACGATATTTAAAAAAAAAAGCATTCAGGTGTTGGCCACGAATATATTCAAAAGTGGGTTGTTGAAGAATCACTCAAAAACTTTTATTAAGTCAAGCAAACTTATTGATTGCCTTGCCACATGTCTGTCCTCAATTTGAAGGACTGAGAATCCCAACTAAACCTCTCATTCAATTCGCAATTGATTGATTTGGAGCCTATGAGAAAGGGCAATTGCATTCCATAAACGTGGTTCGAAACAAAACCTCCAATTAGGGAGGAAGAGCAATCATTTGACCCAAGAAAATCACATGAAGGCACCAAACATTAATGGTCTTTGGTCCCAACCCCACCTTTCAACGAGTGGGTCAAGTGCAAAACTAGTGAAGGAAAACGCAATGCCATCGCCAGCCTCACAAGCTCGTGCATGCTTTCTCATGTTGCTGTCTTTGGGTGGTGGACGAGAAAGCGATTGGGGGGTCATTATCGGTGTTAGTTGTCTCTTTAATTATGGCCCCCAACCTTTGTGGAGAGAAGAAGAGCACACATGCACTGTCTTTGACATGCCTCGCGTTTCTTCACAAAGCAATGCAGTGTTATGATTAGTAGATCCGGTGACAGTTAATTGAGTTGAGTAATTGCAAAACGGGTATCCCCGATTACCTCTTGCTAAACTGTCTAGTGTTACTATTGTCGGGCCATGAACTAATCGACATGGTTAAGTGGAGAGAAATTATTGTGTATACCGAGTGCATGTACCACCAAACATAATGGTTTAATCTGTTAAGATGCAATAACTTAGCTTGAACTCACCGTAGTGAGTTCGTGTGCACAATAATTTTTCGTAAATGACACATCTCTATGAACAATTTGGCGTGAGATATAAAAACGAAAAACCTAATAAGAAAGGTCAGAACGATCCCGTCTTGCGATTCCATTCCGTAAGTATAAAAACCTATACCTAAGGACACCACAGACCATATTTTGTCTCTCAAGCCAACACCATTTTGAAAGAATTAGACTCCTTAAAAGAAATGTCCTCCCACCAGCATCAACAAGACCAAAACCATGTCCAAAAACTACCAAACGGCCTAAATATCAAAGACGTCTCAGGATCGGTGGTGGTGATCATGGTGCCTCTCCCGGCACAAGTCCACCTCAACCAGCTCCTTGAGCTCGCCCACCTCGTCGCCTCCTACGGCATCCCCGTCCACTACGTCAGCTCCCCCTCCCACAACCACCAGGCCAAGCTCCGCTTCCATGTCCCGGCCTCATCCGCACCCAGCGACATCCGCTTCCACGGCTTCCTGACCCCGCCCTTCCTCTCCCCTGCTCCGAACCCAAAATTCCCCCACAAGTTCCCATCCCACCTCCTGCTGGCGTTTGATGCCGCTTTGTCGCTCCGCGGCCCCGTTGCCTCCCTCGTCCGCTCCCTCTCCTTGGGGTTGAGGAGGGTCATTGTGGTGCACGACTCGATGATGGCGTCTGTGGTCCAGGATGCCGCCTCAGTCCCCAATGCCGAGAACTACATCTTACGCTCAGTTTCTGCGTTCGCGCTCTTTTGGTACACGTTGGAGGCCACAGGGTTGGCGCTCCCACAGGAGGAGGATGTCGACATCGCGGAGCTCATCTCGTCCAAGGGCCGTCTTGAACAAGATGACCGGGTTAGTCACGACCGCATCCGGGTTGCTCAGGAGGTCGTAGTTGATGGCTTTCCCCGCCGGGCCATAATTGTAGTTGCTGGGGAAAATCTTGATCAACCAAAGCATCAAAATCCAAGAAAACCAATCTTTCTTAAACCCGAACCTATACTGGCCAGATTCGCGCCCATACAATAATATATAACTAGCGAAAATCATAAGCAGACTCGGTTTAGGTAGGTACTGTGACGATGAATTTAGAGAATACTATACATATTGAAATCAAAGGTTGATTTTATTTATCTTACTAAGAGATTTGGATAGGACCACGTCCATTAGTATTTCTTGCCAGGAGCACAAGGCCATTGTTGGTTGGCAACGCAATAGTCTCCAGGATTGCCTTGCTTTTGCAAGAAGCAATATCGCCATTCATATGGACCGTCCGGTGCACTTGCCCATCCACCTATAAAATACTCGGTAAAAAATATGTTGGAACCATGCATTATACAATGGAGAACCCTATCTGTGTTTGCCAACGAAATAGTCTTCAATAATGCAAGGCAACTACCAAGTAATGACTCGAAACTAAAGTCATCAAACCTGTGGTTTCGTAAGATGTCTGAGCCAAAAATGCCGCAATCTCTCACTTCCTTATGTCCGTGTCGCCCGTCGTCCCAAACCCGCTGAACGACTTCGCGGCCATTATAAATGCGTCGTAGGTGTACAACCCTTTGGCGGGGCAATTCCCGTCGTTCCGATGCTTTAGCATCTTGTTGAACAGGTCCTGACTGATCAAGCTGCCGATGTCCCTGCCGCCGCTAGAGGGAGTCAGCGTCGGCGTGGGAGTCAGCAAGCCACTAGTAGTACACTAGATCTGGAAGCCGTCACCGCAGTAGGCAGGACCGTTGCCACAGTAGCCGATCGAACTTGCTGCAGCACAGTTCCCCGGCACACTTAGTCCTGTCGGCTTGGCTCCTGCACTACTAGGCAGTGGCTCCGGGCACCGAGCCAGGAGGAGCAACGGTATTAATGACCCTAACCTCATTTTCTGCAAAATCATGTGTTGTGTTTAAGGTAGTTTGTGTTTGTGGATGGAGTCGGAGGTTTGTGTTGGTGGGTATTTATAGGAAGAGTGTCACACCCCGAAACCTATCAGGACGGGGGATGACATGGTCGTCTTTTCACCCGAAGGACGCAACCTCAAACCACCTAAAAATCCCCACAACAACACTCGCTCTATCGGCTATCAATAGATTGGGAAAAGAGAGGGATGAGCAACCACAGCTCAGTAAGCAATGCGTATCTCTTCTAAGTAGATCGAGCAATCACTATGCATGAATACATAAAACCATACCAGAATTTCAGGAGCCAAACTCAAAATATCAAATACATATAGAATCACATAAGAGTTATTTCATTTCAACATGACTTTATACAATTACGAAATACTCATTTCAACCACCATATCAAATCAACCATCAATGGTCAAGTTCATTGATTAATCTCTATAAAAAACCACGTCAATAGTCCATTCCATTGATCAATCTCAAATCACACATCAATGATCTATTCTATTGATAAATCTCATATCACATCACATGTCGATGGTCCATTCGATCGATCAATTTATTGCTCAATATCTAATCATGGTCACGACACAAAGCTTTGTGACAAGACTACCAAGCTTTCCCCCTTGGCAAGGTCTCTACCTACAAAACCGGTGGCTCGGTCCAAAAAAATATCCTGACTCGGTATGCATACCCCCAAACTTCTCAATGCATTCACAGTGATATTGAGCACAAAACTCACATCCTCTGATACCAGAAATCCAATCGAAACAATCAATCGCATAAACCAAGCAATTAACTTTCTTGCAACATGGCTCATCTGCCAGAAATACATTTCGTAAAGCATTTCTTGAATCATTTCCGAACTCATTTCATAAACTAGCTCGTAATGTGATACACATATGTATCATTTCCAAAATAATTCTCAAATCATTTTTAAATACTAAAAAGTAGTAAATGCTCAATCCATACTTTTATGCAACAAATATGTTCTTTCACAGTTCATTATATATCGAGTTTCTTTCACTTTCAAGACATGAGTTTGGAAATTTATAAAAGAGATAGCATTACTCACCTGGAATCCCTAAAAATCAAACAACGACGCTCACTCGGACCAACGATCTCGTAATCCTATCAATTAAACGAGAATTGACGTCAAAACCAAGTAAAATATTACGATAACTACGAAACGGCTAAACAATGCTTAAACGCTAACATGACAACTCAAAAGCGCCCACAAATCGCTTCTCCAAAACGATTATCCAAATCGTTCGCAACGCAGAGCTTGAACATGAAACTTGATCGCATCATAAATTCCTCCACGAAATCCCATTTCAAGCGAGCTTATAGTCAATAGAAATCCCATTCAGAGCACTACAAGAATCCCAACTTGGCTGTCCCAAAATCGAGCCGAAAATCGACGAAAATCGGCCTAAAAGCCTCTGGTCGTGCACTGTTCATCTTGTGCGGCCAACTTCAAAAATTCATATTGGGCAAACCGCAAGTCCAAATCAAGATCTATAAAATCCCACGGCCCCGCAACACTCTAAATTATCAATTCTATATATCTTCATAGCTCAACGACTCAAAAATCGGACTTCGCCGCACAAATATCACATAACTCTGAAATATGAGCCATGACCCGAAAAATACTCCGATTGAACGAACAAGAGACGCGAGCACTTGTCGGACGTTATGTTATGAAGTTGAATCGGCTTGGCGAGATCCCTTTGGCACCAAACCCTCTCTCTCTTCTTTCTTCTTCTTCGTCTTTCCCCCTTTTCTCTTTTTTCCTCTGTTTCTTACCGAGGGAGCTCTCGGTCTCCCTCTGTTGACTGAGTCAACACTTTCTTTTTCCTTTTTTTTTTTGACTGGGTCAAAACCCATATATTACAAAGAGAGAAGGACTATTTCAACAGACTCGACCGATAGGAGTAGCAAGTGACTGTCTTCCTCGAATCATCCAATGTTGACATTTTGTGTGCATACGCGGAGGCTTGACCATGCTGCGCACCATTTAACTTTCATTCTGCACCGCTCGTCGCGCCGGTGGCGAATATTGGTTCAATCTTCTTGGGAGGATCGCATATGACACTTCTTGTCAATGTATATATGTAATGTGATACTTCAGGAGAATCGAACTGCTTACTTACAATTTCCAAATAGCTTGCCGGAACAAAGTAACAATGCTAGAGCCGATTCGAATTCGAAGGGTTTTAGATAGATTTATCTTTGAAGAATCTATATTTCTGATGTAACTTTGGCGTATACTCCATCAGTCCTTTCCATTTGCGAAATAATGGTGGAAACGAATAGGAAAATTCAGATTTATGTAGTTCAATTTATGTAATTTTATGTCCACAGAAAAAGTTGAGGCAAAACCTTTTAGTCATGGTTGAGTCATTTCATTTCTTTGGCTTTGGTGACCTTAATATTAATAAATGCTAAATCACTGAAAAAATAAAACGAGAAATGATAAGGGACGCCAAATATTTACGTGATTCGATCCGAGTATCGGTACCTATATATACGGGAAGAGCCGACAGCAAATAACCACTAATAGTCGGGAGAATCGGAGTTTGCGAATGCTAACATGCTCTAGTGTTTCTCACATCTACATTAAATCCAAACACCAAGTGTTTATAAATAAACAATTCATTGAATGTAAAACTCACAACACAAAATCACTGTGCCAAGAATGTCATGCATTTTGGTCTCCTTTTCGAGCTGCTCTTCCCTTTGTCGAAGGAATGCACGTCTACTTCTTATTTCTTGACAGAGAAGAAGGCCCGATATATTGTTCATTCTTAAATGATCGCTTCAACTTCTGAACACCTAAAATCAAAATAAACAACACACATAATTAATACTTAACAAAGTATATTTGTCCAACTGAGTTGTGCTTGTAAGGTGAGCAAGGTGAGCGTCAAGGCGAGTGAACAGAGGTAAGCAGCAAGGGGAGTGAAGCAAGCAAAGAGAGGCAAGTGGCAAGGCGAGTGAACATAGGCGAGCCAAGTGAGGCGAGAAGGCGAGGCGTGCGAGCGTGACAAAGACGAGCGATGAGGGTTTCTATTTTTTTTTGTCAAAGTAAAGCTGGATTTCTTTATACTTTCTATTTACACGGCAAACTGAACTGCATAAGAAAGAAGAGAATAGATGAGGAGACGCCAGGGTTTACAGTAGATAAAAGCTTATAAAGTATAATATACATTATATAAATACATATTATATATATAGGGTTGGTCCATTGGACCAATCCTAAACTCTCGGGACCGAAGGCCAACCCACACAGTGCATGGTCCAGGGATTCAAGGACCAAAGACCGACCCATACCCCTTAAGAACCGGACCAACCCACACAGGGCAGGGTCCAAGGATTCAAGGACCAAAGACCAACCCAGACCCCCTAGGAACCGGACCAAGACCAACAAGGTTGCCGGTCCAGGGTCGATCCATGGTCAACCTTGGACCGATGCTCACCCCTACATACATTGGTCCAAAGAAGAAATCATCACCTTATCTTAATAGCGGAAAAGTCAAGGATTACATCGTGCTATAGTCTGTAGATTTGTGTGAGGGAGGTAATCCATAGTATGGATAGGCTTTAGATTAGATTAGATTAGATTTACTTAATTTTTTGGTCAAATTTGTATTGAAAATTGAATTTTGGGTCTTGTTGGCCCAAAGATAAAGTTCATAGATGATATGCTATTTCGGTCCACCATAGTAAGCTCGACAAATGTTATATAGGTCTGCTGCACGGGCAATTGATGAACCCATTCGGCTGCTTATTAGATCTTTTAGGCCCATGTCAGATTTCAAATCGCCTTTCATTTTCAAAGTGCAAATTTTGGGGTCGGATTCAAAGTGCAATTTCACATGGCCGTTCTTCCGGGTGAAATCGAATATCTCACCCCGCATTTTCTGTTCCCATGTGCAGTTTCGTCCCATAAACTATGTGATACAAAAGCTTAACGACTTCCATAAATTACATAAGGTTAATACCACAAAAAATCCCAAACTAGTACACCCATAACAAAATTAACCCAAATTAATTTTTTGACAACCAAAAACTCCAAACCGGTACACTTGTGACAATTTTATCTTCCTTTAATTTTCATTAAATTTTATCATCAATTTTTTTAGTTGAATAACACGTGACAGTTGACGAATATACCAATTTAGGGTTTTACCCTCTGTTTATCACAAGTTTACTGATTTGTAATTTTTCGTGATATTAATCCAAATTTGCTAGTTGTCATAAATGTACCAATTTAGGATTTTTAATAAATTTATTACATAAGTACCAGTTTGGAGTTTTTCGTGATATTAATTCAATTATATACGATGTCTCTAGATATTAGAACTTTACGCAAGATGGTTGATTTAATTCGATGAAATTTCCCGCTCATTTTCATCCCTAGATCAAGAGGATTAATGTCTCTTACTATACTGACCTAGTCCCTATTCTTGAATACCCTTATCAAGAGCTTGGAAGGTTGATTATTAATGATACGATCCCTTTAAAAGAACATATCGACAATTAATTTCATGTTTGGACCACTCGCTCGAGCTCATACGCAACTCGAATTTTTATCTACGTTAAAGAAGTTAGTGAAGCACTTCACGAATTTTTATTTACGATTCAAGATGGATTTTCTCGGTCATTTTTACCCTTCTCAAGAAACGCCATGTGCCGTGAACGGAGTGGGGATCGCAAGCCCAAGCGCCATGGGGCTAACCCAAATTTGCATGGCGCACCCGTGCCGAGGCGTAGGCACTACTACTCCACTCCATGCGGTGGACCTGGACCATATCCGTACGATTGGGCATAAGGCTCCAATACGTTTTTTGTGGAAAGACCAATATTACTGAGATGCTACATTTGACCCGAGCTTACCTATATAGGTAGAGGAGAGTTTCTTCATGTCAATGTCCTACCCATTTCTTCTTTGGCCATCAATATACCAGCTTCTTCATGCAATTCTCATGCAATCTGCAGGGGTATTCCCGAAAGAGTTTATCCTTTCAGCAAAGGTGCTTGCCGAAATTTATGCCACTTTTGTTGCGCCGGACGCAGTATATAAGATCTAGAACGGCTGCCCACTGCACAGGAACTGGAAGAGAAGTCAAAACCATTTACTTGTTTAGAGATCTTATCACTGTTTTCTCAATTTTTTTGCCATATATAATGAGTTTTTCTTGGAGGTATAGTGGCATTAATTTTTTTATCACGAGATGCGACGGCATAGAAGTGGCAGTTTCATTTGTTTCTCAAGTTTTGCTTGTCAAGATCAAACTCTCTCAGAATTTATGCTTTGTTATTCTGGTGGAAGTCTCAAGAATTATTTAACAATCTTACCCAGATTTTAAAGCTCACATCCAAACTTTTAAGCCATGTCGTGCCTGATTTCCCATGGTATACTGCTTGGACGAATGTTGAAACGAGAATCCTTTACCATGTATGCGATCGCCTTAATTCAATTGGTGAAATTTATGCAGCAGGAGTTGCTTGTACCAATATATGAGCTGAAGAAGACTGAACTTTGTAGCGACTGTTAGATAAATGGAGCACGCAAGGCAGATCTTTATCTCCTCTTACTGTCATTGTTGAGAATGAAGGAGGGATATCAGTTTGTTGCTTCTCGAAGAGTGGGTAAAAAAACTTTTCGCAATCAATTTTGTTGAGCTTCTCAAGAATGCCATCACCATGGAATCGCTACTGACTGGTTCAGGTGGAGATTCTGTGTAGCTGCTAATTGCCATTTGCGCTGCACTTGAAGTCCTCCGAAGTGTTTCTACTCTGCACTCGACTTTTGGTCCGCCGCAGGGTTGGCTTCAGGGTCCGCTAGTTGCCTACATCGTTATGGACGGACCCGTTTAACTCGCAACTTGCTTTGCAGGGACTTCCCTCAGTGTTGACCAAGAAGTCGTTCTGTAGATCTTTATCAATTCATTGGCTTCAATTTAATCTGGTTTTCAACAAGAAAAACGAGAAGGAGAATCCTCGTGATAGAAGTAGTCTTTGGGTGACACCCCCCTCCCGTATGATCTAAAGCTTGTATCCCTAGGATTTCATGTGATGTTCGTGAATGCTCCTAGAGGTGGATTGTCGATCCGCTAAAGCGCCTGCGCGAGAGCTGCATTCATTAGCCGGCAAGCATGCTTGCCAACGCAATAGCGTTTGCTGTTTATTAGATGGTCCCGGCTCAATTAGTTCGCCAACATCACATTTTCCATTCCTATCCTCGCTAGGTGAAATTTGACTTTAAAGCCTTATACGTCTCTAGTTTCCTGGTAAGTTCGCGGTACGCACAGAGACTGTGATTCTAGTTGCCCATGCTGCCAACTTCTGCAAGTTTCATTGAGATAATAGATCGGTCAATATCCTTTATTTAGTCCTTCATGTGTGGATAAACACCTAGCAGTCGTAGCTTAATACGCAGGACGAGTACATTTCAGCTTATTAATCATCACTACGTGAGCAATGACTTCGATCTAGTGATAAAACTAGGCAAATGGCCTTTGGTTGTAGCAGTCCAGATTGTTGCCATATCCCACCTTCAGCAAGTCACAGTATCTCTTGTAGAACCCGATCCGGTCCTCCACCTGCGGGTTCGAGCCCTTCCCACACTCGATCCCGCCGTTGATGATGTTGGTGATGACACCATAGCCAGGGACCCGCCCCGCCGCACTGTCCGCGGCGGACGGCTGCCACTGCCCAGTGACGACGGCGTGGCACGAGGGCTTCGGCGACTGTGGCGTCATCCAGAACCAGAGGGCCGTCTTGAACGAGATGACCGGGTCAGTCGCGACCGCATCCGGGTTGCTCAGGAGGTCGTAGTTGATGGCTTTCCCCGCCGGGCCATAGTTGTAGTTGCTGCGGAAAATTGTCATCAACCAAAACATATCAATATCCGAGAAAATCGATCTTTCTTTAATGCAACCCTATGCCGGCCAGATTCGCGCCCATACAATAATATACAACTAGCGAAAATCATAAGCAGACTTAGTCTAGGTAAATACGGTGATGATGGAATTAGAAAATACTATATATAAGGAAATAGGAAGTTGATTTTATTTAACTTACTAAGAGATTTGGATAGGACCACGGCCATAGTATTTCTTGCCAGGAGCACAAGGCCATTGTTGGTTGGGAACGCAGTAGTCTCCAGGATTGCCTTGCTCTTGCAAGAAGCAATATCCCCATGCATATGGACCGTCCGGTGCACTTGCCCATCCACCTATAAAATAATTGGTCAATTATGTTGGAACCATGCATTATTCAATTGGAAAACCCATCTCTTTTTGCCAACGAAATGGTCTTCAATAACGCAAGGCAAACTACCAAGTAATGACTTGAAACTAAAATCAACCCGTGGTTTCGTGCGATGTCTGAGCCAAAAATGCTGCGATCTCTCGCTTCCTCGTGTCTGTGTCGCTTGTCGTCCCGAACCCGCCGAATGACTTCGCAGCCGTGATAAATGCGTCATAGGTGTAGAACCCTTTGCCAGGGCAATTCCCATCATTCCGATGCTTCAGCATCTCGTTGAACAGGTCCTGACTGATCAAGCTGCCGATGTCCTGGGCGGCGGCTCCGAGCGCCAAGGCCAGGAGGAGCAACGGTATGAACAATCCGAACCTCATTTTCTGCGAAATCATGTGTTGTGTTTAAGGTAGTTTTGTGTTTGTGGATGGAGTCGGAGGTTTGTGTTGGTGGGTATTTAAAGGAAGAGCGAAGGACGATTTCAACAGACTCGACCGCTCGAAGAAGCTAGTGACGGTCTTCCTCGAATCATCCAAAGTTTGGCATTTTGTGTGCGTACGCGGAGGCTTGACCATGCTGTGCATCTTTTAACTTTCATTCTGCACCGCTTTTTACGCCGATGGCGACTCGTTCAATCTTCTATAGAGTATCGTATACGACTTTTCTTATCAATGTATATACGTGACGTGATACTTAAGGAGAATCAAACGGCTTACTTACAATTTTCAAATAGCTCGCCGGAACAAACTAACGTTGCAATAGCCGATTCGAATTCGAAGGGTTTTAGATAGATCTATCTGTGGAGAATCTACATTTCTACCATAACTTTGGTGTATACTCCATCGGTCCGTTCCATTTGCGAAATAATAGTGGAAAAGAATAGAAAAATTCAGATTTATATAGTTCGATTAATGTGATTTACGTTCACAGAAAAGATCGAGGCCTGAGGGTCAAAACTTTTTAGTCATGGTCCGTGCGAGTCATCTCATTTCTTTGGCTTTGGTGAGCTTGTTGTGATATTACCGAGTGCGGAAGCTAATCGGGATCTTGAAATTTATGTCAATGAGAAATCACTGAAGAAATAAAATGAGGAACGATAAGGACACCAAATATTTATGTGGTTTGGTCCGAGTATTGATACCTACATATACGGGGAGAGCAGGAGCAAATAATTAACTAAAAATCGGAGAATCGAAATTTGCGAATGCTAACACACTTGAGTGTTTCTCACCCCTACATTAAACCCAAACCCCAAACACAAAATCACCGTGCCAAGAACGTGGTGCATTTTGGTCTTCTCTTCGAGCCGCTCTTCCTTTTGTCGAAGGAATGCACGTCTGCTTCTAATTTCTTGATAGAGAAGAAGCGCCCATCTATTTATGCTGTCAAACTTGGATCTAGTCGGGTTCTGTAACGGCTTAAACTCGAGACATAATTTTAACAGAGCCCTTATTTCTTTCGGGTGAGGTTCGAGTCGGGAGAGCGATCCTCCCGATGAGCACACTGCACCCCAAACCGACACGGGTGATCAAGTGGAGCATATTATAGTGCTTGAGACAATGATAACTTAACGGTGGATCGGACATCAATCGTAAACATTCGACGCAGACGGATCCATTTACGGTTCCAAAATAATTTCCCGGGAAAAAAAGATCGAACTCGCACAACGAAAGCGTTCACGGATGATAAAGATCGAGCCGTATGTCTCACGGAGTTTAACCCCATGACTTGATTCCATGAATTCCTTCAGTCAAAGAAAAACCCCCCCGATACATTCAATTCAATTCAAGACCACGAGGAAGTACCGATCGTGCAGGTCTCTTTCTCGGTTTTTTGTCGCCTTGATTGGAGGAGGAAACTGTCAATCGAGTAATGAGTACCGCTGATTTAACACGATGCTTTGATTTCTTAGAAGAGACGCTACGGGCCGGCGGCCTTATTGATGTAACTCTTTTGACCCGAATGGCTTAGTTTAGTTAAATTACGATCAAGTCTCTCGAGTACCATTCTGTGGACAGCTGTTAAATCTTCTGCCGAACGAATTCATGAAGGCCGTCAAAGCTCCTACCGAACTAATTTATTCCGTTTTTCAACGCTTGGATCTCATATGTGTTGCCTCGTGTTTTCACGTATGGACTTAGTCGACGATTCGAAGATATCTTAGATCGGAGCTGCCTACTATCGAATGCCTAAAGTCAATGTCACTTATTAGAGCGAGTTGGCTATAGTCTATACATCGGTCCAAAGAAGAAATCATCACCTTATCTTAATAGTGGAAAAGTCAAGGATCACATCGTTCTGTAGATTTGTGTGAGGAAGGCAATCCATAGTATGGATCGGCTTTGGATTAGATTAGATTAATTATTTTTTGGTCAAACGTGTGTTGAAAATTGAATTTTGGGTCTTGTTGGCCCAAATATAAAGTTCATAGGTGATGCTATCTCGGCCCACTAGAGTAAGCTCGACGAACGTCATAGGTCTGCACAAGCAATTGATGAACCTATTCAGCCACTTATTAGTTCTTTGAGGCCCATGTCAGAATTCAAATCACATGCAATTTTTTTCCTCGCTCCTCTCTCTTCTATGCATATATAATCGGTATACACGAGGATTGACCCTCGAACCTGAAACTCTCCGGTCTCCGCTTCACACCCCCCTCCCCCTCCCTTCCAAATCCCTTTACCAGCATGATCGCATGCCTGTTAGCCAAGTGCAATTTCACATGGCCATCCTTCTAGTTGAAATCCAATATCTCATCCGGCATTTTGTTCCCATATGCAGTTTCGTCCCGTAAATTATGCGGTGAATCTTAATGACTTTCACAAATTATATACAATGGTCTCTAGACCTTAGAATTTTACGCAAGATGGTCAATTTAATTCGATGAAATTTCCTATTCATTTTCATCCCTAGATCGAGAGGATCAATGCTCCTTACTATACTGACATATAATCCCTAACAAGATTCTACTCGAACGCTCTTTTCAACGGCTTGGGAGATTGATTACTAATAATATCACCCTCTTAAAAGAACATATTGACAAATAATTTCGTGTTTGGGCCGCCCGCTCGGCTTATACAACTTGGATTTTTATCTTGTTAACGCAGTTAGTGAAGTATTTTACGAAGCCCGAATTTTATTTTTATTTATTTACAATTTAAGGTGGATTTTCTCGGTCATTTTTGCCGGATGCGTGTCGATTGCGGGACATGCCATGTGCTGGAGAGGATGGCCACGTGGCCAACCGAATTCACATGGCGCGCACTTGTCGAGGCCAGGGCACTGCTCACCTCATGTGGTGGACCACGCCCAAGACTCCGTCCCAATAAATATTTCTTCTTTTTAGGAAAAGTCCAGTAAACCCTCTTTAGTTCACCTTTTTTTTCAGGTGAACCCATTATTCATAAGTAGCTAAGATCAATAAAAATTAAAATATTAAGTGGCGTGACATGTTGCGATTGCATTTTAACGCAATTCATTATAGGATTGATATCATGAAAAAATCAAAACTGATATATTTGTGATAAATTTACCACAAACTAATTGTTTAATCACTAAAAATCCCAAACCGGTACACATATAATAAGTTTACTCCAAATTAATTTTTTGACAATAAAAAATCTCAAACCTATATACTTGTGATAAATTTATCCTCCGTTAGTTTTTATTAAATTAGACTAAAATCACAAACAATCACAAACTAGTATATACGTGACAAAATGAGAGTAAAACCTTAAACGGGCATGCCCGTCAACTGTAACATGTTATCCTACTCAACAATTTGACGGTAAAATTTAACAGAAATTAATGAAAAATATATTTATCATAAATGTATCAGTTTTGGGTTTTAGATGGTCAAAAAATTAATTTAGAATAAATTTATTACAGATGTATCATATTAGGAGTTTTCGTGATATTAATCGTTTACAATAAGACATTTCGTTTAGCGTATCAATCTTGTAAAGCCACCTTAATCTACCCCACGATATTTAAAAAGAAAAAAAAAGTTCAGGTGTTAGCGACGAATATATTCAAAAGTGGGTTGTTGAAGTATCACTCAAAAACTTTTATTAAGTCAAGCAAACTTATTGATTGCATTGCCACATGTCTGTCCTCAATTTGAAGGACTGAGAATCAAAACTAAACCTCTCATTCAATTCGCAATTGATTGATTTTGGAGCCTATGAGAAAGGGCAATTGCATTCCATAAACATGGTTCGAAACAAAACCTCCAATTAGGGAGGAAGAGCAATCATTTGACCCAAGAAAATCACGTGAAGGCACCACACATTAATGGTCTTTGTGTCCCAGCCACACCTTTCAACGAGTGGGTCAAGTGCAAAACTAGTGAAGGAAAACGCAAAGCCATCGCCAACCTCTCAAGCTCGTGCATGCTTTCTCATGTTGCTGTCTTTGGGTGGTGGACGAGAAAGCGACTGGGGGGTCATTATCGGTGTTAGTTGTCTCTTTAATTATGGCCTTCAACCTTTGTGGAGAGAAGAAGAGCACACATGCACTGTCTTTGACATGTCTCGCGTTTCTTCACAAGGCAATGCAATGCTATGATTAGTGGATTTAGTGAGAGTTAACCGAGTTGAGTAATCGCGAAACTGGTATCCCCGACTACCTCTTGCTAAACTGTCTGGTGTTACTATTGCCGGGCCATGAACTAATCGATATGGTTAAGTGGAGAGAAATTATTGTGTATACCGAGTGCATGTACCACCAAACATAATGGTTTAATCTGGTAAGATGCAATAACTTAGCTTGAACTCACCGTAGTGAGTTCGTGTGCACAACAATTTTTCTTGCATTACATGGTTACTGTAATTGCATTGCGCTCTCCAACGACACTCACCATATTGAAGGGTCCCATTCCCACGTTGACTGCAGTTTTCTGTTGGGAACCTCTTCCAATCGCCACGTTATCGTTATGATCGTCCAGAAAGAGGCGAAATAGAAAGCTGGGAGTCACAGGAGGCATGCTAAAGAAAGCTCAGAGTCACAGGAGGAACGCTCATTGCTCTCTCTCTCTCTCTCTTATTTCAAGAACTTGTCCTTTGATATTTTCTTCTGATAGTTGATCACGAAGCTTTGAAATTTGTTTGCGGTGAGCAAAAAGGAACAAAAAATAATCAAAGAAAGGGTCAAAATGATTTGGCGCAAGAATGTGGCTTCACCGGTCCTTATTTCTTGATTATGTTCTCAGTTTCGGATAAAATGAGGAACGAACAACAAGATTTTGTGTGGAGCTTGCTTGGATTGAGGAAATTGTTGAAGGGTCGACCCCCATTGCTCAATCAAGTGGCGGAGCTTTCTTTTCTTTTTTCTCATCTTCTGTTTTCATTTACAGTCTGGAGCTTTCTTGCATTATTGAGCTCCATAAAAACAGTTGATTTTGGCTAATTACTCAAACTTCATTTTCTATCGGACAGACCAAAACATTAATGAGTGGCGAGTTTCTGTCTATATTAGGCAATGTCACTCTGATATGTCAATTTTAGAGAGCATGATATGAGTCCAGTTTAGTTTATATTGTAACGTAATTCTCTCTAACTCACAGACACAGTCTGCCTTTTGTGGTTCTTACTTGCTGAACCTGCAACTCCTTTGTACCTCTAGTTATGGCAGTTACTCAATTCACCAATGCACCTTGCTGGGGTGTGGCCGGTAAGGAAAGTGATAGAAGGCCATTTGTGAATTTGGGCCACGAATTGCCCTTAAACAGATCGGAAGTCGCTCAAACTGGTGGCCATTCCTTGGTGAACAAGAGGAGAGTATCGACCTTCGGTGGCGTTTGTAGGCGTTGCCGGTCAATCAGTGATCAGCAAGCATTGGATTTTGAATTGCATACGGATACTTATCTTGAAGATATCTCGGCGTCAACCAATGGAAGTGCACTGCATGAGTAAGGCTTAGTAGCTATAAATTATTACCTTTCTTTTGATCACTACATGCAATTGTTCCCTCTTTTCATTAGTTTCCGCACCCAACACTTTGTTGCCAAAGCACTTCTTGCAATGTGCTAATTCTATTTCATGATATTTGGACACGTATCAATGATTACTTGCTTTGGTTATGGTAATACTACTTGCTCTGGTCTCTAATGTGACCATGACATGACAAAGTCCTCCCTTTTTCGTCTGGCCATGAAGGGTGTTCCCATTCAAAAACCAAATTTGAAATTATTGGGTAGATTCGACCGTATTTTAGGTCGCGATGGGGTAGATTTCAGAAACACAAAGTCATGTCAACTTAATACGAGTAAAAGAAAGTCGTGTCCGAATTCACTGTATTTGGTAAGCACCTGACCCTGTATTTGCTTTGGGGTGTCATTTTTGGAGAAATAGGTGCCGCCATATGATTCTTTATCACCTGAATTTTTCATATGACCGGTTTTCCACTCACTGTGTCATCGATTCCTGCAGTGAGTCGACACAACATTCAAAAGACTCCCAAAATCTCCAGACTGAGCTGATAATGCTCTCTTTACCTGCAATTGCTGGACAAGCGATTGAGCCTTTAGCACAATTGATGGAAACAGCTTACATCGGTAGACTTGGTACATCCTTGCTCTTACTTGGATGGTTTTGTCTGTTAAGCTAAGCATAGTTTCATGTTAGTGCCTGGCACTCTTCAAATATGTGCCTCCTGGGAGTCTTACCAGCAGGATAGATATTATTGGTCATAGAAAGTTGGGACACTGTACTTAATAGCTACATCTTCAAAACTTATAGAGTTACTAGTCCTTGTGCTTTATATTAAACATCAGAGCTGCTTCCTGCTTATACATTTTGTCAAATCAGTTTCATAATATTATCCTTTCTTCTCTCAGTTTTCTCTTCACTTTGAATTGAACTTGCATCAATAAATTTTCCAAGCAAAGATTTTAACCTGATATTACTTGCTTAAAATCTCACTCGTGTTCTGATGAAAAGGGCCTCTGGAGTTAGCATCAGCGGGAATTTCGATGTCGATCTTCAACATCTTGTCTAAGGTCTTTAATATTCCTCTCCTAAGTGTTGCAACTTCATTTGTGGCTGAAGACATTTCAAGGAGTGCAGGCAACAATTCAGCTCCAGGTAAGTACCCTCTCACCAGAAAAGAGAGATTGATATAGCTGGAAATTCAGTTGCACACTCAGTTCGAATTTCCCGATGCGCAGGTGGTCAGCATCAAAACGGAACCTATGAAAGAAAGGAGCTCCCTTCAGTATCTACTGCCTTATTATTAGCTCTAGCAATTGGTGTCTTTGAGGCACTGGCCTTGTACTTCGCCTCGGGATTGTTTCTCGACATGATGGGCATATCATCAGTGAGTGGAACTTTCTCGGTCATCAATACTCACATTGACACTTAGAGTAGCTCTCTGGTTCCAAATGGCACCCGAGTCTTCTATTCTGTGTTCAATGTCTTTGCTCTTTGACTAGTGTCGGCATTTAAAAGCTTTTACATTTTGAACAGGGTTCTTCTATGCGAGTACCAGCGGAACACTTTCTCAAATTAAGAGCTATCGGTGCTCCAGCTGTCGTCGTGTATTTGGCCGTTCAGGGCATATTTCGTGGCTTCAAGGATACAAAAACGCCCATTCTGTCTCTAGGCAAGGATTTGGTTTACCATCTAAAATTAAATTGAAAAAAAGATAATGGAGGTCATTTATAACATTTTGAATTTTCTGTACCGATCGGAATGTGAATATGTGTGAGCATTTAAATCACAGCAGCGAGATCTTGAAATGATTCATTATTGACAACCAATCAAAATCTCATTTGTTATGCTTTTATCAATTTCCACCTCACTCGCTGATGTGGAACTCTTATCAACAGGTTTGGGCAACTTTTCGAGAAAATATTAGGTAGGACTCGTATTCCACCGTGGCAAAAAACGAGTATCTCAGCGTGCGACACGTGTCTCCGGGCCCCACCCGATCAGATAACCTCCGACACGGTGGAATCACTCCCGCGGGAGAGAAAATTTTTGAACAAAAGGCCTCGTCCTCTCTCTCTACTTTCTCTCTCTCTTTCGCGCTCCCCAGATTTCCAATTCTCTCTGCACTCCGTCTCCCTCACGCCGCGCCGACGCCAACGCCGACGAGCGACGAGCGACGCCCTAGCCTCCGCCTTCGCCTCCGACGACGCCTCCGACGAGCGAGGTCCGCCGCTGCCCACGAGCGACGTCCGCTGCCTCCGACGAGCGAGGTTCGTCTCCTCGCCCTAGCCTCCGCCCTAGCTCCGATGACGCCGACGCCGACGACGCCTCCGACGAGCTCCGCCCTAGCCTCCGACGCCGACGCCGACGACGCGTCCGACGAGCGAGGTCCGCCGCTGCCCACGAGCGACGCCCGTGGCCTCCGACGAGCGAGGTTCGTCTCCTCGCCCTAGCCTCCGCCCTAGCTCCGACGACGCCGACGCCGACGACGCCTCCGACGAGCTCCGCCCTAGCCTCCGACGCCGACGCCGACGACGCGTCCGACGAGCGAGGTCCGTCTCCTTGCCCTAGCCTCCGCCCTAGCTCCGACGACGCCTACGCCGACGCCGACGACCCCTCCAACGAGCTCCGCCCTAGCCTCCGATGCCGACGCCGACGACGCGTCCGACGAGCGAGGTCCGCCGCTGCGCGACGTCCGACCGACCGCAACTCTCTCTCTCTTCTGCTTCTTTTCAAATGATGACTGCCCTCCTCACCCACGGCCACCGGCTCCACCATTGCTTCTGATCCCTTTCACCACCGCTGCTACATCCCTCTCTTGTTTAGTTGCAGACAGAGACCGCGTGTATATGCACAACTGTCTATGCTCCGCCGAGGTTTCACGTTCATTGTCCCGTTTGCTGCAGTTTCGGACAATGATCTGGAAGGAAGATGGGCGAGTCATCTTGGCCTTCTGACGCGCAGGTAATCCCTCTGCAGTTCGTGAAAGCCGGTTAATGGGCATTGTCGAAAATTTGTTCTTTTCTTCGATCAAAGCCGGCCCACATTTCTTGCTGTGATGTTCTTTCAGCAATGCCCACATTTTCTGCTGCAATGGTCTCTTTTCTTCCTCTTCTTGAAGTAGAAGATGGGGTGTGCGCATTAGGCGTCTCCACCTCGTTTTTTTTCTTTTTTGAATCTCCTCTGCAGTTCGGAAACGCCGATGAATCGACCCGCATTGTCGGAAATTGTTCTTTGGTTAAATGCAGTCCACATTTTTTGCTGTGATGTTCTCTCGCCAATGCAATTTGAAGCTTGAGAGTCAAAGGATGATGCCTGGTCTCTTTTGTTCCTTTCCTTGAACTAGAAGATAGTCTGTGCGTGTTGGGCGTCCTTCTCTGGTCATTTTGTCTGATATTTTGTTGCTTTTGAGATGATTGATCGTGATGTGGGATGATCTAGCGGAGTAGTATCGCTGTTGCCTACTCGTTGCCTTGAAAAGATCGATGAAAGAGTCAAATGCCGGTGGGGTTTGCTTCGACTTCTTTGGTGCGTCAGTGGGAAATTCGTGGATCTTCTGTGTGTTCAGTTGAAAATCATCTCTCTATTTGACCATCTTGAGAAGAGTGTAGTCAGTCTTGTGAATGTCAAAATTCTTGGGGAATTGTACTCCATGTAATCTTATCTCTTTGCAGTTGAACTATATTCGCAATGTTGTTTCTCGAATGGCTGGCCGAAGAACAGATGAAGTTCAGGTTGCAGTATCTCCTTATAGAATTTGCCCCCTGGGAGCTCATATAGATCGCCAGGTCAGTTTTGTCTTATTTCTGTCATATTGTTGTCTAGGTAGTGTTTGCACAAGACCTTCTATTTGGGTATTGGTTTTCGATTTGCATCAATAGATATACAACTTAGTCAAAATTTCCTGTCCTTTTTTTGGGTAACATCTGTATTTTCTATCTATTGTGAATATGAACAAGCCTGTTGCCTCTTATGTTCAATAAAATTTTACGATGCAATATACTTATTATACTAACAAGGGTATACTTTGACGTTGTCGATTGATGAAGAATGCAATCTTGATAACGTTACCTTTAACTAGTCCGTTGTTGAATGATAGAGACAGATGGATATTAATTTTGGCTGGAATATTGTTTACGAAATTAATATTGCTTACATTTCCTTTTCTCTTTCTTGGTTGTGCTGGCATGTCGGTTTTTCAAGAGGGTGAGGTGTCATTGTGGGAAATGGGCCTTTGTTCACTTTGTTAAAGAGAATGGTATCACTAACAGTTTTCTTTTTGTGAAGATACTCATCAGCTTCCTGTAAATGTTGTATGGCCCATAAAAATTGCTTTCAAATCGCAATTTCTGTTGCATTCTTGGTAGATAAAGCCCACTATGTTTTGGCCTTTATAACATATTTGCCCTAGAAAGGCATTGTGGGAACAATCACATGTTCTACTGCTTTCTGTATGCATCCTTAGATTTCCTTCGCTTGTCTAGAGGCCTTCTTCCTATTCTAATATGGTTTACAAATGTCACGACTTCTTTTGGGTTTTTGTTGTAACCTTGCTTTTATTGTGTCTAAATATTTTATCACATAGTTATCTGTGAGAATTAGGTGGTGGTCGTTGTGGGATAGACTGGTTCAGGAAAAACAACTCAACTAACACAGGTGTTCTTCACGATCAATGTCATTAATTTTCCTGAAAATCTGTTGTTAGTTATCTATGGGCAAAGGGAATAAATTATGACCTCATTCTTTTTTTTTTGGTAAGGTAAGGAGACCTCATTCTTTTTATATACTACTCATGACAGTATTTGCATGAAGATGGCTACACTGTGAATGGCATAGTTGGTTGTACCAAACCAAGGTGTGTTGCAGCGATGAGTGTCGCAAAGAGAGTGAGTGAAGAGATGGAAACTGACTTAGGTGAAAAAGTGGGGCATGCCATTCGTTTTGAGGATGTGACTGGGCCAAACACGGTAATTAAGGTGAGACTGTTTTCGATTGTCAAGAGCAAATTCTTTAGGATGCTATTTTTTTATTGCTGACTTTTCTGAAGTAGTGTTGTCGCTTTTAGTCTAGGACATATCTCAAATTTTGTTGGTTCCCTGATAAATTATAATCTATGCCTTTTCGTTTTGGTTTTATGCTCCATCATGTATAATTTTTTTTTTTGGTGGTCACTACCTTGTTGCAGTACATGACAGATGGAGTGCTTTTCCGTGAAGCACTGAAAGATTCCGGCCTTGAAAAGTACCAGTATGACAATGTCTTCTTTACTCTGATCTATTACTTGTTAAACTGGGTTGGAGTGGATTTGTGTATGCATGGAGAACAACCTACGCAGACTCAGGTTCTTCAAGCAGAGCCTTACATTTCGTTGTTTTGACTTGTTTCAGGGTTGTCGTGATGGATGAAGCACATAAGAGATCACTGAACACTGATGTTCTCCTTGGGATATTGAAAAAGGTGGTAGCTCGGCGTCGCAATTTTAAGCTCATTGTAACATTTGCTACCCTGAATGCATAAAAATTTTCGAACTTCTTTAGCAGGTAATAATCACATTTGTCAGAAGCTTATGCAATGCGAATGTTGATGCAGGACTAAATTAATTTAAATTGTTTACAGCGTACCCATTTTTCACATACCTAGAAGGACATTTCCTGTTAACATCCTCTGGAGTAAAACCCCATGTGAAGATTATGTTGAAGCTGCAGTGAAGCAGGCTATGGCTATCCATATTAGCAGTCCTCCGGGCGACATTCTCATTTTCATGACTGGCCAAGATGAAATTGAAGCAGCGTGCTATGCTGTAGCAGAGCACATGGAACAGCTTGTATCCTCCACAAAGCAAGGTATTGGTAAGCTCTTGATTCTTCCCATATACTCCCAACTGCCAGCTGATTTGCAATCAAAGATATTCCAGAAGGCTGAAGACGAGGCTCGCAAGTGCATCGTGGCCACCAACATTGCAGAGACTTCTTTGACAGTAGATGGAATACATTACGTCATTGATACAGGCTATGCTAAGATGAAAGTCTACAATCCCAAAATGGGTATGGATGCACTCCAAGTGTTCCAGTCAGCCGTGCTGCTGCAGACCAGCGTGCTGGTCGTGCAGGCAGAATGGGATCAGGTTCATGTTATTGACTTTACACGGAGAGTGCATATTTGGATGAAATGCTCCCTAGTCCCGTGCCGGAAATCCAGAGGACCAACCTTAGGTACGTGGTCTTATTGCTCAAGTCCCTTAAAGTCGAGAACTTGCTAGATTTTGCTTTCATGGACCCACCTCAACAGGATAACATTCTCAATTCTATGTACCAATTGTGGGTCTTGGGCGCCCTTAACAATTTTGGAGGGTTAACGGAGTTTGGTTGGAAAATGGTGGAATTCCCATTGGATCCTCTTGCAAAGATGCTCTTGATGGGCGATCAGTTAGGTTGCCTAGATGAGGTTTTGAAAATTGTCTTGATGCTCTCGGTGACGTCTGTATTTTTCTGGCCAAAAGATAGAGCGGAGGAGAGCGATGCTGCAAGGGAGAAATTTTTCGTTCCAGAATCTGACCACTTAACACTGCATAATATCTATCAGCAGTGGAAAAGTAAACAGTACAGGGGATTGGTGTAATGATCACTTTTTGCATGTCAAGGGCTTGCGAAAGGCTTGAGAAGTGAGATCTCAATTGCTGGATATTCTCAAGATGTTGCGAATCCCATTAACTTCAAGTTGGCCAGACACAGATGTCGTTAGGAAGGCCATCTGTTCTGCATACTTCCACAATGCAGCGAGATTGAAGGGCGTCAGTGAATACGTGAATTGTCGGACTGGGATGCCTTGCCATTTGCACCCGAGCAGCGCTCTCTTGGCATGGGACACACGCCCGAGTATGTTGTCTACCACGAGCTGATTCTGACAGCGAAAGAGCACATGCAATGTGCCACCGCTGTGGAGCCGCAGTGGTTGGCTGAACTGGGTCTCGTGTTTTTCTCCATTAAGGACTCCGAAAAGTCTCTGCTGGAGCACAAGAAGAAGCAGGAGGAAGAGAAGATAGCCATGGAGGAAGAAATGGAGAACCTGAGGAGATCGCAGACGGATGCAAAGATAGAGATTACGGCGAAAGAGAGGGAGAAGAGGGCAAAGCAACAACAGCGATGTGCCTTATTATATTACAAAGGCTCCGCCTGCAATACGTGAAGATGACATGAGAAATGTTAAGTATTTACTTGAGCATTTGAAGGATAAATTCAAGAACACTTATGTGATTGGATTGCGGCATAATGTGTACCATTTAAATGTTTTGCTACTTTTTATTTGTCTATTATTTGTTATTTTATTTGGACTACTTCTCCAGAGAAAGTAGATAGTTCAAACATTGTGTTGTGCTGGTTCTAATGGACACAATTGCATTATCTTTTTGTGTTCTTTCTTCCTTTCTACACGGTGATTGGAGGTGCAAGCACCCTTCACAGGATTGTTGGATATGTAACTGTCCGAGACGTGAGTTGACATCGCGGTAACTTTTTCCAAAACCTATTTAAGCGCAAAGTTACTGGATAAGAAAATTGCTCAAGAACTTGAATGAACCACCCTTTTCCCAATCAACAATGGACATGTTGTCCAAATGAACCTTTGTCAAAGATTATAGACTCTACTTTCAATTGTTACCCAAAAACCTGCCATGACCTGCAGTTGTTTCAAAGTTGTAGAAAAGTTCAGTTTGAACGAGATATAAGACGATGGAAGCAAAGAGTGAGAGAGAGAGGAAAACAGAAGCATGGAACACATTGCACCCGAAATCAGAAAATTACACGAAGTGATGGAAGAGAGAGCACAGTAAACGGTCAAAAAGCACATCAAGTCCCTAGAAAGTTGAGAAACTAACGAGCCCAGAATCACAAGATATATTTTATTTTGCTCATTCACTTTTGACATCCTATAAGCTCCATTGATTACATAACTGGACAATTATAAAGTATTCCAAGAACCAATCTGTTACAACCAAACTAATTGAAAAAAAGGATGAACAAAAAAGACGATGCATTTCGTCAGAGTTCATAAGGTAGTGAGGGCAGGTTGTGGTGGCGTTTGCTGCAAAGATAATGGCATGTTCAAAGGATTAGCTTGAATCAACTGGCTGAGTAAATAAAAGATTAAGAAAAGTCAGCTGTTTAATTTATCTATATTAGGAGAGAAAATATTAGGTTCAAGTACAAAGGTACACAAGTCCTTATTACCCTTTGACGATCTTGGTGACGGCTGCCCCATCATTCCTTCAGAGTTTACAATGTTTAGACAACCACCAAGAGTGGGCTGTAGCTATGCATTTCTCTGCTGCAAAAGTTGTAATTGTTGCATCTGAAGCTGTTGTTGCTTCCTACCCTTTGATTGCTGTACATGAATTTCACAAACTGAACAGTCATTCAAACTCAATTTCTACATGTTCAGGGAATACCGTCTCATGGATGAGCAGAAAATGGTGCAGGAACTGTGGACCAAAGAAAAACCTCAATGCAAGCTGCAGCAGCATCAGAATGCTTCACATTTGTCCTTGCAATGAAAATGTCCCTGAAGACAGACCACCACTCAAAGAGAAATAATCCTCCTGGTGCATCAATAGCTACACATTTAAAAAGCTAAGTAATTAGCACAAAGTAGACCATGATTTTGAGAGATCATATATCACCATCTTCACAAAGTAAAATACACAAGTTAGACTTCAAAGAAAAAAGAATTGCCTATCGGGGTCTGTGGCAACTTTCCCTTCCGCCATAAAACCTTTAGCAGAAGCATGCAATTTTCTCTTCAACATATATTCGTTGTCTAAGTTTGGGTCTTGATTCCAATATTATCCCCATGCCTCATTACCCAATACCAGCACTAAAAGAATACCTATGGCTAAAAACATACATAACCTAGACTCTTATAGCAGACATTCGTGACTCCACATTACCAGTCCGATTTGGAAAGAGAAATAAAGGCTAATCAAGAGCAGCTACATGTTTATTTAGAACTACAAACAAGCACAGGTCTCCTTGTTAGCCTAAAGCTAACACTGACCAATCTTCATATTAGTACATAGAATTTTAAATATAGAATTATCTGATCAGACCAACAAGATCAAACAAACCCAGAAAATAACCAAAAAAATGGATGTTCCTGAATATACAGCCAGAAATCTGGAGCTGCAACAATGGCGGCAGATTATTTCTAGACTAGGCATAGAGCTCCATCACAAAGGAACGAATTTTAAATCCATTTTGTAAGCATTTACTTTCATCAGAAAGAATGACATTCCATTAAGCTAGTAAGTGGATAACAGCTTGGAAGTACATGAAGACCAACCCTTTCATTTTGAAGTCGTCGATTTCCATATGCAGCACCTACTGAGTCTCTGTTAGATGAAGTTAATGAGACCAAAAGTGTTCTTCCAAAAAGTCGTAGACTACATTACAAGAATCTAGCTAGGTGGGATGAAAAGGTACATATCGGATCTCAAATGTCAAGGAACAATTTGCAAGCAGCAACTATTTGCAAAAGAAATATGCTCCTAGAAAGACAAAAAAATTTTTAAAAAAATTTAGGCCACAAGAAAGGGCAAATGATCTTTCTCACCTTGGTCATTGTTTAGGCCATCTTCCTCAGGTGGAGGTGGTTCATACAACTTTGTTGGATCCCCACCACTGGCAAGTCTCTCCCTTAATTCTCTGATGCATTTCTGCCAAAATATTGAACAGAGAATCATCAAAAGGATTATTCACTGAAAAAATGTACCCAGTCCACATTTTTCAGTTCATTCACTTTTCCTTCTAGATATCACTATCACTTGCTTATCCTCAAGCTATCTCCATACATACTGAATATTAGATCTGTCATTTGAAAGTCCAAAAAATTGAAGTCCCTTCCATGCATGGATTTTATAAATCACATTAGAGAGGCTGATGTAACAGAAGCATTAGATTCATGATCACAATTCATCACACAGTATCACCAATAGTGGTTAATCTGCAAGAATTGGCTAAAGGTAATCAGTGAAAGTACATTCCCAAGGGATAGATGATCTTAGCCAAAAGGTGGACAGGAATTACCAAGTGATGGAACTGACTCATGGGAAAATGATTTTCTTATTTTTTGCCTTTTACTACAATATTGACACTTTGAAGAAATTTAACCCATATTAAGCATTGAAATCCCGATGTGGCTCAAAGGAGACAGAGATATCCACTTAAATAAATTACAAGTTCAATAATCACTCTTAAGCCTGGTGTCCAGCCTTCACTGGACCAACTGCATATGTGATAGTCATCATCTCTTTATATTAGAGGTCATAAGTCAGTTATTTCTTGCAAAAAGAAAGAGAAGGAATTGAAATAAAGCATCAAGTAGGCAATGGCGTATCATCTATACAGGATATCAACCAATATATAGAAAATTTCTTTGCTTTTCTTTTTTCTTCTTGATCAGTCACAAATAGTATGAATGCCCATAACAAACAAAACAAAACTCATCTTCATAGTCCTTGAAAGTTCTGTTTCTATAACCAAGCCTTGCTCTTATTAGAGATCCTAATATACTATTTATTGCCTTGAAAAATATATATGTTGCTATATTTTTAGATAACAAAAACAGAACTTAAGGGAATATATAAAACTAAAAGTAGAACAAAAGCGCCTGAACAAAAGTTTCAGGACCATAGAGGAAAACACAATCAAATCAATTATGTTCATTACAGCCTCTGACTGTGCTCACATTCCTTCATTATATACAAACCCCACATGTTAAACCTAGACAAGCTATACATTGAAAACCATAAAAATGAGATGGAATTAAGCTAAAAGAAGCATTATACAATATGTGTATTTGAGACAATTAGAGAAAGAAGCGTGTTTGGGGAAAGGAGGAAGAGGAAAGACAGAAGCTTAACCCATCAACATTAATGTAACTTAAGCCCTGAATTATACTTTTTAACCTACAGCATTTGATCTAAGCACAACCAAAAACAGATGATAAAGACAATTGAAAAATGTGAAGAAAGCGAGCTATTGCACATTATGAATTAGAAGCCATAACTTTAATTAAACAAGTAGTTCTACTCCAAAAAGAAATTCGATAACCCACATTGGCCAATTATATTTATGGACATATCAGACAGACAATCATGGCAGTTCACAGAAGAAAATCAACTAGCTTTCTAGGCACCCATGTAATTAGATCACTCAAAATCAACAGAGCTCTAAGGCTACAACACCATAAAGAAATTGACAGCCACTCCACACCCAAATTGCTTCCTTCCTCTCTTTCGAAAGAGAGATCCAATAGAGCATCCTCTGGGGCAATTGAAGCACAGCCGAACTGTGCCCTCCTTAAAATAGTGATCGAGAAAAGCCAAGAACCAAAAGAAAAACACAAGGAAGTAGAAATCCCTCCTCCAGATAACAAAATTAGAGTCAAGTTCGATTTTGTTTTACCACTCCCTCGAAAGACCATTCCAATCATCACCACAAGCATGCACTCGGTCAACGTTCACACAGAACAAAAACCCCTCCTCGAATTTATCAAGAAAAAGAGATCTTTATCAACTGCAGACCTCGCCCCAGTCACGAATCATAAGCAGCAAATGACATCCCACCGCAATCGATTTCAAGAATCTAACAACTCATCACCAAATTTCAGGGACCAAAACAGGAAGTCAAAAGAGACCCAAGCAGAGAAAGAGCAAGAGAGATCGAGAGAAAGGGGAAAAAACAACAAAAGCGAAGAATGTCGTGCCTTACGGACCGTGAATACACTCGCTGATAAGATCTCAGCTCTCAGATCAGGCGATGGCTTATCAAGCGATGCGAAGGGAAGCAAAAGAACACTCGGCCGTCGGAGGCGTCGGCGTCGGCGTCGGAGGCTAGGGCGTCGCTCGTCGGAGGCGACGTCGGCGTCGGCGTCGGCGCGAGGAGACGGACCTCGCTCGTCGGAGGCAGCGGACGTCGCTCGTCCGAGGCGACGGGCGTCGCTCGTGGGCAGCGGCGGACCTCGCTCGTCGGACGCGTCGTCGGCGTCGGCGTCGGAGGCTAGGGCGGAGCTCGTCGGAGGCGTCGTCGGCGTCGGCGTCGTCGGAGCTAGGGCGGAGGCTAGGGCGAGGAGACGAACCTCGCTCGTCGGAGGCCACGGGCGTCGCTCGTGGGCAGCGGCGGACCTCGCTCGTCGGACGCGTCGTCGGCGTCGGCGTCGGAGGCTAGGGCGGAGCTCGTCGGAGGCGTCGTCGGCGTCGGCGTCATCGGAGCTAGGGCGGAGGCTAGGGCGAGGAGACGAACCTCGCTCGTCGGAGGCAGCGGACGTCGCTCGTGGGCAGCGGCGGACCTCGCTCGTCGGAGGCGTCGTCGGAGGCGAAGGCGGAGGCTAGGGCGTCGCTCGTCGCTCGTCGGCGTTGGCGTCGGCGCGGCGTGAGGGAGACGGAGTGCAGAGAGAATTGGAAATCTGGGGAGCGCGAAAGAGAGAGAGAAAGTAGAGAGAGAGGACGAGGCCTTTTGTTCAAAAATTTTCTCTCCCGCGGGAGTGATTCCACCGTGTCGGAGGTTATCTGATCGGGTGGGGCCCGGAGACACGTGTCGCACGCTGAGATACTCGTTTTTTGCCACGGTGGAATACGAGTCCTACCTAATATTTTCTCCAACTTTTCTGCTGTATTCTTCTTTCCAATGTTCATGTACTATTTCCGCTTCGGTGTGACCGGTGCTGCCATTTCTACAGTTTTGTCTCAGTATGTAACTCTTTCTATTACTGCCTAGACTTCTGACTCATATATCGCGTAAATGACCATGCTGAGATTCTTTTTCTGCAGATACATTGTTGCCTTTTTGATGATTTGGCATCTTAACAAGAGGACTGTCTTGTCACTTCCTAATGCACACAATTTGCATTTTGGCGACTATCTGAAATCTGGTGAGTGGATCCTCACATTGACTCCGATATTTCTCCTGGGATAACTATTGTCTTACAGTTTTACAAGAGAAACATCACTACCTCCTGACTCATTGCACAGACATCTGATGTGTGGATCAAAATGTACTCCTTGATGCTTTGCCTCGTAATCACCTTGTTGCTTCTATAAGTACTCGTTCTATCGCACAAGTACAGTGTCATTAATAAGAGTCATCAAAGAAAGATGTTCTAAGTTTCTAACCAATAAGCCATTTTGCTCAGGCGGCTTTCTTCTAGGGAGAACTATAGCTGCTGTGATGACCATAACTTTGAGCACATCTATGGCTGCTCGTCAGGGAGCATTAGCCATGGCTGCACATCAGATATGCTTGCAAGTCTGGTTATCTGTTTCCCTCCTTGTTGATGCTCAAGCAGCAGCAGGCCAGGTAACCGATCTTCAACAATGTCTTATCTGAAGTTGGAATGCTAACCAAGTTTTCCACGTTTTCCCTCATTCATGAATGAGTCTCTTTCCTGATAAATATGCATGCCGATTATGGGAAGTTAGTTTATGTGGATACCATATTTTTCTGTTTATTCAAAATTACCTCTCGGTGCTCAATAGGCCTCCCCAAAACAGATTGTACATTTCAGTTTGGCTTTGGGTAAGTGATTCCCTTCTTCAGGAAGGATTGAAAGGAAAAAAAAATTGAGGACCTTTAACTCAACCTAATATCTAGCTGCAACTTCTAAGATGGTGAATTCCCTTTATCCTGAAAAACAACTCATCCTTTGAGCTATTCTAAGCTGGAAAAAATGTTCCGGACTCACTCATCTACCTTGTATGTTATCCAATTGATTAATTGGATGGGATAAGTGCACTAAAAGTTCTTAAACTTATAAACTAACGGAAATACTTGATCACCCTTTTTGGATAACTTTTAAGACTTGATTGCATATTTTGAAAGCGTCGGGACTTGATTGTATGTTTTGAAAACTTTAAGATTTGATTGCAGTTTTGATACAAGTTTTAGGACTTTTGATGCATTTATCCCTTTGGATTTGTTGTTCTTTCTGAATCTTACTCAAGCTCATTGTTGTTAACTTTGAAATGAATCTCCACTTTTATATTGATGTCTTCCTTTTTACCAGAACGGTGTGCATACTAAGATATTATACTGAATCATCTGCTAAATCTGGTTCCTTTCTTAGGCTATGATTGCGAGTTCATTTGCAAAAGGTGACTATAGCACTGTAAAGAAAATTGCATTCTTCGCTATTAAGGTAACATATTTGGACAGATTACCGGATTGTGGTTTCTACCTTGTACTTAACCTAGATTTGATTTCCTTTTTAGGCTTTCATGTTTCATGACTTATAGTAAGTTTTCTCCAGACAGGACTAATTACCGGTGTGTCCCTAGCTCTATTGTTGGGGTTGTCATTTAACGCTTTAGCAACTTTGTTCACCAAGGACACACAAGTACTACAAATTGTTGGATCAGGCTTATTGGTAAGCTTCCTGACTAATTTTCGCTCTTCTGGGATTTTTGTTTAAAATTAGCTTTTCTTTACAGTTATATTGATTCTAACTCAATCTATGTTTTGACCGAAAAAAACTCAATCTATGTAGTTTGTAAGCGCCAGCCAACCGATCAATGCTCTGGCTTATATTTTTGATGGTCTCCATTATGGTGTGTCGGACTTCTCATACGCAGCTTGGTCTATGGTAAATAAGTCTCACCTAGCAAATTGCATATCCGAGATCTGAATTGGCTGTTCTCACGCTATTTATTTAGCACGACTTCTGATAAGTACACCAATGATGGGCAGATGGCCGTGGGTGCATTATCTTCTGTGTTTTTGCTCTACGCTCCATCCATTGTCGGTCTTTCGGGAGTCTGGTCTGGATTATCTCTTTTCATGGGCTTGCGCACATTAGCCGGATATGCAAGGTGCGGAGTGCATTTTCCCTTTGCTTTTATTCTTTCTCCACTATTTGTTAGCAGTAGCATTCTTTAGCATCTCTAATCCATGTTCCACTCTGCTTTTGCCCACCTCTGGCTTTCGTGTTATATTCAAGAGGTGGTGCCGCTTCCCATCAAATGGACATTTATATCTAGTTGTGACATTATGCGGCAATCAATGCTTATAAGATCTGACAAAATTGTGCCGTGCATTATTAGATTAAGCTCAAAGGAAGGTCCATGGAAATTTTTGCATGGAGACACCTTTAAGTTGCAGGTGGGTGGTAAAACTTTCATTCTTAATGATTCTATTTTCATAGTCCATCATGGTAATGTTTCTTCAACGATCAATGTTCTCTATGTGCTGTCATGTGATACTATCCTTAGCTTATGAATTAAAGAAAGTTTGACATCTGAAAGCATTAATCAGTGAAAATGCTGTTAACATCAGATTGCAGATATTGTCGCCTAAGCAGTTTAATTTTTTGAGCAATTTCTTTTCCATTATCAAAACTTCTGTTAAGTATACGCTATCTCGAATACACTCGATACTAGCATATTACATGTTCCGTCAAGGATTAGCTTAACCTCTCGTTTTGCTTCCTTGTGCAGGTTGCCATTTGAGATGAGAATCAGGAGAAGACCTGTATTGGCTTCGTTTTCGTTCCCCAAGTTTCTTCTTGGTTCCAATGGAGTCACACCACCGTTCACACTAAGCGTGGCTCTTGTATGGTTTGTATACACTTCTTGTACCCAACTCTTTGTACCGGATGAGTTCACCACTCCTGCAGCATTTGAAACAAGCGTAGTAACATCGGTAAGGCCTCAATATGTCTCAATTCTCTCCCTGAATTACTATCATCATTGACTATTGTTACTTTGAATGTCTGTGCTAATTAGATGCTATATATTCTGTGAATTTACATTACAATTGTCGTGGATAGAGAGATTTCGCGTATGCATCTACTTTGGAATGACAAATCCTAGGTCTCTGCTTTTCTTTGCCCTTTTGTTTTTTGGGCTAATTGAGGAAAACCCGAGACTAGCATTTGTGTCCAAATTTCGCAACTCTCGATTAGTATCCGGACGCAAATATGATTCCGAAGAATTCAGAGAAGGAAAAATCATGGTGTAGAAATCATCTATTGCAAGTGTATCTTCAACCAGCAGACAGCTTTACTCATGAATCGAAAAACCAACAGAACATCACAATTGGTTCATAGAGACGACCCAAAACGAACTTGTGTTGGGGAGAAAGAATCAATTTCTAAGAACAGACACGGCTCTTGCGAGAGACGATTGCGATAACTGAGAATGTAAACAGAAGTCAGACGAAACATTGCTGGCATAAGCTACAACATTTTGCTTGCTGTCTCTTCTAACTCCGAAACATCGACTTTGTCCGACACCAAGTCACTTAAACCTCCTCATCGCAACCGTGTTCAAGTCAAGACCCAACTCACGATCCATCACAAGCGGTCGAAAATTACTATGATCCTCAGTTGTCAATAATAACAAGCGGAAACAAGATTGGGTTTGAACTTTTTTGTTTCTTTGGATTAGATGATCACTCACTCGACTCCATCGCATGGTTAATTTCTCGTGAGGTTGGCACTACGACTGAGACATCAATGGTGACAGAGTATTCCAAGCTCGATGAAGAAGCGACAGAAGCCATTGCATTGACTTTCACCTTGTATGCATGGATCTCCACTTCGGAGAATGACGTAGCCCTTCCACATTTTCTTGTTACTTCTTGAACCCGAAACTCCCACAAACTTTCCCTCATGAGTCCATGAAAGGGACACTCTTCGGTCTGCACCAGACCGTGTCCGAGTCAAGAACCGACTCACTTAGAAGCAAAAAAAGCTCGATGAAGGCCCCGACTCGCTCTCTATCAAATCTAGACTCCCATTTTAGCAGCCATGGTTCTACACCAACATGAGTCCTTTGACCCGGCTCCAACGACAGGATCGGTCGCTGCTCCGAGAGTGAACAATCACATGCTGCGCGGCGCCATGACGGCTTGGGCATGGCGCATGTTTAGGTCTTGAAAATGTCTGCACATGACCTGCCGTCGCAAACCATTCATGTACGGTGCGCAGATGGGTGGATAAAGCGAGTCGAGGTGAGTGACTTGGGAGGCGACCCGGTGGAGGACTGGGTGGGGGCGGCCACCCGGCATGGCCCTTGGACACTATGGCGTGCTCATTGTGTGCGACTCCTGCGAGATGTTACCGATTTTGTTAGGTAGCAATCATACATTGGAACTACACTAGGTATAAACTGCTTCAGTAAATCAATTTGTCTTAACATTCCTTGTTGGAGGTCCAGAATATTATGAATTATTCAATGAAATTAGTGAAGACAATAGTCCAATAAAAAGATTATTTTTCTCCCCAAGAAATGTCCCAATCAATAGACATGATCGATATGGCTAGCGAGCTCTACTTCACCGATCTGTCAATCACTCAATTAAAATAATCCGCCGGCCATTTGGGCACGACAATGACACGAATCCGACGGTCGTCGGAGCAGATATTAAGGTATCGAAGCAAAATGCGATTGATTTGGTTGTGAGCCCAACGTCATAAGCAAAGCACGAAGATCGACAGCTTGTTTGCATGCATCTATCACTTATTAATAATTTTTAGTCCATTTCTTCCTATAAAATTTGAAAAATAATAATACTGCTTAAATTTTCAAGAAATGGTTAAAAAAAGCATCGGGTGTGTGTGGACACTTGCTAAGCAACCAATAAAAAAAAATACTACAATTTTCGATGCCATGGCGGCTCTCGTAATACACACAATTAACTATCTAAAAATGCAATGTTTCTTTGTTAAGTATCTTTTACAAAAATTAATGAAAAGTTCGGATCGATTCCAAACAACATTTAAACATTATAAAAGACTTTAAGCCATTCGAATTATGTAATATTTGGATTTAAAAAAAAGATAGAAAAGCAAAAAGGTTGAAAAGTCAATAAATAAGCTACAGTAAACTTCAGTTTACACAAGGGATTGAGAGCTTGTGGGGAGAGAGGAAAAGAAGGAAAGGCAAAAAAGAGGAAAGAAGAGGAAGAAAGGGAAAGAGAAGGAAGAGGGGCTTAGCCCATACTTGCCATGGACATCTCATCAACCAAATTCAATTTCGATTCGCAGCGTCCGGTAAGTGCTCGCGTCTCTCATTCGTCCAATCGGAAAGGTTTTTCGAATTAGGGCTCATATTTCAAAGTTATGTGATATTCTAGCGGCGAAGTCCGATTTTTTAATCGTTAAACTATGAATATATACAGAAATGGTAGTTTAGGGTGTTGTGGAGCCGTGAAATTTTACGAAACTGGATTTGAATTTATGGTTTGCCAGACACAAAGTTTTGAAGTTGCATGCGCACGATGAACAGTGCACGACCAGTGGCTTTTAGGCCAATTTTCGTCAGTTCTCAGCTCGATTTTGGAATGGCCAAGCTAGGGTTCTTGTAGTTCTTTGAATGTGCTTTCTTTTGACTATAAGTTAATGGGGTTTAGTAGAGAGAGTTATGGCACGATCGAGTTTCGCGTTCAAGCTCTGCGTTGCGGAGGCTTTGGATGAGCAGTAATTTGTGAACGCCTTTGAATCGTTTTGTTAGCTTCTAAGCCTAGTGAAGGAAACAAATTCCTAAACATAATACGAAAATTGCGGAAAAACGTGCCCATTCTATACTTGAATCACCGATCGTTCGAAGTATATTACATAAACGAACATACCTCTTTCGCCACAGATTAAATGCCCTTATTGCAGCCTTGAGAGAGTGAACAATCCTTGGATTGTCTGACAAAAAACTCTTTCTTCTTTTTGTCCTTTTGTGAGAATGAGTCTTCGATTGATTGTGAATCATCTTACAACACACTCTTCTTTTACGTATGTTTTTGTTTCCAAACAATAACTGCCAAGTGCAGTTACTTTCCTTCATGGGCTGGGTTGACCCATCATGGGCAGCCCATTTTTCACAAATAAAACACATCATCTCGCACTCGCACATGGTGGGCTAAACATTAACTCTCTCTCCTTTGCAATATTTATACTAGCAAATAATCCGTGCAACCAGCATATTTCGAGAGCTCGTTGCGATGCATCTGTTATGAATACATAGCAGCTCAAAATTGGGTACAACGTTTTCCGAGTAGATATAGTATGCAGTACCCTAGATCAATCAGTCACATTTATATCTCTTTTGATTTCTTTTAATATATCGCATATTGTATTCACAACTATGATTTACTTAAAATCATAATTGGTCGACCTATGAATACAAAAATAGAATGTGACATCATGATAAATTGATCTTCCTCTTTCCTTAAACCTCTCTATTTCAGTCCAGCTCGCTTTTCTAGGAATGTTCCATTAGATCGAATCATTCATGACCATTGACAACATCCCAAGATAGCGAACACTGAATAGAAACTTTGAGAATAAGTTGGAGCTGTGAGGGCACTAAATGAGGAACTCATATCCGCAAGAGTTTCACATGGCATAAAGTTGAGATCAAAAACTTTTGCCACTCTTATCGGTCGTCTTATGCATACGTAGTATGAAATACGTATTACGGTATTAACTCCTTTCCCGTGGAGCGTATGTCTTTACATTCAATACCGTACAGATGATAGTTTAGACATACCCAATGTCTAAACTCGAGTTCATGTATCTACTCCTCTAAAGAATCCATCAGAACTTATATCTGGCATCAAAGACAAATAAAAGTAAAATATGTGGGTTATTTTACTTTCGGACATAGTAAATTTTATGTCCTCATCTTAGCACTTAGCTAAGGCAACATTTATATTTTAAGCTTGAGCTCTCGATTATCACCTAGATAATAAGCCTAAAATTTGTCTCATCTTTATTTATCACATAGTAAATAGAGGCGATTACCCGTGTGAGTGGGCTCATCTTATCTGTCCAACATACTTTCTCGACATAATACACTAAGTATTAATATGCATAAATAAAAATATCATAGGCATTAACAATGATATAACAATTTTATTTGAATGTGAACATTCAGGGAAATTACAATTTTCAGTACATCAACATCTACGCAGTCCTAGAGATTTTACATGACCAACAAAAACATCTCTAGGAATTGGCTTTATCATAGGATCTGCTATCATACTATGCGTAGATATGTACTGTAAGTTCACATCTTTTCGTGCTACCATATCTTTAACAAAATTGAACTTGGTATCTATATGTTTGGTCTTGCCATGATATTTCGGATCTTTAGTGTATGCTATCGCTGCTTGGCTATCACATTTGACTGACAAAGAGCTTGCAGCATGCTCAATAACACCTAAATGATCCAAAAATTTCTTAAGCCAAACTCCCTCTTGTACTGCTGCTGACAATGCCACGAACTCTGCTTCCATGGTGGACAATGCTATACATGTTTGTTTCTTACTGCTCCAAGATATGACGCCATTATTCAGTAAGAATGCAAATCCAGAGGTAGATTTCCTTTCGTCTAAATCTTCTCCCCAATCAGCATTTGAGTAGCCTTCAAATCGCAGATCCTTTCCTTGATAACTCAGAGAATAATCAGCAGTACCCTTTAGATACCTCATGATCTTTTTAACGGCTTTCCAATGTACTTGACCTGGATTGGATTGGTATCTACTTACCATTCCAACTGCAAAACATATGTCAGATCTCGTACACATCATAGCGTACATTAAACTCCCAACAGCACTAGCATAAGGAACACGTTTCATTTGTTCCTTCTCTTGTGGAATCTTAGGACACAACCTATGGCTCAATCCTTCACCTTTTGCAATAGGAGTATCCATGAGTTTACAATCATACATACTAAATCGTTCAAGAACTTTGTTGATATAAGTCTCTTGCGAAAGAGACAATAATCTCTTGGAACGATCTCTTGAAATCTTAACTCCAAGAATATATGCAGCTTCACCCATATCTTTCATCTCAAAATTGGATGATAACCAACTCTTAATAGTATTAACCAACTCCTTATTGCTTCCGGCAATCAGTATGTCATCAACATATAATGATAAGATCACAAATTGATCTTTGGATCTTTTGATATACACGCAATGATCTTCATCTATCATTGTAAAATCATAAGCCACTATGGCATTGTGAAAACGTGTATACAATTGTCTCGAAAACTGCTTAAGGCCATATATCGATCTCAAAAGTCGACATACCTTTTGTTCTTGGCCTTTTACATTGAAACCAACTAGTTGCTCCATTTAAATTTCTTCTTCTAATTCTCCATTTAGAAAAGCAGTCTTCACATCCATTTGATGTAATTCAAGATCCATACTTGCCACTATTGCCAGAATAAGGCGAATTGAGGTAAATCTCACTACAGGAGAAAAAGTTTCCTCATAATCAATTCATTCCTGTTGATTATACCCTTTCGCCACGAGGCGAGCTTTATATCTTTCTATTGAGCCATCAGCTTTTCGCTTTATTTGAAGAACCCATTTGTTCCCAATAGTTTTGCGTCCTTTTGGAAGATCAACCAGTTCCCAAACATGGTTTGACTTCATTGACTCCATTTCTTCTCCCATTGCATCTATCCATTTTTCCTTATTAGGGCATTTTAGAGCTTCATTTACATTCCTTGGCTCATCTTCATCTTGTGGAGCGACGATGAAAATTTTCCCTTTAATGTCAAAATGTCGTCGGGGAACACTTTTGCGACTTGTTCACCGTACGGGAGATTGTACACGTCGCACATCATTCTCCATTATGCTCCCACTTGGATTAGATAATGACGATATCGTCTCATCAAATGGTTTCAATTGAGATTGAGTCGAATTTAATTCCTCATTTCTCACATTACTCCCATTTGGATGAACTTCATCAATTTCATTATCAGGATCCAAAATTTCAAATAGTGAGCGGTCCTCACCTTTTTCGCCCTTAGTAGGAAACTCATTCTCTAAGAATGTGACATCTCGTAATTCGAATTCAGTTATACTCCCACTTTCTTGCTCACCTATAAACACATACCCTTTTGAGTGCTTTGAGTATCTTATGAAATACTCCTTTTGCCTCTGGGACCCAGTTTCCCATATTTATGAGAGGGCTCGTGAGTATAAGCAGCACAACCCCAAGGTTTAAGAAAACTTAAATCAGGTTTTCTACCTGTCCATAACTCATACGGAGTGGAAGTAACTGATTTAGAAGGCACACGGTTAAGTACATAGGTAGCAGTTAACATAACATCACCCCAAAAGGTGATAGGTAAATTAGCTTGTGCCATCATAGACCTAACCATTTTCAATAGGGTTCTGTTTCTCCTCTCGGCAACACCATTTTGTTGAGGAGTATATAGAATAGACAAATGTCTTTCTATTCCTTTTTCATCACATAAATTTCTGAACTCATCAGATAAATATTCTCGACCTCGATCGGATCTGAACGTTTTTTTTTCTTATCTAATTGATTTTCTACTAAGTTCATAAATTTCTTGAAGCAACTCAATGCCTCTGATTTATGAGAAATCAAATAGACATATCCAAATCGAGTACAATCATCTATGAATGTGATGAAATACACAGCCCCATGCCTTGCTCTTACATTCATTGGACCACAGATGTCAGAATGGATTAGTTGCAAAGGAAGCTCAGCTCTTGTGCCCTTTTCCAAATGGTTTCCTTGTTGTTTTCCCAGCCAGGCAATGCTCGCAAATAGGCAAATCGACTTTTTCAATATTGCCTAATAAGCCCTCTTTGGCTAATCTTTGCATTCGTTGTTGGCCAATATGATCAAGTCTAGCATGCCACACATTCACATCATTTTCATAAGAGTTGGAAGATGTAAACAGGGAATAAGAAAAGTTAACATCACTGCAGTTAACATCTAGTACAATAAAACCATTCAGAAAGTATCCACATCCATAATAATTCGTACCCAGATACAAATCAACACCACTGCTATGAAAGTTTAAATTAAAACCAAGTTTAATCAACACCAAAACAGACACTAAATTCCGACGAATCTCCGGAGCATATAGTATATCATGTAGGAACAATGTGCGTCCACCACGCATCATCAACTGGCAGGTGCCAATTCATTTAACTTCTGCTTTAGAGTTGTTCCCTACATAGATCCATTTCGTTCCGGTCGGAACCCGTCGGAACTCCACGAAGGCATCTCTGTCCTTCGCTACATGGTTTGTTGCTCCCGAATCTACAATCCACAAAGGATTAGACTCAGTTAAAAATACAGAACTTAACACATAGACAAAGTTCTCAAGAATGCAAGGGGAGTTTACCTTCTTTGGCTCGCTGCAACCGCGAGCGAAGTGGCCCTTCTTGCTACAGTTGTAGCATTTCACCCTCGACATCTTTTTAACATGAGGACGCCTTCCTCTTTGGTGTTGATCATCTTTTGGTTTCTTTCCCGAAGAACTCGCTCCCTTACCTCTCCACCTTCTGAACGAATCAGGACGCTTGCGCTTAGAGCTCGAAGGCCCTTGTGAGCTAGAACCTGCATAGTAAATGTCAATTACCGGCTTATCTGCCAGGAGACGGTCCTCCTCTAGCTCTAAGTGGCGCACTGCATCCTCAAAGGTTTTGATGTTCTCATTGTGAGTTAAGTGCAACTTCATATGCTCCCAACTTTGAGGCAAAGAACGAATCACTGCTTGCACTTGTTGCTCATCGGTCAGGACATGGCCAGCATCCTTCAGCTCACTAATCATGTTTGACATTTTCCTTAAATGTTATTTCATGGACTGACCATGTGGCTTCTTATAAGAATCAAATCTTATAGTGAGTTGTCTAAGCTTGGTTACAGATGTATGACCAAACCTTGCTGCCAATGCTCCCCACATTTCCTTAGCATTTTCAAAACGCCTAAACTATCGCATGACATCAGTATCCATGCTACTCAGCAACGTGATGCGAGCAAGGGAGTTCTTCCTTTTCCATACAGCAAATGCATCCTTATCTCTCTTATGTTGTGCAGTGTTTCCGATTTCAAGCTCTTCCATAACCAGGTTAAGAGCTTCAAGAGCCTCTTGCTCTTCCAGCACATATTGGATTTTCATATGCCAAATTTCATAATTATCACCGTTAAGCTTCTCTCCTTTGTTTAGTTCAGTAACTATATTCTTTGATGCTGAAGCCATTGAATCTGAACATATCAGACAGACAAGCACGAATTGTTAATGCCACTTCTTTATGCATCAATTTTACACAAACTGAATATATTAATGAGTAATTTCATATAGTTTTTTAGATTCGAAAGTTCACTATGTTCTCAATCATCATCCAAAAACCTAATGTGAAATTATCGTTAATATAATCATTAAGGTAAAATTACGTTCTTTAAAGTTACTAAAACTTTTAGAACTCCCACTCAAATCCATATGATACTAATAAGATAAATATTAAAACAGAATAGTACTATAAACTATTCACAACATGAATATCCATCAATATTCATTTACCTAACATTATGTACAAAAGGGATGATCCATCAAAGAAAATAAATATAAACACCAATATAAAAAGAACTATCCACCCAATATATCTAACACCAACCTATAGTGAACATATCCATAAGAGCTTACTAAAAAAATAAATACAATCAGGTGGTGATCCTCTTTATATAAACTGGAAATGACTCATAAAAATCCTCAGGAAATTCTATTCTCTTTGGCATCCAAATGGAGGCACCCGGAAAACCCCAAGATTCGGGCAACGTATTGCGCCGAGACCGATTTAATGCAAGGGTTGATGTCCTTCTTGCCCCGACCCGTATGTACTCTATCATGAACTGCTCCACAATCATCTTATAGCTCGGACCTTCTAAAGTGTCCCAAATCCTAACAATCATTCTTCCCAACTCATCAGGAATGGTGCATTTGAGGGCTCCGACCATCACATACTCTGGCATTAAGAAACCGTTTCAAATGATATTTTGTATTCGGGTTGAACCGGTTGGGCAACCGCATGGCTGACGTCAGCATGACGTCAGCCACACCGCACACGCCCTCATGGCACGTGCGGCACACGCGCGCGGGGAGAAACCGTCACGCACATGCCACGCACGTGCAGGCGAGACCGCCACTTACGGCGGCGCGTGTAGGCGCGTGCGGCACCTCCCGGCGGCGTGCCACCCACCAAAATTCTCGTTTCGACGAGTACTACGACCCTATACTTTTCAAAAATAATTTTGACGCACGGAATTTGAGAAACGAACTCGAACAGTACGGTCGGGTGTCGGTTTTTTGTACCCAAGCGTTAATCGGCGTCGTTTCACGAATTCCGGCCATTACTCCGTGTTATAAACATATTAAACGATCGGGAAACAAGAACACATGCTCTGATACCAATGAAGGAAACAAATTCCTAAACATAATACGAAAATTGCGGAAAAACATGCCCATTCTATACTTGAATCACCGATCGTTCGAAGTATATTACATAAACGAACATACCTCTTTCGCCACAGATTAAATGCCCTTATTGCAGCCTTGAGAGAGTGAACAATCCTTGGATTGTCTAACAAAAAACTCTTTCTTCTTTTTGTCCTTTTGTGAGAATGAGTCTTTGATTGATTGTGAATCATCTTACAACACACTCTTCTCTTACGTGTGTTTTTGTTTCCAAACAATAACTGCCAAGTGCAGTTACTTTCCTTCATGGGCTGGGTTGGCCCATCATGGGCGGCCCATTTTTCACAAATAAAACCCATCACCTAGTTTAGCCGAGTCGCAGTTAAGGTAGCTTTTTACTCAATTTTAACATTGTTTCTCGCTTATTTAATAGGATTACGAGTTCAATGGTTCAAGTGATATTTGTTGTTTAATCGTAGCTATTCCCAGGTGAGTGATGCTATCTTTTCTATGAATTTATAAACTCATGTTTTGAAAGTGATAAAAATTTAAGTATCGTATGGGTTATGAAAGCATGTTTATTATATAAAAGTTTGGATCGGGTAATTACTACCATTTTGTATTTGAGAAAGGTTTGAGAATGGTTTTACTAAAGGTATTGTTAAAGGATATATGTGTATCATGTTGCGAATTGATTTATAAAATGAGTTCTAAAATGATATGAGAATACTTTACGAAAAGTATTTCTAGGGAATGAGCTGAGTTATAAAAGGTTACGTGTTGGTTTGTGAAATGTACTCCGTTTGTTGAATGGGGTAAAAGATTATATGTTTTGGTTTGTGAAATCATTTTTTGATATTTATTATAAATTTGATTTTTGGTATTGGAGGATGATGATTTGATACTCAATATCGCTGTGAGCCCATTGAGGGGCTTGTGAGTATGCACATATATCATTGTGGGTCGAGCAACCAGCTTATAATAAGTGGAAACCTTACAAATGGGGGAATCTTGGTCACCTTATCACGGGGTGAGATGCGTGATCATAGTTTGATATTGACTAATAGATTAGTTGATGGATAGACTATTGACATGTTTTTCGCTATGCTAGGAAAAAAAAATCCTTGAGAGTGATGGCAGTGTGGTTGCGGCTCAAAAATGATAATATCGAGTCGGGTTGAGGGATGGTAGTGCGGCTGCGCCTCTACCCCAAATGAGGCCTTTTATGATGAGATTAATCAATGGAATAGACTATTGATATGTGAGTCATTGAAATTGATCAATGAACATGACCATTAGTGTTTGAATTGAGATGATGATTTAAAATGAGTATTTTCTAAATTATAAATAAAACAACCACTATATGATTTGATATGTATATTAAAGAGTTAGATTATGAGTTTCTGGTATTGCTCTATACTTATACTTATGCATAGTGTCTACTCGATTTGTTTAGAAGAGATACGCACTACTTACTGAAATGTGATTGCTCACCCTTTTCTTTTCTCAATTTTTTCAGTTCCTTGATTAGTAGTCAATAAAACGAGAGCGACATCGTAAGGACTTTTAGGAGTTTGTTCTTTGGTTGTGATTTCAAGCCGCGTCCTTTAGGTGGAAGAAAGGCCTTATCATCCTCCGTTCTAGCAAGTTGTTCTAGCAAGTTTCGGGGCATGACAAATTAGATATAACAATTTTCATAAAAAGAAAAGTTAGTCACCTCGCATGCGTCCCGAGGTCTTCGAGGATCAAGACATGTCCGACGTCGACGGAGACGCGTGCGGAGGTGAAGTATCATAAGACGAAAACCCAACAAACATTCAAAGACAAAGTAATCATATTTTAAGATATGATGCCCAAAGCGATGGGGCCACCTTCGCGTTTGACAAATACTTCACCTCGACCTCTGAACTGAAGTGAAGAAAGCTGAAGAGCCATTTCCTGATTCACTCGCCGAGCTTTATACCCGCAAAAACATTCACTGCCAACTTCCGATCATCGCCGCACACATGTCCGAGTCAAGAACCAACTCGCCGGCGCCACCGCCGCCATCCAAAGCCTCGCTAAAGCCCTCACTTGCGGTCTCTCTCCTATCAATCTTGGTTCCGATTCTGGCAGTCGCGATCCTGTACCGACAAGAGCCCTTAGACCCGGCTCCGCTGCCTGTCCACGAGCTGTCCGGGTCGGTCGCCGCCCCCCAAGAGAACGGCCGCATGCTGCGCGGCGCGGAGATGGTCGGGGCCGGGCGGATGGTGGGGCCCGAGGACGTGGCGTACGACTCGGCGTCGGAAGTCATCTATGTGGGCTGTGCGGACGGGTGGGTAAAGCGGGTCAAGGTGAGCGACTCGGGCAGCGACTCCACGGTGGAGGACTGGGTCAACACCGGCGGGAGGCCGCTCGGCCTCGCCCTCGGGCGCGACGGAGAGGTTATTGTCTGCGACCCCAACAAGGTCAGTATCAACCGTCTATGCTTGTGAGACTATTAAACTATCGGATAATGCCTGGTTTAATACGTCAATACTCTAATTTTCTCCCTCACAATTGAAAGTGTAAAATAGGAGAGACAAATAGGGGTCTTGAAATATTTAATTCTAGAACATTTTGCTTTAACATTATGCGAGATTTTGCGGAACTTATTTTAATATTAAAATATATTGATATTATCGAAGGGCGATCTTTGCAAGATGAGATTTTGTCATTAAAGTAGCCAGACTTGCACAAAAATGGAGGATCATAATCATCCTTGGAGCGCCCAACAAATAGAAACTGAAATTTTCTTTGAAGATTGGAGCTACTATAGGATATTCATTCTGTAGTGTAAAGTTGAACCACAAATTTCTTTCGACCATAAGTCTCCTCTAATTTTAAATTTACAACTCATATTTAGAATATACGTGAGAAAATCACTAAGACTATGTACGTCAAATTTGGCTGAGCACTTGTTAAACAAACTATATATAATCTGCATTGGAAATCGAAGTATTTATTATAAATAATTATTAATGAGTGTCTTAAAAGCACTTATCAACATGGGCCATACAAATTCTACGGAGGCAAATATAGAAACAAAAGCAAGAGTTAATTGGTTTTTTTTAGGAGCATCGAATAACAAGTCAAATGAATGTTTCGAGATTGGTGTCGAGACAAGGTTTTAGGAATTTCTTTGGATCCAAAAGTCAAGACAATCGAAAACCGTTAACTAACTCAAAAGAGAGATGAATTTTAGCCAAAAAGAAGATAGCAAAAAAGAATTACAAAGATAAATTAAATGGGCAGATTGCCCCTTTAATTCTTTTACGTAAGGGCAATTAGGGAAGGTTACTTTGATTATATATATAATCATTATATATATATGATTGCCCCTTTAATTCTTCGCTATCATAATTGTCTATTTGATTCTTTCTCGTCATGACTATCTTTTTTACACATTATGGAAAACTATAATGCAATGGAAACGATAGCTAATTTTTGTTTTGACAACCACACAAATGCATGCATCAAGTCAAGCATACTTTGTTGTAATTGTCCCGTAATTCATTTCATTGCTAGAACATTTCATGACCGAAAAAAGTAATCATTCTTAGAAATGAGTAAAAAGTCGAAATTAATGAATTGTCTTTGTGTGGCATTTTGTCCCAAAAAAGTTAACCAGTTATACAGAGAATTAGGACTTTCGAATGACATGCATTAGTATTGAAACTGTCATATGCAACAGGGGCTACTGAATGTGAGCAAACACGGAACCGTGGAGCTACTGACGGATGAGGCGGAAGGCCTGAAGTTCAAACTCACGGACGCCGCAGCGGTGGCCCGTGACGGAACGATATACTTCACCGATGCCTCATACAAGTACACCTTGAAAGAGGTCAATTGGGACTTTCTGGAGGGTCGGCCGCACGGAAGGTTCTTGAGCTACGACCCGGCGACCAAAGAGACTAAAGTGCTAGCTCGGGATCTCTACTTTCCCAATGGCGTCGCTCTCTCACCCGACCAAAGTTTCGTGATCTTCTGCGAAACTATCATGTGAGTTCAGTGTGATGTTCACAAAGACTTCTTTAGCCAAAATCCTCGGAGACTTATGAGTTATAAACTATGGATAAGATCAAGTGAGTCTTCTTCTTTTTCTTTGTTTTGAGTTCTTTAGGAGGTGGTGTAAGAGGTACTATATAAATGGCGAGCGAACGGGACATATCGACACATTCATCGACCGTTTGCCAGGTTATCCAGACAACATCAGATACGATGGAGAAGGCCATTACTGGATTGCGCTGTACACGGTGAGTAGATCATCGTCAACTTCATGTATTCTTTGCAATTATCAGTGCTTCAACTTGCACGGTTCATTGGAGGAGCTTCTTTTATCAACGCAACACACGTGAAATTCTAAGAATCAGGGCATTGAATCTCTTATAATCGTCGACAAGTCAAAGACGATGCTCGACACTGCTGAACTCATATCAAGTATCAACCCCATGAACCCTGTTCAGGTTTTTGCGATTCACTCGCAAAGGATTACTTCTGTACCGAGCTAATGCAGGCCGAATTCTACAGCCGATTTTGTGCCCACTTGAGTCATATGTTCGACCAATTATGAATATGCATTACGCACTGTATCTTCATTCACGTAACATAAGAATTTTTTTTCGCAGGGAAACTCAATGTTCAACGAGTTGCTGTTGAAGTATCCATTCATAAGAAAAGGAGCTGCGATCTTGGAGAGATTCAACAGACGACCGGCGATGGAGAAGAACGGTGGCGTTTTTCAAGTCGATTTGGAGGGAAAACCGGTCGCGCATTACTATGATCCTCAGCTGTCATTCATATCGAGTGGGAACAAGATTGGTGAGTACTTGTATTGTGGCTCCCTCCACTTTCCTTACATCCTTCGCCTCAAGTTAGATTAGAGGCTTCTTGTTGTGTAATGTGATTAAGCAAACCACCGTCATTATGTTTTAATTAAACTGTGCTTGATTTGGATGAGGTTTTGCATTCTTCTTTCTGGTGTCATGCAAAGGATGCATGTTGGATAATTGGTAGTGACAGAGGAAACTGGTAAATCCGACCAGACTCGTAAATGTGCAAACATACGCGCGCAAAAGGAGGCAAAACTCCGATATTGATTACCCCACCCAAACTCTTCAAGATCCTCTCGATCTGAATATGAAGTCTCCGGTTAAACAAGACGCAGAGCACCAACAGCCCCGGGCTGGATTTGTCACGGCGCTACTTCATTGTCCCTATTAAAATATGTCACGAGTTTAAGCCCCTTGTACATTTTTGATATTTGGATTTCTTGGATAGTGATTGTTCATAATATTCAAAAGTGAATTGTTGAAGATAAACCTACAAGTTTGACCTTGAAGTTACATGACAAAATGACACAAATAATTTCTGAACTTTACCTGAATATACAATTTGATCTCTAAACTTTTAATTTGTTCAATGGAGTCCCTGAACTTTAATCCAATGTATAATATGGTTCATGAACTTTTAATTTGTTCAATATCATTCATAAATTTTTGGTAGATGTTGAATTCAATCCCTAAACTATATAAAAATGTTCAATGCAGTCATTTCCATTAATTCAAGTTTAGAGACTATATTGAACATTTTCATATAGTTTATGAACTGAATTAAATATATACTAAAAGTTTAAGGATAACATTGAATAAAATAAAAGTTCATAGATCATATTGAATATTGACCTAAAGTTCAGGGATTATATTTAATAAATTAAAAGTTTAGAGATCAAATTATATATTGAGTTAAAGTTTGTGGACTATTTGTATTATTATTTCAAATTACGAGACTATTTGTGTTATTATCTCAAGTTATGTATGCTCGTCGCAAGGCTAAATATTTGGTGGGTCCCAATCCTAAAAGAAAGTCTCCCAATCCCAATCCTAAAAGAAAGTCTTTGTCAGACGAAAGATTAATAAAATAAAAATAAAAGAAAGGAGAGATGAAGACTTGGACTTTCTACCATCCGCCTGGGTGGCGCTGCTGGAGCACGCACTCTTCCTCTCGCAAAATGTTGAGTGTTCGAATCCCGGACGCCGCAAGGTGGCTTAACCGGTGGCAAGTGTGTGGTGGCTAGCACGTGTCGCCCCCAGGGTTTACTCCCCGGCTGTCGGCCGTGTGGAGGTTCCCTGGGTTATCAAAAAAAAAAAAGACTTGGACTTTCTATGTTGCTGGAAAGGAAAAGCGAAGATAGATACTAAGGCTGAGAATGGTCTGGATTGGGTCGATTTAACACCTAATTCTAGGATTAATTTGCACAATGTTGATTTTCAATTTTTGGGATTGAGGACCAATCCTATTGAGCTTCAAACCGAGGACTGGACCAACCCTATGCGTTCGGTCCGATTCCAGGATCAACCTGAGATCAATCGATTTTTTTTATATTTCATTTTTTTTATTCATTAAAAGGATAAACGGCACACTTTGAAAATACATATCTATCGATAATGCAATATTGAGTAACCAAACTATGGACCCCGGTACAAATCAAATAAAAATCTAAGATGACGCAACAATAACAATCTTCGCTTAGCAATATATGAACATGTGAAATAAAATTAAAAAATAAAATGGTCAAAATACATAACATAAACCATGAATTATATAATTTCATATCTTGTTCGTTGTCAAAAAATTACTTCAATTTATGAACACTTAAAAACAAAACAAACAACTCCATATCTTGTTCGTGAAACGCCAAGGAGGGCCAAGTGAGGCAACCTGTGTTCGCCATTCGTGAGGGGTTAAGACGGGCCAAGAGAGGCAAGTTGGTTCGTGAGGCGAGCGAGGAGAGGCGGATCTAGCAAACAACCACAAAAAAGCGAGGAAAAAGAGAGGCAACGCTCAATAGTCAATAGGATTTCTATTTTCAACGCTAGAAGAAAATGAGGGAGGGGCCTTAGGTTCTTCGAAAAACAAATATATATATAGGGTTAGTCCGGATTTGACCAACTCTAAACTCCTAGGATCGAGGATCAATCCGCATAGTACAGGATCTAGAGATCCCGGGACCAAGGACCGATCTAGTCCCTTTGGGAACCAGATCAAGACCGGCCGGGTTGAGCCTATCCATAGTCGGTTTAGGGTCAATCCTTGACTTTAAACCGTTTCTCACCCGTAGTCGCTACAAAAAGGTGGGGGGGCGCAAGGGTTTCATATAAGAGGAAAAGAAATCGTGGGCTGTTCTTTTGAGCCACAAAGCTGCCTTTGAATTCCGAGAAAGGGCCAAACAGTGAAGGTCTTTGGTTTTCCTTCAATAGAGCCAAGTCGCATGTGATTCTTGAAGCGCCGTTTTAAGCGAGTGCTTGCCGTGGTTTATTATTACATCCATGAAGTTAATGTCGAGGCCAATTAAATTTTTGTGTTAATATTTGTGTTAAATTTTTTCGTGAGATTGAGAGATTATTTTTTGAAAAATTATGGGGCTAAACACTGTAGAAGTTATTGAGTGTAATTGAAACTTGAAAAGTACTAAAAGTGTTTGAGTATCTCAAGTGTAATTATAATTTCCGTTATATCACTTGATTTACAGTGAAATTTGTTGATGCTCTCCCCATAGACGCATATTACTATGATTGAATTATGTAAATTTGACATCCGATTTATTTTTAATTTATTGTTCGATCGCTTGGCTTTTGCAACAGTCACCCGTCTAGGTTTCTCTCCGGTCTTTAGGCACCAAGTTCAGCTTGCTACTACGTTCAAAGTCCGCTGCATCCCATCCATAGTCCTGCTACATCCCATCCTCTCAATGCTTCGGGTGCTCTTGAGATGCTTCGAGACGACGAACTACTGCCCATAAGGACTGCGCTCCCCGATCTTTATCAAACGAGACGGTCGCTGCCATTGCCATTGTTACTAGGCATCAGCTTCCCACAATCCTCCATGCTTTTGATACTAGCTAATTAACGGAGGAAATAGATAGGCACGAGTAAACTCGCAGAGATACACGCGATACGTAAAAGCACAAAGTGCACTAAGATAAATCTCTCAATTTTCTATACGTTGAAAAAGTCCTTATCGTAGAAATTTCTTCACATTATAAAAAAGTTGCGATACGATAAAAGAGTGACACCAACCTCAAATAAGAAAACATTACGATTTTTTATCAAATAACAGCCATCCAAATACACGAGAGACATTTTAAAGCAATACGGGAGGAGTAAACGTACGATTTCAATGAATATTTAAATTTTTCATAATTCGAATTCGATCAATCAAGTTCACGAAGTTCGTCGCATCACAGTACGACCCGCGGATTTGAAGGGTAGGGGACATGTTCGGCGTTGACCGTAGCGACCTCGCGGCCGAAGCAGTCACGTGGCTCGTGGATGGACTGAGACATGCACTCCCAAACACGTAACGATAAAATGTAATCATATTCGAAAGATTTGTTGCCCCAAAGTGATGAGAGCCGCGTCAGCGTTAACAGCTGCTTCGCCACTTCGCTTCGCCTCTGAACCGAAGTGAAGAAAGACGACGATCCATTTCCCGATTCCCTCGCCAAAACATCCACCGCGAACCTCTCTTCATCGCCGCAGGCATGTCCGAGTCAAGAACCGACTCGCCGCCGCCGCCGCCGCCGCCAACCAAATCCTCGCTGAAGCCTTCACTCGCGGTCGCTCTCCTATCAGTCTTGGCTCCAATTCTTGCAGCCGCGATCCTGTACCGGCGTGAGCCCTTCGACCCGGCGCCGCTGCCCATCCATGACCTGTCCGGGCCGGTCGCCGCCCCGCGGGAGAACGGCCGCATGCTGCGCGGCGCGGAGACGGTCGGGGCCGGGCGGGTGGAGGGGCCCGAGGACGTGGCCTACGACCCGGCGTCGGGGGTCATCTACGTGGGATGCGCGGACGGGTGGGTGAAGCGGGTCGGGGTGAGCGGCTCGGCCGGCGACGCCGCGGTGGAGGACTGGGTCAACACCGGCGGGAGACCGCTCGGCCTCGCCCTCGGGCGCGACGGCGAACTTATTGTTTGCGACCCGTACAAGGTCAGTAGCAACCGTCCGATTCTTGGTTTTTTTGCGACGATTACGTACGTCCGTGAGATTTAGTTTGTGCCGGAATTTTAAATATTTTTTAGATATATATCTTTCAAATCATCGACAGCTGTTTTCATTATTTTAACTTCAATGGAAGGTTAGTTATTTTCATTAAATGGAGTGAGCTCCAGCTACGTGTCCGGATCCATCGTCAAACTCGATGTACAAAAAGATTTTTATGATAAAAATACAAAATTTTTATTAATGGATATCTATATATATTATATAATAAAAGGCTTTATACTTCATTATTGTCGTTAATATGTATGTTCTTGATTCGACTTTTCCATACAAAGAATTACTCGTACTAGTGAGAAAGTATCCAAACTTGCAAAAAAATAAATGAATGACCATAATCATCGTTGGAGTGCCCAACAAATAGAACCTGAAATTTTTCTTTGAAAATTAGAGCTATTAAAATAGGATAGTTATGTTGTAGCGGAAAGCCACAAATTCCTTTCAAACATTTTTTACTCTTTTTATAATATCATAAATTGCTTTTAGAAAATACTTAAGAAAATTAAATCAAATTTGGCAGAGCATTTATTAAACAATTATATATAGTGGGGTCTTTCTTAGGAGTATCAGGTAACTAGTCAAATGAAGTTTCGAGACTGCTGTTAAGACAATTTTTTTTAGGAAATGATGATGTAACCGTCTAACACCAGCCATCAATTTGTTTTGAAAAAATCGGAAGACTTTTGGAACAGGTTTCAATTTTTGACTTCTATGTTTTTTTTATTTTTATTTTTTACTTCTATATTTTCTTTTGGAAGCTCAAATTCGAAGGCAAAATTAGAGGAGGCCCACTGTTCTTTCCACTATTGCAGGCAAGATACAAGTAAATCTTCTAATCCTAAATTAAATCCTAACTAATTAAATACTCTAATCCTAAATCTGCTAAAGTGAATTTTCTTCAATATAAAAAAGGAATAATTTAAATACGGAAATATAAATAATCACAAATAAAAAAATATCATGACTGACGAAAAAGAAATCGTTGATGTCATTATAAAGATCGATTAAATTTCAAAAATGGAAAAAAAAAAGAGAAAAAGATATGTTAGCTTTGCAACTAATAAACAAAACATTGTGCAATGAAATGGCTTCCCATTCCTTTTGCTCAAATCAAATTGCTTTAGAAGAACTCTCCAGTGACTTAAAATTAAGATTAATGATATCGATTATGCATAAAATAAGAACGATTTAAAGAAACAAATCAAAGTGATAATATTCAAGAACATTAATTCTATGGACCCTCTTCTGATTTTTGTCTCTAAATTTATATTTCAGTATTTAAATTATTCTTTATTTTTTATATTTAAGAAAATTCACTTTAGCGGATTTAGGATTAGAGGATTTAATTAGTTAGGGTTTAATATAGGATTAGAAGATTTAATTGTATCTCGCCTGCAATAGTGGAAAGAACAGTGGGCCTCCTTTGATTTTGCCTTCGAATTTGAGCTTCTAAAAGAAAATATAGAAGTAAAAAAAAACAATAAAGAAAGGAAACATAGAAGTCAAAAGTTGAAACCTGTTTCAAAAATCTTCCGATTTCTTCAAAACAAATTTGTGACTGGTATTAGACGGTGATACTATAAGTTTTAACCCCACCGATATGCTAGCCGCTCCCTTTTTTTCAAGGATTTATTTAGGGGCGAAGATCAAGACAACTGAACATCATTAATAACTGGTGAATTCTAGCAAAAAATAAGGTAGAAAAAAAAAGATTTACAAAAATAAATTACTTGGGTGTATTGGGCCACGTCAGATCTATTATAGTCCGATGCACATCGGGCCGTCCTCAGGTCCATAAGCGAGACTACATAAATCGAATATTTATTCACTGTCCATTAATTTTGCATAGATTTAAAAAAATAAATTTGAAGCCCGCGCACAATTACTTTTAATGTTCGTAATTCATACTCGTTATAAATTAAAGGTCCGTTTGTTTTGAGGAAAATTATTTTCGGAAAATTTTTTTTTGACCTTACGGTATTTAGATGATTGAAAAGTAATCGATTTACGGAGAATTTTTTTCGTAAACTAAAAATAACAAGCTTAGATTGGGGAAAAACAAGTTCCCTTTCTAACAAAAAAGAAAATATTTTCTCTAAATCACCAAACAAATTAAAAATAGCCAATGTCTTCAAAAAGATTTCCATGGAAATATTTTCCTTTATCACAAAATTTTCATATTAACAAAATCAACTTTTCCTCTAGCTCCCATGTTTAGCTATTTTTTGAGGTGGAGAAGTGAGTAAATTTAAGAATGTGTTTAATTATTGTTATGCCCTAAACCCCACACACACAGACACACACACACACACATATAGAGAAAAATGACTTTCGAGTAATATGCATCATGCATTGAGAAGTGTTGATTCTATTGAAATTGGCATATGCAATAGGGCCTACTGAATGTGAGCAAACGCGGAACCGTGGAGCTATTGACGGATGAGGCAGAAGGCGTGAAGTTCAAGCTCACGGACGCCACAGCCGTGGCCCGTGATGGGACAATATACTTCACCGACGCCTCGTACAAGTACGCCTTCCACGAGTTCATTTGGGACGTTCTTGAGGGCCGGCCACACGGGAGGTTCTTGAGCTACGACCCAGCGACCAAAGAGACTAAAGTGCTAGCCCGGGATCTCTACTTTCCCAACGGCGTCGCGCTCTCGCCCGACCAAAGCTTCGTGATCTTCTGCGAAACCGTCATGTGAGTTCAACGGGATGTTTACAAAGACTTCTTTTGCCAAAAATCCTCACAAATTGATGGTTGATAAACATGGATGATTTGCATTCCTTAGGAGGAGGTGTAAGAGGTACTATATAAAGGGCGAGCGGAAAGGGTATATCGACACATTCATCGGCGGCTTGCCAGGGTATCCGGATAACATCAGATATGATGGAGAAGGCCATTACTGGATTGCACTCTCCTCGGTGAGTAGATCATCGTCAATAAGTTTGTAAACATACATTACAACTCTTATTAACCTAAGCTTGTCTTCTTATCAGCTGATTTAGGGTTTCTATACGTTTCTTTATTTGCTCCAACTTGAACAATCTCTGGTGTGACGCAGCAGCATTGTGCACTGCTCAAATGAATTTGCAGTCATTCGTCCCACACAGATCAACTTCATGTGTCAAGGATCAACCCCATGAATGTGCATGATGGCACTGATTCTTCATTCACGTAACATATGAATCGTTTTTGCAGGGAACCTCGGTGTCATGGGATTTGGCGTGGAAGTATCCGTTCATAAGAAAAGCAGCTGCGATCTTGGAGCGATTGAACAGACGACCGGCAATGGAGAAGAACGGCGGGGTTTTTCAAGTCGATTCGGAGGGAAAGCCGGTTGCGCATTACTACAATCCTCAGCTGTCATTGATATCGAGTGGGAACAAGATTGGTGACTACTTGTACTGCGGTTCCCTCCACTATCCTTACATCCTTCGCCTCAAATTAGATTAGAGGCTTCTTGTTGTGTTATGGACTTAAGCCAGCCGCCGCGATTATGTTTTTAATTAAGGATTTGTATGTTTCACTGAAAATTTCGTGATAAAAGAAAATATTTTTCATAGAAATTATTTTCATTTGTTTTGTGATTTAGGAAAAATGATTCATTTCTTCATTTTCCCAAATCTAAGGGTGCGTTTATTTCTCGAAAAACCCAATGATAAAGGAAAATACTTTCCAGGGAAAGTATTTTCCAGGAATACAATTAGTTTTCTATTGTTTGGTGATACATGACCGAAATCGTTTTCTGATGTTTGCATTTTTTTTGGAAAAATTATTTCAATCTCATGACTTTATTTCAGGCAAAAAAAAATCAATTTTTTTAAATATTTTTAAAAATTCGATTTTTTAATTATTTTTTCTTTCTCTTTTTCTTTTTCTTTTTCTTTTTCTTTTTCTTTTTCTTTGTCCTCCTTCCTCTGCCACGACCGGCCGGTGATGACCCAAGCGAGCTCGAGCTTGCCTAGATCTGGTGAGCTGCAGGCTTGCCTGTATCTGGCGAGCTCATGGCTCACCGACCTCGACAAAGCTCGAGCTAGCGAACTCCAACTTGCCTAGATTTGGCGAGCCGCGAGCTCACCGACCTCGACAGAGCTCGAGCTTGTCTGGATTGGCCGAGCCTTGAGCTCACTGGCCTCGGGCAAGGGTCGAGGCGTGAGCCCGCCGAACATGGCAAGGTCGGGCCTCGTTGACCTCAGGCGAGCTCGACCTCGCTGCAGTGAGGCTAGTGAGGCTCTAGCTTTCCGAGATCTTGTGAGCTCGACCTCGCCTGAGACTGACCGTCGCTGGCCCGTGCTTGTGGTCGGACCAGCGAATGGAAGAAGAAGGAAAAAAAGGAAAAAAAAAGAAAATATTAAATATTAAAAATTTCAAGGTGATCAATTTCCCAAAAGTGTTTTCACTTTTTTAGATTAGAGAATTCACTTTCCTAATTTTGTAAGTAAATGTTTTCCTTGATCAGAAAGTATTTTCAATTGACTTTTCATATGCGACGAACCAAATAAGTGAAAGTCCGATAACGAATTCTCAAAAAATACTTTCCCTTAAACAAACACACCCTAAGTTTTTGTTTTCAGTCAATGAAAAAGGTTTTCTGTCGTCCAAATACCGGAAAGTCGACAACCGCTCCCCACACTCCCTCTTGCTGCGGGTTTCTTTCTTTTATTCCTTGAAGCCGCTGCCCACTTCTTGAAGCACATCCCTCTCCCTCTCCCTCTTCCTACCTCTCTATCTCCTTGTCTTCGAGACTTCTTCGTTGATTTTGCGGACGATGCGGTTGACTTCCTCCACAGAAGTGGAGGGTTTTGTCTTGTGAGCCAAGAATTTCGAAGCGCGAGCGCCTCAACTCTTCCGGATCTGCTCGCTCTCTCTAGCTCCGGTGCTTTCTCTATATAGTCGAGCGCTCCACAAGTTTTCGAGGCTCCTTTTCTGCTACCTTTAGCAATCGGCTTATATGAAAGTGATTTTGTGATCAACTGGCATCTCCACTGCGGGTTTTTTCTCCCGATCTAAAGCTGGATCACTACAAAAAAAACGCTTTTTTGCCACGAAAATTTTCCAACGAAAAATTTTCGTCGCAAATTTGCAACAAATTTTCCAACGAAAAATAAAATTCGTTGGAAATTTCCAACGAATTTTTTTTCGTCGCAAAATTCGTTGGAAATTTTCAACAAAAACGATTCGTTGATAAATTCGTTGGAAATTTCCAACGAATTTTATTTTTCGTTGGAAAATTTGTCGCAAATTTGCGACGAAAATTTTTCGTTGGAAATTTCCAACGAATTTACCAACGAAATTTAATTTCCGGGTAATTATTTTTGTGTGTATAATTTTCGTTGGTAAATTCGTTGGAAATTTCCAACGAAAAAAAATTCGTTGGAAATTTCCAACGAATTTTCCAACGAAATTTAATTTCCGGGTAATTATTTTTGTGTGTACAATTTTCGTTGGTAAATTCGTTGGAAATTTCCAACGAATTTTTTTTCGTTGGAAATTTCCAACGAATTTACCAACGAAATTTAATTTCCGGGTAATTATTTTTGTGTGTACAATTTTCGTTGGTAAATTCGTTGGAAATTTCCAACGAATTTTCCAACAAAATTTAATTTCCGGGTAATTATTTTTGTGTGTACAATTTTCGTTGGTAAATTCGTTAGAAATTTCCAACGAAAAAAAATTCGTTGGAAATTTCCAACGAATTTACCAACGAAATTTAATTTCCGGGTAATTATTTTTGTGTGTACAATTTTCGTTGGTAAATTCGTTGGAAATTTCCAACGAATTTTCCAACCAAATTTAATTTCCGGGTAATTATTTTTGTGTGTACAATTTTCGTTGGTAAATTCGTTGGAAATTTCCAACGAAAAAAAATTCGTTGGAAATTTCCAACGAATTTTCCAACAAAATTTAATTTCCGAGTAATTATTTTTGTGTGTACAATTTTCGTTGGTAAATTCGTTGGAAATTTCCAACGAATTTTCCAACCAAATTTAATTTCCGGGTAATTATTTTTGTGTGTACAATTTTCGTTGGTAAATTCGTTGGAAATTTCCAACGAAAAAAAATTCGTTGGAAATTTCCAACGAATTTTCCAACAAAATTTAATTTCCGAGTAATTATTTTTGTGTGTACAATTTTCGTTGGTAAATTCGTTGGAAATTTCCAACGAATTTTTTTTCGTTGGAAATTTCCAACGAATTTACCAACGAAATTTAATTTCCGAGTAATTATTTTTGTGTGTACAATTTTCGTTGGTAAATTCGTTGGAAATTTCCAACGAATTTTCCAACAAAATTTAATTTCCGGGTAATTATTTTTGTGTGTACAATTTTCGTTGGTAAATTCGTTGGAAATTTCCAACGAAAAAAAATTCGTTGGAAATTTCCAATGAATTTTCCAACAAAATTTAATTTCCGAGTAATTATTTTTGTGTGTACAATTTTCGTTGGTAAATTCGTTGGAAATTTCCAACGAATTTTTTTTCGTTGGAAATTTCCAACGAATTTACCAACGAAATTTAATTTCCGGGTAATTATTTTTGTGTGTACAATTTTCGTTGCAAAATTCGTGGGAAATTTCCCACGAATTTTACAACGAAATCCCTACTTCTCTTTGTTCAAATTTTTCGCGCTCGTTTTTCCCCTATTTTTCAATTTCCACTTTCACTCTCTCTCTCTCTCTCTCTCTCTCTCTCTCCTCCCCCTCCTTCTTCTCCTTCTTCTGCCTCTGGTTCACGCTCGTCTGTTCTGCTCCGCCCGACCTGGCCATGCCGCCGAGCTCGCCGCCGTCGCAACCCGACCACTGCGCCGCGCCGCCGACCAGCTCCGCCGCGTCGCCCGCCAACGCCCGCCGCGCCCGGAGCCCCCGACGCCTTCGCCTTCAACTTCTCCCTCCCTCTTCCTCTCCGCCTCCCCCTCCGGCTCCTCCCCCGCTGCCCCCCCTTCTCCTCCGGCTCCGGTACGACGTCGGCTCCCTCCCCGCGGCGCCGCCGCGGCCATCCCAGGCCGCCCCCGACGCCTCCCCCGACGCCCCCGAGGACACCATCGGCCGCCCCCGACGCCACCCCGCCCCGACGCCACCTGGGCCGCCCCCGACGCCCCCGACGCCCCCGAGGACACCATCGGCCGCCCCCGACGCCACCACGCCTCTTGTCGCCGGCGAGGGCCGAGCTCGCCCAGATCTGGGCGAGCTCGAGCTCGTCGGCGACGGGCGAGCTCGCCCAGATCTGGGCGAGCTCGGCCCTCGCCGGCGACGAGGCTGGCCCTCGCCGGCGACGAGGCTAGCCCTCGCCGGCGGCGAGGGCGATTTTTCGAAAAAAAAAAAATTCGTCGGAAAAAATATTTCCGGGATTTTCAACCAAAAAAAATTGTAATTTTTCCAACGAAAAATTTTTCGTTGGAAAAAAAATTTCCACGATTTTTTGAACAAAATTTGTAATTTTTCCAACGAAATTTTTTTTGTTGGAAAAAAAATTTTCACGATTTTTTGAACAAAATTTGTAATTTTTCCAACGAAAAATTTTTCGTTGGAAAAAATATTTCCACGAATTTTTGACCAAAAAGTTTTTTTTGTAATTTTTCCAACAAATTTAGCCACGAATTTTTCAACAAATTTTCCAACGAAAGAACATTCGTCGCAAATTTCCAACGAAAATTGAAATTTTTCGTTGGAAAAATTTCCAACAACCTATTACCAACGAATTTTTTTTCGTTGGAAAATTCGTTGGAAATTCCCTTTCCAACGAATTTTCCAGAATTTTCGTTGGAAATTTTCGTTGGAAAAAGTGTGTTTTTTTGTAGTGGATTTAGATTTGAGTGCTCTTTTATTCCAATCTAGTTATAGATTTGGGATTTACAAGTCATTTTTTGTGCTCATTCAACCTATTTGTGTTGTTGTTTTCTTTTATGGTGATGGTGCTGCGGACGCCGAACCCAGGCGCGCACCGCCTTTTGGCAAAGCCATAGCTACCAAAGAGGGAAATCTCTGCGTGTGCTCATCACTAATGATGATACGAGATTCGTGATCGGCCGCCAGTTGTGCTTTGACATAATGACAGACTCGTCTTTGTGGAATAAGTGAGTCTCTGCAGGTGAAACTAAGTTGATTTATCTTTTAGATTTACTTGTTTTGTGAAATTTGCATATTTATCTTGAAGTTATGTACCCTTCTTCATGTGAAATGAAAATTTTCTTTCCAATAAAAAAAAAAAGAAACACCGAAAAGTCAGAAAATAATTTTCAATAAATAGCCGTCCTTCAAATAAATGGACCCTAAGTTGTGCTTGCTGTGGATCGGTAAAACGAGGATGTTCTTTATCATCTCGTGAATATTGTTGGATAGCACGAGGACGGAAAAATTACTAAAAAAATCCTAAACCTTTTGCAATTTTGCCAATTCAGTCCTAAACTTTTTTTTTGCCAATTCAGTCATAAACCTTTTGCAAACTAGCCAATTCAATCCTTTTGGCCGATCGGCGCTGACATGGCCGCCGACCGGTGTCCACGTGGCAATATTTTAATATTTTTTTATTATTCTAGCTCCGGCGAGCCTCACCCCTGGCCGGACAGGCCAGTGGAGAAGGAAAAGAAAAAAAAGAAAAAAGAAAAAAAAATTCAAAAATAATAAAAAAATATTAAAATATTACCACGTGGATGCCAGCCGGCGCCGTGGACGCCGGTCGGTGGCCACATCATCGCCGGCCGGCCAAAAGGACTGAATCGGTTGATTTGCAAAAGGCTTAGGACTGAATTGGCAAAAAAAAATTTATGATTGAATTGGAAAAATTGTAAAAGGTTTAAGACTTTTTTGGTAATTTTCCTGCACGAGGACCATTGTTAATGTTGATGAAAGTGACATTGCTTTTGATGCGCATGTAATATTATATTCTTGGGCTTCCCCATCGTTTATGTTGTAGGCTTTATGGCTCATGTTAAGATATTGGCGCATTTGGAAACGTCTTTTGCTAAATAAACAAAGTATTATGGTGCTTTGAATTCATTGGTATCAAAGCAAGGATATTTCGTCGGTCCGTCTCCCCACCATTAATTCCTCGTGAATATTTTTTAGCCCGGGTTTACAGACGGTTAGCATTTGACTCGATTGAAAAAGTGAGTTTAGTCCCGCACAAGAAAATTAGTCTGAAATTCTCGACAATAATTCAATTAAAAGTCCCGCATCAAAATCGTTAAAAATTCTTTCCCAAAAGTTAATTAGGTAGCGAAGAATTTCATCTAAAAGAATACGACAAAAGTTCCATATGCAGGTAACACAGGATATGTTTCGAATCAAATCACGTTAAAATGCCCGTGGAGTTGAAGAATGAATTGAGGGGATAATGACACTAATAATTTCTAAATTTTTGCCCATTGTGCAAAGAATTTCATCTAAAAGAATACCACATAAGTTCCATGTACAGGTAATATGGGATATGTTTCAAATGAAGTCACGTGAAAATGCCCGTGGAGTTGAAGAGTAAAATAATGGGGATAACAACACTAATAATCTCTTAATTTTTTCCCATTGCCCATTGTGCAATGTCATTCTTGGGAATTTTAATTTGTTCAAAATTCTATGTTCATTCTTGTCCCTAAATTTTAAATTTATTCAAATTAATCTCTTAATAATCTCTAAATGAAGTCACATGAAAGTTTAGGGATATATTGAACATTTAGGAGCAATTCTAGGACCACATCGAACAAATTAAAAGTTTAAGGATGGCAACTAGTGTCGTTTTCTCTAAATAATGAGATTGCAAGAGTTTGCACTTGGAAATGAAAATAATGGGACACGGAAAAATAAAACTTGGCTATGTCATGAACTATTGAGAAAGAGAAAATAGAGATATGTATTTTATTCACTATTTCACCAATTGAAAATGGGTATCGAGTGACTAGCATATATGTAGCATACATATGTGGAAAGTGCACCAAACGAATATGTTAACGAGGAAGAGGACACGTACCTAGGAACAACCAAATTCCGAATGAATGGCGGGTGATCTGAAAATCAAATACTTTTCTAATTTAATCTTTTATTCTTTTTATTTCACACAATTTAAATATCTTTTTTCCAAAATAGATGACATCTACAATCATTATATCTTACCACCCGCCTGGGCGGCGCTGCTGGAGCGCGCACTCTTCCTCTCGCAAAAGGTTGATTGTTCGAATCCCGGGCGCCGCAGGGTGACTTAACCGGTAGCACGTGTGTGGTAGCTAGCACGTGTCGCCCCCAGGGTTTACTCCCCGGCTGTCGGCCGTACGGGGGTTCTCTGGGTTACCAAAAAAAAATAAAATACAATCATTATATCTTATTCTGGAGACATTCGGGCATGCTTAGCGCCATGGTCAATGTTGTTCATATTGCGGGAGACGGCAAAAGCATAGCCTGCGTCGAGCAGCAACGTAACACAGCCATCCGAGTCAGAGTGATGAAAGACATTATATTCCGATTTTCATACTTTCATGTCAGTCCAATGATTAAAAAGTGCATGATTGATTGCCACCAAAAGCAGAAAAAAGAGAAGACATTGTTGACCAAGGAGAGCAGCCGAGGAATGTCCCTAGCCTCTTTCACGGCTACATACAACCATGCACGCACCACGAGTTCGTGGTGGAAAACAAAAGGTATATTCTACTGGCTTTTTTGTGTTCTTCGAGATGTTTTTCACTTGGGCTCCACCACATCATTCGATGGTTTTCTTCTTTAAGAATGGGAAAAAGATTCTTATGATAGGAGAATTTTGTTTGGTTAAATTCGATTTATAGATTGCAAGCGAGAGTCATCTAAGCTCGATGTTCTGCTAAATGCTTCCATAGCTTAACCTCTCCATATTTGTAGATCATTATGTTAGAAAATACCGTGGAAACAATTACCCAGTTGATCCTAAATTTATTGTAGGAAATCTCCAATGATGATTGGGTGCCATGTTAACAATGTCTAGTGGCAATTGGCCGAAAGAATTATATTGAGATTTCGCGCAAGAATTTAGGATCATATTGACAAAATTGAAAAATTTATGACTGAATTGATATCCATAATGATAATTTTTCCAAGTTAAAAGATATTATTCACACTTGGAACTTATATATTTGAAGATAATATACATTATAAATTAACCATCAAAACACCTCTTAAATCAACTAATAGATTGTCATTGCTCACAATGAAAAGCATCATTTTCTAACATATTCAAATATTGGCACATTGTCCTTTCAATGGCGATATGCCTAATAAATATGAAAGCATCTCACATCGTTTATTTCCAGGTTGGACTCTCTAACCTGGTATAAGAAATATGGTCCACACAAGTTTATTTTCTTAATCCTATTTGCACGCGAGAGGGATATTAAAGTACGACAACAACAAATACGACTCAAAGTTCATCACACACTCAGTGAGAAATGTTCTTTGAAAGGCAATTCTAGAGTCATTTACTTACACACACACACACACGAGAATGACATGAGGACCACAAAAGCAATGGAGAGCATATACGCATGTTTTAGGCCCGTGTCTGTCCCTACTTCCCTCTCTTTGCCACTCGATATCGTCATAGACAGATTTCCATAGCCACATCAATCCATCGTTCATGTCTTGGCCTTACGTTTTCAGCATATCGAGTTTAATATATTTTGGTAAGAATGGTGATCGTGTAGACCTTGTTTTGCTGCGATACTGATGGCAAAGTTGTGCCTGTCGTCGCCGTTCGATAAGGACCACAAGTACCCCCTCTTTGCTTTTTCTTTGTGTAACTTCAAGTGATGTTGAAGAGGCAAGTCTTGCGCATGCACTCCACATTTGCATTCCATTAGATGACTGTAGAATCTATTCAATTGTCTATAGTTAAAATCGTGATTGAGCGAATGCTTGTTTGGGTGCTCGCCACGTGACTTCATTTTGTCTCTGTGTTTACGAGGTGGCACGCTAGGGGGCACGCTTTTGTCACATGGCACACAATTAATCGGCTTTTAGCTAAATAATCTGTCATCGCACGACTTCTACATCTTATTGGATTTAAATTCAGAAAATAAATGAAGAGAAGTTACATAAAGATTCTGTCTCTTATTGAGTTTAAACTTGAAAAAAAAATGATAAACAAGAAAAAAAAAACATTTTCAATTATGCTCAATCATCTCTCAGTTTTTCCCTTCTATTTATATTGACTTCATATATTAGAAAATGGATAGAGAGAAAGCATATTAAGATTTTATCTCTTATTAAAATTAAAACTTAAAAAAGGATATACTAGAGAGTATTTTAAGTTATACTCTTCGCTAACCTGGCTTATTTTCAATGCAGTTTCTTAAATATATATTTGTAAACAATGAAAGTTTTCAGCCAAATATATAATTTTGCATAGTATTTTCAATGCTCGATGATTCTTGTTGGCAAGTACAATCAAATTAGGATATGTATTCATGATAGAATAACTAAAGTTGAATGAAGATATTGGTCAAATGGATGAGCTAAATCAAATTAGCATCTATCCTGAATATAAAATTTGTTTAAATCAAACTATATATTGATCATAATTCTAATTATCGATATACAATCTTGATTTGACCAATCAATAGCAATTACGAGGATAAAACACTCCTATCATCCTCTCTATTAATCCGATGCTTCTCTATTCATTTTGGGACGATCAAATGAGGACTTTAAATTCTCTGAAATTGCTATCAAGAAGTTCTTTAAAATTTTAAAAGCATGAAACTCTGTTGGATTTTGGTCATCAAGACTTCCATGAAATCTTTTGTCATCAAACCGTGGTCGAGGTTTACTTGGTTTGGTGGCCCTAATGCCAGCCACCTTGGATTGTCATTGGATCTATCAAATGAGTGGATTAGGTTGGGTTTGGATCTAATAATAACTAATTTGACCCATTAACCTGTTTATTCGTAATGAAAATTTCTCGACCCATACCTAACTCGACTCATATTACTAAAACACTTCCATATTTAACCAATCTATGAAATTTTATTTTTTTATGATTTTATAAAATACATATTACTAAAAACACTTCCATATTTAACCAATCCAGGAAAACTTAAATTTTATGATTTAAAAAATATGTATTATTAAAAAACTTCTATGCAATACAAATCTAATTTTTATAATTTCTTTTCTTTTTTTCTTTCTTTTTTCTATGTCTCGGTGAAGGTCCTGGCCCTCCACTAGATCTAGCGAGGGCCGCGAAACCCTCACTAGTCACGGGCCTCGCCAAATGTTGATGAGAGTCGCCCAGACCTCTTCGGATTTTGAAAGAAAAAATAAAATAAAAATTATCAAAAAATTCAGAAAATTAAAAAAGGCTGAAGCTTGTTAGGTAATCCATTTATCACTTAATTAAAATTCATTTAAAACCCGTTAAGCTTGGGGGCCCACTCTCAATGTGTGTTGTCAAAGACAAGTTAACACGGAGCTCCTCTGGATGATCTCCCCCTCCCTAAGTGACACTATCAGGTTTCTACTACTGACTTCCCAACATTATGCATTTTTATTTTCAATAACTAAAAACCATGATTTGACCCAAAAAAATTAAAAACCATGACAGTACCCCAAGTCTCGACATATTAAATGATATTATTACCGGAATGACTCGATTGGGAAATTCTTATGCTTCACACGTCACAACTTGATATAATTCGATAAAGCCAATCTAATTATATAAACGGGAGAGCATTTGTGTAATTATCCCTCCTATCAAGGATTAATCAATCCATCACAAATCGAGCCATCCGAACTGTCGGATTTACTACGACCTCACGTGATCGGACGGTCCAGATCCCTCCCCCGCCCGTTACCGTGCAGACGAGCGCGATTCACCACTTGTCCGACTCGAGTGGCCACATGTGAGCCATTCGCAGACGTAGAAACAGGGGAGGGAGGGAGGGTGGTGGTGCTTCATGCTTCGCTCATCGGGACGTTTGGCGTCCGTTTCCCTTTTCTCCGGGGCCTCTGTCTTCCTCCCTCTCTCTCACTCTCTCCGCTCAGCAAGAACCGAGAGAGGACTGGACCATAAAGCAAGCAAACGGGAGAAGAAGAGAAGGGTGGCGGGGGCGCTTCGTCCCCTGTCGCTGCACCGAAACCAACACCGACCCGTTACAGTTTGACCGCCATTTCCGCTATATAAGGGGACCTTTCTTCATCTGGGCCTGTAAAGCTTGAGCCTTTTCCCTTCTTTTCTGCCATTGCCATGACCTGCTTGAGCGACGAGAGCGGCGCCCCCCTGCTCTCGGAGATGATTCCGAGGCGGGTGTTGATCAAAGAGCAGAGCTTGGAGGGGTACCTGGAGTGCCCGCCCGAGAAGGTCTTCCCCGTCTACGCGATGGGGGTCTGCAGGCCCGAGTCGGAATCCGTCGTCTCCGTCTCGGGCTCCGGCGACCCGATTTGGGACGCCGTGAGGGAAGAGGCCAAGTTGGAGGTGAACCCAATTTCTGGAATTGTGAAATTTTTGTTTTTGATTTGGTTTACGTATGTTTTTGTCCAGATGAACTCTCCTTTTTGCTGATCATCGTCTTTCTTATGTTTGTTTGAAGGTGGGTTGTTTTAGCGCTTTTAATGAGATTTGTTGGAAGTCGGATTGGATTGGTTTGGCCCTGTAATTTATTGTTAAAGCTGAATGAAAGGCTCGCAAACATATAAACCCACAGTAGATGGTATCTTCAATATCAAGTTTAAGTTTCTTTTTACATTTAAAAGTTGCTTTGCACTGTTTACTGTTTAATCGAATAATTCAAGCTTGAACGAGCTCGAGGTCACTTTCTTTTGTAGAAGAATGGATACCCACATCACCCGGTTTGTGAATTTCATATGTGAAGCGCAAATTTCTTCTGTGATGAATGAGCATTGAGATATTAGGCATGTGGGTAATTTCACTAATTAAAAGATGGTGAAGGATTTCTGAAGGAACTTCAGGAAGTTCTGAGAAGCGTGTCACTTGAGCTGACTAAAGAAGAATATGCCCTCCAAGCAGCCTGCTCAACATGTTGTTGCTTTGAAGAACACTTGGATTCAATGCTCAATTTGTTTGTGAAGATCATTCTGGTCATTCAAGTGCAGTGTTCCTAACAAGTTTTCTAAAATTATAATTGGTGACAGGCAGAGAAGGAGCCTATTTTGAGCAGCTTTTTATATGCCAGTGTCCTATCACATGAAAATTTGGAGCTGGCATTGGGGTTTGTTTTGGCCAATCGGCTTCACAATGCTACACTGCTGGCAACACAACTTGTTGACATCTTTTATGATGTTGTAACGAATGATAAAGCCATTCAACGTGCTATCCGCCTGGATGTGCAGGTAAATTACTTTTTGTTTGAGTGGCCTTGGTTTACTCCTTTGATGCGGTCGGTTTGACCCTGGAGCTTTATCTTTCATAGGCATTCAGAGACAGAGATCCAGCTTGTATATCGTATAGCTCAGCCCTATTGTATCTTAAGGTAATTTTGCATTTTTGTACTACTTAGAAAACATTTCACTACATACATGATTTTTTTACTTATTCAGGCTGTCTCCTTACTTTGTTTTGCTAAGTCTTGAAGAAATATTTACAACAAGTCATGGTCATCTTGATAGCAAAAGTCAGATGTGTTGTTAGTACACATGGTCCAAATGATGAGAAACATTCTATTTGACTAGTCTAGAGGATATCTTGAGCACAATGTTCACCTAGATTTTGGAAATTTCAGGTGTCAAGACTTTAAATGCAGATATATTAGCACTGTACTTCTGTATATATTTGAACACATTTACTGATAGTTTACCGGTCTCAGGCTATGGTCATGTAGTCGTCGGAGAAGTTCTTGATTAGCATTCAGAATGCAAAAGTATTACTGACAAGGTCTTCCTTTACTTCATTTTGTAGGGTTACCATTCCTTGCAATCATATCGAGTGGCACATGCATTGTGGAAAAAAGGAAGGAAAGTGCTCGCCCTGGCATTGCAAAGCCGTGTTAGTGAGGTAAACTTATCTGATCATTCTCAATAAATGTTATAATCAGGAATTTGCTTTCTTAAGAATTTTCCTGCCCTTTTTTTCTAGGTTTTCGGAGTTGACATACATCCTGGTACGTTAGTTCTTTTCTTAAAGTTCATGTATTCTTGAGTTCTACTTCTATATTTTACTGAAAATGCATAATCACGTCATCCAAACTTCTGCATATACTTTTGAGACCAGCAATAGTTGAGAGCAGCATTTGGTGCCAACTTTCGGAAAACAACACTGAACAAATCTAGACGTTCTAGGTTTTTCAATTATGTCATGTCATTTAAACTTTGACTTTTGGGAACTTTGAAGATGACTTTTGTACTTGTAGTATATGTGAGTGATAACGAGCCTCTCTATCCTACTCTTTAGTTTGCAATGCTATCTCATGATCTATTTTTTGGGTTATTTTCTGCAGCCGCTAGAATTGGAGAGGGAATACTACTGGATCATGGGACAGGCTTGGTTATTGGCGAGACTGCTGTTATTGGAGACAGAGTTTCCTTGATGCAGGTAACCAAATTCTCTTTTCCCCTCTGTTTCTTTTCAAAACCGTTACTTTTTTCTTTTGGCAGCCTCTTAGAAATCCTGCTGCTTGCTGATGTGTATAATTCTCCCTGGGACTTTTACTAATCATAAATGACATTTAAGCATGGCTCAGTACTGTAGATTTGGATTACTGCAGTCTCGCTTTTATTATGCATTGTGATGCATCAGTTTTGCTCTTTGGCATATAAATTTTGGAGTACTATGGACTTAATAGACACCTTTTTATTTGCCAAAACTTAGGAGACAATGATCAGAAGGATTCTTTGTACGAATATAATATACCAGGCTCTTTATTATATTAGGTTTTGATCTTTCGAAAACTTAGCCTTTCGAAACTTGCAACTGATTCAATGTTAATTGTCATCTGTGGATATTGATGAACTTCAGATTTCAGAAAATGTACATTTTAAGAAGCAAAAGTTATTTTTGGAACTTGTCATCATTTACCAGTGTAACTGCAATTCATATACTTCAATGCTTGGCTTGTAGAATAATGCTTTTACACATCTGAAGAGGAATACGTGCTTCAAGAAGAAGTCTTCTGTTTATTCTTTTTCTTTCTCTGTGAAACGGACGACTTTATGTTTATTCAAAATGGTTGATAGGGTGTGACTCTGGGAGGGACCGGGAAAGGAACCGGTGATCGTCATCCAAAGGTTGGTGAAGGTGCACTTATTGGAGCAAGTGTAACCTTACTTGGAAATATCAAAATTGGGGAGGGTGCAATGATCGCAGCTGGTTCCCTGGTATTGAATGATGTTCCTCCACATGGGTAAGCTCTTGATGGACTACCCAACCAGCAACCACAGCTTTAATAAATTTGTCTTTCTATTAATTTGATTGACTCGTAAAGTTTGCTAATGGTTTCTTCTTTTTCATTAAAGCATGGTAGCTGGAATACCGGCTAAGGTCATTGGTTATGTAATTGAGAAAGATCCATCATTGACAATGAAACACGGTATGTCATGCATGTAAATAAAATATATGTTTCTTCGCTTCCTATGTTTCTCTCACATATTCCCTGGCGGTCGCTTTTAATGTTTTTGTCGTGGAAATGGATTTGGAGTTAATATGTTATTATCTACATCTAGACCTAGTGTTAATTCTATGTTTTTATGGATGAATGAGGAAAATTTCCCATTGAGGGCTTAATACATAATTGAGAGTGTAAATGTGACCATTTAAGAGATGCATGCTTATGTAAGGAATATGGTCATAGTTGCAATCGTCTTGGCAAATTTTTTCAATGCCGTATCTTTTGCTGTTTCTACTACATAACAGCACTATGCAGGGTAGTGCAATTTTATCTCTTCTGCCACAGCACTAAATATTTTACCCTTTTTGATTTGTCATTCTCTTGACACTCACAGCGTCCTGCTTCTGATCAGCCGGAATCCTGTTGTTAATGATCGTAAGACATTCTTTTCGCATCTGGCATGTATCTCATTTAGTTACTTGAATTGCAGATGCATCCAGAAACTTTTTTGAGCATGTTGCTGTGAAATTCACAGGTAGAAGGTCCACAGGTGAATCATTTTACCATTTTCATTTCTTTCCCTGGAAATGTAGATCATTTCTATATCTATGTCGATAGCACAAACCCAAGGGACCGATAGCACAAACCCAAGGGACCGAATTTTCTCCGACTAATATCAAAGTAATCTGAATTATCTTCAGGAGTTCAAGATCCGGGAAGAAACAATTGAAGTGCGTGTTAAAGCTCACGAGCAATCTGAATTATTTTCAGGAGTTCAAGATCCAGGAAGAAACAATTGAAGCGCGTGATAAAGCTCACGAGCATCGATCTTTCTGCGAAGAAGTTGGCCGGGCATGCGTGCTCTTTAAATTGGAGCGAACAGTATCGTGTATTAAAATAACATAATATGGAGGTTTATTTGGCATTGACAAGCCTCTAGTCTGTCTGTAATCATCTTGTTGATTGGGTAGCGAAACATGTGAAATCTTTACATGATATCCTCCTTACAGAATTGCAAAGGGGCTTGGTTAGCAGAACCCAAAGAGAAGCCTACAGGGATTAAGATGTTCTTGAGTGGGACTTGATAGAGATGGGTGTCAGGATTGAGAAACAATGGCCCAAAACAAAAGGGGCTAAGGACTAGGGAAAGGTAAGAACCTGTTCAAGAGGTTACCTGTTGTGCTATACTTGGGAGTTAGAACACATTGCTATGTCCAAAGTATGGATGATTCGGATAGGTCTTTGATTGTGCTGGGAGATTATCGGGTATTTCGGGGGTGTTGTTGGTTCCTCGCGCATGCATGCTGGCCTACGATGACTTATATTTGTAGGTGATTTAGTATGTGTCGGCCGCGGCACTCCGACGACTCCTTTGCTCCGATGACTCCTTTCCTGCCGACAATCTCAAAACTCAAAAATGGCGCAACAATGGATGTCTTCCCACTCTCCAAGTGTTTGCAAAAGCAATTGATCTTAATATTGTTTCTAAGGGTTTGTTTATTGGAAAGAACATTGTTTTATTCATTGATCTACAGAAAAAGTTTTCTCTGAATTGAAAATAACAAGTTTGAATTTTGAATTGAAGGAAAACAAAGATTAATTTTTTTTTCTTAAAGATGATTTTCAATAAATAAATATTAACTGTTTTTCTTATAAATGGTTTTCATGGAAATTATTTTTTTATCATAAATTTTTTAGCCTAACAAACACATCCTAATATGCGTTGACAAGGACAAAGACGAGACTATGTTAGTCTTTCTTAATTGGGTCTCCAAACTTCTCATGGTGCAAATCAAGTCATCTAGCCTACTCGACTGTTCTAATCAAGTCCTTTTAGTATTGTCACACTTAAGTATGTTAATATACAAAAAGAAGAAAACTATTTTAAAATTTTAATTTAATAAAAAAGAACAAAAAAAAAATTTCCTTAAATAAAAAGATAGACATATTCATTTTGCCCACAATTCCTAATTATCTGGCGCCGCCATTTTCTCATGACATGATTTATTTCTCAAAACAATAGTGTAGTACTTGTTGGTAATAAATCTCTTAAAAATAGTTCTCAATTTATTTGACGGTCTTATCAAAAACTAAGTGGCTATTTTCTGAAAATAAATTACTTCATTATGTCTCGATGAAATTAGCGGAGAGAGTCTACATAGGCGAGAGCATATTTAATTTTTCATGAAAGAAAAGTTTAGTTTGGAAAATGCGAAAAATCGCCCGACGATAATCCCTCAACCGGGAGATACTCGCGCTAATCCACGCGACCTCACGCGCCGCCGTAGCCGCGGAGGAGCGAGGGTGCGAAACTTGTATTAGTTCCTCTATTTACGAAACTACCCCGCTCGCACACTCGGAAAGTCAGAAGCAATTCTCTTCGTGCTTCATCGTTCTCTTCCGTTGTCTCTGCTTCTCCTCCTTCAAGCACGCACCTTGCAGCGAGGGAGATACGGAGCCGCTCCGAACGGCGCGTTTCGGATTCTCCCCGGCGCCCAACAGCCCAAGGAACGCCTGGGCACCGGAGATCTGATTACTCGGGACGAACGATCTCAAATCTCGTCCCCGGAACCTGCAAGTCCCCGAATTTCGAAGATTCATCGGTAAGTTACGCGAGAGAAATCGAGCTTTGTTGGATTTCCATCTGCATCGGAGAGTACGGAGTTGCTTGTCGCGGGCAGGTGGATGTTTCTTGCATTGTCGTTGTCCTGCGTTGTGTCCCGCGTTGCTTGATCGGTCGAGCTGAAACGCGGGTTGCTTCATTCGGGTTGATTTGAGGTGTGCTTTCAATGAATTTCGCGCAATGGCATTCGGGTGTGACGCCATTGGATTCAGAATTTTTCAAGTCTTTAAAGCCGGAGTTTTTTGCTTGGGAGATGGTGATTCACTTTGATCACCGACAGTTATTCAGTTCTGTGAATCCGTGCAGTTGCTTTTCTGCTTAGTTATCGAGAAGAGATTGAACTTTGCTGTAACCAGTGCGTTTTGTTATCGTTTTTGTTTTCAGTGTCATTGGGCTGCGAAACGGGTGATGTACTCGGAAAAGATATTGAATGAGCCTGCGCATACATTCGGGTGGAGGACACGTTGATTGTCAAGAGCATTAGAATGTCTGCAGAGGGAGGTGAGGTTGCTGAAATGCGGGAAAGTAACATTGAAGATTCTTTGGAGACAGGGAATCACATGAATGACACTAGCCTTAGAAGCAATGGGCTTACTGCAAAGGAGAATGGATCGTGCAAAAACACCCCGCATTATGGTGATACTCATGATGAGCTCGTGCAGATGGTTACCGAACTCAAGCTTCAAAACGAGTACTTGAAGTCTCATTTTGAGGGTCTAAAAGATCTTCACTTGGAAGAGATTAGGTCCCAACAGCAAACGAAAGTGGGAGGGCAGGAAGGTGAAGATGTGAAGAGACTCAATGAGAGAATAGAATCTCTGGAGAGAGAACTACTGGAGGAAAAGCAAACAAGAGGTGCAGCAGAGGAGGCTCTGAAGCATCTTCAAGTAGCACATTCAGAGGCAGATGCACGAGCTCAGGAGCTCTCAGCCAGGCTTGCTGAAGGTCAGATGAAGTTTCATGTCTGGTATTTAGTGAGATCTTTTTCACATGCTGTACCAGTGAAACATTCTCGGGATGGTCAGGAGTCTGTTGAATTGCTGTTTTTGGTTGGATCTGTATTTAGTTTGCGTGGCACTTTTTGGAGTATGAAAACAGTAAAAGGGAAACTCAAATATGTTAGGCTTTGCTTCATTTCAGAGAAAAGTTTTCTATGATACGTTTAGCATGCAAAACCAAAATCTCTTTAAGAAACGAAATCATAATAATGTGCTTGTATTCCACCAAAATCGCAAAAGAGTCTATTTTTGGATGACAACTTTAACTTTGAAAGCAGTTTCCCTTACTGGCATTTGTGAATTTTTTTTCGGGTTTTGTCAAATGCATTTTCTGGACTTAGTTAATTCTTGAATGCAAATGGGAACAGGAAATTTAAAACATTTAGATTAATCAACAGTGTCATCTGCTGCTAGTGCCATTGTGCAATCAAGAAAGCACATGATGATTTGTCTTACATCTCCAGTCTAATTTAAGTCCTGGTTCTTCTCATAGCTCAACAGAAGATGGATCAAGAAATAAAAGAGAGGGAAGAGAAGTACTCTGAACTCGATTCCAAATTTAGCAGACTGCATAAAAGGGCCAAACAGCGTATTCAAGAGGTTCAAAAGGTGAATCCTTTTGCCATATTTTTCATCCTTTTGGTTACATTTTGATAATATTTTCAGAAGATTCTTTTTACCTAAATGTGGATGAATCACTACCTAGCTGGATGTTTTGCTTGCTGTTGGCTTGTGAATTGACCTTAGATGTGTTTGGAGATCATTAATTTCAGGAGAAGGATGACCTTGAAGCTCGTTTCCGTGAAGTAAATGAAATAGCTGAACGAGCTTCGTCCCAACAGTTAGCATTACAACAAGAGGTGGATCGGACTCGTCAACAAGCGAATGAAGCAATGAAGGCAATTGATGCTGAGAGGCAGCAATTAAGAAGTGCATGCAATAAGTAAACCTCCTTTTCCCTCCATGTAAATGAAGAAACTATTTGGTTTGTTATCTTTATGAGATTCCTAGTTCCTTTCTGCCCTTGTCTCTGGAGGAGTAGGAAAATCCCCCAAGTTGTTTTATGTATATACTATTTGTCAGCTCCAATCATTGTTTTGGGATCGCATGCCCCCTCGCCAACCATGGTCCTGGAAACATTGTTCCAACTTTGGACTCTCTCATATTCCGAATTGCCAAAATTGGCGGTCCAAGCTATCTCTTCAAACTAACTGAATCAAAAAGTTTCTAGCACCAAAATTAATCTAAGCTAGTGTACATCCTTCAACCTAATTTAGAATTTCCGATTCATAGATACTAAATTGGACTAGCAGTATTTTTGCTCTACTTGATTAATTATAATCAATGTTGCATCTCACTTGAAATATCAAAGAAAAAATAACTAAAGAGAACTGTGGCTTGCCCATAACACATAGTAACACTTTGCATCATGTAAAAAGGGTAGTTGGCGTAGGTAGACATTAATCTTTTCATATTGAGGCGATTAGATGGATCCTTTACTCTGTTTCCCTGTTTATAAGGAAAAATTATGCCATTGGCTGAGAAGTTTTCCCTTCCCTTGTATGTTCCTGTTTTGAAGGTCCTTTATTCATAATCATGATGTCCTGTATGGGTGATGTCATTTACGTTCATCCTTCCAGTCATGATCACCTGTGGGGATGATCTCACTCCTGCTCATCTTTCTCAATCAATGCAGTGATGACTCCGTCTGAATAGAGCTTGCTCGTTACATTTCTTGAATCATCTTATTGTAACTGATGTCTGATGTCTTAGCAAATTTTGGCATCTTATCCTGTTTAATCTTGATGACGAGTTTGATATCTTTCTTTCATTTTCCTTGGCCTGCCATTTATCACCTATCTGTAGAGTTCTTGGATTACATCATCAATAGTTAATACTTTCTTTTTAGAAAATGAATGCTTGGGATATCCAAAGTTTCTTCACATGCAATAGCTCAAAGAGTCATTGCTATGGCATTTTTTTTCTCCTTTAATGATTAATTATAAAAACCGTTGCTGCCGTATTGAAATGTTTTAAGCCTATGAAATTGATGATAGGTCTCTTCCATTTGTATTGTGCTCTTTCTATGAATCATTGTGCTAACATTTTTTAAACACAGACTTCGAGATGACAATGAGGAACTGCGGCGATCTTTGCAACCTAAAGATCTTGCCCTTGAATCAATGCAACAGTCCCTTCTTGAGAAAGAGCAGGTAGTTTGATTTTAGAAGTTTCATTTTATCGGCCCTGTAGTGCTCTGAGTGATGGTTCTCCTTTTCTGCTCAGGATCGCATATTCATGCCCATTATACAAAGAATTAGGATGTTTATTTTGAAATATCTAAGTAGCTATGTTAATTGAGAATTTAGTAAATGCTGCTGGTGATCACCTGTTGGACCTGCATGATAATGTGTGAACATTGTACAGTAGCAAACCAACAAACTTGGAAGAAATATTAGGTAGAGGAGCTTGCGCAGTAAAAGGCTTGGGATATGCTGAATTATTGACTTTGCTGGTGGAAATAGTACTGATGTTAAAATTGCTTACCCCTAGATGTTGGAAGACCTTCGAAATTTGCTAAAATCTGCAGAAGAGAAGAGGCAATCTTCTCTATCTGAACTCACCGCCAAACATCAGAAGGTAAATTGTATTTGCATGCTAATGTGTCGTCTGATAATCGCCTTCGTTTCAATACTTAGACATTTTAAGCTTGCTCTTTTCTTTGTCCTTATCAGAGCATAGAGAATTTGGAGTCCCAACTAGCTGATGCAGCCTCTGATAGAAGCAAAGGAACTGAAACGATATCTTCGCTTCAGGTGAGAGTTTTTCCTTCATGTTGGGTGCCTACTGACAACAAATGAGCAGTATCTGAGGACAGTACTGCAGTTATTTGGTCTATTTTATTGGTGGAGTAGCATAACCATTGATGCAGTTGAATAGCATTTGCCTTTGGATCCTAGGGGCTTATCTCAGCTTCTAGGATAAAGAAATGACTTAGTATGTTGACGTTGTATAGATGTTGCAATTTCCAATATTGTAGGCTTAGAGGATGCTTAGAAGCTTGAGAACTATTCAATTTTGAATTTAACTGCTTATCCATTGTTTTATTTGTTTGCTTATATTTCTTCTGTGATTAAAGGTCCTACTTGCAGAAAAAGAATCTAAGATTGCAGAGCTTGATGCAGCTTCAACTGGTGAAGCAGCAAGACTTAGAGCCGCAATGGAATCTGTTAAAGGCGAGGTTGCACACTTGAAACGTGAGCATGTATGAGCCGAAATTATTGTTATTTTTACTATAAAGGAGATGAAATGGAAATAAAAAGCAGTTTATACAGTAATCTTTCAATTTTTGGTTTCTTTCTATCTTTGAATGTGTGGCGTGGGTGCATCATTTTAGAGTTTTATCAGCTTAATTTTCTCTGGCTGGATATCGTCCTTAAATCTAAACCTTGTTACTTATCTGCTTTCTAATGACGCGTCTAGTTTTTATTTTCGAATGTCCCGAATTCTGCAGAATGTGTCAAATACACCTTGGCTTTTCTTTTTTCTTTTTTCTTTTTCAATTATTAATGTCAATAATCTGTTACTTGACTAAAAGAAAACAAAATTATCCTCCATGGATATATCTACCACTTCCAGAGAAGTTTCTTTGCGCTATTTTTGTGTGTGTCTAAGTTAATTGGATGGAGAAATTTTCTCTGGTTTTTGGTTTTGTAAATTCTGAAAAGAGTTTCTGTTCTTGATAGTTCAGCCGAGTATGATGCTTATTGCCATATATGTTGTGGCATTCTATGATAGGCTACTTTTCTTGCTTTATTGGTGGTGAGTCTTATATCAATAGTGTATGTGTTTTTCAGGATAAGGAAAAGGAAAGCTGGGAAGCTGCTTGTCGGGCACTCAAAACAAAGCTTGAGGTGGCTGAGAGCAACTGCATTCGCACTGAAGTTGAAGTGGCTAAGTTAAAAAGTATTTTACACTTGTTGCGAGTTTGGGAGATCACACGTGCATAATAAACACTACTATGAATCTGACGGCTATGCTTTTGGACAGGTCAGCTGGAGATAGAAGCGTCTTCACATGCACAGTTATTGAATGCTAGAGATGCTGAATTAGCAGCTGTCAAAGAAGAGGTATTAACTTCTACATTTTTCCCCTGTCAAGACAAGTTGGGTTGTGGGGATTAATTCACACAACTGGCTAATTTTTCAATTTTTTCAAACGCTAACAAGGGTAACAAGTTCCTTTCCGCTGGTGATCTTGTGCATTTTCTGTCAATACAATGCTTTGACTGAAGATAGGGTTGAGTCACAGAGCTGCTTTACACTAGCTTCTGGTTTTTCTGTTTAAAATACATTTCTATTTGGTGGAGCTGCATGTTGATGCATTAGTTGTATTTCTGATGTCTGGCATTCCCTTTTTCTTTCACTCTTGTATATGTAGATCCATCGCCTGCAAAGTGAATTTTCTTCCTACAAGGCTCGTGCCCACGCACTTCTTCAGAAAAAGGACGCTGAACTTGCTTCAGCTAAGGACTGTGAAGAAGTTAAAGCTCTTGAGGAAGCACTTAAGGTAAATAGTTTTGCTGCCCTGAGCCTCTGTACATAAGTGAAAGACTTGAAGTGATGATTGCTTTGAGTTACTTTCTAATTTGTTCTTTTCATTTCACATCTGATTCTTCAGGAAACTGAAAAGGAAGCCCTACAGGCATCTGCAGAAAGGGATAAGGCCATCCAAGATCTTCAGGCTGCTTTAGCTAATCATGTTAAAGAACTCGACGAAAGGTAAAATTGTTGCCGGCAATCCATTACAGACCTCAGTACGCAATATGAATGATGCATCTCTTCTGTTAATTAGAGTTATTATGATCGCCTGAAATTTGTTGTGGTGATCCACAGCGAAATTGAGGTGCTTTTTAGTGAATGGTTTTTTTTTTTTTGGTTAAAGCTTTTTAGTGAATGGTTGATTTGTGCTTTATACAAACAAGGCCTTTTCCAACTGCACCTCTGTTCATTTGCAGATAGCGATAGGTTTTTTGTATACCTGCGCTTTCTTCCTCAAACTTATTACTGACTACAGTAGATTATGGTCACATGTTTGATTATTTCAGGTGATTGTAGTTTGTGAGTTAGTATCATATGTCATTTGCTGTCAGGGGAGCTTCTATCGAGTCATAGCTCTTGATTTTTACTCAGTCGAATTTATTACGACATCTACTTCTTCTTCAAAGAGAACCCCTTCTTATCAGTAACCATTGACACGGAAATTCTACCTTTTGATGAAGTGTGTCTCCGTGGGGATAAGAGATAAAGAGTAGTAGGTTCCTCAACTAGCTATCTATTACCATGCCAATCCAATCAGTAAGTTTGTTCTTCTACTGGGCCCGGTCATTTACTGAGAAACTGGCTTTTTGGTTGAAATCCACTTGTAGAGAGTAATTGAGCTCTTCTTTCGTTGAAATCCTATAGATATATCTTCTAGAGGATACTCTTTCTTTTGCTGCATACATTTATCTTGCCTGTCAGTTTTATGTTGAGAAATGTCATGTTTCATAGTAACTTAATTCTTACAACTTACTTATCCATGAATCGCAGAAGTACGGTTCTTAATACTGCCAAGCAGTAGATGTTTTCATATGTACCATTTTCTTATTCATTAATTGCAGAGATGCAGCTCTTATTACTGCCAAGCAGCGGATGAAGACCATTGAAATGAACCTCGACTCTATGAATGCTCGGCATCAAAAAGATAAAGAAGCATGGGAACTAGATCTTAAAAACTTGGAAGAAACATGGCGAAGTAAATGTCGACAATTTTTTCTCTTCAGTTTCTTGCACTTCCATCACCTTTAGATTTTAGAAAATTCAAACTGTTCTTGCTTTGAAATGGCTCAAATGGTGTAACAGATAGATGCGAGGCACTAAAGGCTGAAAATCAGGCAGATTCGGTGAAAGATATAAAGCAAGAATTAGATGAGCTTAAATCTCGTTACAAAAGATTGAAGGTAACTTGGATTTTGCATTTTCTCTCTTTTCAAGAGTTTCTCCTTATTTACTTTGGCATGTTATTTGGTAGGAGGAGCATGATTCATTTAGAGATCTAGCTGATAGAATGATTGGGGAGAAGGACAATGAAATCTCCAGATTGCTTGATGATAATAAGAATCTTCAACAATCTCTGGAATCAAGACCACGGGTACGTCTTTTATTGTGCTTTAGATAGGTGAATGCCACGAATCTTCCCTATTTCCTTTTTCCTCAGAAGAGAACAAAGAAAGAAAGAATGATATGTTTCCCTACTGCCATTACTCTCACAATTATTTTGCTGACGATGTAGTAAAAAATATTTCAGGCTGAGCAGAACAATTATTACACTGCAGGTATGTATACTTGTTCCTAGAGTAATCTGACAAAATAACTGTTACGCATCCAAGATATTGGAAACTTGATGCTTTTGTGAGCAGCTGGTAATGTTCTTAACTTGGTTGAGGCTGACAAATTTGTTCTCTCAGCCTCACAGAAACAGGAAATACCAAACTCAGCTAGCTCGGCAGCTGACCAGCAAATTCTGGTACTAGCTTTTTTTTCACTTGAAAATTTGTCGGCTGTGAGTTGTTATGGTTCTTTATTCAGTAAAAGTGCCATAATTGAGGAGCTTTTATTGCTATTGGAAGTTTTCATATAGAAGGTTGTGGAATTATTTGGTTATAGTTATCATGTCAATAGTAAATATAAATGCTCAAAACACTGTAATTTGAGGAAGGGTGCGATTTAGGGGCAGTGCAGATCATTCAGATGACCTAACTTTAACCTATTTGAATATTCAGCTTTTGGCAAGGCAACAAGCTCAACGAGAGGAAGAGTTGGCTCAGTCTCAGAGGCATATTTTGGCACTTCAAGTATGACCTTACCTGTATTTGCATTTATATTCTCTTGTTATGCCATTGAAACTTCTTTAAAATATTTTTAATGCTCAGGAAGAGATTGAGGAGCTTGAGCGTGAAAATCGTCTTCACAGTCAACAGGTGAGCTCCAAGGGTGCATTTGAGTTGTTAATATGTGTGGGAAGCTGGAAAGCACAATATAATTTTTTGATGTAGTAGCGAGACAACTAGATCGTTTGGTTCATCTTCTGCAGTTATCCCAATTAGTCAGGGAGACATTCACATCCATAGGAATCAAGAACTTCATGATAAAGCAATTATTGCAAAATAGAACTTGTTCGATTCTGATCTATAATTGGTAATTAAATGGATTAGGACATGTTTGCGCAAGTAGGAATTATTTATGTTAGTTGGATTCTGGAAGTACTACAAAAGAAGGTAAGGAGAAAAAGAAAAGTGGAAGTTCACTGAGGAAAATGAAGGTCACTAATACTGTGAAGTCTTCGTGTAGCATTATGTTGATTACAGGGACGAGGTGTCCTTTTCTTGCATATACATCCTTGAGCTCTATTTTTTCCTCTTATTTATGATGAATCAGTACTTAATTATCATTAACTTTTTTTAATGCTTTTGCCATTCCTTTTCTCTTTTTCATCTAAATTTGTGAGGAGATGATATCGGATATAAATGCAGCTCCAGAACATTTGAGATTCGTTTTCCCTTCGTCATAGATATAATCTCAATTGTATGGATGTAGGAGGCCATGCTGAAGGAAGAGCTTCGCAACATGGAAAGGATGCAGAAGAGGGAAGGGGTAGATATGACATATTTAAAAAATGTCATCCTGAAGCTTCTTGAAACAGGTATATTTTGGCAACAGACATACTGTGGTGTAACATCAAATTGTAAGTAATGTTAATTTCTCGTCTTTCTTTTGTTAAACTCGTGTAATGGGGTGCTTTGGTTCGTCTTTCCTTCTTAGGTGAGGTTGAGGCCCTGTTACCAGTGGTCGCTATGCTGCTTCAGTTCAGTCCGGAAGAGGTTAAAAACTCAGCTTCAGTTTCGAGTGTTGTATAAATTATATTCAGTAGTCGAAGTGAATATTCATTGTCATTGTCCCTTACCAACCTCTGATTGTGATGCAAAGCTTTTGTTGATGCAAGCCCAATTATAAGTCTAAGATGCTATCCAAGAAAGATCGTTAGTGTTCATGTCGGAAAGTTTTCCAAAACCATAAGTAAAATCATTGTAAATTAGTCTGAACTTCAATTAATGCTAGTGTATTACAGATAGAGGTGAGGGTTTTCTCCATCCCCTGAGTTGTCGGTCAGTCATGGTCCTATACATCGAAGTCCATGTCAAAGGAGAAAATATTTGTTGTCATCTCGGGTATGAGGTGTGTCATTGATTTCATATCTTTAAAAGTAGGCATGGACTTCAAGTTTTAGCTTGAAGAGTTGGATAAATTATATTCAGTAGTTGTAGTGAATATTTATTGTCATTGTCCCTTACCAACCTCTGATTGTGATACAAAGCTTTTGCTGATGCAAGCCCAATTCTAAGTCTAAAATGCTATCCGAGAAAGATTGTTAGTGTTCATGCCAGAAAGTTTTTCAAAACCATAAGTAAAATTGTCGTAAATTAGTCTGAACTTTAATTAATTCTAGTGTATTACAGATAGAGTTGAGAGTTTTCTCCATCCCATGAGTTGTAAGTCAGTTGTGGTCTTATGCATCAAACTCCATGTCAAAGGAGAGAATATTTATTGTCATCTCGGGTCTGAGGTGCGTCAGTGGTTTCATATGTTTAAAAGTAGTCATGGACCTCTTTTTATGACACAAGAAACTTGCTGCATTTCTTTTTCTTTTCCTCACTGAGGAAGCTGATTATGGCAAAACGACCAATATGTATCCACTGTCTGAAGTTTGGTGTTGTACTATTCCTTTTCTGGGCACATCAAGTTCAAGTTAAATATGCATTTTAATGCAATTGCAGATGCAGAAATGTCAACAAGCTTACCGGGCTGCTACGGACGTGCCTCCAACTCCACCAAGTGATACTTCTGGATCTCCTCTGTCGCTTCTCTCAAGATTCTCATTTTCATAGTGGCAGAGAGTAATACAAGACCGGGAATTCTTTTGTTAAATTACCAGTCTGCGATCACATTCCAGCTGCAAAGATGCGAATGCGTGTGTCGGTGCTTAGAAGGTGGTCTACAATTACGTAAAACTTGTTTCTTTTAACATCAACTTTGTTAGGCAAACTGCGGGGATATTGTAAAGAACGTACAGAGGAGAGAATGTACACTAGACCAAGAGGTAGAGGATACACACATTGGCAACTCCCGCTGTTATTGCTGTGATTATTGTGAGGGCAAAAGGAAGCAGCTGTTTTCTTGTTATTTTCTTCATTCCAACATACATGAATAAATATTCCAACGGCGTGAATCTCTCTCTCTCTCTCTCTCTCTCTCTCTCTCTCACACACACACACACACACAAAAAGCACTGGAAAACCTAATTCTTGTGTACGGACTGTAATTAAATTCTAAATCTTCAAATTGATGCAAGCAAGACCTCTTTCCACAACAGTCAAAAATTGGGAGCTCGGGTTGCCACAAGAAAGATATCAAAGAATTTAAATGAAATTGGATTGCATTCTTCAAGAAAAAGAAATTTTAATATTTGACTGCGCCAACCGAAAGATTGAAGACTTGATTACTTTCCTTACATTAAGTCTAGGGTTTTCAATGCAGTTTTTTTTTCCAAATTATTAAATCAAAAAAATGGCTTCGGCTAATTTCTCTTGCAGGTAAGAGCTAGGTGAAGTACATCAGCATTTGTATCCATCTCGATATTTCTATTTATTTCTATTTGATTTAAGGTAATGCAATTTATCAACTGATACATCAATCTTTGGTGTTATGATTTGAATAATCAGATCTTGTTGTAATCGATTTGAATTGCTTGGAATATGAAAGTTTTTTGTGTAACGGTCATAACATATTACATATGTGTGAAATGAGTTTATATAAGAAAGAGATTTTTTTATGGGAAATATTATTTGAATCAGTATCTATCGAAGACTTGATTTCTTTCCTTACATTAAGTCTAGGGTTTTCAATGCAGTTCTTTGTCCAAATTATTAAATCAAAAAACATGGCTTCGGCTGATTTCTCTTGCAGCTCAGAGCTGGGCGAAGTACATCGGCATTTGTACCCATCTCAATATTTCTTTTTATTTCTATCTAACTTAAGGTATTGCGATTTACTAATTGAGATATCAATCTTTGGTGTTATGATCTAAAATAATTAAATCTTGTTGTAATCGGTTCAAATTGCTTGGAACAAGAAAGTTTTTTGTGTAACGGTTATAACGTGTAACACATGTGTGAAATGAGTTTATATAAAAAAGAGATCCTTTTATGGGAAATATTATTTCGAATCAGTATCTATCGATTTATTGTTACAACAAAAGACGAGAACTACAATTGGGAAAGGAAAAGCATTAGTCTAGTCTTCAATCAATCACAAACAATGATGAAACAATTGGCTGTAAGAGACTAACAACCGAGGGTTAGGCTTAAATCTAGAATTTTCTCTTTTTTACCAATTCCCAAGCGCAACCCAAGTTGCTAAAATTTATTTTTCACCCAATTTTTCTCAGTGAAAAAAAAGGTTAGTATGTAGAAGCAGAAGAAGCTGTACACTGGGCTCCTGCTATGGATTCTTCATCTCTCCTAATAGAAAGTTAGCAGGTTCACATTTTGATGTGTAACCAAATTTTGATGAACAGTACTTTCTATGTACTCCTGTAAGCTTCCCTGTTGCTGCTTCTTTATGGAAACCCACCATCATCTGTGCACATTCTCTGCATTAAAGGGGAAAAAATTGCCATTAGGTGGGTCAATATGGATCGCATCAAGAACTTGGTGTAGTCCAAAGGAAAATCACTGAGAAAAGAAGTGAAGTCACCACTTACAGGAGCTGGTCTTCTGTGTAGTTGCTGTGCCATTCACAGGTTTTAGTCCACTGTTTGAAACCATAGAGGGTGCACTGAGCTGTGAAGATCGCAGCGGCAGCTAGAAGAGATGGTGGGAACTTGAGCATCTCATACTCCACCAGCGAGAGCTCAATCAAGAAGAAGGATAGCACCTCAAGCTGTTCATTTAAAATAGTTCATTCAGAAGAAGGCTCATCGAATTCTACATGCTTATTAGGTACATAAAACATCATTGACCTAGTCCAGAAGACTAAAATTTAATGGAGGCTTTGACAACAGTTTATATAGGACACTGGCTTAAGAGGACCTTTTCTCGCGAATTTTCAATTTTTCTCCCAACGTGTGAATCTATTGTACTTTAACCGTTCTCGATGTCGTGACTGATGGTGACTTGCCTAACCTTTTTATCAGACTCAGCAGCCTTGAGGAACCGTCGCATGAAAACATATGGTGTAGGCAGTGACATGTTGAACTGCAACGAGTTGAGCATCAAACTTTCCTGGAAAAAAGTCGGTCAGAAAATAATAACATCCCGTTAATTTTCAAGGATCGCTAAATTTCCTTAAATAGAAAAGAAAAAGAATTTCAGTTACAGCCAGATATTGAATGTTTGCAAGATTTTAAAGGTCGCACCATTTCGAGAACTTCCTTTCTGGTGTAAGCCTTGTCCGATATGAGAATCAAGTCTCCAACAACAGGAACAGAGACTTCTTCATACTTGCATGCTAATAACATGGCCACCAACCCCACCAATTGGAGCTTCTTTCTCACCACAGATTGCTGAGCCAAGAATCTGTCTATGATATTGACTGTGAGGAACAAAGTTTCATGCATGAGATCGAATTTGTCATGCACCTGTTCCAGATTGATCAAATGCGGAACATGTTAGGAAACATCGTCATTGAATTGAAACGAATATAACATAATCGGCAATTCGACTATGGGAAATTTGTTGAGTTATACCTCTATAAGCCAGTCAATGAGAATGGCCCTCATCTTCTCATTAATGTCAGCTTGTTGTGCCATGTAGTTTGCAGAGACACAGCTACAATTCTGCATAGAGCGAGTTATTAAGTTGTCAAAAATAGAATTATTATGGTTAAAAGTGATCTTTACATTCCATAATGGTACCTTATACTCCCTATGTTATATTCCAGTTTCAGTGATGAATTAATTTCTTCAGCCCAGCACGCAGCCTCTCAATTTTGCTGATTTTCTTAATATACTTTGTAATCTCGGGCTTTTATATATGAGAAAACAGTAATTGATTAACTCCATAGATGAGATAATTAGAACAAGAATACAGGGAGCGACTTAAATTCTGAATCAAAAAGAATTTTTAGATTTCGGGAATTACTAAGCGTGGGAAATTAAATGCTTGAAGAACATGATGGTTTTTCCATGAGAATACTATGAACCTATCTCGAGTTTCCTGGAATGCATCCTTGTATGGAAAACTGACAACCAATCAAAATAGCTATTCTACATTAAATTGGGACAAAAGGAGTAAAACATTTAAATGTTTGGCCATGCATTCATTAAAATCTGAGAAAATGGGACCAAGTACAGCTAATTTCCCTTTTTATTCCATTTCATGAAGAATACTGAGAGAGAGAGAGAGAGAGAGAGAGAGAGAGAGAGAGAGAGAGATGAATTAATCACCTCCGTTCTCCTATAGTAGGCATAAATGTCTTCAATGTAGTCAACCACTGCAAGTGGGTTCTTCTTATCTCTACCATCAATGTCCATAATCGGCTCTTCTTCTTCTTCTTCCACTACATCTTCCATTTCCACTTCCTCCTAATGATTAATTAATTAGATCGAAAGTTAATTATGGCTCTCATGTGCCAAACTAGTTGAAAAATTCATGATTAAATTAAGGAAAAATGCTGTAGCTGTAATTTGAGAGGGGGAAGAAACACACCATGTGATCATCTATTCTTGATTCTGGGATTTCCAAAAACATAGGGACTGGTTGATTTTCTGAAGATGCTTGGCATTCCTCCACGTCCACAAATATGCAATCTCCAAATTCATTTCTCTCTTGAACCGCCGATCTTGGCTTCTTCGCTTCCTATTAATCAAGCAGTGTCTGATCAGTGAACTACACTTAAATCCGTGCCATCGATCTGTCAACATAAAATAATAATTCGAAATAGGCAATAAGGTAGAGAAAGAGTGCAAACCTCGGGGCAATGTTGCTTCGCGCTCGCCGCTTGCGCTGCGAACTTCCTATATAACGACATGTTTTAATCCATCAAAATGCAAATGCTATGACTATAATCTTTTGGGCCAATGCATGTATTCAAATTCAGCTGGTTAGTGTCTCCCTAAGAGATCCACTTTGCATATGAGCATCCTCACACACACGTTGACTTTGACAGTCTGTGCTGGAGATCTAAATTTGAAAATTTGAAATTTCAACATCACCCTTTTTTCTTCTTTTTTCGTTCCTTTTTCCAGTTTCTAGACATCGACCAGACGAAAAAAGAAGAGTCGCGAAGACAAGAAAAAAGGGTCAAGCTCAAAGTCTCGTAAAGAAAAAAAAAAGAGTCTAACCTTGTGACTGGTCTGTGAACTGGATCCACCCGATCCTTCCCGCACACTGCATCTCTTCTGCATTTCAGAGCCCAAAAAAGACCAGCTTCAACGCATTGTCACAATCTAAACTACAAGATAATTCATATTCGTCATCTTCTCTTTGGGTACTGTCTGAATTAATTGTAACAATTACTTGGAGTGGCCTCTCTTGTTGACGACATGACATGGGTACGCATGATCTCCAACTAAGTTCTGGTTGATCACGCTTAACGCCCTCCTGGTTTGCCTAATCTCCTGCCCGAATTTCCTGCCTCCAATCTCCAACCCTCCTCCTAAATTGATCGACATCCATTAGACGAACGATACCAGATCCGGGCCCAGATTGAATCCGAAAAATCGAAACTGCACAAGAATAAAACAGACGAGAACTCTCTTTCTCTACCTTGAAGATTTGTGGGTTCGCTCGGCGCAGCATTGTTCTCATCAGATATACCCATTTTCCTTTTTGCGAACACTTATCTGGAACAAGAACAATCAACTCCTCAAGACACACACACACACACACACACACTCTCCCACTCTCTCTCTCTCTCTCTCTCTCTCTCTCTCTCTCTCTCTCTCTCTCTCTCTCTCCCAAACACCCACCACCCAGAGAGACCTAGAGAGAGTGCGTCGACGGCTCCTTTGATCTCACGGGCGAGAGAGAGAGAGAGAAAGAGAAAATAAAGGGTTGGAGATGTCTGAAGGAGGAGGAGGAGGAGGACGAGGTTCCTCTTTTTTTTTTGTTTTTCTTATTTTTTTCGAACGCAACGGCTAGTGAAGCGAGACCGTTGGATCGTGCCGATTCGCCGACGAGTTTCTTTTCGGGGTTTTTTCCTCCTTCGGTCCGAACAACGGTCACTTGCGCTGTCATGCGGCGTGCCGCACCTGATTTCAAATTTCGCATTTCCTCATTTTTTCTAATTACTTTTTATGAAAAAAAAATCAAACCATTTTTTTTATGGGCCTTTTTTCATGGTCGGATGTGACGGTTTGCTCCTTACGGCACGTCGGACCGGACCGCGCTTTCCCCTTCCCCTACCGCCCTACGCTCCGCTCCACTCCCACGTGTCGACGTGGACGAATAGGGTACCGCCGCGTGGATGATTCCGAGTTGAATGTGGGGCCCGTTCCTTCGACCTTTTTTTCTGGCCTTTTCTGAGTTGGCATTTTCTGATTGCGCTGCGCTGTGGAGTTGGACAGGTTTGTCTGTCAGTTGCTTTTGTTCAGAAATTTCCAAGACAAGAACAGATTTTTTTTTCCAATCACGGCTTGTCCTCCCTATTACAATTGTTATTTAGGAAATATCTGATTTTCTCATTTACTGAACTTCCCAAAGGGGAACCTCCCAAAAATTGCACACTTTTGGAGGATAAGATCTAAATTGACAGCATTTGAACTCGCAAAGCCGTTGCATGGCTAGCCAACATGAATCTCTAAATTCGAATTTGAGTTGGGCAATAAGACATGATTGATATGCAGGATAAAGCTCATGTCGTTATGGTAAATCCGAACAATCGTCATCTGTTTTGTAAAGAAATTAAATAGTTCTTTCACGAAGATAGAGTCTAAGGATGAAATGGAAGGAAAGCGAAAATTGTGTTAACCGGTGCATCCAATAGTGGCATGGTCTCATAGTTATGGTCCTAATTGGTAAAACCATAATATGTAGGCATGCAGACTTGATATATAACCCAAATTATAGTGAGGGTAGATGTCTTTCTATATAAAGAGCTTTAATATCTTTATTACTTTCATATACTTTATGGCTATATTTGGTGGACCGGATAAAATCTAGATATAACAACCTTATCTTATATGGTGTTTCTCAAACTATCTTAGGTGTTTTTTGTTAACGTCAGATAATTGCTACAGAGGCGACCCCCATGGGGGCGGTCGCAAATGGTGCCACCACGGCATCAATGGTCAATCACCGCGGTAACTGTTAGAGTCATTTCTTTCCTTTTTTCTTTTTTCAATTTTTAAAATGAATTTTTTGAAAAAATTTAATTAAAGCATGTAATGGAATTTTCTGTCATCTGGGGCATTTTTATCTTATTTAATCTTATCACATCTCGATCAGCGTCCTAACAGCCAAACCCATAATGTTGCGGACGTGGATGTTGGAATGTAATCCTCGCAAGTCGAAATGGGATGATGCCTGAGGCCTTTATGACGATGCTGTTTGGCATGCACATCTTAAGTTCCATGGCTTTAAATTGTTGCATTAAACACGAAACAAAAATCCCAAATTTCTTCGTTGGGGAAAAAAGTTTAGATGAGACGATGATATATATCCTTAATAGGGAGCAGCATGATGCACAGGCACAGGTAGGGGACGGTTCTGATGTGCGCTTGCTATATTTAAAGCTTTAGTATAAACGTCTCTGACAGAAAGTAGACCGTTTAATCATGTCCGGATTTGAAAAAAAGAACCTATAATAATTATAATAATAACTACGAGAAGTGGTAATACCACCGTGGTATATCTAAGTTTGAATTAGGTTAAGTCTCCGACTTGGTCTTTGAATCACACGTTTCAGCCCGCTCTCAATTTGTCCCGCTCTCAAATTGGCCCTTCTACCTTACCAAAGGCATGTTTAGTTCGGTTTTGGGGGAATACCTTTAGTAAAATGCAAAAACCTTTGAGCTAAAATTGCTTTTCGAAATGTAAGTAGTTTTTAGTAATGTATATTTTAAAATCACGTTTGAAAGTAACTTTGGTCTAAATACCGTTTGGTAAAAACTAATTTTGTAAATGACTTTTGCTAATATTTAAAAAAAAATCAACAAAGAACTCAGCCACCGCCGGCAGGCCAACCTCTGCTAGCCAGATCTGGCGGCCAGCCAACCTCGCATGAGGTCCCTCGACCTCAGGCGAGGCGGCACTGCCGCCTAAGGGTCGAGTGACCCGGGCCGATACTTGCCTGGGTCGCGCAACCTCAGGTGAGGCGACCTGATGGTTGCCTGACCTAGGCATCCCTTAAGTCGCGCGGGTCCAGCCACCGCTACTTGTGGGTTGGCCAACCTCCAACAACCGCCACCTGGGGGTTGCTGGGGTCAGGTGACCCCTAGGCGGCGATCGCCAGAGATTGGCCGACCCGCAGGCGGCGGTGGCCAGACCTCCTAGGTGGCTGTCGCCAGCCTTCAGTTTGGTTCCTTAGGAAAATGAACAATGTGCATAAACAGTGCACCTTGCATTCCGTAAATGCAACTTGCGAAAGTGCCTGCAAACCTACCTTGGGCTAAGGGACTTTAGAAGCCTTTTGAAATGCGATTGCATTTCCCCGAAGTGCTCCAAAAAAATTGTCAAATGCCATTTGCATTGGACCAAGGGACTTTAAAGCCCAAATAAGTATTCTAAATGCTGAACCAAACAGGCCCTAAGTAGTATTCCACTCGTGCAGCACGAAGTGAAGAGTTAAAAATGTGTCTTGTGAATGACCGGATAGTTTTATTCGACTTTACATGATCGGGATAATAGCATATTGTGACGGATCATATAACTGATTTGAGCTATTGAATCTCGTGGATCCCCTATCAAGCCTACATCTCTAAAGGCTCAAATCACTTCGTCTATGATTGACTAAGCCTACGATTTTTCTTTGAATTGCGCATCTCGCGAGTTGTAGCAGCTAGGTAAAAAATAAATCTTCGCTTACAGTCTTAGCATATTTTAATTGGCATTTTGTCAAATCTTCTCGGCAGAGGTTATGCTAAAGCTCTTATACTTGAAACCTTATCGAAGCATGGAAAACGAATAAGCAAAATTAGCTTTTATAAAAGTATCCAATCTGCTATTTTTATCTCTCGAATAGCATGTCGGGTTTCTGCTTATTTAAATACTTCAGAAAGTCTTTAACAGCCATATTCGCGTCGTCGAACATGTTTGGCATTTCATTTATTCTCGGGAGATGCATAGAATAGAAACTTTGCTGACCAAAAGAATGGAAATGTCAAAATATAGATACAGGCACACATGATCTCCATTGCTTCGAGTTGCTATTCCTTTGACTATTGAGGACTTGTAGTCTCCACTCGATTTTTCAGTTACTAACAGTGGATATTAATAGTCACATTGCAAAATTCATCCACGTTTGCTTGGTATTTTGAATTTGCTTGGTATTTTGAATTTTGACGTCGAGGCCCTATGATATATGTACGTTCTCTCTCGCTTCTTTTGAACATGTTGAACCTCTAGAGTTTGGCTTCCATACCCTTTTGACCTACTAACGTTCGAGTTGCTCCACATGTGAATATCATCTATTGAATGACAAAGGTGATCTTAACAATTTATATTCAATTACTAGGTTAAAGTATGCCAAATGAGTATGAACCCTAATGCATAAGCAAGTAACGGGGGCACACTCGAATAATGTGAGTCAGTCTCACAACCACCGTTCAATCAAACGGTCTTTATATGAGGCCCACCTCATTAAACGGTGTATGTGAATCGAGACTCATGTGTACCATGTGCATTTAAGATTTTTTCCAAATTCACCTTGTAAATGGAGTGGCTGCTCTACTTTTGATTCTGGCTGTTGTTGTAGCCGTGGCTTGGCCTTGGTGGCTTTCAAATTTAGCTATAGCAGACCTTGGTCTTCGGGGTTGTGATTTTTTGCGCCATTATCTCCGCAACTTTCACTAGAAGACCATAAACATAATATATCTCTCACACAGAAAAAAAAAATGAAGCCAAAGATCTTATGATGAACCCAATGGCACCCACGACATTTAGAAATGCTTTGAATCCTATATGATTACAAACCGGTCGGGGCACAGTTCAGACATCCAAATATCGGTTGATTATACTTTATATCTTATAATTATAGAGTAAAACTTATATACCAAATATTGCTTTGATGTCTATGCAGAACTAACCATCATATTATATTTTTTTCCTGGCAATTATAAAGCAAAAACCTATCAAATTTTGGCGAAATTCGATTGAAAAGAAAAATGTTAAAGATTGTCCCTAGGACAATTGTTAAGAGGTTTAGCAGCATCATGCAGTAGTGTTAATTCTGCTGCTAGGACACAGGTCGCTCGTTGATGGATTTTATAATTAACAATGTGTAAACTTATTTGAAAGGTGAAATTCAAGGGAAAAAACTCCAAACACCCCCTCCATGAAAATGAAAAAAAAAAAAAAACCACAGGCCTCCCCTCTCTCTTTCGCTGTCTCATTGACCTGCCGGCACCCATCGGCACTCGCCACCTTGGCCTTGGATGTCGCCGCCCCGGCCCCTAAATGACCGCCGGCCACTGCCATGGAAGCTATTGTCCCTTGTGTGTGATGTAGCTAGCAAGGATCACCTAGAGGGGGGTGAATAAGTGATCTCAAATAATTTTTATCAATTTATTTGGAAATGAAAGATCACAGTTGAGTCTGAATAAAATTCAGATTCAAAACAGTTTATATAAACAGTGCTCTTGATGTGCAGTATGTAAAGTAAGAGTAAAGGGATAGAAAAACTGCACACAAGTTTATAGTGGTTCAGCTTATAGCAAGTGTACGTTCACTTTCCCACACTGACAGCGTAGTGGCTGGATTTCACTAATCAAATCAATGAAAAGTTATAGCAAGTTGTGCCGCTCAAATCGAAGCACTTCTCCCCAAAGTTGGTGCTGCTTATACCAAGCCGTAGATCACATTATCTCACACCTACGCACACACTTATAATACTATCTATACCTCTCAAATGATTACACTTTTAAGCTCACGAAAGACAAAAGATTGAATTGGAATATGCTCAGACTTTGGACTTGTTGATTCTTGATTTCGTTCTTTTCCTTTTGCTCCTCGTTGATCTCCTTTTATACTCCTTTATTTCCAAAATAGCTGTTGGATAGTCTTCAAATGATCATCTTCCAATATTCACCTTTGGATAGATTTGTATAAAATGGATTGAGTAGCTGTTGGTTGATATAATCTGAATCTCGCTGATTCTGGTCGCTCATACAATCAGAATCTTGGTTTCCGTAAGTAGAACTTTATCCGTTGTAATGCATTCTTGTCATAATGTTTGATTGTCAATCAATTTGATTGATTTTGATACAATCAAAACTTTCCTTCTGTGAAATCCATACCAAATCACTAACTATTATTTTTCGTTCCGAGTTCTGCGTCTGAATAATTTAAGCATTTGAGTCTGCGTCTGAATAAATTCAGTGTTTGAATAATTTCAACGTTTGAATAAATTCTACGTTTGAACTTTCTCGTTCTGAGTCTGAATCTCTTTTGTTTAAAGTTCTTTCACAATCTGAACACGAACTAGATCAAGATTGACATATGCTTTTCTTCTAAAAATAATTTTCCAAATCAAAATACTTCAAAGCATTTATCAGACTTACAAAATACTCATGGACAGTTTTATCAACTTCAAAATCTATTGAGAATTTTCCTTAACAGTGTCGCTCGCTTTTACAAAGCACCCAAGGCATGACCATGCCAACCACCATCGTCGACTGCGGTTCAAGGTCAACGGGGGTCGTCGAATCTCTAATCTACTTTAGATCAATTGGATCTGAGGTCGACAAGCCTCGAGTCCTTCGCTTCTGAAAGACAAAGAAGGCCGGGGGACAAGGGAGCAAAGTATTGGGGAGCCTCGGCTGTGGTGCTTGTGTCACGGTCAAGAAAATGGCCGGGAGGTGGCGGCCGACAAGAATCGGGGGGTGCCGGCGCAATCAACGACGCTAAAGAGATAGGAGAGGGAGATGGATTGAGTTCTTAGTAAGATAAATAGCTTTTTGTGTCATGGTCACGCGTTGGTGACCAAACAAATCACAAATGCCTGACAAGTGTCTGATCCTAGCTATAGCAAAACCTCGTCCGTTACCACTAATGACTGTTTCGAAATTAGTCATTGCTTAATTTTCAAAATTTGTCAATATATGCTAGGGTAAATTTCAGTAATTTTAACTAGTATCTATAAAGCGCTTGTTAACACGACTCTATTGAAAATCTCCTAGAGACTATACCACACATTTACTCACGCAGTCAACAGAGGATAAAAAGGAAGAGCCATTTTGGGTAATTAAAATCCTGCTAGGGTTAATCATTTACCTTACATGCCAGCTGAGGTTTATGACATTGCCATGTTCCAGTAATGCACATGCAATGCACTTTGCCTTATTTTGGCTTCCTTCTGATAAATCGTGAAGAGTCATTATTGTCCTGTGCACACGTGTCAGCCCAGAATCGTTTTAAGTGAACCGTTTTCTCCGTTCATAGTACCCTTTCATGTATTTGCAGAGAGGGATAGAGAGAGAATTAGGGCAAATAGAGCAAAACTGCAGAGGGATTAACCACCAACATTCGAATCTCTCCGCCCTAAAACTCGCAGTATATACTCCTTCATCTTCCTCTCAATCAGATCACGGCGGACGGGATCTTCATTTTCAACTTTTGAACAATTAATCAGTGTGGTCTTTGCATCGTTTCACTTCTCATACCATGGACAAACAACCCTTCGAAAAAAAGCAGGACGAAGTGACCCGGGACGATGGGGATGTGTCTCCCCCAGCCACGCCACGTGCCGGAACCGGACCGATCGGCGGTTCTTCTCCTCCCCCGCCCCCAGTAGGGAGCCCTAAGGGTGGCGGCAAAGGGGGAGAGAGCATGGAGCCGCTGAGAGCGCAGGGCAAACAACCAGCCCTCACAGGCGGTTCCTCCACCACTGCTGCGGGGTCTTCTCCACCCCCAAGCGAAAGCCTAAAAGGCGTGCAAGCAGAGGGAGAGGGCCTCAAAAAGAAGAGGAAGAAGGTGGCATTCGAAGGTCCGGAATTGCCAAAGCCGTGCAGCATTTGCAGTAGGCCATTCAGCAGCTGGAAGGCACTCTTCGGACACATGCGCAGCCACAAGGACAGACAGTGGCGGGGCGTCTTCCCTCCGCCGATATCGCCCCCGAAGGAGCAGGAGCATGACGAGCAGGTGGAGGAACTCACATCGACCTTGTTGAACATAGGGCAGAGGATTCTGGCCGAGACCAAAGAGAACGAAATAGAGGGCGATGGCAGCGCTGTGGCTGAGGGCAGCGCTTCTTCTTCTGAAGCAGAGGCTCGGAGGAAGAGGATCCACATGGAGCTCGATCTGAATAAGGACGCTCCCGAGGATAGTGATAAAGAGGATGGGGGCGACAACGATGGCGCTTAAGTGGAGGACGTGAACGCGCATGCATGCATGAAGAGAATGGATTCTACTTTGACTGGTGGTTGTACTCCCATTTTAATTTCTTAGTACAAGCAATGAATGAATGCGTAGCATGACATGCATAAGACTGTTTCATCGATCTTTCTATTGGGAGGCCGAAGCATGAGGCTGTTTCTTTATTTGCGCGTGTCGTTGGTATTCCTGGTTTTATCTCTATTAAGAGATTGCGTCATGAGTCAGTTTTACTGAGTTTAAGAATTGGGGATTGTATTTTCCTTATTATATGAATTGATTATTGAGTTGGACAAGCATGGAGATGATTGTTCGGATTGAAATGATTGCCGTTATATCTTGGTCGTGAGTTCTGGATATGTGCTTTATGTTTTATACATGGGCATATGGTTTATCCTGTTGACACTTACACTATATAAATCACTGACTATGGATGATTATATGGTGATGATATTCTTCCACTGTATCTTCGATTGGCCTAACTTGTGTGCAGATGTTGGCCACTTTATATGTGCATGCCTCATTGAATTAATTGATGGTAAATATAATGACTTTGTGGTTTCAATTGCTCTTGTTACCGAGATTGATATGACGACGACGATATTGCTGGTGATAATGATTATCATATTTATTTTGATAGTATTTGTATATTCTTTGTGATTAGGTTACATTGTTGTCCCTACTACTAGCAACCTAGTACTCCATGAATCCATATGAACAACGGTGTTATGGGTAGATATTGCCCCGTGATATTTAGATGTATTGGATTTTGTTATGAACCAGTATTATTCGAGTTAATAGATTTATGTATTGTGGAAATATCATTAGCATTTTGTTATTGTTTTCTAGATCACTTTTTGAAGTGGCGATTCTACTTCTCGTTGTATATATGATTATTACCACATAGTAATGTGATCCCTATTGTCATTGTCATTGTTATTGTTATTGATATTATCACTAGTTTTCTATTTGATGGTGCATACAAACAATATGTATGATGTGCTCCGTGATATTCGGGAGGTACTAGTTTTTGCTATGATATTCAAGTAAATAGGTTTATATGTTGTAGAAAAATCTCTGGTACTGGGTTTTCCTGATTACTTACTTTTTGAATGGGAATGATCCTATTTGGTTTTCACTATTTGACATTAATAATTATCTTAGAGGATGTTTCTACTATTTTTTTAGTGGGATCTTACTTCTCGCTGTATATACGATTGTCATCACATAGTAGTATGATCAGTATGATCATTGTTATTGTTGTTGATGTTATCACTAGTTTTGTTCTGAACATGTATTATTCGAGTAAATAGGTTTATATATTGCTGCAAAAACTTTGGTACTTGGGTTTTCTTGATTACTTACCTTTTCAATGGGAATGATCTTATTGGGTTTTCACTATTTGACATTAATAGATATCTTCGAGGATGTTGTCACTACATTTGAGTTGGGATCTCACTTCTCACTTTATATATGATTGTCATAACATAGGAGTGCAATAGGTATCGTCATTGTTATTATTATTAATGTTATCACTAGTTTTCTACTCGATGAGTATATACAAAAAATGTGTTTGATGTGTCTCTTGAAATTCGGATGTACTAGGTTTTGTTATAAACTTATACTATCGAGTAAATAGGCTTATATCGTAGAAAAAATATTTAGTACTAGATTTTCTTAATTACTTACTTTTCGAATGGGAATTATCCTGCAGAGTTTTCACTATATGACATCAAAAATTATCTCAAAAGGATGTTTTCACTCTTCTAAGTGGAGATCTCACTTTTCACTGTATATGTGATTGTCATTGCACAATAGTGTGATCACTGTAGTCATTATTATTGCTATTGATGTTATCACTAGTTTCTACTCGATGATATATACCTATAAACAATATGTATGTTTCTCGTGATATTTGGATGTACTAGCTTTTGTTATGAACCTATATTATTCGAGTAAATAGGTGTATATATAGCTGAAAAATCTTTAGTAAGGGGTTTTCTTGGTCTCTTACTTTTTGAATGGGAATTATCTTACTAGGCTTACACTATATGACACACAATAGGGTGATCAGTGTAGTCATTGTTATTGTTGTCAATGTTATCACTATTTTTTTACTTGAAGAATACATATAAGCAATGTGTATGATGTGCCCCACGATATTCACTACTTTCGGAGTGGATTAGTTTTTGTTATGAACCTATATTATTTGAGTAAATAGATTTATATCTTTCAGAAAAACCTTTACTACTGGGTTTTCTTAATTACTAACTTTTTAGGATTTTCACTATATGACATTAATAATTATGTTAGTAGATGTTTTCACTGCTTTCTGAGTGGGAATCCTACTTCTCACCGTTAATATGATCGTTATCACATAATAATATACGATCAGTATAGTCATTGTTATTTTTGTTGATGTTATCACTAGTTTTTTACTTGAAGAATACATATAAACAGTGCCTTTGATATGCCCTATGATACTTGGATGTATTAGTTTTGTTATGAACCTGTATTATTTGAGTAAATAGGTTTATATTTGTATTGGGTTTTCTTGATTACTTACTTTTTGAATGGGAATTATTTTACATGGTGTTTTCACTACTTTCAAAGTGGAAATCCTACTTCTCACCGCATATATGATTGTCATCACATAGTAGTGTAATGTTTTTTATGTTATCACTAGTTTTCTACTTGAAGAATACATATAAACAATTTGTTCCATGTGCCCCATGATATTCGAATGCACAAGATTTTGTGATGAACCTATATTATTAGAGTAAATAGGTTTATATATCATAGAAAACTCTTTAGTAGTGGGTTTTCTTAATTATTTACTTTTTGAATGGGCATTATCTTACTGAGCTTACACTATATGACATTGATAATTATTTAGAGGGATGTTTTCATAACTGTCTGAGTGTGGATTCTACTTCTTGATGTATATATAATTGTCACTACATAGTAGCGTGATTGATATAGTTATTGTTATCATTGTTTAATACATATAAACAATGTGTATGATGTGCCCTATGATATTTGAATGTAATAGCTTTTGTTACGAACTTTTTAGTATCAAGTTTTTTAATGCTTACTTTTGAATGGGAATTATCCTACTGGATTTTCTCTATATGAGATTAATAATTATCTTAGTGGATGTTTTCAGTACATTTTGAGTGTGAATCTTACTTCTCATTATATATATGATTGTAGTCACATAATAGTATGATCAGTATAGTCATTGTTGTTGTTGTTGTTGTTGATGATGATGTTATCACTAGTCTTCTACTCAATGATGCATATAATCAATGTGCATGATGCCTCATGATATTTGGATACACTAGTCATTTTATGAATCTGTATAATTCAAGTATATAGGTTTATATATTGCAGAAAAATCTTTAGCACCCAGTTTACTTTATTACTTACCTTTTGAATGAGAATTATTTTGATGGGATTACACCATATTACATTGATAATTATTTTAGAAGAATGTTTTTACTACTTTCTAGGTGGGGATCCTACTTTTCAATGTATATATGATTGTCATCACATAATAGTGTGATCAATATAATCATTGTTATTATTGTCGATGTTATTACTAGTATTCTATTCGATGAATACATATAAACAACGTGATATTCGAATGTACTAGTTTTTGTTATGACTTGTATTATTTGAGTAAATAGGTTTATATATTGCTGAAAAATCTTTAATTCTAGGTTTTCTTGATTACTTACTTTTTGAATGGGAATTATCTTATTGGGTTTTCACTCTGTGACATTGATGATTATCTTGATGGATGCTTTCACTACTTTCTGAGTGTGGATCCCACTTCTTGCTCATAGCATTGTGATCAATCTAGTCGTTATTGTTGATGTTATCACTAGTTTTCTACTCTCGTGATATAATTTGAGATGTACTAGTTTTTGTTATGAACCTAATTATTTGAGTAAATAGGTTTACATGTTGTAGAAAAATCTTTAGTATTGGTTTTTCTTGATTACTTACTTTTTGAATGAGAATTATTCTTCTAGGTTTTCATTATATAACATTGATAATTATCTTAAGGGATGTTTTCACAACATTGTGAGTGGGGATCCTATTTGTCTTTGTATATATGATTGTCATCACATAGTAGTGTGATCAATGTAGTCATTGTTATTTGTGTTCATGTTATTACTTGTTTTCTACTCGAATAATACATATCAACAATGTGTATGATGAATCTCATGATATTCGGATGTCCTAGTTTTTGTTATGAAGCCATATTATTCAAGTAAATTATATCTTGCAGAAAAATTTTTCGTACTGCATTTTGTTGTTTACTTACTTTTTGAATGGGAATTATCCTACTAGGTATTTAATATATGACACTGATAATTATCTTAATTGACGCTTTCAGCTCTTGCTGATTGGAGATTTTACTCCTCACCGTAAATATGATTGTGATCACTTAATAGTGTGATTAGTATAGTCATTGTTATTTTTATTGATGTTATCACTAGTGTTTACTCAAAGAATACATATAAACAATGTGTATGATGTGCCTTGTGATATTCGGATGTCTAGTTTTTTGGTATGAACCTGCAATATTCGAGTAAATAGGTTCATTTATTGCATAAAAATCTTTACTACTGGGTTTTCTTAACTACTTAATTTTGAGTGGGAATTATCCTACTGGATTTTCACTATATTACATTGACAATTATATTTGAGGGATTTTTTTCACTACTTTCTAAGTGGGGATCCTATTTCTTGCTGTATATTTGATTGTCATCATATAGAAGTGTGATCAATATGGTCATATTATTGTTTTTGATGTTATCACTAGTTTTCTACTCAAAGAAGACATATAGAAAATGTCTTCGATGTGCCCCGTGATATTTGAATGAATTAGATTTTGTGATGAACATATATCATTCGAGCATATCTATTTATATATTGCAAAAAATCTTTCGTATTGGGTTTTTTGGTTACATACCCTATTGGGTTTCACTATATGACATTGACTATTATCTTAAAAGGATATTTTCACTTCTTTCTAAATGGCGATCCTACTTCTCGTTGTATATGTGATAGCCATAACATTGTAGTGTGATCAATATAGTCATTGTTATTATTGTTGATGTTGTCATTAGTTTTCTATATGATGTGCCCCATGATATTCGGATGTACTAGTTTTTGTTATGAACTTGTATTATTCAAGTAAAATTCTTTAGTTTTAGGTATCTTGGTTACTTACTTTTTGAATGAGAATTATATTATTGAGTTTTCACTATATGATATTGATAATTATCTTAGAGAAATGTTTTCAATACTTTCTGAGTGGGGATCCTGTTTCTCGCTGTATATATGATACTTATCACATAGTAGTGTGATCAGTATAGTCATTGTTATTATTGTTGATGTTATCAGTAGTTTTGTACTCGATGAATACATATAAAGAATGTGTCTGGATGTGGATCTCGAACACAGTTAAACGACATAAGTCTAGACCTGATTTTGTTGTGAACTCCAGTTGTGATTAGAATAGATTTAGACCATGCGAAAAGTTATTGGCTATGGACTTCTATGAAAACCACTTTCCTTTGTAATATATTTGTGCAAGCACACTGGATTGAGGGTGGAAGTGGAACGAGGGCAAGAAGCGGAGGACAGTGTGGTGGTGATACAATGATTCTACTGCTTGAACACGAGGGCACTGCATTTCTTTTTGTATGCTTGTTCATATTCTTTAGACAGCACTTGTAAGGATGTATTCATTCATAGTTTTTGCATTCTTTATCATATCTCATCATTAGCTGGACTTATGATTGTCTAAACGCGATGCCCGAAAAGCCTTTTTCTGTACGTAAGCATGCCATAGTTATACTCAGTTTATGTTTTGATCGTTTGCTAGCCAATTTTTTCGACTCAAATTTGATGTGCCTGCCTCTGTGGCTGATTGAAACGTTCCTTCCCTTTAAACTTGGAATTTTTTACTCTCTCATCTGGTAGTTCTTTGGAATTTGTGATTTTATTTCTACTTAATTGTGACGGATGACCGGAAGTGAATAGATGCATGAGTCGCCGTCGGGCAAGTCAAGAATACAGGGACGGTGAGGAAGATGTTCTCGCCTTCACCTTTGTAACCAAACCTGATGCTGGAAAACTTCCATGCCCTCGTCAAAAGTGTGTGCTCTCTCCATAAGAGTCGAGCGACAGCACACAGATCATTTGGTAGTGAATGGTATCATGCGAGGGAATGACATTGGGACTTCATACGATTCCTGAGTTACATGAGATGAGGACACTGTTGAGATGATTGATGGTGCTTGTGGAGTGATCCGGGGGTGAAACGGATGATAATTTTGGTGGGGGTTCCCCACTAGAACTTGGCTTAGCAGAAGATGTCCTCCAACCACTCATTCAAACTTACATGAAATGAACAAAATCGTTGATAGTTTTAGTCTAAAGTAGGAGAAGATAACGTGCCTGCCCTAACAATTGCAAGCTATCCTGGAAGCAAAATTCCGATAAGGAGAGGTGCACAGAATATGGAGCTTCTCGCTGGAAAAACTATGAAGAAGAAACTCCTGTGGACGTCATAATAGGAAGAGGAAGTAGAGGAGGAAGAAGAAAGTTCCCGGCAACCGTGGGGGTTGTCTCTTTCTCTCGCCGCCTCAAGTTACGTTACATCGACTTATATTCCGTCTGGATGACATTTTCTTTGGACCCACTAAAATAAGGATCCTTTAAGCCATGACTACAACAACTATTTATGTGAACTAAAACATCCGATTTGATGAGGTGGCACGAGGAGGATCGTACCACGATCGGTGTAGTGAATACCCTGCAAGTCTTGTTATCGATTAAATTTAGGTCTTTGGCTTGCGTAAGTAGCATGGATCTGGAGTAATTTGTATGCAATTGGTAAGATAAAAGTGGTTGGCCTCCAATTTCTGAAATTGGAAATCCTTCAATACCTAAATCAATTGCGACGATGATGAGTTATTGCGACACGTTATCCTTGGAATGGTGAGAACGACGACGACGATGCATGACGTGAATTCTTATACAAATCTCTTTTATTATGTTGTACCCTTACCTTAGCTAACTCGATCTTGATATTCGGTCTTTTGATTCCTTCGACGCAACTATTCCGCGATTGTTTGCAAAAACCTCCCACGCATCTCTGGTTAATTTAATATTTATCCACTTGCTTTGTTTGAATATACATTTGACTAGGTGAACATGTCATGAAGTTGAAATGTGTGCTTAATTCCCTCTTACTTGAATCCCATTTTCCCTTCTCTTGATTATTTTTGTTCATTATTTTTTACAACGAAATTTTGCTGAACAGTCCTGGCTTCATCAAATTGAAAACACCACCGCCACAGCCTACAAGCATCATAGTCACAGACAACTTCAGCTCTCTTACCACTGCAGAAGCAGAACATACTGTTATCTTACCATATTTGTGCAGTACGTAGGATAGGGTTATTCGGCAAATCACGCGGAGATAACCTTTTTGGATGATGAACTGTTGAAGGTAAAACTTTAAGGAGGTTCTGATGAAAAAGAATGCAAAGACATAAGCCTGACGAACTCCCGAGCAAGGAATTGCACAATCATAAGGAGCAGAGTAATGGGGAAAACAAAGGTTTTCCTATAAACGAAACATGTGAGGTCGTAAAGATGTTTCCTTAGGAACAAAATAATCAGGCCATTGGAGAACGTCGTGATGATGTTTGTTTAAGAAAGAAATAATCAGTTTCTACAATCGATGTACACATGGGACTAATCTGTACTTGCAAATTGCAATGTACAGCATTTGCAATCTACCAATTCTGTAACTACCCTACTTTCATGGGAAACTCCGGCTCAGTCTTTCCATTTGGAAGACCGAAGAACAAAACCGTCATCCATGAGATATAAAGGGCCCCTGAAGCCACGATTATGAGCAAATGCATGATACAACGGTTGATTTGTTTTTGTTTTATTGACAGGCGCAGGGAGGAAGGTTTTACAGCTGTTTTTTCTTCTTCTGCAAATAAGAGTAGCTTCTCTGAAAACTGAGCACTGCCCACACCAAGTGCCATAACCCCATGTCAGGCCAATGAGCATCAGGTGCGTATAAGGGGCAATAAGCGGTTTGCCAAAGAGGGAAATTGCTCAGCCGAGTCTCGCCTGAACTTCTTATGACTATATCTGGATCAGGCACCACGGCCATGTACATATTCTTCTCGATAGATATCTACCAACTTTATGATTGAATACTTGTGCATATTCTCAATATCATCTGATCTTTCTTGATGTGATCTCTGTCCAACATGTTTGAAGATGCCCTTTTTTGTCTTCGCCCCCTGGACTCTTTTGACTCCACAACTGCAAGGGGAAATAGGCACTCCTAGTTCATCCAGCTGACCATTCATTTCCTTGATTTCTACATTTCCTTCAAAAGCATTAGCTTCATCTAGCTTCTCTTCACAGGATCTTTGGACGGCGCGCTCTATTTCATTGCGAGAAGTATAGGCCACGCATATCAAAGGGACAGTCTTATCGTTGCTTGCAGTAGCCTTCATGGCCTTCTCTGCTGCAATCTGAACATTCTCATTCAAAAGTTTCAAACTCCCTATGAAGTGCATCCTTATGCCATATCGATCAAGAACACTTCCTGTCTTAAGCAATTCCTCAATTTTTTCCACCATTAAATCCATCAGGCATTGGACCTCATCAGGCCGTCTTTTGAAATTGTCGATGCTGAAGGCATAGACTGTTACATACCTCATTCCCCAATCATAGCAGTAACCAAGGATAGTCATGAGAGATGAAAATCCGGCCCTGTGGCCATCTCCTTCGACTAGGTTTCGCCTCTTAGCATATCTCCGGTTTCCATCCATGATGAAGGCGACATGACTGGGGATGGGGCCCGCTGACAGGGCTCTGAGTAAGCACTTTCTCAGAAAACCAAATATAGTTCCCGTTCCCACTCCCTCATGCAAACATGACCTGCAAAAGACGAATTCATGCTCAGACACCGCGAAGTGTAATGTCCAGGTGTTAAATCAAGAAGAGAGTGGCTAATGTTCCAAGGGGATTGGAGTCAAAAGAGAACAGTTCGGTGAGAACTATACAATACAGAAGGAAGCTGAGTAACCGCACAATGCAAAGCCAACATGAACAACTGATGTGTGTCCGTACTAGGAAAGAAATCCCAATGAGGCAGAATGCTTTCATTATGTCTTCCTTTAGCTATAATCGGCATGTTGTTTTTCACTTGATTTCTCTAGAAAAAAGAGGGCATATTTTGTACACTAATGTGGTTCCAATTGCAACAGAGTTTTACTAAGCAATAGCAACCTCTCATGATCATTCCAGCGATTGCTTAAAATGCAACCATAAATGTTATATCGCAAGACGAACTGTTCTCCACATCTTGAAACAAAAAGCACTTTATCGATGGACCACTCCAAGCATTTTACACCCCATGCTCGTTTAGGAAAGGAAAGCGTCAGCTTTCTAGTAGCACAAAGACGACGGCATCCAAAATTAAGCTGTCGATTAGCATTAACTGAATAAAAACCAGAGGAGAAAGTACAGCCGAAACTCCACCGCTTGGTTGCTAAATTTTAATAAAACGTGAAAGTTAACCATTTTTCCCGGTTCCCATCTGCAATGACCATATTTGCAATCCATACCCAATTTATCTCCCCAAACTTGCATTTTGCTGACTAGCTCGCCCTGTTCAAATTGATAGGGGATGATCATGAGTTAGGGGCTTATAAATCTTTCAGATTAGAGGAAATTACCTATTGATTCAGAAAGTTACCACCATACACACAGGAAGTTGAAATCTGAAAAAACAACTCTTGAAAAAGAACAGAGCCAAATGAAACTTTTAATGTGATTCTTTGTTCAACAAAGAAATCATCACAAATTTTCGACAAGAGCAATGCAAACTATTCGTTGACTAATGCTCACTCAACATTATTAACTTCATCACCAACTCAAACATATACGCTTTTTTTAGATGGCAGTATCAAACTCAAGCCATGTAAATGCAGAAAGTGCGAAGAAAAATCTCAAGATGGCAGCACCAGGCTCGAGCATCATCAGCCCTAATGCAAGCAATTTACTCGTTTTGCACCAGAATTTGACAAGACTAAAATGAAAAGGGAATTGACAAGGGAGATTCAGATGGAGCCACTGACGAAAAAAAAACACCAGCAATCAAAAATGGAGAAGCATAAAGTAACTAACCTCCGAACTCAAAGCATTTCAGAAAAATGCACATGAACATAATAAAAACTCGACAACAGAACATTGTTATATGACCGAGAAAAAGGACAAAAACAGTGAGCTTTGTCGCTTACCCCATGGTTTTGCGCGAGGAATCTCGTGAAACTTGTGGCTGACTTGCTTCCGCGACCCTGTGGTAGACTGTTCTTCAAAAAACTGGAAACTACCGGCCCCCAAAACTTGTAAAAAACTGAAAAGGGCCTGAACTTTCCAGTGGCATTGGATTTGTGAGGCCGTTGTTCATCCCTCTTAGACAGGTGTTACGAAAGCATGGACATGGGGTCACCTTTCACGCATGAGCGAGACACTCATCTTAACTCACCCTCACAATGTGTAAATAATGTCTGTTCAATTCTATGAATGATAGTGTTAGTAAACGAGCGATCAGAATGAAACAAATCCACTAAAATTTGCCAAAAAAGAAGAGAGATAGGCGCAGATGTCAACCAGCGATTGCCGAGCGAGTCCGAGAACAGATTTTGAAATCGAGAAGAGAGCTTACGTGACGTTACCCCTTCGTTTGTTCCGGTCCAAACTCTCGTTTCCACTTTTGGCTTCTGCTTTTGTTCTTGTTCATCTTTAGGACTTATGCATTTGATTGGATATGATATGAAAAATAGAAAATAAACGAATAACCAGAGAAATCGCCAAATTTTTATTGTTGAGATAGGGAAAACTTTGCAAGTGTGACATGTATAAAAGTATAATCCTACCTACAAAAGTGGCAGGTTCCATTAAATTTGCCGATGTACATACATATTAGTACATGTGTCACATTTACCTAAGTTGTGTTCTCAGCCCGGTCTACCTAAATCCATTCATTTGTAACTTTGTATGGATGGAAGTGAAGGAAAAAGAGAGAAAATTAAGACTCCATTTATTTCGTGAAAGGGAAAACATTTCCTTATTTTTTAGCATTTAGTTCGATTAAGAGAACGAGTCAACGGAAAAACTATACTTAAATTTAGGAAAATGATTTCCTCTTTGAAAAATCGAAAAACGTATTCCAAAATACGACTAGATATCAACGGTTGGACCCGAAATTCTATGCTTTGACAATTGGAACCCCAATCTGGTTCCGAATCTTGACGTTCAGGACCAGGTCTCTAGTGTTCGGGCATGAATCCATTGAGGCCTGGGCCAAGCCGCCGACACCCACCACTCGGGTCCATCAAGGTCAAGCCTAAAGCCATAAAGTTTGTGCCTAATGCATAGCACCCAAGCCCAAGTCCATAAAGGCAATGTTTGGGTCCTCGACGCTTGAGCTTAGGTCCCTAGCACTCAAGCACGGGTCCACAAAAGCCATGCGCAATTCTCGGCGCTTGGGCTTGGGTTTTTAGTAATGAAACTTCATTCTTATAAATTATTTTTTAAAAAATATTTTCTTTTTTTCTCTTTATTTTCCTTTCTTTCTTTTATTTTCTCCTTCTTCCTCGTCCAGTGGCCGGTGACGGCCAACAACCAGCCCTAGGCGAGGGACAAGCTCACCAATCCTTAGGCAAGCTCGGCTTGTTGGAATCTAGCAAGATCGAGCCTCGCTAGCCTTGGGTAAGCTCGTCCCTCACATGTGGCCATGGCCGAGGAAGAAGGAAAAAGAAAAAAAATTCAAATAATTAAAAATTCAAATTTTTTTGATAATTTTTCTAGGAAAATCAAAGCAGATTTTTGATACCATACGACAAAATATATTTTCTAGTTCATTTTCAGATTTCAGCCAAACACCGAAAAATATTATTATTTTCCTATATGTCACATTTTTCGCGAAACAAACGGAGCTTAAAAAAAATATATTTCTTATGCATAGGTTGTATTTGATCCATGGGCAAACTCTAGTATGGTCTATGGAAAAATTATCGGTCCGGCGGTTAGGCTTTTAAGCGATCTTGCCCAAGCTAACTTACAACTAAAAACTTAAGACTATTCAAGAAATCAATTGCGCCCGTTGAACAAGAGACATTCTCTGGCGCACGTGAACTCAGTGTATCCCAGCCTTTAAATTATGTGGCTCGCACGTGGAACTCACCAACATTGAAGACTATGATCATCAGTATTAAGCAACAAGCTTAGCAAAGGCACGTGCACAACACGAGTAAGTTCTGATCTTAAAACAATTCGATGGTCGATTTCAAGATCTCCATAAAGAGTAACCGGCATTTTCTTCTTGTGGGTGTGGAATCAGGTTGCTCTTTCGAATGGTCTCGTATGCACTAATCCATGCACCAATAGGCCATTTGATTTCATGACCTAATTACGGTAGACAACTAGAGAAGGCCATCCCTCATTCTCAGGTTCTAATCCCGCCTAACGAAAAAAAGCTGGTTTTTGGCAAGCAAATCAGGGATTGAAGAGCATGTTACTGGTATTTATGAATTTTGGTGGGAGTACCTCTTTACAAATTTAGAGATTATTACAAGAGGAGGAAAGTGAAAAATTTAAGAGTTTTCCATCGAATCCCACAAATCTTTCTACAGTTAATTTTTGGGCATGTTTGCTTAACAAAAAATGAATGAATAAGAAATTTTTTTTTATATAGTCATTTGTATCACTTGAAAAATGAACAAACGAAAAACTTTTTCATCGTCCGTGAAAATATTTAGATATAAATTGTTGTTAATAATGAAAACATATTTCATTGACTAATAACTTCAAGTCATGCAAGTGGTTATTTTCAAGAAAATATTTTTTGAATAATTCAATTTTCGCGAAACAATTAAAGCCTGTAAATGAGTTTTAAATCACTCAAATAATGGATAATGTAGTTTTTCCTTTCTTTTCCTTACTAAACACTCTTGGCGAACAAATTGCATCAATTTTTCCTCGTGATTAGTAGAATCTTTCTCTCAAGCTCTTAGATCGCTTCAAGCGGAAGTATTGAAGACTTATATGCTAGCTACTCAAATAAAAATAGGTTTATCAGTGGTAATGAAAGGATATGCAAATGTGATGAGGGAATGCACTTGAATCTGAATAAGCTTGAATTGAATCGTGGAGGTTGTAATGGCAACACTCTACAGCAAGATATATGCAGTCGGGTCTTAGCATCGCTTCTCGCCAATCTTTCATCACCACATCTTGACCATTGTTAGGAAAAAGATCGCGGAAGAATCCGACTAACCTTTTCGATGCACGACAAAAGAATTACCCGAGAATGTGAATTGAATCACCGGCAAATGTTGGACGAATCTACAACTTCAAATCAGTCTGAATATAATCACGTGGAAAATATTCTTGTTTCACATCTTCTCAAAGTAACAATGGAACCATTTTGTGTATTTTCTAATTGAGAGGAAACATGTTTTCTTTTCTGTACAATGTCTTTTTTGTCTATTTTCTCCCTCATAAGGAAGTTATATTTTCTCCTCAATAGACAACCAGTGACACCCAAGGGTGTTTCTCAAACACCAATTCCATCATGGGCGAAACGGTGTCATTTAACATCTCAAACTCGAACATGATGGCCTTGACAATACTTTATTAAGAATATAAGGCATACAAAGATTTTTGATTGTGCATAATTTTCCTTGCAACACTCAATCGACTCGATTTTTTCATCTACGGAAAACTTATCATTTGAACTTTTCAAAATATTGTTCTATTGAAGAAAATTTAATTGATACAATAGTTTAAAAATAGATCTAAAGAGCACTCAAGGAGAAAAGTAGGATATTTTTCTTGTTTTGAATCTTATTAACAGTATTCTTGACACGCTAGAAAGCTTGTGCGTAATTTCTCTATAGTTAGAAGAAAAAATCAACCTTACAAAAAATAATTAGCCCAAATTTTAATCGTGCGTGATTTTTTCGTGCAATGTTCAATTGATGCGATTTTTGCATCTACAAAAAACTTATCTTTGAAATTTTCAAAATAAGGTTTATTTAAAAATTTAATTGATATAATAGTTTTGGAAAATAAACCTACAATATACTCAAGGAGAAAATTTATGATATTTTTTTGTTTTAAAAAATCTTATTAACACGGTTATGTTAGCCATAGGATCTATTTTGGAGCCCCAATCCTCATCAAAAATCAATTGCCGCTTGCTTTCCAATTCTCTCAGAAGATTTGGATTGGTATTCTCTTTAACATGCCTTTGTATTCGATTGAGAACTCACAAATTGCAGCCTCTGACTTGATTTCCAAAAAAAATGTATGGGAACCTGCCTGTAATCAAAGCAATTATTTATTGAATCTTGCAAAATAATTACAAAAAAAATGAACTATTGCTCAACATGCTCAAAGAAATCAATTACACAAACAATATTGAGATGAGCCAACTTCCCGAATTCATAAGCATCACAAGTATGACACTCTTACTTTACGGTGTCATGGATCATAATCGTCAAGTGATCGGAAGGTATTTCGATGTGAATTCCGACGTCGATTTCGATGGGATGCGAGCCGTCGGCGTTGATGCTATAGTTAATTTGTACGGATGCTGCCCGTCGGGATTCATCACATCTATTTGATGAGTACGATAGTAGTCGATGTTAGACTTTTCGTCGTCTTTGAAGATCAAAGATGTAGATAAAGCTTTCATCAGCACTTACCGGTGCCAGGATTTGAACATCTATCACCACGAAGGTGTTTCTTAATGCTCACGTCCAACAGCTTAGCTTGTAACTCTTTACGATTAATCATTTTGTGGTTTCAAGTCTGCGTGTGTAAAACCCCTCATATGCAATTGATTGAGTCATCACACCACATCCCTGCACATAGTAGTCGTTAAAAAAAGAGAACGTATATTGATTCTACCAAAATGGGAAGACCAATGCTTTTGTCACTACCTAATGATTTCCATGGGAATCCATGGGAAAACAACTAAGAGTTTGGCTTTAATGGATACATTGAACTTAACCCATGACTCTAGAAAAGAAGCTGGAAGGTTCAAAACTCTTGTCCACATGTTAATTGCATTAAGCTATAACCAGCGTCAAGGTAGTGGCCTATTAATTTACAGAATCGTGCAACCCTTAGAATTTTTTACAGGAAAACTATTAAACATGAATCAACAAAAAAGAGTTCATGAAGGTACAAGCAAGCTTACTACAAATACAAATCTATATCTATGATAGTTGACTATTGGAGTGCCAAAATAAGCAAGATATTGTATTTGTCTCTCTATTCAAACCATTTTAACAAAACATAAAAATTATCTCATCAAAACTCGTGGGATAATCATCATCAGTACACAAATTGGGCAAGGACAGGAATCCTTCCCATGACAACTGCACGGAAGTTTTCAAACATTTTGCTTACTCTCAATCAACTCGATTTTTGCATTTTCAAAACGCTTATCATTTAAACTTTTCAAAATATGGTTCTATCGGAGAAAATTTAATTCATACAGTGATTTTAAAATAGATCTAAAGAGCAGTCAAGGAGAAAAGTAGGATATTTTTCTTGTTTTGAATCTTACTATCACAGTTCTTGACTCACTAGAAAGCATTTGCGTAATTTTTCCATGCAACATTCAATTGATACAATTTTTGCATCTATGGAAAACTTATCTTCAAAATTTTCAAAATAAGGTTTATTGAAAATTTAATTGAAATAATAGTTTTGGAAAATAAACCTTCAATATACTCAAGGAGAAAAGTGAGAATATTTTTTTGTTTTAAAAAATCTTTTTTTTGGACAAAGTTTTAAAAAATCTTATTAACACGGTTGTTGACTCAATAGAAAACGCATAAAAAATTTTGGTAATTAAAATTAAACATCAAATCTCACAAAAAAGAATTTGACCCAAATTTTGACTATCCATAAAATTTTCGTGCTACATTCGATTGACGCGATCTCTGCATCTACGGAAAGCTTATTTTTTAACTTTTCAATTGAACAACCTACACTATGTTTTTCTAGCAAAAAAAACCTACACTATGTTTTATTTCTACACTTATTATTATTATAATTAGTCGTATTGAAGCCCCAAAATGTTATGATCACCGAGAATAGAATATTATCTGCGAAAGTATCAAACATAGGAATCATTAAATGCCTTCATGGATCCTTGGAAAATCCTGTCTTCGGTAAGTGCTCATGACAGGACCTTAATCTGAATTTGTGGAACCTCTGGCGGTGGGTGCCAAAGCCCAAAAAAGTGATATGTCTAGTTTTGATTGTATCTTCTTTTGTGCCACGGGTGGACAACATTCATTTGCTAAAATTTGTGAACGTGACATCAATAAGGAGAAAAACACAATGAAACTTTGCTCGGTTGAGCACGCTCATGATTTGATAGTGCATATACTAAACTCGGATGTTACATTGAGATGAGAGTGCTGTCATTTTTAATCTGTAGCCTAAATTTCATCAAAACTTGGCTTAAATATCTGTCCGGCTAGTGAGGCCCTACTTGCTGAGCACCCATGTTCATGTAATTTATTTTTTTGCGCATTTTGGTCAATAGGTTATTGATTTTAGTTACTGGAAGGCCAAAAGCCCATCCAATTTTTTTGGACATTTGACTTTGCGAGAGAATGTTCTTCAGAAAACTGGAAACTACCACAGCCAAGAAATGCAAAAACTGAGCAGGCATGAAATTTCTAAAGGCATGAAATTTGTGAGGCCGTTGTTCATCTCTCTGACACAGGTGTCACCAAAGCATGGACAACGAGCAAGAGACCATCTTAACTTTTTTGCCAAAAATAAATAGAGACCATCTTAACTCAGCCTCTCTCAACGAAGACATTGATTGTTAACAATATCTGTTTGATCCTAATAATGTTAATGTCAGTAAACAAGCACTAAGCATAACGCATCTGCTAAAATTTGCAAGGAAAGAAGGGAGGTGGGCGCAGAATCGCTGATGGCAACTAGAGATTGCGGACCCAGTCCAAGAACTGATGATAAAACGAGAAGAGAGTTTAGGTGATGCTACCCCTTCCTCCTTGTTCCTTTCTCTGGTCCGGGCTCGGAAACGACCTTGTTCATTAGATTTGCTTCGGGACCTATGCATTTGATTGGACTTGGATAAAGAAAGAGCAAGACCACAAAAATAAAGAAAAAGATAGGAGAGAAATCTCCAAGTATTTTGGCGCTGAACTAGGAAAAATTATTTTGCAATTGCGGTGGACGCAAGATTTATAATTCTACAAATTTGACGGGTTCTTTTAGATTCGACAAATGTACATGTGTCGCACTTACCTAATACTTTCTTCACAGCCAAGTCTACCAAAATCGGAAAGGGGAATGCATTCATTTGAAACTTTGTGTGAATGGCAGTGAAGGAAAATGAGAGAAAATTAATGATAAAAATATTTCCTATGTCACGGTCATACCTGATCCATGGGGCTAACTCTAGTATGATCTACGAAAAATTACAGGTGAGGCGGTTGCCGTTTTAAGTGATAAAGCGATTTTGGCGAATCTCTTTGACACTGAAAGCCTCGAAAAGTTTATTCAAGAAATCGGTTGAACTTGTCGACCCGAAGACATTCTTGGTTGCATCAGCTACATATGAATAATGAACCAGCGCATTTCATTCATTAAATGTTAAGGGGCTCACATGAAGTACAATTGCCTTGAGCTCGCACGCACCCGGATCACCCAAAACAAATTAAGGTCCATAAATCTACCCACTTCTTCAAACCCGAATCGTTGTTATCTGTTAGATGCTTCAAGAGTATTGCGCCCAATCAACCTAGTCGTATACCCTGTGTTACTCAGCCTCGCAGATTCAATGATAAAGAGATATGGAGCATATCACTCCTGGATCACCTAATGAACCGAATGCAATACCAGTCTCAACATTTCAATTTCCAGTTCAGACTATGCAAAAGTGACTGCTACCTCTTCAAACGTGTACGGTGAAAACAACATGAAAAACAATACATTTTAGAATTTAGTATTAAACCATGACAGAAAAGAACTGCCATTTTTTTTATCCTGGAAGCCCATTTGCTAGTTTATGTTGTCGAATCAATCACCCAACTTGGATTGATAACCGAATTCCCAAAACCTTCACTTCGTGTTTCAATGTAAAAGAGCTATCCGATTAAATTATCTATTTTAATTTTTTTCAAACAAACAAGAATCGAAGATTACGGAAGGGACTAGAAGAATGCAAGCTCAAAACAATACAAACTCAATCTCAAAGCTGTATTATACAATTGAGACTAATAAAGTACTAAAGAGTTCATCTCAAAGCCTTTGATCTGAACTCAAAACACTTGCGTGATAGACCGCTCAGAAGAGATCTGACCACAACATTTTCGCAAACTTAATCATAAAAGATATGGTTGCTCATTAAAACAGGCTCTTCTTGACACTGGAGAAATTCGAACCACCAACTAGAATTTCTTGACATGGACAAGGATCCAGGGGCTATTACTCTACAAAGAATGCAAACCGTCTAGACCATATGAACAAAAGCTTTAAGTCAACATGACGATACAAAGCAACCATCTTCTGCTATTAGCAATGCAAAACTGTTTAAAGGCAACTTCCATTGTCAAGTAAAAGGTTCACAACGATACGAAAAGTAACATTTAAGCTAAGGAAAATACAAAGCTCAACCTCAGTGGATGATTAGACCCCTCATCCTCACTATACCCATCACTGTCTGGACCTTGACTCTGCCCTCCTAGCCTCATCGCGAGTTGAAGGGAACAGCTCCACATACCTTGACCCAATGGTCATTTTATCCTTGCTCATAGCTCTCCTGGCCTCATCTGCAGAGGTAAACTCCACAAATGCCTCTCCAGTTGCTTTGCCATCTGGCCTGCATGCTATGTGTATCCTGTCTTTTACCACCTCATACTCTTTGAAGAATTCAATTATTTCAGGTTTTTTCACAGAGAAGGGAAGTCCACGCATCTTCAATATTTCAGTGAATTCCATTTGGTCCTTATCATCAAACCTTTTCGATCCAGATGGAGCTGGCGCAGGATTTTCCACATAGTCGGTATCATAAATTCCTTCATAGTTAACTTCTGCAGCGACAGCATTGTAGTAATCTTGCCTCTTGCACCTAAAAACTTCCACGTAGCGACGTCCCATATTTTGTCGATCTCTCTGGAGGGCAAACTCAACATGCATGTTTCCTGCAAAGACAACGAGAGCCTCCCCCGAGAAGCGTCCATTCTTATTGACCAGCAGCACGTCCACTATGTCAAGTCCAGCAAAGAACTTGTAGATGTCAATGTCTGTGCAGTTGAAGGGTAGTCCCCTCAGACGAACAACTGGAAAGGAAGGGGGCTGAAAGCCACCACCATATCCAAAAGGTTGATATCCAGCTGGACCGCTGCTCACTGCGAAGTAGGGATTCGATTCCATCATTCTTTGTCTCTTTGAGCCGACCTCGTACCCATCTGACACCCCCCCGCCTCCCAACGCCCTTCAATATTTCATACCAACAAAGAATCCCCCACTAAACCCGTTAATATAACCAAACCCAACCCACACCCACATTGCCTATTTCCTATTTTCTTATATTATCCTTTTGGAAATATTTAAACTGACAACTTAAAAAACACATAGCAACCAAATATAGAGTGAAGCAGTAAAGTAATAAAGCAAATAATTAACCTTGGCTACTAATGCTCAGGAGCAAACCTCAGCTCTTTAGGAAAAGGAGCAAGAGAAGTAGACTGGATGACATTTGAGAACACTTAAAGGCTACTTTTGCAGCACAAGAAGATATTTGGCACACCCAACATTCAAAAGACAAACGACTATTGGTTAGGGTGTAAGACCATACAGGCACTTGCAAGCTGACAGGACATCCAATCTGAGACATGATGAGAGATGAATGGCACAAACCAGGCAACTACTCCCATCAAATATGTTTAACAGATTCAAGTCTTTGCGTCTGATCAAAGATATAGATATGTGATTTCAATCAAGCACAAAGCATCAACAATCATTAATCATGAGGATCAAGTTAAGGGTGTGTTTGTCAACCTGAAAACTTCATGATAAAGAAAAACGTTACCCACAGAAATCATTTTCAAGAAAACAGTTATTTTTCATTTGTTTGGTAGTTTAGGAAAAGCGATTTCCTACTTGCCAAAAAAGGGAAGTCGTTTCCCTCCAATCTAAACTTGTTGTTTTAAGTCTATGGAAAATGTTTTCCATAGATCAATAAAATTTCCATCATCCAAACATCGGAATATCGGAAAACAATTTCCCGGAAGCAGTTTTCCTTCAAACAAACGGACCCTAAGTCTCAGAAAATTCTCAAAAACACAGTAGCAAAAGTATCCTAACCCAGCGAGGCAGAAAGAGAAAATTCAACCGCCACGAGAAAAGCCACTGGCATATTATCTCACGCCCGGTTCTCTCTTACGGTACAATCTTCCCAAAACCATTTCTAGCGCACACCAATAACACACTAGTGTCGAACCATCCCTTCGCCTCTCTCGGATCATAATTAGCACGGATCAGTCAAAATCTTTTTCGTTCACGGCTTATGATGTCAATTTTCGCTTCCAACCCTCACAGACAGGAACTCATCACACCTCAAATCTACCAAAACAGAAAGAAATATCTTCACATTTCAAGACCAAATAAACTCTATGCAGCAAGCGATTGATTCAGCCAAGATCAGCAGCTCATTTCGTCATACTACAGCGACCCAATACCAAGAAAAGAGAGTAATCCCAAATTTTAAGCACGCATCTTCCGATAAATCATTAGAAACGATGAAAATCAGGGTTCGATCCGTTCAAAGATAACAGAGAGAACACAGGCAACAAGCAAAAAGCACGCCGATCTTTGCAAGAACTAGACGAGAGTTGGCGACATACCCTCTCGATCCGTACATGTCTGCGATGCTTTGAATCGACGAAAGCTGGTGGGATTCGATCTCGGAGAACGATCGCCGGCTGCTCCTCCCGGTCGAGCCTTTGGTTGCGAATGGTGCGAAGAGACGAACCCTAATCGGTGCGAGAGTTTTCGACGCTGGCGACCAAGACAAAATAACCTCGAGTTCGGAACGATTGAGGAAAAACAATGGCATAATTACATTGAAAACCTTAAAATTTATTATGAAAGTATAATTGAATTCTAAAATTTTCATAATATATAATTAAATTTTAAAATTTATTATAATAATATAATTGAGTCCTAAAATTTTTAAAAAATATAAATAAATTTTAAAACTTATCAAATTGGTTCAATCAAATCCTTCAATTGATTACACTTTTTGAAAGTTTTAGAATTTGATTGCACATTCATAATAAGTTTTAAAACTTTATTGCACTTTTTGAAAGTTTTAGAATTTTATTATATTTTCGTAACAAATTTTAAGAATTGATCGTATTTTTTTGAAAATTTTAGAATTCAATTGCACTTTAATGACGGGTTTTAGAATTTTTGTGGCACTTATCCCAAAAACAATTGAGGCGGTGGGCGAAAAAAAGAATTGGTTAATATACATATTTAGGACTAGTGTGTGGAAATAGAAAAAGGTTTTGAATGTTAATTAATTTGAGAAATTTGAGGTTTTATTTTGACCAGTTTAAGAGGTTTAAATTTAATAATCTAAGGTTTGCAATTTTCGCGGCCATGTCCCGAACTCAATAGAATTTGAGCATAAAAATAACACGTGGTGGATGGAAATCATCAGAATTTTAGATGCCTACTTTTCCAGGATGGTGAACTTGGACCCTAACTCGGGGTTTCTCTTGAATTTTAAAGACATCGATTTATCAATAGAAAATCTTCAACCCTCAATTGAACAACAATCGATATTATTTTTCACATCTACACTTATTATTAGCAAAGGAATAATAAATGTAAAAGTTTTTCTAAAAGCTATTCATGTTTGGAGTGGCTTGGCTTTGAAGCTGGCTATGAATGTTGCCTTGTCGCTAAGGATTTTAGGCCCACTTCGTCGTGTTAGATTAGAACAAAGAGTATTTAGGGCCAGCAAGCGAAGTTGTGAAAAATCAAACCATGCATATTTACAACATGAGTAAGTAATCTAATTTTACAGCGATTCGACAGTCTATCATACAACAAAAGTCGCTCAATTTCAAGATCTCCGTAAGGATCGACCAACATTTTCTTCTTACGGGTTGGGAGTCACAAAGCTCTTTCAATCGTATTTGCCGATCCATGCACTGATAAGTTGTTCGGTTTTGCAACCTAATACCGGTTGGCAATTAGAAAAAGTCATATCTCATCCTTGGGTTCTAATCCCCAGTCTAGCCACAGAGATTGGTGTTTGCAAGTTAGTAAGAGCATATTACCCACAAAATGCATCAATTTTTTCTAGTGATTATTAGCCGAATCTTTCTCTTTCTTTTAAAATCACTAATTCCAAAGAAATGGATCGGGCTCTCTTAGATCCTTTCAAGTGTGCATATGGAAGAGGGAAAATGACATAAATAATCAACGAACTTTGATTCAATATATAATTTGGTCCATAAACTTTCAATTTGTTCAGTATGATTTTTTAACTTTTTGTATATGTTCAGTATAATTCATGAACTTTATAAAATTGTTCAATATAGGACTTTTATTAATTCAAGTACAGATATTACATTATACATTTTTATATAGTTCAGGCACTATACTGAATATATACCAAAAGTTCAAGGACCACGTTAGACATTAAGCTAAAATTCAAGAATTATATTAAATAAATTAAAAGTTCGGGGATTTAATTGCATATTAAGCCAAAGTTGAGAGACTAGTTGTGTCATTATCTCTATGGAAGACTTAGTGCAATTCAAATAAAAGTTGGCTTATCAAATGTAATGTAAAGTTAAAAATCTCAACTAGCAAAAACTATTCCAATGCCAGAGGTCATTTAATTGCATTTATTTTTTATCATCTATAAATAATAAAATCATTTGACATGTTTTTAGTTCATTTGAACTTTTGTGAATTTTTCGGCCAAAAAAACAAACTCTCGTGAATTTGTTGCGATTGATGATAGATGTTTCTTTAACACCAAGTACGCGGTTTGTCACGTGTAACTATTTTGTGCCATCATAATTTCTACTTTTTTTTTTTTTGCTAAATCATCATAATTTCTACTTGTAAACTATAATACTCTTACTCCATTTGTCTTCGCTTGAAATCCACCAATAAAAATAACAATTCAATATAATGCAGCAAGCTCAAATCAATTTTTTTTTAACATGGATTGTAACTTGAAAAAAATATATGAAGAAGTGCTATGAGCACACGATATATTATCTTTTTTTTATATATATATAGAAGTAAAGACAATAGAAAAAGAAGAAGAAAGTTCAATAAAGTAGCACAATCAAGCGAAGTTTATCGAATTCCATATTAAACGTATACTTTGATAGTTATATACATCTGTCATTTTTTAAGTATAAAAAATGGGCACATCCCACATAACTCTTTCTTAATGGCGCCACCTTTCAGACGAAATTTTATTTCGAATAATCTTGAAGATAGTTTTAATGAATCATAACTATTTCTGTCGTGAAAAATAAGAAAATGCACGTTTTCAAATGTAAGAGATATGCAGCATTATAGCATCGGAATTTCCTTCTACCGACGTTAAATTATATTTAATAAAATCGCTATTTCAATCATATAAATCAAAAGGTTTACGAGATAACGGACTATACGTCTTTCATCGCGTTTTATAAAACAACGAATTACGCAATCATTCTATATATTTTTTTTAATTGACTACTCCTTTTTTCTGTCAATGTTTTGAACCCTACAACGAAAATGCATCCTTTTCATTTCAAAAAGAAATCGAACCCCGTGTAGGTAGGCCCCTCATCACTATGCGAGAAAATATCGGGGAACCGCATTTACAAATCTGCCCTCCGCCCCCAAAGTCAATGACCAAGCGATGCTTATCCTATCGATCCGCGCTGCCGCTTTCAATCCCCCAAAGTTTTTCCTTCCTCTGGCACTCCTCCAACCACCCCAACAATTACAAGGGCGAGCTCGTCATTCCACCCCTGGCCAGCCCTCGCACGTGCGGTCAAAGCCCCCAGCGCGCCCACGTGCCCCACTCCCCCTGTGCAATTCGGGGGGAGGGGGGAGAGCGTCGGCGCCTTCCTAGATATGAGCGATTCCCGGTCCGGTCCGGTTCCAAGGTGGAACCAGGAACCGGACCAAGAAAATCGATTCTCAATTTTGGGAACCGTGGACCGGACCGGTTGATTTTAGGACAGGGAACCGGACCAGACCATCGGTCCGGTCCAGTCCAATGGAACCGGTTACTTAAGAGTTTAGGATTTTTTTTTTATCAAACGCTTACGGTTTGGTTCACATTTTACTAATTTTTTTCAATAAATTTATATCAATGAAGTTCACTTAGGGTTTAATTCACATTTTACTAGTTTTTATCAATGAATTTATGATAATGAAGTTCACTTAGAGTTTAGTTCACATTTTATTAATTTTTTAAAGAAAAAAATAACAAAAATATATATTAAATAGTCGGTCCGGTTCCCCCTTGGAACCGGGAACCGGACCGCCCGGAAACTGGTTCCGCTTTTAGGAACCGGGAACTAGACCGATAATCTCGAGAACCGGACCAAACTCGTTGGTCCGGTCCGTTCGGTCCGATCCCGATTTGGGCGGTCCAAGTTGCTCACCCCTACGCCTTCCTCACAGGGCGCGAGCTCCCGCGGCGGGGCGGGGGGAGGGGGGGTGTGGGGGTGCAGCCCCAGCCAATGGCGCATCGTCACGCGGATCGGTGACGTGGCAGCGGGGCTGCTCCCTTCTCCCTCCCCGCGCCCCCTACCCTTTTTTTTGAAATCCCGCCCAAACCCCGGACTTCAACTCGATTCGAGTCCCCCCCGCGAGCCCTTCCTTGATCGGGGAAATCCCGGAACTGCCCCCGGGGCATTTTCCCACTCTCTCCCACAAAAGATCCCCCCACCCCTCGCACAAGCACACCAGCATACATCTAACTCTCTCTCCCTCCCTCTCTCTCTCTCTCACACACACAAAGCACATCCGGAGCTCTCGCACACGCGCTCGCTCCCTCATCTCGCTCGCAGGCCCTAAGCTTACAGGTAACGCGAAACCCTAGCGGCGCTGCCTCGGCCGCCATTCTCGCCGGTCCCGGGCCGATCCCCGGGCGATTCTCACCGGTTTCCCCGCCGTTTTCCTCGCAGGTCTCGCCATGAAAGGTGGTAAGGGGAAGGCGGAGACGGCTAGAGCCGACGCGAGGTGAGTCCGTCGCTTCTGTCGCGTGTTTAGCTTCTAGGCGAGGTCGAATGCCGGAGACGGGAGGCTGATCGCGATTTCCTGTTTTTCGGTGTTTTTGTTTCTGGCTACGGCGTAGATGTCGCTGTCCTCTGCTTGTCGCCTGTCCTTCCGTTTTGTTTTTTGTGTTCCTCCGGTTTGACGCCGCGGCTTGATTGTTTTAGCTTGAAGAGGAAAGGCCCGGGGACGCAGCGCGCCGGGAAGAAGACGGCGAGGAAGGAGAAAGCCGTGAAGGATCCTAACAAGCCGAAGAGGCCTGCTAGTGCATTTTTTATCTTCATGTATGGAATTTCGTGGAACTCGCGATTAGGCGTTTAACGCGATTTCGGTGGTTTTTCTGTTCGATCGAGAATGCGAGATTTACTTTGTCTTTATTGTTTTTTTGTTTTTTTTTTTGTTTTTCTGTTCTCTTGTCCAATCTGTTCTTGGATATAGGGAAGATTTCAGGGTGCAGTATAAGCAGAAGCATCCTAACAACAAATCTGTTGCTGCCGTGAGTTGTTTCTCTCGCTTGTATTGATTGCGGATACGCACTGTTATTGATTTAGTGTACGAGCCATTCTCCGAAGCATTGCTGATTATGGTTGTCAATCTGCAATTTGAATGAACTAGGTCGGTAAAGCTGGCGGGGACAAGTGGAAATCCATGTCGGAAGCTGTGAGTATCTTGTCTTATTAATTGCTTGTTGGAAAAGGATTGGTTGTCTTATCTGCTACCCGAGTGCGTTTCATCTGTACTGACTCTTTTGCTGTTTCCTTAATTTTTAGGATAAAGCTCCTTATGTAGCAAAGGCAGAGAAAAGGAAGGATGAGTACAACAAGAAGATGCAGGCTTATAACAAACGATCGGTATGGAATGCTGATTTCGAGTTTTTTTTTTCTGAACTTGATGTTAGTTTTGTCCTTCTGCAGCTGTAGTAATTTAGGAAATTCTTTTAACTGTTTGCAAACGATAATGACAGGCTGAAGGAACCAATGCTGCTGACGATGAAGAGTCTGACAAGTCAAAATCTGAAGTCAATGATGAGGATGATGAGGATGGAGATGAGAGTGGGGAGGTTAGTGCTAGACACTGTTGATGGTTTAAATAGGAAAGTTCTCATTATAAGTTGTACATATACTGATTTCTCTTTTTGTTTGTTCTGGCAATTTTAGGAGGACGAGGATGATGACTAAGTCACAATTACCATCGAGGAGTATGTGTAAACCGTTACATCAATGAGCAATGAAAGATTTCTGTCATTTTGGACATGTAGTTGTTTGCCTTAATGGTTTCATATTAGATAATTAGGAGAACGGTGATTGGCTTGAGTACCTTCTGGAGCTTAAATAGTGATGTAGTTAGTTGTTTATGCTGATTTTAGCTGAAGCTTGTTTCTCTGATCTGATATATGTAAGCTTCTTTGCTCTCATCTCTCTTTTGTTTCTTTCTATTCGTTGGGATATGTGTTTATACCTCTCTAAACTTGTCAAAAGGTGAGACGTCTTGCCTGTAGTACTTGTGTCCGACGCAGTCATATTGAGGGGTCTTAACATTCTGGTATGTTATGCATGAGCACGAGGCTTCCTCATTAGGATTCCAGGGTGTGTCGATGCCGTGCATCCTATTCTGTGCATTTCTACACCTGCTTCAGTGACTGAAGCTTGTTAGCTCCAGATCCCATTGGAGCTGGCTTTTCTAGGCCTGCTTATGAAGCTCTTCTCTATGGACAGGAAGTCCTGTTGGTTTCTATTGATGTTATATCATAATGTGCTCACCATCATGCAATGCTGTCTTGGATTTTGGAGTTTTCCGGGCAATGTGATTTTATTTTCTAAAGTGCACAAATGCTAGCTCTTTATCCCATCCCAAGAGGTAGAAATAAAGACGACTCTTGGTACTTATGGGATTCATTGGTGTTGGTAGCATTTTGATGTCAATGTGAGCCTGATAATGCCATATCGCCATGCTACTAAGCAGATATTTCATCAAATGTTGCTATATGCAGGTTCTAAACTTGTATGGTGAAGAAGTTGGATGATTTTTTGTCTGTTTTAAATGTGCTCTGATGGTTAAAATGTGCTTGGATCGATCGATCAATCAATCCTTCATTGTATGTTTTTGAGTGCCAAATGCCATAGTTTGCTTGCTGTAAAAGATAAGTGGAATTTTGTTTTTCTTTCCTATTAATTCTGGTAGTTTCCTTTAAGAGATTCCAGAATCCACCCTTGTGGTCACTCGGTAACATTTTTTTAGTTTGTAGAGATCCCCTTTGTCATATGAGGTGAGGTTGTGGGTAGTGTGCGGACGGTTCCACATGGGATTATCGGGTAATAAAAGCAAATCCATAATAGGTTCTGGATGCTAAGGAATGAAATCTACTTGTGAGGGATTGTAGGTGTTGCTAGCTTTCCTTAGTGGAATCTCTAGTCTATTATGAGAATCTACTATGGGGCTCCATTGCATTGTGAGTATTTAGTTTCTGGCTTCTGCTTTTAACGTGGAAGTCAATACTGGACTTAGTCATTTGCATTTCCTCTTGTTAGCTCTTTTGGGGGCCGTTTGTAAAATCTTGTGGTCTGACAGGATTCTGTGATCGATCAGTAGAAGTGGATGTCTAACAAAATTATGTGTTTTTCTCCTATGTAAGATATCCTGGAAATGGTATGAGATGGATTTTGTTGGTAGGGATGAATCTCTCCGCATTGTTTATTATGGGGTTTTTGTACATTTATGTCGGGTCTTGTAGAAACCCTCAACTCATTCAGGAATGTTTTAGAAGAGTGGGATTGGTTTGCTTATGTCTGTCCATAGGACTAGTTTGAGTCTCATTATGCATGGCTGCATAGATTGGACTAGTATGAGTAGTACATAACATGCTGAGGAATGGACAGTACTTTTCTAATAAAATTTTGAAAGGTTAATGATGAGATCCCATGATTAATATTGATACAAATTGTAGCTTAAGTGGATTTCGTAATTAGGGGTGGAGGCGTTTGACGTTTAGAAGCTGCAAAAGCTGTCCGGGGAGGAGTTTGGTCGCGTTTCATTCCTGAATTGCTGTGTTCACGGCCCAGACATCGATGACTACATTTGTCTCTTGGAAGTTTTTAACTTTGGGATTCCATCCTGTGTAGGGGATGAGCTATTTTCAGTTTTCAAGCTTTCGCCTTGGAATTCGATGTGTGAATAGCTTTTTGGATGGGTATCAAATTTTTCCTTGGCTCCAATGTGGGTTTTTTCCACTTTTGTTTCCTTCTCTATGTTAGTAACCCCCGGTAATGAAAAGTGGGCGAGAATGACCTCGTTAACGATGCAAACAGGTAAACGTATGAAATTGATTGCTTTGATACAACTCATCCCTGCATCTGGCAAAAGAGAGGTGGGACAGAATCCATCCGTTTCTTTCCTCGCCATGTACATACAAAACCCAAACCCACACAAAAACATAAATATACACGTAGGCGACGCTGCACGTAACAGAATGGTTCGAAAGAATGAATCGACATTCCAAATAATATAATAAATATCTCACAGGTGATCGGAATCTGTGTTCACCAAAAGTCACGTATCACGAGCTTCGCTTGTCATGTTCCGCGGCTCGGAGCACCTCTTTGGCCATCGATGAGAAAGATTTTGCCGTGTCTTGCATCTCCGCAGTTTTTATGTTTATTCCCTGCAAAGAACGAGTAAAATCAGGAACTGAAGTGCTGGCGGAAAAACAAGAAGGAAAAAGGGGACTAAAGCGGTGGGTAAGGTACCTGTAACTTCCTCAAGTTCTCCTGCAGCTTGTTCTCTGCCATTTTGGCTGCGCCTGTTGCATCCTGCACGTTGAACAAAGATCCAACAATGTGATGCTCTTTTGATGACCAAGAGAGACATCAAAGGATCTAAAATCACGGCAAAGAAGCCACACAAGTCCCCAGTCCCATGTGGCCTTACTCAACGGAACGTTCTCCAAAAAGTCTGTGTATTTTCCTAATCTGGCATCTAAATTGGGTCCTAAGATGAAATAAATTCTTCTTTACCAAGCTTCGGAAGTTCTGTTTCAGTCGGTTTTTACTTATAGCTAAATCCCTTATGCTCCTTTTATTAGGCACTCACAATTTTGTTCTTTCAGGCTGAAAAGAATGATCGCCCTGATGAGCCTTACTCTAATATGGAGAAAGCAAGCTCACTGCTACAATCAACGTACTAATCAATAACTTTTAGCCATTGAATTCTTGTCTAATCGATTCCCCTCCCGTCGATGACAAGCTAACTACTTGAATTCCTTCAAAACAAGTAGAAGGCGGTACCTCCAACTATATTGTCAAAGCCGGTTCGTGATTCGACAGGCCAGACTCTCATTTTCCAGGTCGGCAAATGGTATAAACCAACCAGGACAAAAAGGGAAACACAAAGAAACACAAAGATCTTTGACTTTTGAAGGCATGTAGCAGTAATATACTTACACTAGAAGCAGCAAACCCGTATTTCCTCTTGATCTGATCGACTGCACCGATGTTTTCATCCTTTTGCTCTTCTTTTGTGGATTTCTTCTCGTTCTTGATCTTTACCTGCTTTAGTTTTCCTGTCAACAGAATTTTTAAAAATGGAAAACATCATCCAATGCAAACCTTCTCCTTATCAGGATCTTCTAGTTCTTTTGCGACAATGCAGGAAAATGCCATGCTTCCAATTACTAATCCCTCTATGACATTGTCTGCACATTTGTGTGTTTGTGTGTTGCATATGGTATAGGTTGCATTTTTGGTCCCAAATACACAGAAAATAATCTATGATTCATATGCTCCTGTGAGGAAAAGCCGAAAACAAAAGCTATTTGTAAGTGCAGGTGCTATATCTTTTCCTTTCAGATAAGAAATGAACAAGGGTGGGTGTATCCTGTCATCGACTGCTGGAATGCTTTACAAAGGTCAAGATTATTAGCACAACACGAGATCATCTCCAGAAATGTCAACCACATCGGATGCCGACTTCTTTAGCAATTCCTAGAAAACTGATGATCTTAGCAAACGCTCTTAGCACCACTTACCTATATGTGACAAAGGTTCACCGGTCCCTTTTCCAACATTAATCATTCTATTCGTTTCGAGACTTCTTTCCACATTCACTTTAAATTATCTTGTTCTACTGTGTATGCAACTAGAACAAAAATGGACGACTGTCTATGACAATTATAATGTATAGTATATGGCAACTGTGAATATATGGTCAGCACTACTGCTGATACTAGAAAAAGAATACGGACTTCCCCAGGGTGTTCACGTTCCATTTTAACACAGTCAAAGTTTAATCTTCTCTCACATCAGTCCACACAAGACAAGGCAATGGTAGACTGTCAATTTGGATGTGGAGAATTATAGAAGAAAGTAGAACACAGTGAGATTATCTTTACTTTTCCTTTGGTTCTTTTTCCCACAAATGATATTATGTTCAATTTTGGAAAAATGGATCCACATACTGACAAAATATTCACCTATCACCAGCAATTTTTTTTTTTAACTTTACCAATACTATTCATGTTGCTTTTAAAGAGGATAGATCCGAATGAAGAATCTAATTCTCTTACAGGAAAATTCGTTTATCTTACTCACCTTTAAGGCTCTGAAATTTGTTTGCCAAGACTTTTTTGTTGAGACCTCCAAACATATTCTGTCCTCGAGGTTTTTCCTCACTATCATCGATATCAATATCATCTTCACATAGCAATGAAATTTTCAGTCAGTTAAATTCAAAGTTCACTATGAATAGAATAAACAGTAAACACAATTTGTTGGGGCTAAACGCGCACACATGCATGTGAATTTACTGCAAACTCCTGTTCTCAGCCATACCTATGTTCAAGTCATCGTCATCTTCATCCCCGGCCAAATCCTCTCTTTTCTCAATCTCGGTGCCCCTATCATCCATGTCCGCAATTTTACACTGGAAATTAGCTGTTGAAAAGATAGCAGAGAGTTCTTCAATACTTGCTCTAGGATCTTCTTTATACATATCGGGTGCATGCTTTTCTCTATTGACTTTTGTGTCTTTAAACACGGAGCTGAATAATCCCTGATTGTGAAAATTAACATTGTTACTAAGCAGTGATTAACATACAATCCACTCAACAAAAACTCCAAACTAATACTACCTTGGGCTTCTCCTTCTGGATGGCACGCACAGGAGGAAAGTTCTGCGCTGAATGAACCAGGTCTTTTTGGTAGACTTGGCTGAGAGACCCCAACAGCCTATGAAGAGGAACAAAAGATGATGCATATTAACATTAACCATTCTACCAAGAGTTACGACCGAAGTACATGTTTACTCATTTCGTTTTTATAGGGTTACAAGAAATCATAATTTCAATTTCTTGTCTAAGAATCATTGAAAACACATCATATTGATCAGCAGAAGCATGCAATATAGATGAGCATGTGCTGTGCATGAGTGTCGGACTAATACAGTGGACAATCAAGTTCGCAGATGCACTGTTGGTAGGAGCTCCTAGTCTACTGCTGTCCGGAAATTCACGATGCTGAAGGGGGAGCTTTAACAGTAAAAATCTCTCTTCATTCTTCAAAATGTGTGGAGAGATTTTCTTTAGAGAAAATCCATTAATGAAGAAACTTCACCCTTTCTCTAAGTTCATTAACAAGTTTTGACTTTGCCTTAATTTTCTATTTGGTTCTTGGTCTCATGAACTTAAGAAAGCTAGAGCTAGTTTTTGTCGCAAGTATGCTTTCTCATTGGAGGCTCCGTTCTAGGAATAGGTAGCATCGTGAAAAACTTTTGAGTGATGTTCTCTGGAACCATATTTATGGAACTGATGTAGAAGGCTGATGAGGAGGTTGCATGCACCTGAACATATTTGTCTGGAGTAGAACTGAAAAAAGAAAAATCTCCTGGTCTTTGTTCACCTGTGCCAGGAAATAAATGAAGGTCACACAAATCCAGAAGTAGGAAGTTGGGAAAATTGAGTAGTGTAAAAGTACCATGAGAAGTTGACCGTCTGAAGAAGAGCATATCAAATTGTCATTTATTGTGCTTCCCTTTGACGTGGGACCTGCAAGTCCTCTTATGTATGTTTCCCTTATCAAAGATAACTCGGGCAAGGACCTAACAGCACCAATAAGAAGACAAGCTTAGCAAATGTTTGGTTTTACAACTTGCTGCATATGACTCTATATAAATATTGAAAAGCAGTTGGATAAACCTTCAAATATATTCTGTCTGGCCCAGATACTGGATAATTGAATAAATTGGACCGTGGAGCAATGAGCAAAATAAACTACTCAGTTGGATCTTTCTGATAAAAATACGAGGAGGAGGATCTCAGTAGACTCCGTATCTAATCTAGATAAAGAGGTGGTTTCTCAAGATATAAACGAATTCACGTGCACCTGTCTGCCAAGACTTGAAGTGGTGCTCTATAATAGCATCACAAAAGACAACACAAAAAATCATACAATTGCCGCAAAAAGTGCCCCAAAGAAACATCTAATGAACAAAATCAATACAAGAAACGATTGATAATTATGGCAAGCATCTAATGCCCCACAAAACTTCAAATAAACTAATGAAAAGTTTTGCATTCCTAATGCTCAATTAGGAGATATAAGACAACCATATCCCAATGAGAGAAGACAGAAGAAGCAAGCAAAATTTTTTACTTTGAAGAAATGTTTCGAGTGATGTACTTCAACAAGACAAATTATGACCCTGTCGGTCTCATCAGCCAAGTAGCAGGTAAATTCAATGTTCAATACCTTATCTCTATCTTCCCACAAGTAAAAAGAAGCATAAGTCCAGCATCGGGAGTATAGAAAGTCGAACCCCAGCAACAAGAGAAGGAGTGGAATTTCTTCTTATATATGACCTTCTTGACTCCCTGAAACAAAAAGAGAGATATATAATCCTCTTCTTGGCTCTTAAAGTAGTATATAAAAGCGCTTGGTATTATTACCTGAACCACATGTGATAAGGAGTACACATACACGGCTTTCTCCGAACATAGCAACAATAGTCCCTGCTTAAATATAGAGTCCTCAACCATATCCTCTGTGTTCAATTCTGAACAGTGGGATTATAAGTAAGCCAATTAATTTCATCCAATAAATTATCTCAAAAACATGCTGCAGCACTTGATTCTCACCCAATATCTCCAAAAATAGAGCTCTAGAGGGTTTTTTAGGATGCACCATGCTATTGCTCAGTATTGTACCAGTATCACTATCCAGGGCCACAACTGATGAATCCCTCGTCGACATGACCAATATATTCTTCTGGAAACCATGCAAAGTGCAGGTACCAAGCTGAAGAGAGATGATGCCTGTAGATATGTCACTTGAAATTTGCTTGGTAAATTGTACATGAGGCCCCTCTACATCAATCAGTGCGACCTAAAGGAAAAAGGCAAATGCATTGGATTCGTGGCCCAGTCAACTTCACTTAACCCAGTATTTTCATTGATGATGTTGGATGAACAACATGGTGCAGCAGAAATAGAACTAGGAGCACTCGGCTTCAGAAGTTGTATTCTTAGGAGAAAACCCAAATACATGATGGCCTTGTAATGTAAGATGTTGAGACTACTTTTGTCTTCTGCTAGCAAAAAACTCCGCATCCTGTCTATTGGAGTTTAAAAGCCTTACACATGGATATCAAAATGGTCCACGATCTCTCTGCACCCACTCACTGTTCTATTTAACCATTTCTCTCCCAGGCTCACAGAAATTGCCCAAACTTAAATGCTGATGACAATGCTTATGGCATTTGAAAAGTTATTTCTCCCAATTCCGCAGAAAAATCCCATAAAAATAGTAAAATAAAGAAAAAATCCCATTTGAACTTGCAATAGATAAAGAAATATGCCTGAACTGATTATGTCAATAACCTCAAACACTGAAAAATCACTCTCGAACAAGTTCTGATCAGCACCTAGAAGAATAAGAATCATTAAAGAAGCACTTATATACACTTCGAAAAATACACACTTACATATCCTTGATCAGAACCAACAACAAGATGTCTGGAGCTGCGGTTCATATTTAATGAAAGTACTGAACCATTAACTTTCAAAGCTTTTACACTGCCAATCATGTGATTGTTTCCTCTCTTTGCACTACCTAAAAGAGAGAACTTAAAGTCATAATTGTTGATTTGGCATATCATATTCTTGCAAGAAGTACTTAAAATCGGACTAGAAAATGCATTAAATTCAAACTAATTTAAACCTTGCGTAGACGTACCTGAGACATATGCCTCGGGCTTAAATTTATATATGCGAACCTGTAGTTAGTCAAGCAGATCAACAATATGAACCTAATGATTCGAGTATAAAGTAAGTGGTAATATCTTATTAAATCTGTAGGCACAAGGCTAACCATTCCATTTTGATCCCCGGAAACAAGGATCGGGTTCTTTGCATCAAAATACAAAGCCGTAAGTGCAACCCCACTCAGAGAAAGGTCATCTTCACTCTGCAAGAACAAGACCATAATAAGAAGCTCAAATCATACAACCAAAGAGTGCAATTTAAGCTAATTATGTTCCAAGGAGTAATTTGCCTTCAGTTCCAACACAAATTCATGTTAAGCCACTAAACTGCAAAAGAATTCTTCAATGCAAGCAGAATCTCCCCGAAATTTGATGGGGAACTTCTTTTATCCTTCCACCAATATGGATGAATATTCTTGTTAATAATAGAGCTAAGTAAGATGATTCAAAATTCGTATCAAGTGAAGCAAGACTTTGAAGTTTAATCCAATGAGAACATTAATGCATGAGAAGTGTAAAGGCAGATAAAAAAGCATATATGGGATTCCAGCAAAAAAGACAAGGGATTAAGGGGAGCACACCTGTTGCTCTACGGAAAAGATAGGAAGAGGAAGTGGACATGACATGTCCCAAAAGTTGATGGCTCCATTGCTATGTCCAGTTAAATACAAATTTTTTACCTTTGCAAACCCACCAAATGGGATTGGGTTTATCTGAGACACGTCTTTGCCATTTTTTTCCGAGTGCAGAAGGGGCGTAACCTTTTTGACCAATTGTACGTAAACCTATAAAACCAGAGAAATCAGACTTCCCAAGATGATCACATTATGCTGAAGACATGTAAAATGACATCTACGCACCTCGTCATCTAAGTTCAAGATATACTGGTTATTAGTGATGAATTTTGCCACAGTGATGGTTGATTCGGTGAGTGGTATCCTAAGCCTTACTTCTTTTGGGATGGGTGGAGCAGACTTGGATTGGCACTGTAGGAGATGCTTTTCAATTAGGTTGTCATCATATTCATATAGATGTTCTGATTTTCCAATAACTAGGAGAGATTCTCGTTTCTGCTTTGTCTGCTCATTGTAGTTTGAGATGATCTCCATATCAATGCAAGGCTCGGGCAGCTGAAGCCCCAGCTTAATGGTGCGGGATTCAGAGTCGTCATTCAGCAAGACTACCTGACAAGTAAAATGTTAAGTTCCCAGAGCATTCTCAATATTTTCAGGTTCAAGAAGATTAATGTACCATGGATTTCTGAAATGGTTGTACTAAAATGATGAGGTAGGAGATTATTAGGCCCAGTCAGGCGAGATGCATATAATATTTGTGGGAGACAATTGAAGTTTTAGTATCAAGAACTTCTAGAAGTCCCATATTTCTTACTGCTAAGATCTTGAAATGTACATAGAAAAGGGAAACAAGGTCTGCCTTATCCTAGAGTTTTCGGTGCCTCATAATAATAAGACAATATCAGAAAAAGTTTCTTCAAACGTAATTCCTAACAATCAAACGGTCTAATGGTTATAAGAGCTAGTCCTGCTATAGAGTCCGCTTAAAATGAAAATAATGTCATAAACAAAGTAAAATATTCTTATTTAGGAAGATTACATGGCATCAGATACCTGCAAGAGATTTGAAGATGCTGCATCAGCAGTGGCCAAAACGTAGAGTCGACTTGGTTTTCCATCTGTATGAACACATCTCATAGAAGAAATAGGAATTCTGTCCAGCTTATATCCGAGATTTAATTTACAAATTGGACCACTTTGAGAGCCTATATCTGACACTAATTCACTTCTTCCATTTGGGATTGGAACACTCCAAATGAAGATATCTCCGGTGCTGTATCCAATAACAGCTTTACTCCCCAGAGGACATGCCCAGCAGGCGGAAGTCACTTTCTTTCTTTCATTATATGCTGACTGCAACACATTTCCACCTTTGAAAATTGATTTGCTTTCTCGTACTTCCCACAATACAAAAATGCCATCTTCATATATTATTAGTACCCTGTATATGGACAATAGGCTACTGATACAGCTGTTTGTAGACTTGAAAATAGAAATATATAGCTGTTAATCAATGTCAAGAACTTGAGGTAAACAACTACTAGAGCCTGGGTGCCATTGCATGAGCTCACAACGCTTAATAGGAGGTAGTATTGACAACTGTAAAATAAGATAAACCTGTACTACAAAGAATTAGCAGAAGAAATTGAAGCAAGCAACTACATAGTGCCAGGTAGCACATGAGTGGATGATGCTTAACTGGAGGTAGCAAAATAAACAGTAAAATAACCTAAACCTGCATTTCAATGTTAGAAACAAAGTCCCCACATCATTCACTATATTTCCCAAGTCTAGGATCTTTGTTGGAATCTAATTCCTAAATGCTAATGGTACAGGTTGCAAACCATGTGTAAAATGTGACACCACTGGGCATGAAACCTTACATCTCTGTGTAAACTGGTTCTTCAAGCATATCGGAGTTATTATGAACATACAGAACTAGTAGCCACACGAGAAATTTTTTTCAAGTCAATCGAAAATGGCATCAGTTGAAGGACAAAGCACGTGTGACAGTGAAATGAAAAGGTGCTTCTTAGCCACCTTACTCCCTGTTAAAACTGCATGTGACATGAGACATTTCAGTATAGTTTTTCTCCGGAGGCATGAAGTCATTAGCATTATCATAGGTTCCAAACATTGTAAACACTGCAACAAGAAAATGGAAATAAATAAGACTACCTCTTGCTTTCAGCCAATGGTTGAGGCAGCGCATGCATGACAGCCACGTGACCAGATAATTCAGTTTGAAATCCTGAATACGATGATCGATCAAACATGAGATGTCATTAATGATCTCCTTCCATATAAATATCATAGTAAAGCACGGCATTGTAAAATCATAAGGAATTGAAATTAAGACTAGTTAAAAAAAACTAATGGGATCACTGAAAACACAAATTAAACTGGAAGGCCTCTAACCATGAGATACTTCAAAAGGTATTGTGTACTTCATTTGGACTAGATTACATGGCTCCTGATTAAGCTTCAAAACGGACACGTTTCCAAGAGAATCTCCAGCATACCTGCCAATATACGTGTCAAACAATAAAATGATTGATGTTATACCTCCATTATCCAGAACAGTTTGACTTTGGAAATACACTTACATGTAAAAACTATGTTGCAGGACTGATAACGAGGTAATTGCGTCTTTGAAATTGTAAATGTGCGACAATAGCTTCTGGTCTATGTCCCAAACCTAAAATACGATTCCCACTTAAATTGATCTCTGAAGGACAACTTGCAATACAAAAAAAACTCAAAAATTTAATTTTCATGAGACTGTCTCCTGCATGACACACGGCCAGAGCGTCTCCTTATGAAAACTTACCTCGATTTGATTATTGCTGGTCACATTCAGAAGAATGCCTTGATTCTCGACAAACTAACAATGATGATGTGAATTAATCATGAGTGAATTCCCAATACGATAAACATAATAACTTTTTGGAAAAGAATTAAGAAGGCAATCCATTGCATAAAGCATAGAAATGCAATGGACTAAACCAGAAAACCTGCAGAAACTTGCTCGGTCCTGTTTGTTCAGATTCAAGTATGACTTGAGCGTTATCTTTCCCATATAACTTGATTTGGCCATTCCTGGATAACAGAACGAAAGAGAAGCATGTTTGTCAAAGAGTTTCCATCAAATCTGCAACCAAAGCCTCAAAACATGGACATCATATTGCTATTTCCAGAGAAATGCAAGTTTGTGGGAGAAATTCCATATCCTGAAAGGCAATGAGAGTGGAAATTTCGACCAACACGTTACTTCTGCTTCTTAAAAATTTCAGTTTTCAAAGTGTTGCATCAAATAATTAGGTTAGGGACAGGATGTATCATTTGTACACTTGCATCCTAAGACTTAGGAGACTCAGAGCTATTCAAGAGCTATCTAATTCATCCTAGTCCAAGTTATTTTGGACCTGTGAAACTGATATTGCACTTGATCGACGGAAAACATGTGAGAATAGGTTAACAATAGCGAAGAATCATACTTTGTGGAAACAGCAAGTATGTTCTGAATCGAGTCAAAGGCGAACTTGGTGCATCCCGACGGAATCCCATAATGAAATACGATATGTGGGTCAATATCACTAGATTTCAGTCCTTCCGTGCTTCTTCCTCCAGGCTGCCAGAAGAATCAAACACAATGTCACAATTAATCACCACACTCAGCAATAGTAATAACCAACACAGCTTCATTTTCCGTACCAATAAAAAAAAATAGCATCTGTGACTAACAGTAGGGATGTTGCTAGATGATTATGCCTTAAAACTTGGTCAAATTAAATTGGATGCACAAGTTGAGGCACGTTGTCTAGAAGAATTCATCGTGCACACGTTAAAACATTCCATAGCAAGGGCATTTCGATACGATGTCAACAAGACGTAATGATCATATCACGCACCGTCTCGGGTCATGAAATGGGAAATTATTAAATAACCCGTGCCTATACTCCTTTTGATCCCCCAGAGGATGTAATTCAATCACCCACGAAGTAGTCAAGTTTATGTGGACGGGAGGACCAAGTACGTCGGTCGTCCGCTGAAGTTAATGGCCTCCATTCATTGTTTCCCCGTCTTCGGCAGGCAAAGTTTTAGTGCCCAGGGAGAGGATCCTACGGATAAGATAACTTTTGGGCACTGTTCGATTAACAGTAGTTTAGACACATTTTTTTTTGGGTCAGACAGTAGTTTAGACACTTGGTCGGTGGTTTCGCACCGATTTTTCCGCTATGCTGGCCCAAAGGATAAAGGAAAGTAACGGAATATATTAAGAGAGGTCATCTGCTTAGAATAAAGTAAATTAGGGCCAATGACGGATCGAGTTTGAAGGCCCCCGAGGAAAAGAATAAAAAAGGACGAGTTTGACCTTTGAAATGGAGACACGCGGACTGTGGGCTACGGTACCACCGCCCATTACAGGGCCATCACGTGGATTTTACGTTAAGCCTTATGATCTACCGGGATGATTCTATAATCGGCACTTCACAAGCGAAAGACGCGCAAAGGACAGAGATGGCCAGAAGGTAAATACTTGTTAGGAATTCCCCTTATCTCCATCGTGTGATAATCAACCTAGTTCCAAATGGATTGAATTTCACATCGTCCTAAAAGCCTATCTAAGGACCCCAGATATACGAACAAGAACTATAATATTAAAATATAAATGGCGCGACAGAATTTCTACATGGACTTCGGGACAATCCGAAACTCATTTGAATCGTCCGCATGATTTTTACTCACTCCACTAGAAAAAGTCCAAATCTTTGACCTCGGAGTTCAGAGGGAGAAGAGAAAAAGAAATGGCAAACTTATCTTTCGGAGACATCAAAGGAAGACGGGACCACGAAAACAGTGAACTAAAAACCATCGGAGGAGACAACCTCGCTTAGCTCTAATTGGTCCACATGGAAAGTCGCTGTCTATTCGGTGAGGCAGTTTTCGGATGATGTCGTCGGCGCTTTAGCCTTTCCTCGAAACCCTAGTCGTGCATCACAATTAGGAAAAGGACAAAAATAACAATAAAAAGACTAATTTCCATTTTGACCACATCCAACATGTAAATCATTTTCCTATATTTTTCCAAAGCTGGTTGGCCAGAAGCAAAGCAGGATGCCACGGGTCCCGAAGGAAAAGAGAGAGAGAAAGAAGAAAAAAAAAGGAAACATCTAATCGCAATCAATGCTCCTCCACTCAAACGGCAGTCTACAGCTCGTCTATCTAATCATGACTAGTCCCATAGAGAAAGCATCTCGCTATTATCCTATTCCTCTGATGACCGCAGTTCCCACTCGATTCTGGTTGAAATTATACTTTCACTCCAAAACCAATCCATCGCAGTTCCATCACATGCTCAAACCACTTTACCGTCGTCTTCGTGGTCATCATCATCGCATCCACTAGGCATATGCTTCGATGTGTACGGTTTCGTTTGGACTGGACAGAAGGAACCCGAGGACACTGGGAGCTCTCACATGATCCCCGTGGCCATCTCTCCGTAAATACTAATTATTTAGGCCGCAAATCCTCCATTTATGAGTCCGATGAATTCAAACGGATCGCCTCCTTGCTGATCTCAATGAGCCGGATATGATAAATCAATGCTCGAAAGTTCGAGCTCGTTCACTGAGTGAACATCACATTAACGACGTCTCTCCCTCGTAAACGGGAAACATATCCTCCTCTTTCCCTTATCAAAAGGCTAAGCCAGAGAGCAAGAGCGAGAGCAAGCAAACCAGTGTGCGAACATCAAATCATTGATCTAACGTATATCTCCTCCTATCTGCTACCTAATACTACGACGACGACGACGACTACGAGGACGACGACGAAATAAGCACGATCGCACGTAAGGTCAGTCGGAACTGAATCCAAATCAGTCGAAATCGTGCGCGGCAAACGAGCTCGAACAAGGCATTCGACCTAACAGATGCTCAATCAACCTTAACGAGGAAGCGAGAAACGAACACCGGCGACCGACGGATCGGATCGCGAATAGCGCGCGCGGAAGCAGATCAACTTTAAGCAGGGAGGGTCGATTCGTGACCGTACCTTCTTCGCAGCCTTCTCGACCAGCTTCCTCACGAACATCGAGCGAATCGGCGATGGCGATGATCTCCGTCGAACGGAAAATGCAGCCGCTCGGAAGGACTCGCCGCCTCTGGTTCCTAGAGAGAGAGAACGCTTTGAGATAACCGTCGGAGAGAGACAGAGAGAGAGGGGTATGGAGTTAGTGAGAGAGACGGTTTGAATGCTGTTTTAGTTTTAAGGCGAAGGAGCTCGTTCGAATGGGGAAGAGGGACAAAGCGAGCGGTTATTTTATAGTGTGACGGGAGCAGGAGATTAGCCGTGATCAGAGGGCCTCGGATGAGGACACGTGGAGGGCGATTAGGTGATCCGGAGATTTTGCTGGGAAGGAAACATGTTTGACGATTTGACCGCGAACCCGATCCAACGAACCGACAGCTTCGAGAGCGATGCGAAAGCGAAGAAACACATGGGGGGCGATTGATTTCACGACAGCGACCCTCTCAGGACGAGCCACGCGGCGACACGTGGAACGCACCGGGCGTCCGCGTGGGTCCCCCGACCGGTATCGGATATTTGTTTTTCCTTGGTCGGTTGCGTCAAGAAGAGGGCGTGAAAACAGCGTTCTTGTCTTAAGCCTTTTGTTGAATTACCCAACAGTTGATCAGCATTAGGCCTCTTTGTTTGCTGACAATGCTTTCGTTACTTTATATCCCCTTTTGCTTTTATTCGCAAAAAGATATCCCTTGATCAGGTTAAAAACCATTATGGACAGGTGTAATTAATGAAAATGCTTAAATCATTTAGCAGTTACTTGGTCCAACTTCTTTATAGAAAAAAAAAGATTTATTTCTATGTACCAAAAGCCTTCGACATACATCTTGATAGATCCACAATCTTTACGAGCGCGAGACCCTTGTAGTGGTGCCCAGAGTGAATTGCTAATGGCGATCGTTATTCCGATCCTTTCACCGCTCCATACGAGTCGGTGAAGATCTAAGCAGCGAAACGGTAAACCTGATCAACGAGTGAGTCTTGGTAGGATACTCAATAAATCAGTTTACGTCAGGACAATCGGCTAGTTCCACCGGATCTTTCCGAGCCGTTTTTTCACGCCATGAGCTCGCACCCACGGGTCTCAAGCTCCTCAACAACTTGTCTCAAGAGAGCTGACGGGTTTAGTTAAAGAAGAGTAGGCACTGAAGCCTCCAGAATGGCAGTCAGGCCCAACGTTGTCTCCCATGAAAATTGAATCATCCTCAAATTTGAACCAGCGAAGCGCTCCTTTGCAATTCGATTTCGCGAGCGACTCCAATATGGTCCTCTGGGGCACGGCTCTTGATCTTCTGAACTCAATGCGTGTCTTCTGGAAACTAGCAGCTGAATGAAGCCTGCAGCCACATGGGCTTATCTTGAGCCCAATCACTAGCTGGGAACTTTGGACATGCATTTGGCCCACAACAATAGTCCTATTCTCAAATCCGGTATAGCTTTCAATACACCGATCGTCCTCGTGTTATGTGCCATCGGTTTTTTCTTAAAATTTAAATTCTTCTAAATAAAGTATACTTAACCAATAGCCCCGAAGCACTCCTTCACAACTCTTATATATAATACCTTAGTACCCCCCTATAACTTCCGTGAGATAACAAAAGCTTCATAAATCATCTTTGGGTGTTGAGGGAAAATTAGGTAGCTGATTTGAATTTTGAGCATTGACAATGTAAGATTCGAACTCAAACAAGCTTCGCGATGATTTTACTATGTACCAGATCTTCCGATCAAAAAATTTTACAGGCCTCAAACTGCTTTCCAAAGTAATTCCAAACTCACCCTTAATCTTCTCATGCAGCCCTTCCTTTTCTCGGCGGCACCGGCCCTCGACGTCGGCAAGTCAAAAGATAATTGCATGTTGTCCGAAGCAGAACGATGATAATGATGCGATCCGTCTTTCATTTTCGCAGGTAAAGATGTGAACATGACATAATAATCACTAATACTACAACATCATATCATTGAAAGAGCCAATTCCCCTTCCAAAATAGGAAAAGGTAATGATGCGGGAGAGGCCTCTTGGTTCCCTTGACGACGGGGCGAGCGTTTAAATTTCATAGTCAAGTATGGGAGGGGACACTTCGTAAATCGCTAAAAGAAGGGGCACAAAAAGAAAGGAACTGAGAAAAAGTAGGGTGGGGGGAAAAATAGGAAAAAAGAGCGGGGCCCACAGCTTTATTATCCTGAGCTCCCCAACAGCAGAGCCGCCCTCAATCATTGCTCCCATCTTCTGCTTTTTCCTCCGGACACGGTGGGGCTCGCCGGAGCCCAGCACCGCCCCTCTTTCCCCTGTCGCTTTGATCCACCTCCAGGCTGCCACTGCCGCTTTTGCCAACATGGCACCTGTCCATGTCGCCGTCCCGCCACGTGGCGCCTTCCGAACTCTCCCTCACGGGAGAAAGCTCGCTTAGCTGTGAGCCTGTGGTGGTACTTGTAAGGTCGCCGGAGAAAGATATTGAATTAGGATTAGGATGCGTTTTTGGATTGCTTATATGTCCAATATTTTGTATGACAATATATAGTGCCGTCGTATCTGATCTCATGGATATCGTTTAAGCCATTATAGTGACCATCATGGTAGTCCTCCTTTTTATGATACGCAGTGGTAGCCGCTTCTGTCTCTGTGGTTATTGCAACGAAATGTCCCGAAAGATTGATGACTGATTTGACATCTATTTAGATTTATCCAAATTTATTCAGTTTGATATCCACATCCAAATATCTTATTGAAAGTACCCAACATAGCCTAATGACTTTTATGCAAGTTTAGAAGCACGTCGATCTTGGGATCGGGACATGTGAAAGCGCGCGTGCGCACGCATGCACGCAAATGCGCCCGCCCGCACAATGGGTATTAGATATCTGTCATGATATCGACGTCTTTATAAAGAAAATATCACATCAAGAGCGTTTCTTTGAGGTGGATCTTTATACTGATTCCTTTTCCTAGAGCTAGATGGTGGTCCCCTGAAAAACGGGAAAAGGAATGATGATTGAAGTCATTTCACCAGAGTCCGAACTATCATAGTTACAGGCTATACTAAGCACATGACCGACGCTCTTGGACATCATTAGGTGAAGCGGCTTCCTTTTGCAAAATTAAGCCCCACCATCCATCATGATCTTCGTGAAAGAGAGAGAGAGAGAGGACCTTCTCTCTTTCTGCTGTTAATTTATAGGAAGCAAGAGCTCGCCACGAGATTGATGAGGTAGTTCGTGTGGGAAGGGTCAAGAATGCACGTTGGAGACGAATACCAGTTGGTTTTGAGAAGAGAGGCTAATCAAATGTCACGTACTAAACATGATACTCAGTTGGCGTGACGATTGTTAGGGAGATGAGAGAAAGATCTCGAGTATGAACAGATGATTGGTTTACAATTCTCGAAGAACGAATCTTGTGTCATATATATATATAACGTCTTAAGATAAACTCAAAATTTCGATCAAGTTTGAAGTTTGAAGTTATTGGGTTCCTTAGCCTTCAAACCCAAAATGAGATGATTGCACACTTAAACGTCCAAATTATATGAAATTCAAACTTTACAAGACACTCAAAAAGACGGGTTACTAACGTAAATTCGTCCACTTTAGCGTGTACGGTCCATTATTGGCTAGACTGTATATTCCATTCTAATCGAATAATCGAAAAGTATAGAGATTTTTATTCCGAGGACACCCAAAAAGGCAAAAATAGAAAGAAACGAAGTATCGCCATGTTCCGCTCATCCCGCGCATGTTTGCAACTTAGCCCTCCATTTTTGAAACATAACGTAGATGGACATGGCATGGCATGCACGCACGCACGTAAATGGGTCCCACCTCGCAAAGTGCAAATTGCAAAGTGCAAATTGCGAAAACTTATAAATCTCTTCATTTCTCAAGCTTTGAATAAAGTCCAAGGGTAATCCTTTTAGGCACAAATGAATAATGATAATCAATGCTCCGTTTGTTTTGCGAAAAATAAATATTATTTAAAAAATGGTCGCTTCTACCGTTTGAAATAATCAATCGATAAAAAAAATTTCATCGTTGATGGCAATTTAAATCTAAATATATTTGTGAACGATAAATTTTTTTCCGTATATTAATTATTCTAAAGAATACAAATGATTATTTTTAGAAAATTACTTTTCAAATCATTTATCATTTACGAAATAATATAAAAAAATTTCATTAATTATTTTAAATGATACAAGCGATATTTTGTAAAGAATACTTTGTAAATTATCTATTTTCGTGAAATAAATTTAAGTGAAGGACCCGAAGAGTTCGTTAATTACCCAAAAGGGCTCGGAAACAGCAAGGCGGAGGAGAGGGTCAAAGGTCAAACCAGCGGCTGCATCCTGAAATAAAAAAGACGGCGACAGCATTCTCCCCCCGGGCACGCCGCTTCCCCGACCCGCACCCGCCGCGCGTGCGGGGGACGTGAGGATCCGACGGCACCTGAGGTCCTAAGCTGCTTCGCGCGGACGGGAACGCGCTCGCCGCGCGCGTGAGGGGGTTGCTGTAAGAAAACGAATATTATGTCTGTCGCCCCCCGTTAAATCAGGCGCCAAATGGAGGGGGGAGGCGTCGTGCGCGAAGGCAACTGTCGGGATGAGCTGGTTCGGTGTGTTGCCCCTGCGAAAAAGCGAAGTCGCTAAAAAACGAATTTAAAATAATTCCAAAACATCCCGATCTTAACGTTCGACCGAAAAATATTATTAAAAAAAAACACACACACACACAAGCAAATATTTAATAGATTCATATTCCTGAGCTGTATTCCTTGCTCAAATGATAGAAATATACGCTTCTCTTGCTTAAACGTAACGAAATTGTACCATTTTTTGATCAAGATGTAATTTCATGACAGAATGAAGGTATAACTTATTTTTCATGCAAACTTGCGTGGTTATATGAATTTATGACATTGGATACAGCTTGAGAACGAATTTAACAGACATTCCATCCAAGCTCATCTCGGTGACCAACGATGTTACAAATTGATGCTATAGACGTGTTGAAACTCATCGATTTAATTTGACGCCGTCTCTTTTGCTCGACAATAGTACAAAGGATTCACAAAAAGATTTTGCGCTGTACGTGGGCATGTCTCGATCCATATGGGGAAGGGTTTTTTTTTATAGTCCTACTAATGCTTCTGAATATAGAATTCGCGACGAATTTCAATCCCCAACTCTTTGCATGTTCAATAAAAATTCATGGAGAGATCGGAGTTATAATTAATCGGAGGGGCTAAGCTTCTTTTAGGTAGGAAAAGGTAAACCCACGTGAGGACAATGAGTTCAATTGACCAAAACGCGAGTTATTAATCGATTAATTAATGATTAACCGGAGGAATAAAGTGAAGGAACTCAGAGATCTTTTCGCTTTCCATCGGTTGATTCCGGCAAAAGAAGCTTTTCTATTTTTATTTTATTACAATTCCCTTTTTCACAGTTAAAAAAAAGGAAAAATGAAAAAAAAGAAACTTCTTTTTCCTCTGTACCGTTCGCTCTTCCTTTTAAACTATCATCATCATAAGCATCATCATCATCATCATCATCATCGTCGTCTCTCAAGACTTTGATTACCACACAAATCTCAGCTTTGAGTTTCAGCAGTTTTTCCTGTTCACCACGCGTCTGGAGTCTCTCGGTCTCCCAGTTTTTTCTCTCTTCCGTTTTCTTGTCTCTTTTTCTCCCCTCTGTTCGTCGCTGGTTGTTACAAATTTGAGGCCATTCAATGCAAAAGAATGTCACTTGATGGGTGAGTGGATTGACGCTTGACTTCCACAGTAGCAATGCAGAGACCGACTCTTTCCTGGCTAAAAGAATCATGGGCTTTGCTTGTTCTGATCTCTCCCTCGAGGTGCGTTGAAGAATGAGAACTACCCGTTTCTTGATTTGTGTAAATGGCGTGATTGGTGGCTTGGAAACAGGGAGAAAATGAGAGAGAGAAGAAAAAGATTCCAACTTTTTTTCTGGTCCTCTGCCGTGTCAGAGAGATTTGGCTTTGCATTAGCTGCTGGAGCTCTTGGAATTCCACTTTCTTACGTTTTTGTCATTCGCTGTGTGCTTGCTTGATACATGGGTTTGCTGCATGTTTTCGGCCCGAGGTGTTTGGCAGCTAAACTGTGTTTCCGACAAATTTGTTTCTGCTAGTGTGAGCTTGATATGTCTTTCATGTGTATTTTGGCTGACTGGATGCCTGTGTGTCAAGTTCTTTCTGGGCACTACAATATCAACCGGATCTTCTGGAGTAGTCCCTTCATTAGTTGTGGCTCATCTATTCTATGACATGATTCAGATATAACTTCTGTAGACTGTTGGGGTCCTACGATTGTAGGAGTTTTCAGTAAATCTGCCCTACGACACTGCTTCATTGTAGGACAGTTTATATATAAGCGATCAGGGCTATCATCATTCACCAACATGTTTTAAATTTTGGGCAGATGCACCTAAATGTCGCAATTCTTGCATCATACTGGAAATTCGTTTCACAACAGGTGAAAGGATTAGCCAGAAATTAATGGAGTCGTGACCATCTCCTTACACTCTCTACGGCGTATTAACCGGTGTCTCTTCTAGTGACTGAATCATCCCATGGCAGATTGCTAAGTACCCAAACTTGTGTGCAAGTGCTATAGCCATTATCTTCCTCGTTTCTTCAGTTTATTAAGTATTTTTGGGGGTTCACATCTTGTTTTCACGAGAGTTTATATACAGATTTTCTTTCATTGATTGCGAAATTCATGAGTGAGCTGATGAATAAAACATCCGTGATGCCTACTTATTATGTTAGGTGTATTGTGTTCGAGAAAATCACGCTCCTTGGCCTGACTCTAACCTTTAACTGTTTCTGGGTTTTCTGTGTCTTTTTTAGGCATAAGTCAAAAGTGTGACAGAGTCTTGGCTCACTAATGGGAAACTTTGGTGATCAGTGAGTTATATAGATGGAATAGGAATATCATTGGGTAATGCAGTGGATGCTCTAGCTGCATGGGAGGCTTATCACATGTTTTTGATCAAAGGAGCATGGCCAGGAAAGTCTTTTCCCAAAAGAAACATGTCGGAGGTAATATATACTTCTTCTGGACGAATCCTTAAAATTTAATCTAAAAGAAGGCATCTTCTGGGAAGTCTTATTGATTTGGGTGGAGGCACATCTTTCTGACTCTCTTCAAGGCTTAACAATTACCAGTAACAACTCTTTATTTAGTTTCTGAGATGAAAAAATCTGACTGGCAACGTAACTGGTGATTTTCTTGTCAATCACCTAATGAGTTATGGCAATGATGTTTGACATGGATAGAGTGAAGAAAAATGAGGGAGTTCGTAGATGTTAGGTTTAAATTTTGTTAGTCATTGGGGAACTCACAATGTTTGACACATCATTTACAGAGATCCTATTTACACTACTTTAGTCATTAAGTCTGAATTTCTGGGGCCATGATGTTGTTATGAAGACTGGGCTCCCACTATTTACATGAGAACTTTGGTCATTAGCCCTTATAGCAGTTTTGGACTTCATGAGAAAGTTATCTTGAGTGAACTCTGTCCTGTTGGTCCTGATGAAGGGTAGATATCAATTGAAGTAACAAATTAGTTCCACAAATTTTTTTTTTCCTTTTTGGGAACTAATTCTTCTGAATTGAACCATTTTGCAGGTCATGAAGCACCCAGGAATAGTTTAGAGCTGCAAGCAGAAGCTTCTGAGGGCTGTTGCGCTATAGGCGATAAGCCGGTATTGAGCTTATTACAAAATCTTGCTGTCTCCATGACGTGTTGACATGTCAATGAATCCTGTTTTTCATTGATTAGGAAGTTCTTTATTTGGCCAAACATTGATTAGGAAGGTGGTCTACCAGTTTCGACTTTTCTTTTGGTATGTCTACTGAAAAATTTTGACTCACTCGACTGGCTTTATTTACTACATGAGCTTTTGCTTGGGATTCTCATGAACCTCTTATAGATGCCCTCAAGGCTTCAACAATTTTGGTAGCTTAATTGCTGAAGGTCGGTGATCATCTCAAGCTACGTTCTATAGTAGTGAAGAATATTAGCCTCACCATTGTCTTCAATACCTCTCTCTGTATCCCGAGTCAACAATGGTGTTTTATTCACTCCCTATTTGATCAAACTCTTGACGATCTTTGATTTCTTTAAGGTTCTTGCCCTGGAAAATTCACAAGGTAGCTTAGTCATACTTCAGTGAGATGACTGCTATATATGCCATACTGACAATTTTTCACTCCCTTGACATATGCATCCCCTTTGTCCTCTAACCATGTTTTGATACAGTAGCTTTGAATTCCAGTATTCTTATGGCATGGAACAAGATCGGTATAAGATGAAGCATCATCCAGTTGAGGCTTCAATGAAGAAGTTGATAAGCGAGGAGATGTCCAGCAGATCAGTTAACAGACAAAACTCACCAAGCATCGTGGCTCGGCTAATGGGGATGGATATCTTGCCACTAGATAACAATTCTCAAGCCCAATCAACTGAGAAGAAAAAAGAGAGCATGAAAGCCAACTTTTCAAGAAAAGAGAGGAAGGGAAGGGGCTTGATGTCTCACAGTTTTTCTAACTCTGGTTCTTCGAGGCACGTGGAGCCTAGCTCATCCTCTCATAATTCAGATAGGGATGTTGACAGAGGGAGAAGCGCCCAGAAGTCAATAAAACCCAGGCGCCGAGAACATCCACAAGAGGAGGAACTGCAGAAGTTCAAGAAAGAATTTGAAGCTTGGCAAGCAAATAGGATCAGGGAGTGTACAAAAATCGTTGAGCTTGACAATGTTCCTAGGCAGTTGGCTGGTGGTCAAGAGAGCTGCAACTTAAAAATGATATCACTTCGTGCAAATCATGAAAAAACCATCACCGAGAAGCCCAGGAGAACTGATATAGCAAAAGCAAAATCGATTGAAAGAGACCATTCATTACACAGTGGAAAAACAGGACTAGTCCTGGCTAAGCAGTATGAGTCTTGTTCTTTGATGAGCAAAAGTCTAAACAAGGACATTGAACAATGTAGTGCAGTGATTTCTGGTGAGAACCTGGACTCTTTTCTTGGCCCTACGAGGATAGTAATCTTGAAGCCTGGTCCTGATAGGTTCTGGCATGAAGAATCATGGCCCAGTTCCTCCGGAACGGATGAAAGGGGCAGCATAGAAGATTTTCTTCAGGAGGTGAAAGAACGGTTGAAAAGTGAAATTCAAGGAAGGGCGGTTAAAAGGAGTTCCGTGGTCAGAGGAGGTGGAATTGAGACCCCTTTCAATGAAAAACCATCTGATTCAAAGCAAATAGCACAGAACATAGCAAAACAAGTCAGAGAGAGTGTTACTAGGGACCTGGGGGTGGATTTGCTCCGTTCAGAATCAACTAGATCTTATAGAAGTGAAATTCAGTTGAATCCACCAGGTTCCCCAGAATTTATTAACCGAGATACAAGGAAGTTCTTGACAGAGAGGTTGAGGAATGTCCTGAAGAGTGATAGTCTTTTGGATTTGCCCAGAGAAGCAAGTGACAGCTCCAGTTCGTCCATGTTAGGCGATGAGAGGCCTAGCGTAAAACACGCGGGCAATGCTTTGAGAATGATAAACGAACCTTGCTGTTGGGAAAATGTAAAAGAAGAACATCAAATGCTAGCCAGATCGTTCAGACATGGGTCAGGTGATGATCGTGTTCTCCACAAGGAATTATCCCCAAGAAACCTTGTGAGATCCTTGTCTGCTCCTGTATCAGGAACATCCTTTGGGAAACTTCTCCTCGAAGACCGCCACATTTTGACTGGTGCTCATATCAGGAGAAAGCATGAAGTTGTTGAAAATGTGCCAATGGACGCCAAGAAAGTGAAAAAGGAAAAACTCAAGTTCAAAGAGAAGGTCCATAACTTCAGATACACATTCACTCTGAGACGGAGGCTGTTTGGCAAAAGGGTCCAATCCGTAGCAGAATCATATAACTTTGAGACTGACTTCATGAAAGATGTTATGAGTGGACCTACAGTCGTCATGAACTTTGGCGAGTGGCATGTAAGAATTTGGTTGGCCTGTTGAAAACAATGTTTCCATACAGTTAGTGCTAGAAGTTTCTTCTGTCTTGTCTTATACTGTACTGACTAGTTTTTGCCTTCTCTTGTGTCATCCTAGGAGAATTCTACAGAAGTGCCCCCTAGCCCAGCATCTGTGTGCAGCAGTTCTCAAGAGGAGTTTTGGAGACCAAGTAACAACCTTAGCCCTATGTCAACGCCAGACAGGAGTGTTGGAGAAGAAGATGTGGTGCCACAAGTTTTCAGAGAAATCAGTTTGAATCTGAATGGTATGAAACAATCCTCCAGCTTCTATGTTCATGGATGTGCTATACAAATGGGCAGCTGCAATAGCGTGATCATGTTCAACTAGTGGCACAACTCACCCTTTTGGTGCTTATTTAGCCAAAGCTTGTAGGCTGTTTGCTTTTCCTCTTTTATCAATCTGCATGATATGAAGGAGCAAGATGGTCTCTCGGGGCTGTTGGGAGTGTCAGTCTTTCATTTTTGATAGATTGCAGCTTCAACTACCTAACCCAAATGGTCATGGTGCCTTTCATCCCAAAGTGATTTACTTTTGTGATATTGAGATGAATATATTTACCTTACTCAGATAAACTGACAAATGTGTAGTAGTTTGAAAACGAATAAGATAAGAAGTCAGTATTCCTGAAACTATATATGGCACTCTTGAAATTTTTGCCAAGGGTAAAGTTACACTGTATCTGAAAACATGGTGCTGAAAGGCTTCTTCACAAGCTAGCCATGAGCCTATGGCTTGCAACATTGCTTTTTGTGATTAACTTAGATTGCATATTGCCTGGACTAGCCGAAATGACCAAAAGCTTAAGCTGCTAAAACATGATAGAGTTTCAAGATTATGTTGATATTGCCTAACCACATCATCTCATAATGTGCAGAGCTGAGGAGGCAACTAAATCAGCTTGGATCTGATGAGCCTCTGGAGACGGCTGAAGAGCAGCCTATCGAGTGTAAAATGGTTGAGTTAGAGGACAAGATGGAAGAATACATAAGAGATCTGCTTGTTGCTTCTGGCTTGTACGACGGATCACCTAATGTGTATCTATCCAGAATAGACACATCTGCAAAGCCTATCAGTGACTTGGTATTTGAAGAAGTGGAGGAATCGCATGGGAAGTTGGTCAATGAATATGGCACTTCAGTGAACGACAAGAGCGAAAAAGGAACAGAGCACAAGTTGTTACATGATTTGTTAAATGAAGCACTTTCAACAGTTCTAGGATCACCGAGAAGAAAAGCTGCTGGTTCATTCCGAGTGCTACATCCGCGAGGAACGGAATTGCTGAGCTCGGTTTGGGAGATCATACGTGTTTTTGTTTACCCTCCAATTGACAGGTCATATTACTCACTAGATATTATGACGGCCCGGGATCTCAAATCAGTTCCATGGCTTGGTTTATTGGATGATGAGATGAATCTACTAGGGAAAGAGGTGGAAAGTCTGATAATTGGAGATTTAGTTGAGGAAATTGTAAAGGATATGTGATTTAAAAAATGCACGAGGGAAGATCTTTTTCTTTATCTATATCTGCGAGACAATTCTCTTGGTCAGTTCAAGCATTGATACGAAGGAGAATGCGGAGGTGGCATAGCTAGTGCAGTTGATTAGTACATGATAGTGTGGTATTTGGGTGTTGCTGAGAGCATTGCATGTGCATTTGTACATAGTTTTTCTTTAAGTTTTTGACGTTGGAGTTGCAAAAAGAAGTCCATAGTCAGAGAACTGTATATGATTTACAATGCACGTATTTAGACCCTTTTTGACAATTTGATGATATACCTGGAAGTCTAAAGGTCTGGAAATTCACTGTCCATTCTTCGGTAAGGAGCATATAGAATTTGCTCAGCCAAAAAAAAAAAGGAAAACAAAACACACTTCACTGAAAAAACATATTGCTTATGCCGCTCTGTTCAGTCAAGTTAATGTGATCCCAAACATAAAATCAAGAGAACTGTGATATCAGAACTGATTTGCGCGGTTGCATCCAAGCCAAGGATCCGGGACATGAATCTCGGTTCAAAGATATTAGTACATTTTTCTTATGGACATTTTCCCCACAATTAAGAAGAAGGCATTTAACACAAAGGTGAACAAGCACCGTCACTAAGAAAGCAACAAAGAAGTTTCAATTTTTTCTAGCCAAGAAAGGTTAAGTTAGCAAGTGGCATTAGGCAAATTCTAGGGCCATATTTTTTTCTTTTTTTACAAAAAAGAGGAGAAAACTATACTCAAAGCTACCTTCGACCAATGCCCGGACAGTTCGATTAACAGTCTTGATGCTGAGAATTGAGATGATGCATCCACTTGGTCATTAGACAAAATCTTCATTGAGCAAATACAAAATTTATTCTAAAGGAAACTGAAATCCAGCTTCATCACAATGAGAACACCATTGACATGAGTTCAACTTTATTGCGTTGACAATGCATAGGGGAATTCGGCGGGTGCAAAATGTTACCCCGCAACTTTATGTTGATTGGTACAGTTGATTGATTGTGCTGTAACAACAAATCTATACGTATCAACTAATATACAGAGTTACAACATTCTCTGGTCAAGTCATCACGTACTATCTTGAAGCCCCATCTAACCGCTTTGCAGCACGTTCCAGACTTAATTCACACCGACGCAGTCCATGCCACAAATCATTTGGACCATCATCTGGCAAGCACAGTCTCTTTACCTGCTTATGCAATGCCTCCAAGTCAACAAGGGGAACCGTGGTAGGTCGTCCATGAGCACACTGCAAACAAGCTCTAAGCTATCATGCTAAAAAGAAATTGGAAAAAAAGATCTTCCCAGACGACATTACAAGCATATGTGCCGAGAGATGATTGACTCACTTGGAAACAGAGTGATGTCCCTTTAAGCTCCTCCACGATAAGGGAACACTCTGAAAGAAGCAAAGTGTCCCCGAACATAATTGCTCCTTCAAGATCAAATGAAAATGGAGTTAGAGAAGCATATAGCTGAAGATCCAGAATTTCTAAAGCATAATTTTATCTTGTAAAATATTTTAACCAAGCCAAGGCAATCCCAATATGTAGTGAGAGGACAGTAAGTCGCCACAAAACTCATAAATGAAGACCAACCAGTCCATCTTCCATAGAATAATATGTATCTATATTGCACTGTTAACGAAAAACATGATTATATCATGTACAATCCCTAACCTGACCCTTCTGATTTACTCCAAAATCAATCACTAACAAAAACCCCCGTGCTCAACAAAGTAGATAGAAATAAAGGGATGGTTGGAGCTTGGAGAATGCTGCTTGCGGGCTTGGAACACCTCACACAAAAACTCATCTAGTAAAAAAAGGGGAAATTAAAAAATAATAGAACAATCCCTTATACCTCTGCATGCTTTAAAGTTAAGAACACGAAGAACGGCTGGAGGCATGGTTGATGCTCCGTCCGTATCAGCGAGCTGCGTATTAGATCAAGAGATAGGTTTAGCAGTGCACCTGCATCTAAAAGGCGCATAGACATGAAACGAGAAAGCCTAGCAAGGATGGAGATATACCTGTTGAAGATATTCCAAGAGATCCACATCATTCAGATCTACACCTAGAATGCATGGTACCTGCACGGCATATATAATTATCTGAAAATAGATCTTGGAGGATAGGTTAGCATGACACCTTCAAAGCGACAAAAAAGTGATGGCTGGTGGAACTGGGGAAGTGGATTTAGCTTGTTGGGAGTTGAGTAGCATCCAACTAGAACAATGTTAAGTACAGCAAGATAAGATACAAGAGAATGATGCTTCACCGCAAGAAGAGTGACAACAGTTGGCTGCCTCTGGAGAAGGTTTATATTCCTGCAATTGAGGCTCAATAAGATCAAGTGAAATTAACCAATGTACATAACATGATGGCAGCTGATCTATGAGACTCTTAATCAATAACAACTCTGTACTTTTTCCGCAATTAATCACAGCATAGATGAAGACAGGTACTTGATATAGTCCTTTGAACCTCAGGCTATTATAATCCATATCTTAGGTCAACTTTGACTATGAGGGCATGAAGTGCAAATGGTTAAGAAAAAGTCGCACAAATGGAACCCAATAATTACTTTCTAAACTTTACCAAAAAAAAAAAATAATAATTACTTTCTAAAGGGCTTTGAACCTTGAGCATTGATATTACATATCCATCCCCAATCCTTTATCTGCTCACCATAGCTGAGCATAAGTTGACATCCAATCTCTGGCAACACCTGTGCACTTCAGAAGTTTAAAATAGTATACATGATAAACTTGATAATTAATGCCATAAGTAGAGGTCCATTACAGAACATATCAGTCAATAGGCCAATACCAACTCCTTTTCTGACTCCAGATAGCGAATTGCCTTTGCTTCTCCAGACAACACCTACAGATCAACCAGCCTTAGGAGCCCCAAAATACTAGGGATCAGTTCAATCTAGAAAGACAAGCCCCCGGTTTACCTTCCGGCGCAGTTCTTCTAACCGGATCCTTTCATCTGCAGCATGCTGTTGGAAGAGAACATTAGATAAAAACACTGTTAGAGAAACACTGGATGCTTCATCTTTGCATGGGCTAGATATGTCAGTTTGTGTTATCTTGAGTATTTCCTTGTTTGAAAGCGTGCATGCATCTCTTGAGTATAAAAGGGGCATTTTGAATTCTTGTTTGAGACTCTTGGCAGTCTACATAAATGCCATACAACTTTGCAGTTAATAGCTAATGTCTCTAGTTCACCAACCTGGTTAGGTCGTCACCATCACCAAAGAAAGGAAACTCATGTCAAACCACAGAACCACAGCAAAAAAGAAAAAAGAAGGTTGGCAAACTGAACCTGGTCGATGACAGCAAGGGTTCCACCAGCTACCACTGGGATGAACTTTCTATCAACCTGCTGAAGGACTCTGGCATTCACAAGGCAATTTCTACTGATGGATGTTGGTACTAATGAATCACCAGCAAGATGAAAGAATCCCGATGTGATATCCAGTACATGGGTCTGGGCCAGAATCTCAGATGATCCACACTTTTTCTGCGCAAAAGAAGGCACTCAATCACTGATTAATTAAAATCACTAGACAGAAGAAAGACTGGCAGGCTGCCAGCATTTTGCACAATCATCCAATACAGCAAGGGTACTCGACAGTAACCTGTAGACAACTATCCCGCCATTTAGTGCCACAATCTCTTGAGTCTTGAACACTCCCAAAGATAATATCTGGAATGTAAAGCACAGAAATAGCAGTAAACAACAATTTAAGATAGTGTCAGGCTCAATTAGAGCCTTTTTTTTTTTTTGATCGGGAGGCTCAATTAGAGTTTCGGCAGATAACTCTCCAGAGTGTTTCTAATGGACCTGCGGATACTAAGGTGCAATGCAATTTGTCATTTGACCATATTTACTTCTCTAGTGACCTGATAGACAATAAAATAGACTAAATCCTGCAATCTTACATTTTGATTTCCATGTGTGCTCCTTCATTTCTCAATGTTCACATGTTAGATTTGACACAAGTATCAACAGACCACCATTGACAAAGGTCAGAGGGACCCAAACAAGCACAAAGTTATAAGAGATCGTTCAAAACTCCCAAAGTTTAGATCTCAAGTAGCTTGAAGTTCAAACCTTTATGAAGTTCCTTGATTTTCAGCCCATTGTCATGCATCTTGTGAATATCTATCCTGGAACGCCGATCAGAGTGAGTATTTTGTCAACCCCACATTTTACAGAGTCAAAAAGTCAGATGGGACAGACATAGAGTACCTGTTACCATAGAATGGGAGCTCTACAGAACCTTTACCAGAAGACAAATGACATAAGCTACTAGATAGTTGGGAATATTTCGGTTCACCGGCTTCTGCACAGGTTGGAGGAAATCAGTTCACAGTCACTTCACTCTTCACATCATTATGGTACAATCAAGAGAGTTGCCTACGCAGCTAACCTGGATAAGCCTTACAAGCATGGTAGGTCTCAGCATCAGGGTTTCGTGGGCTCGCCTGCGAAAGATGATATAAGGAAATGAAGCTCCTCCTCTTTCTATAAAATGGAGGAGCAGAACGGCTTCTTGATCTTTCTCGATGGACATTATTTTGCTGAGCGTTGTTATCCCAGAACAGTCCTTTTTTTGTTGCATAATCTCCTGTTGCCTCATAATGGTCATGGCACAACTCTCGACAAAACTGTGCTCTTTCATCAGCTAATATATTGTTAGGTTTTGGAAGAGTCTTTGGTGAACTGGTAGCTTTTTGTTTGCTTGGATCTATACTTAGATTTGTATTGTTATCTATGCCACGTTCCGCAGTCATTTGGGTTGTGGTGCACGTCTCGTTGCTGGGGCTCTTCAAGATGCGATCATACGGGCCTACATTCTTTCCTTCATTAAAAGGAGACATGTAACTAACCTTTTTGCGGCCTTCTGAACTTGTTTCCAGTAACACATTGTCAATGCTGTGTTTCCCACGAAAAGGCTTTGTTTGACATAAGGGGCTCAAAACATCAGAAAACCAATCAAAATCTGAAGACCGACAACCTAAGCCAGGATTTTGCATTTGAGAAAAATCACTTGAAGAGAGACCATCCTCCTCAATGAAATCCTCTGTGTACCATGGAACTGACCTATGAGAGGCAGCATATGGACAATCAGTGTCAGCAGGCTTTCCCTTGTTGGCTGTATATTTGGGAACAGGTTGAGCATCACTGCATACATCATCTGGCCACAGAGCCCCAGAAAAGGAACTGAAGCGTTGTTTGCTATGACTATGTCTCCGAAAATTGGGGTCATCATAAAGGCTTGACTGTTTCTGTTTGATCTGGAAGATGTCACTTTCAAATTCAAATTCTTCAACACTAGCAAATTTCAGAGGACTGAATTTCAAATTATCACGTAAGGAGCAACTCTGCAGGTAGGGTCTCTTTCTACCAGATCCAACCTCAAACTTGTCACTTTCTTCCAGGATAACAGAAGATACCAGGCTCATTTTTGATCCATTGCAGCCCCAAGGATCATCGTTAAAGGATTCGTTTTCAGATGTTGAAGTAAAAATATCACCCCCTACAATATTTTTAGATCTTCCTTCTAGGCTAAAACACTTTACCAAAGTATCATCTTCTGCATACACGACATCATTGTGACTGCGCTGAATACTATTATCTGGTGACCACTGATAACCATCATCCTTGGAGATCACACTCGAGATGTGATCAGAAAAGCAATTATCTGATTGCGGTAGAGGATCACCATCTTGTAGAAGTGATTCTATTTCATTTTGTTGGGCAGTGAAGTCTACACCTTTATGGCGAATCTTTCTAAATGGAATTTCTCCCTTGGCCACCTTACAGTTATGACGGCTCTCTTTGCCTGGCATCTCTAAAAGGAATGATGGAAGGTTGAGAATGCCCTCCTCGTTGAATCTGCACTTTTTCCTCGCCAATTCACAGTAATCTATAACTACAAGTTTAGTTGAGGAACAAAGGAAACACTTCAGACATGATCCATGTGACATCATAACAAAATATCATCAGAGTCATATGTCATTCCAATTCTAAAGCATAGTTCAATTAGGTTATATGCAAAATCAGGTCACTCGTATGGCTATAGGGGAAGGTAACTCAAACAGTAGGTCGAAATGAATCAGGCTAGAAAGCCTAATACCTGGTTTTCCTGAGAGGCTTTTCTGGTCCTCATCAAATTCCACATCTTTTCGTAGTGTATCAAAATTTTTCTGAGAGCACATTGCTGCAAACAACTCAAGAAAGTCAAAAAACTTCAGAATGTCATACATTAACACCACCCCAACATTTAGTTCATGGAATGCCCTACCTCTACTTGAATTTACTTTCCAGAAACGCTGAATTTCCTTCTCAACACAAGCGAGTATGGCATCCCAATCCTTTTTGGAGAGAGAGAGAGACATATATATCAGCAATGGTTCCCAAAAAATATCATAGATGTAACATCTGACTACTAAAAAGAATAACTGTAAAACACTGCCAGTGCCAGTAAAGAAAAGAAGCCATGGACTTGGACTGATGGCATAAAAAACAGAGGCATAGACCACTACCCTTCTCGAACTTCTATAAATTGCACTAGGAAAAAAAACATTTCCATCCTTACTAGTGGCAAACCAATTGAAACAGAGGAGATCTTGAAGTAAAATCCTTAAATCGGTTGTTTGGAAAGAGAAGCAAGGGTTCATTAAAAAGGAACAATAAACAGGAACAATCATGTCAGAAGCCACAACTTGCAGGGGGACAATCAATTAACCAGTATGAGCAGAATGGAGTAACAAGACCATGATTCACCTTAATCAGAAGCCACAACTCGCAGGGGGACAATCAATAACCAGTTCAAGCATAATGGAGATAACAAGACCAGAATTCACCTTAAACTGAACACATGTCTTTGACGGTTCAAAGCTTAAGTCATAGAGGGAGCGAGGACAACTCAGCTTCAAAATGTAAGCTGGACCTGCACAAGACCTACTTCTCTTGCTCTTCTGCAAACCATTGTTGCTCCTCCTTGCATTTACATACTCAAACTCCTTGGCAAGTTGGTTGACCAATTTATGAATAGGGCTCTTGCAAACAAACCGTGAGTTTATGTCTACTCCAGTCAAGTTCAAACCAAATGCGTCAAGTGGAAGGATGCTTGCCAAACCATCTCAGATAAGCTAGTAATATCGCTACACTATTTACCAACGTATAAGGCGTGGATACATACATACTGGAAGGCCTGCATCATACATGATATAGAATGAGGTCCTAATAATACAATAAGACCTCTCTGCACGAGAGAGAGAGAGAGAGAGAGAGAGAGAGAGAGAGAGAGAGTAACCTTAATTGCAAGCAAGTCGCATGGACCAGACAAGTAACCTGTAAGCTTCAATGCTCCTTCACGAGCATTCAGTTCATGAAGAACGCTGACAACCTCATTTCCAAAAAAGCTTCTCAACATTGACAAAGGGGTGGTACAAGCACGTGTGCAAAGCAACTGATCGTCACTGTAATTTTTCAAAATTATGTGACGACAAGATGATCTCACATAATAAAAGTGATCTGTGTGATAGACAGGTACCTTTCAATATCAACAACTTGGAAGGAGATCTCTGAGTAAACAATAGCAATATGGAATACAGACTTCTTGATAGACTCCAAGACCCTCTTGGGACTTTTAGTTTGTAGAGAAAATTAAAGGTTCATCAGGCAGATGGTAACATTGCAGAAATCATATACCTTACAAGGCCATTCAGTGTCTACTAAATAAATTGAAAGAACTAAAAGAGAAGGAAAGTTAAACCTTGATTGTATAGACTTCCTCCGAATAGGTTGATTGTAAAATAAATCACGAACTACAACTGCAAGGAGCCAAGATGAATCCGAGTGAAATCTGAATATAATCAAACAGCTCAGACAATCTACTTAAGCAGACACAATCTGGTGTATTATCCTATGTGCACGCAAATGAGTATTAAGCAACAAATGCAAGTAGAATTGCAAGTCAATTAAATGGGGTTCCATTGCCAATCAAAATTTAATTTCTAGGGAGGCCATGTAGTTTGGCAATTGCTCAACATGGTAGTGAAGCCTGTGATCAATGAAGTCCGTCAAATGCAACTGGAAGCTAGGTATTAAAAATCCCCATAATATTGGTCAACTTCTAGCATCCCAAAATGATATTGACAAGGAAGTACGTTCCAGCTTATTTCTGTTTGCAAGGAAGGTGCCCATCCTCCTACTTTCTTATCTGATGGCCAAGCCACCTTACCAATTAATGTCTTACCTGATGTGCCTGCATCTTTTCTGTCATCATCAATTCCAAGATGCAAACACTTGCATCCCTAAAACAAGAAAGTCAACAAAAAACATAATCTTCAACAAACAAGAAGTAAATAGGTAGCAGCCTTCTACCTTACCAAAAAAAAAATAGGTAGCAGCCTTCTACAGTACCACATTTAAACCATTAACGAATTGTCAATACCTTTAAAACCTTGCGGTATCCATTTGGTTTGCCAGGAGCTTTTGTTATGATTTCCAATACTGCAATATCAGAAATCGAAGCCAGTGCTTCTCCTCGAGAACCAAAGCTCCCAGAACAAGAGTCTATGTCATCCAGTTGATGATCTTTGGATGTCGCTAAAAGCAAATCATGAAGATCAGACACCAAACTAAAAGGCCAGCTAATACAATTACAAAGCAGAAAATGCACTAACCCAGCATATTTCTATCTCTCACATCTAGAAGGCCCTCTTCACACAGCATACCTACAGCACTCAGGTAAAACAATTCTAGCTACTAAGGCTCCAGATAACAGCCAGTATACCCAGTCTTGATGTCCAGATATCACTGCTCATCCTACACTTACTTTTGACAAATTTATGGAGCAGGCAAAGGAATCAAAAGATCCACTGCTGGTGTATTAATTAAGATTTTGGCACTTAAGATTGATAAAAGAATATAATAAAAAGGATCATTTTATTGTAATAGCAAATATTCCATCTTGGCCTATGATAGAGATTAAGGTCAATAAGAGCAAAATTCAAGTTGTTCAAGCAACCAAGATTTTAGCGAAATAAAACACCAATCTTCAATGGAAGTACATACTATCATCTACCCCACATTATTTGACATTTTGCACCGGTACTTGTACAATGCAAAAGGAAGACTCCTAGACTGGGTTGACAGTATGCAGATGATGCAAACCTATCGACATGCATAGACAGTTCAAATTAATGTGAAATCCACAGAAAAGTAATGAATAGCTCACCATATCTTTCTCCCAATAACACCAAGCCATCCCGTGTAATACCAGATCCTAGAGGTGTATCAATTAAAAAGCAAAATAAATCGGATAAAACAGGTATGCTATACAGATTCAACTCAAAAGAGGAAGTCATTACTAACCATCATCAACCACTTTCACGAAACAGTTGCTGATACCCACAAAAACCGATACCTGGAACAGCGCATAATGTTAAATATCAGCTTCCAACTTAGAAATACCTTCATATGCTATACAATCAATGGAAAAGCAAATTCACACGGACAAAGGGTTTGCAACCAAATTCTATGTATTTCATGCTATCATTGCTTCTACTACTTTTCTGGAAGTATTTTCTCATTTTCAATATGTGAGCCTCTCTCAATGAATATATGCATGTAAACACAAGAAGGACACTATGTAGATCACACACTTAAACATGATTATAACCGTAGAGTTACAAATCAGTAGTCTATCCCATCTTGGCATTTGGAGCAAGCTAGCTAATTCAGTACAAAATCCAGTCTCCCCTTTAATATTTGATGAATCATCATCATTACAGCAGGAACATAATAAACACAATCTTCGTTAAACTATCAACCTATCATAGTCACTAATGAATCTCTTCTCTTCAAAATGAGATTGTCACCATCCCAGTCATTGCGTGCAGAATGACCGGTTCGATTTCCTCAGATATAAGGGAACCATCAAAATGCACCAACTATGCAATACTAATTTCTGCTTTGACTTTTTCCTTTTTCCCTTTTACAATGCCATGACACTGAGGATATGTCCTCGTTTAGGTAGACCAATGTCAAAGGCAACCAGAGGCAACATAGCACAAGTATGTACAGGTTCATTACATCAAAAAGAAGGAAAAAAAAAACAAAATTAGAACCAATCATGGACAACTATGTCCCTTTCCCGTCCCCTCCTAGATGGGACGTAGAAAAAAAAACAAGAGCTTGTAGGTAAAGATATTCTGAATTAGTGCTAGTAACGAGTGGTTCCAGAATGGTGGGAAAGTGGCCCTACCCTACGACTAGGATTGCTTGTTGACATTTGGAATCTAAAACCCATCTTGGGATACCTTGGAATCTCCCAAAACTCGTGGAACGACCTCCAGGGTGGGTTCCAACCCAGTTCGGAAGCAGTTGCAGAGTGGGCATCACTTGGTACCACAGACTCTAAAATTTTGCAATCCAAACCTACTATCTCTCTAATAAACAGGTTCCGCAGAATCTCTGCTCACTTCTGATGAGGACTCATCGGCACGCCCAGTGGGTCTACCTCTAGAGACTTTCGAGTGAAGCAATTTACCTTCTTGGCACCAGCATCCACGCTGTTAAAGACCAGCTCCTCAACCACGCTCGCCAAGTCGAACAAAACCATCCCAGAACGCATCGAACTGTGAACAGCACCGGGCAAGGGCTTCACGGCGCTCATGGGTCCTCAAGCTGACAAATTCAACCGACAGAAACCGATGAAACACCGCAACCACTCCCCGCAACCGCACAACAAATGTAAGGTCCAGAGATCATCATACCTGCAACCATGACCACGCTAGACTGCGGCACGTCACACCGATCCAAATGCCAAGTTGAGATTTCGCTCCCGAACGCAAATTCTTGAAGTGAAAAAATAATGGGTCGGTGGTGGGTTCTTCAGACGAATCAAGATTCTGGGTCTCGATGATGATGCGATTAATGGGTTATCGATCGATCCTCTGTGCTGAGATTCGAGACGAATCAGGCGCCACTTTCTCGAAGCGGCGGCTTCAGGAGCGCGGGCTTTCGAAACCCACAAATGCAGGAAGAAAATGGCGGTCGCGCTGGATCTCCCGCGTCCCGCCAGGTGCCAGGGACGACCCTCTTAACTGAACCGTAAAAACAACAATACTTGATTGGTGAACGTATCGCATGATACACTTCGAAGCTGCCTAATTCCCAAAAAAACCCCGTTCAAGTCTCAAATCTACTCTAAACTTTTTTTTTCTCTCAGAAAAAATCCAAAACTTTAAGTTTAGTCCCAACTCTGCCGCAAATTTTGTTTTGTGTAAAAAAAAACATGTATTTTCAAAAATATACCCCATGATCCAGTCCCAACACTTCCGTATAGATAAAAAATCCACGTAAATAAAGTAATGTGGCTTTTTTTAGATAAAGAAAAGCTCGGAGTAAATTTGGATTGAACCTAAAAATTAGATTTTTTTAATTTATTTAAATTAAAGGTGAATTTGTTATTGTTCATAACTTTCATATCTTGTAATGGTTTTATTTCAGAGAATTTCAATAATTTTTATTTGGTTTGATTTGTTATCGAAGTGAAAATGCGATATCGGTTTGTACCTATCGCTCAATTACTTTGCTAATGTGAATTTGTTATCGATGTGGAAGTGTCACGTCAAGTTGGGACTAGATTACAGGGTATATTTTTTAAAATAAATTGAAATTTGATGATTTTTTTTACATTAAAAAAAATTCGGGGCAGATTTGGAACTCAACTTAAAATTTGAGGTTATTTTTTAGACAATAAAAAGTTCGGAGGAGATTTGGAATTGGACATAAAGTTTTAGGGTTTTTTTTTAGACAAGAAAAATTGGGCAGATTTTGGACTTGATCTAAAATTTGAGGTTTTTTAGGGAATTCACCAATGCAGATTAGGTTTGCTAGCTTGATTATGATGGCGTAAAATAGGTGAATCAATACTATCAATTTACACTAACACCTGTTTTTTCGGCAATTTAAGGTGGGAGGGAAATAATATCCTAGGTAATAACTTACTTCCACTTTCATGTCCTTTCGTTTTTCTCAATCCAATCAATCCGCTGAGCTCTAAATTCTTGACCGGGCTTAGATTTTGAACTTGATTAGATCACCTGGGCTAAATGAGTTTGATTATCGATTCATATGGATATAGGTAAAGGCAAATAATGACTAATGACAAAAATCCACTCAACCAACCCATTTGGGAGCGAGATAGGCACACTCAGCCCGAAAATATGTAAGCTTTTTCCTAGTTCGATCGATTCTTAGGACCTTTGTTTTGTTGTTGAAGATTCTTGGGACTTCCAGATGCTGATTTTAACAAAGAGTGACTGTCATATGTAATATGTGAGACATCGATATAACACCATTGTCTCGTTTTAACGTGGTGGTCTCCCTTTCTAATGTACTTTCAAATTTACTGTAGATGAGAGGTGCATTCAACCCTTTTTCGTTGTTGGTCTATTAGGGTCTCCGTATCTTCATCGCTGTATAGAACAATTTGACAGCTCAAAGGCTTACACCCTCGAGGTCACAATTTCGAATCCCGTCTCCACAATATTTTCGCGACAAAATAATGGTTTTAACTTCTCACTATTAAATATATAAATTTATTCGAATGGGCGCCCGGACAACAAGTCAGACACTAAGGTTTCATGTTCATCCAATTATTATCTCAACGCTCATTGACAGTTGAAATACTATACAAATTTATTATAAATCCCGATCATGGATGTGGCGGTCCACATGCCCTCGACCCAAATTGCTATAAAACCAATTAGGGTGGGGGCCATGCAATCCCATTTAAGTATAGAGAAAGCTCAACCTTAGCTTGATCCTAGCTCGCTTTGTTTAAAAAGGATGTTGTATTTATTTTATGCGATAAATAATGCGTGGACTTGGCTTGCCCAAATCCACTTTTTGATCACCTCCATCCCAATACTTAATCTCGTTACGTCCTCAATAACCCTCAATAATGTACGGAATAATTTTCGACCTTATAGAGCTAATCACGAGCCCCATAATTCGTTGAGCTCGCCTCTTGAACGTTCAATGTCCTTAATCGAATCCTTCGAGTTAACGTGGCCAATGGATCATACTTGAGAGGCAAATATGAGGGTCATTTTTCAAGGCCGCATGTCCACGGAGGTCAACTTTTTTCTCCATGTCGCACTTCGGTATCGTCCGACGCCCGTATCCACTCGAATCGTCAAAGTCAGTGCCGGCATGATTTCCTCAGGAAAATTTACGCAAATCGAAAGATCCAATCACACAAAAGTTCAAGGTCCAAATAAAATCGAAGTAAAAAAGGTGTTAGCCCACCTAAAAAAAATGTCCTAAATTGGGCAAGTTTTTGGGGGATTTGCATGTTGGGTTTCCTTTCTAGAACTAGTAAAACCAAATACAAATCCAGCCTTTTGACATTTTTGCAAATTAACCCAAAACCCAAACCCAAACCCAAACCCAACACAGTTCCATCGCTCATATTGAACCATACAAAAAGGAGAAGATCTCCATTTCCTCTCCCCCACAAGAACCACCACCACCATCTCTCTCTGCATCTGCAACCTCCAAAACCCTAGTCGCTTGCCCCTTCCCCGATGTTCCTCGGCACCCGTTTAGCGTCTTCCCCTCCAAGTGGATAGGGAAAAAAACCCGAGACAGGTGATTGCAGAGGAATCCTAGTGTCCCCCGATCTCATCGCAGTCCCCACGTTTGAATTCTGTTGGGATCAGCTTTTGTTTGTCGTGTCTAGCTCCGCTTTGTCGTGATCGTCGATGGTTTCGGTTGAATTCGCCGTCCATGCCCGTGTTCTTGACGATGCGGGCGATTGTCGTGCTCAGTCATGTGTGGAGGCATGCATTTTTAAGATGATCTGTTCTTGTTCTGCAGGTTTTCGTGGGTTGTGTGTTAGCTTTTGAGCCTGGCTTGTGTTGAAGAAGTTTCAATGGGATGATGTGAGAGAGGACATTCGTGTCTCTCGCACGTTCTTGTTGAGTTTCTTGGGAAGTAAATTGCGAATCCAGGCCGAGCTCGATAAGTGAGCTGAATTTGGTACCCGTTGATTGTTATTTCATGATTTTTCTTTGACCCGGCGTGGAATGCTAACGACGGAGAAACGCATTTTCGCTAATCATCAGCTCCGCAATTATGTGATCTGGCTTGATAGCAACTGAGTTCTTGTTGGAAATGTGACTGAATTTTGTGTTAGACTTGCAATTTATGTAGATCATACCACATGACTTGTTTGTTTGGCAGAATGCTCTGAATGATTTAAGATCTCGTTGTCATTGGTTACAGCACTGATGTGGATGGAGCAGTCGCCGCATCAACATAGAGAGTTCCCATTATCCGAGTTTGGATCGTTCGACTGAAGAAAGAACCATGGAAGCTAATGGATGCGACGTCGAGCAAGCGGATGCTGATGTGTTATTGCCTCCTCGGAAACGTTTGCTTGCCGGACTAAAGAAACAGAATTCAGATACCAAGGGGGTCTCGTATGTTTCTTCTACTGCCGCACCTTCTTCATCGTCGTCGGGTGCATTTGATGCCCACCTGAACAGTTTAATAAGTGTTCATAGCAATCCAAACCTTTCGCCTGAGGAGATCGTGGAGGCCTCAAGATCGGCGGCTTCAGCCGCGGCTAATATTGCAAAAGCTGCTAGAGCAGCTGCCGAAGAGAAGGCGGCCAATGCAGCTAAGGCGGTTGCTGCAGCCAAGAGCGCTCTGGATCTAGTAGCATCTTTCTCCAACGAGGGAAATCACAATGAGACGTCGCTTAAAAGGAACAAGCTGAAGAAGCACGTTCCGGTTCACTCACTGTACGAAAGGAACCGGCTGATTGCAAATTGCAAGACAGACGAAGAGCTGGCTCGGAGACTGCGCCGAGTCATGAACAGCTCTTCGAGAAACAATGTACCAACTGCACATAGAACTAAATGATCGATACGATTCTCAAATTAAGAAAACTAGTCTTTGTGTAGTGGTCTTCCCATGTTATTTGCTGTCTGTGTAAGGGTTGCAGATCCATCTACAAATTAGAGGACCTGAGTTTCATCCTGATAGTAAACGGTGGGTGTAAACAAAACCAAATACCCAGTCCATATTATTCCATGTTATTTTCATTTTGTGGAATGACGATGACCCGAAATAGTCTCTAGACTATGATTGAGGAGCGAAATTGCTTGAGAGGTTGCAGCCTAATTGATCAAGGACCCATTTGATCAAACACCTCATGAAGAAAGCGTCATCCTTGAACATACTACCTGCCGAGGTTCTTTGCAAAGTTCCATGAAGCCTTTGCTTGGTTTTGAATTCTTAAAAGGCGGGCAATTTCCTCAAAAATCATACCAAATCGAAAGAGATCTATCGAAGGTTAAGCCAAAGCTAGAACCTTTGGCGAATAATCTGAACAGCAAAGATTGAAGCTTTCTTTGAGTAGGAGCACAGAAAGACGAAGAAAACACATCTCAGGATAACCCAACATGCTCTCTGAATCAAACACTAAATCAACATCAAACCTTAGTGTTCTGAAGAAAACATGCAATAGCATCTCCCCAATTCATCAAAACATGAATTACATCGAACATTTCGCTTAATGCATTCCCTTGTCTCCTCAAACGCCAGGCATTCCTCCTGAACCAACGAATAACCCCGACCCATCTGCAAAAATCGCTTTATCCCGAACTCACTCCAGCTCCTTCACGACCTGAATCCCCATGGAATTCGCAGTCCCGATGATGGACTTACATATCGACTCCAGGGACATGTACTGGCAGTAGGGATCCGACTGCTTCACCTTCGCGATCTCGTAGACGTGCTTCAGCCCGATCGTGGACGCGACCTCGTGGCCCGGCCGGCCGCTGCCGGACTCGACGCCGGCGGCCTTCTTCAGGTACCACGTGACGCTCGGCGACTTGACGGTGAACTCGAAGGTGTTGTCCTTGAAGGCGGTGACGGTGACGGACATGGGCGTGTCCTTCTTGTACTTCTGCGTCCGGGCGTTGAAGTCCTTGCAGAACGCCATCAGGTTCAGCCTGTACTGGCCAAGCGCCGGCCCCACCGGCGGCATCGGCCGGGCCTCGCCGGCGGGGACGGTGAGCCTGATCGTCGCCGCCACGGGGCGGCGGGTCAAGATCTCCTTCAAGGTCGACATGGTGGCGGATAGAGATAGAGAGAGAGAGAGAGAGAGAGAGAGAGGAGCGAGAGCGCAGGGTTTAGTTGAACCCTGTGGGCCTCAAGATTTTTATTGGGCCCATTTTACTTTTTACTGGAACGGCCCAATGTAAGAATTAATTGTGAGTTTTCTTTCTTTTTCCTTTTCTTTTATTCCTTCCGCTCTTTTGTCTTATTTTTTTTGGCCAGAATATTACATTAGCAAAACACTAGAACGGGCCTGCTTGTTGCACCGGAGAAAATTAAATTTTCTGTGAAATCCTTTTTTTTAGCATAATCCTAGGATTATTATAATGTCATTATTTTTCTTTGCTACTGAGTGAGTTTGTTGAATATGATCGGCGGTAAGAATGCAACACGTGTTACTTATTAAAAGAGCTCAGTGTAGCATGCTAACATTTTAATTTTGCCTATTACAAGATAAAAATATTTAGTTCTTCGAGAAAGCCAAGAACTTGATCCCAGTAATTTTATAAAAGTAAGTATTGCTTTTCCATATTCCTGTAGATGTAATGAAAAAATCGATTGGCCTATAATTCGATATTATTACAATGAAAGATTAATGCACAAAACAAAAGCAAATTAACATGATACATACATATAGAAAGACATTTGTATAATTCGATAGGGGCCAATAAAATGAACTGATTTGGTGAATGGAACTAAATTTTATCGGTAAATCAATTCCTTTTTTCGGTTGATACTTAATATCAAATCAATTCCTTTTTTTTTGCTTTAGTTTGATACGATGAATTAATTTGATAAGACAATAAATCAGTTGCACGACAATAAAATTACTTTCTAAAAAATTATAAGCTTCATCTTGGTATTCAAACAAAAAAAAAGATGGAATTTATATTTTATAGTTAACGGTGTTAAGAGAAATAAAAAATTTGTTATGTGACGTAACACGCAGCACCCTTTATACACACCCGTTAGTGTAATCCTGGGATAAATATTATTGTGACAATAACATTGAAATATTCTCTTTTATTGTTGTACATCTGATTTGTCACATAAAAAGTACATTCAAGAAAATTGAAATGATTGTTTCACATTTATATTCAATCAAAACATATTTTACTAAGCAAAATAGAAAAATATAAAATGAGATACAGGAGTGGATTGATTTGGAAATGTAAAATAAAAGAATTGCAATTTTACAAAAAGAACAAAATTAACAAAAAAGCGAGGTCCAACTCGGACACCTCCTTTCGACCAAAAAAAAAAAAAACTCGGACACCTCCAAGCTAGAAAAGCGGTCGCAGTGGACCACTTACTATTTTTTAGTACTTTACAATCTCATAACAACAATCTGACCAAAAAAAAAATCTCATAACAACAAAGTAATTCAAACACTGTGTTTTGGTTATTACCAAACATTTTTCTAATTTTGGTGTGAAAATTGAGAGAAAAGTTGGCGGAAATAAAAGATAAAAAAATAAAAAACGATTCCCCCCGAGCCACATAATTGCTGATATCAATAGATTTTCTCAGTTAATCCATAATTTTATTTTCCTTCGCACAATTTCCTCTAACTTGCTTCTTAAATTGCCAAACACAGTGTAAAGTAAAGCAATCGTCCTCGTACTCTGGTTTTCGACCCATCCAAAGCGCATAGAGTTGCACTTTGGGTTATTGTTTGGGTTGGGCTCGGGTACCCAATCCAAAACAATACCCAATTATTTTTTCTATTACCCAAACAATTTTAGACTCAATCCGACCCAATACAAAAATTTTCGGATTAGGTAGGGTCATGTTTGATTGGGTTTTTTTGACACCGCTAGAGTTGCTGATTTGAGAATGATCACTAAACTTCTTGGGTTTCACAAATAAACAAGGCATGGATTCATAGTGCCGATCAATACCCGCCCGAGATTCATCCGGCCTAGTAAGAATATGCAGAAAACTCCTCCGAAAGCTTTATACAGCATTATCCTAACGTGATGTGAAAAGACGACATGGTTGGATTGTTAAGACGGGATATGGATAGCCATCAGCGCTTCTGGTTTGCAAAACATTTTCGCATGGCGTGAAAATCAATCACCTAAACTAACCTAGGACCTATGAAATTGGAACATGAATGTTCATTAAGTTAATTATATGAGTTTATCGTGTATACGTATTATACTGGCACATACTACTTTACATGCTTTTGTACAGACTGTCTATCTGCTCCCGCCATCTACTTACATCATTGCAAACTTGCAAATGAGCCCATTTTGATCACCGGTGAAGTGGCCGGAGGTTCAAAGCGCATCACTTCGAAAGTACTTTTGAAAGCATTCCTCTTCTTTGCAGAACTTGGACACCACCCTGTATGACTCGATCAAGAGTCTCGGAAATCGCTTAGCAAAGTAATTGTCGTAACCCTCAGGAACCGGTCCGAAGAGCTCCTGCCACCGCCATCAAAGCAATAACAGATATGAGCCACTAGTTCACACCATCTGAGTTACAGAAAGTTACCGAAGAAGCCTTAATGCATTCAGCTGCAGAAATCATTCCAATTCAAGTTTGGGTTCGAATTCAAATTTGGGTTCAAGAGAGAGTACCTGAACTTTTTCTGGAAGTTCTCTGTAGTGGCTCAACTTATTACGCACGGTTCGCAATAAGTCTCTGACACAACTATAGTTGTAGCGCCTAAATCTACCTATGTCAGCCATAACTTCAGGTTCTATTTTCTCGTCCCATTTCCCACCAAAAACCACAGGCGCAGTGCTCTCCAATGCTTTCAAAAGATCTGAATTGGTTGCCCTATCTTCCAATTCTACTCTATCGCTGATGTCGCGAAGAAAGGACAGTCTCATCTCTGAACTCCAAAATAATGGATGGTGAAGCACCTCCAGTGCTTTTGGCCTGCCAGTAATTAAAAGCAATTAACTACTTACTCATGGAAAGTTATTACAAAATATGAACTATAGCACAACATGCTAAAAGGAAATCAATTATGCGGACTTCCGAATTCATATGCATCACAAATATGGCAGTGGTGCACTCTCTATAACAATTTAAATTGCATTAGGTCCATGCACTTCACAACTCGTAACTCCAAGGTGAAGGCGGTTCAAGCCAAGTTCAATGAATTTATATTCATGAGATTTGAGTTATAGAGGAAATGGAAATTAGTCAACTAATAATGGTTACAAATTCTATCAATGGCAGCGATGCAAATTAGAGCTGACAATACTCTCACCTCAATTCAGGATCAGGGCTTAGTAAATGCGAGAATAGATCCACAGCTTCTGGTATGAATTCCACCAAGAACAGGTCCATTTTATTCTTCACGATATTGATGTCACGTTCTAGACGTTCACCAAATGGATGTCTTCCACCAGTGACGCAAAAGAACAGGACACAGCCTAAACTAAACACATCTACAGCGCGTGTTTGGCGCCCATGAAGAAGCTGTTCAGGTGCTTGCCACCCTGAGCTTCCACAACCTGCAAGATGGACATCAGAGATCAACAAAAAAGCCAACATCACTTCAACCATACATAGATGGATATGATAGAATCACCGGTCAATGAAGGGAGACAGTGGCAAAAGCCGTTAAATCTCCACAGACTTTACCACAATAGAAAAAGCAATTTAAAGCAACCAGACTTCCAACATAACTTATACTTTGAAAGAAGAGATTGCTCTAACAACTAAAATTATCGACCAAAAGTTTTTAGCCAGGAATCCAAAGATGATTACCGCCATACATATCAGTCTTGAGGAAAAGAAAATGAAAGGTTTAGTTAAGCTATCATTAGCACTTACCAGTGGCATGATATCCCAAGGAAGATGTATCTCCATGAAGGCGTTTACTAATGCCCATATCAGATAGCTTCGCACATAATGATCGATTCTTTGTAATCAAGACGTTTTGAGGCTTTAAGTCCCGATGAATTATTCCCAAGTCATGCAAATGGACAAGTCCTGATACCACATCCCTGTATCATAATGCAGAATAGACATTATGACTTAAAATTAACAATAGTACCTGGGCCACTTGAATGCATCGGATACATAATTAATACTCAGCCTTATCATATTGGAAATTAAGGAACTTCTACAACACACTAAAACCCAGTAAGGATGCCAGAAGTACACTGGGGAATCAAATCTGTTACAGGTTCTTTTTGTAAATTTAAATGAAAAACCTGGTAACATAATTTGATCGCCATATCATTAACATAACCATTTACTGATTCGAGTGTATAAGGATTTTGCAGCATTCACGAATCACAAAGAGAGAAGGTATACTGGTTTTACCAAATCAGGAAAATCTTTGTTTTGTCACTATGTTATTGAAAATAACTAATTGATTTCCATGGAAACTAAGAGTTTAGCCTTGATAGTCTACCTATGATTCTAGAAAGGAAGCTGCAAGGTTCAAAACTAGCCCAAGATGTTGATTGCATTAGGCTAACCAGAGTCAAAGTAGTGGCCTAACAATTTCCTGTTATCATGTATCACTTGGAAGTTTTTTGCAGAAGAGCTATTAGTTGACTAGCACCTGATACCCACATCAACCAACGAAGAAGAGTTCATAAAGGTAGTGATCTCTCTGAGATGCTTCTAAGTCATGTTAAACAAATGTAAGCAAGCTCAATACAAATTCAAATCTGTGACAGTTGATTTGGAGAGTGCCGCAATAAGCTAACATAAAATTTACCTCATCAGTTTCACTAGCAAAGGTGAGGGATGACCATCGGCCGTCCACAAGTTAACATCTTGTATTGTACCCCTAACCGAATCCAATTTGATTTTATATTCAAGCATTGATGCTGGATCATTAGGGAAGACGGAGTTATTTGAAGAATCTGAATGTACTTGAATTAAATCATCCAAGCTGCAAGTACAACGTTCTAAAGCAAGATACACGAAATCCTGGTCGTACTCCACTCCATACCACCGGACAATATTTGCATGTCGGTCAGATGCTATCAAATTCTGAATCTCTTTCAAGGCAACATCATGATGAGCCTGCACGAGGCGTTTCACTGCAACAGGTCGACCTTCATAGATGCCCTCAAGGACAATGGTCCCATTACTTCCCTTCGCAATTTCTGTACTTAATACGAGGAGTTTTCCAATCCTACGCCCTGCAATGCCACCATCAAGAAGGTTATTAAGTTTCATCCATGCGTCATCATTGCTCCTACTATTGTCAAGCCCGCCTTCATTTTCTGAAGAGACGTGATTCTCCTTTCTGTCAAGACTTCCATTACTCTTTCCAGACTTGCGCATTTTCTTCCTCTTGGAAGGTGTTTTCAAACTAGAATCACCGAGCTCCTTAGCCTGTTCTTTTGGTACTTGAAAATAACGGCGGACAAACCAACCAACAGCCGCCATAAAGACCGCTAATATAACATATAAAGTTGCTGACCGCTCAGAAGAAATATTACGTGAAACATAAACGGTAGCATTGTTATCCTGAGGAACAACTATCGATTTGTGGATCTCTGGTGCAGGCAATGGCAATATAACCCCAGCAGCATTACCATCATACGAGTGCAACATACTGTCCATCTTCGTTTGTGGAGGAAGCATGAGCTCTGAAGAAGGATTTTCAAGCTGAAAGTTCAATGATTGATCAATTTCATGCTGGGAAGGTAGTAGTAGTTGTTTTGGAGTAGGAGATGGAAGTTGCCTCCCATCATGAAGCTGAGGCCTAGAAAACGTATCATACATATCAGGATAGCGAAAGCGGTAGACAAGAGCTCTTGACTGACAAGAGAGTGGCATTGTAATGGAATTTTCAGATTCCAGACCAAGTTGATATCTTGAGTTGACAGGAGATCCGCTGAAAGGATTATTGTCACCTCGACAGAGTAAGGCAGCCCCTATTTCAGCCACGGACACATTCCACAATACTTTGTTGGATTTTGCAGCAAATGATTGCACAGAATAGTCTGTCCTCATAATTTTCAGACGCGGCTGAGCAGTATCAGAATTCGATTCTGCCAAATCATTGGCACTTTTATCATGTAAAGCAGTCTCTTCTATATCATTTGGAGAGGTAGATGGAAAATCCGATAAACCATAAGTACGTATAACTCTTCCAGTCAAAGCATCGACTTCAAACACCGTGCTTTTCCGAGATCCAAGTGTAACTGATCCATCCTCTGATACCAATGGTGTATTTTTTATGAAATCGTCAATGTTCATCCCCAGTTTCTGCATTGCATGGGACAGTCAGTTCTAAGATGTATACAGCAGGCAATAGTAGCAGCAATTAACTTCTTTTATAGTTAATAAAAAAACAGCCACTGTGATCAGGAGACTTCTCCCCAATTTCGGAAGGAGGACAGATGACATTCAAAGTTTCATGGGTCTAAAACATATAGATAAGGGCATTTTCCATTTAAGTGCAAATAGGAAAATGTGGAAATCCTTTTTACAACCTTTAATAGGCAAAACAAGTCCAAGTTAAATCTTAAGGACAAAAGAAATACAGCCATTTTTTTTATCCTGAGCAAAGCAACATACCATGCATTTAAGTATTGCAAACTTCATACTTTCCTATCATAAACATGCCTTGCTCTCTTGGGTAAAGATCATCTGGCGTAGAGAAACCTTTAGGCAACAACGTATTTTCCAGGAAACAGTATTGTGCAGTAGCAAAGACAAGAATGCACTCATCTACTGTGCCTTAGAAACATAGGAGAATAAGATCTCTCCCGATGGTGGGTTCAAGTTTTTTAACGCTGTCAAGGAAGCCCTACCAACCTCAATCTAATGATGAAAGGCACAGGGAAGTGCTGAAATTAGTGATATCCTTGATAAGACAAATGATCAAACAGTTGCTCTAATTAGAAAAAACCTAAAAGGATCTCAATTTTCTTTTCACAAATAGAAGTCTTAGCCGTACCATTTTACCAAAGTGCTCGTTGTGCATATACAGCTCCCAGTCATCACCACAGTCTATAAAGTAACCACTGTTGGGTCCAGAAGAACTTTCATTCTCGTTATCTTGGTTAATTGGAGCCTGATATGAAGAGTAGATGGGAGGTCCTGATGTGAATGACCAGATAACCCTCCTAGATTCACTGTCCACCAAATGTATTGTCCCATCTAGGGCAGCAACTAGGGCAGTGTCATGATTTCTGTCCAAAAGTAGAAGCCATAAGCAAAGGCATGCAAACAAACAGAGAAATGGTAGAGTTATCTCCCCAATACAGAGGAGAATGGCATGGCAGGTCACTGCAAAATGGACTCAGACTGGTCACTAATTCATGACTAGCCATTGATAGCTTAAAGGCCAACAAGACATATCAGAAGCAGGAGCTAGAACAAATTATACATCAAACCAGCACAGTTAGGGAGTCCTTATCAGCAGCTTCAACCACTGGATAGAAAGTACTAGTCACGAGCTCCAAATGGTTGAATATACATATCAAGTTTTTCCAAGTTCTTAACAACAATTTATTACTAAGCTCCAAACCAAAGCTGAATTTCGACTTATCCTAAATTTTAAAATCAGGTGTACACAAATCACGCACCCATATCATGCATCCATTAGACCCAGATTTGCTACCAAACAATGAGGAAGAAGATATTAGCAATGAGTCCTGACAAGACAAATTACGATGCAGAATTCCAAATCGGTGTAAGTTGGACATCGATGAGACCATTCCCACACGACTTCCACAGGTAGAGAGCAAGGCAGGGACTTATTTTTTTAATACATAAGTAACACTTCTCTGTCCATTTCTGTTCTTCCCCTCATATGCACGGTTTTTGTCCTCGCAAAATTCAATAACAAGACTAGGTGCCTCTAAAAAAGAGAAATAGGCAGTTTTTCCCCACCACACCCATGCAAGTCTGAAAACTTATACTCTGCTCGAACCCTATATCAACCATCCTGCATTATGCCAATCGACCATACAGATCCTAAGAAACTTTGGCACAAACTCCTTAATACCAAAAGAACCAAGCTCACATCCTACTGCACTGAATTGCCAACTAAACTAAACTCACACCATCGAAATCACGCCATCGAACCGCATATGCTCGACTGGCCAAACGATTTCACAGCTCCGGGGCATAAGACTGCTTCATTGGGACCGGAAAAAATCACAATTTTTTTTTCCGTTTAAATCAATCACGAAGCGCGAAATCAAAGCCGAACAGTAAGAGACCAACTCACGGCTGAATAGACTTGAGGGACCTCACGGGCAAGCGAGCCAATCCCCTGTCCCACGGCCTCGGCACCGACACCTCCGAGCTCTCCGACCTCGAGACGACGGCGGTCAGCCCCAAGAACCACCCGGCGATGGACAACAACGGCCATAGCCGCCGCCGAATCCCGCCCCTCATGGATCGAACCCCGGGAAAAAGCCCCGACAAAACGACGAAATCGAGGGCGGCAAACAACCCGCTGATCCGGCGATCCGTTCCCTTTGCAGTAGGACGAGGAGCTGGTCGAAGGTTCGGACAGACGGCAATCGGGAGGAAGATTCGAAGCTTCCCGCGGTCGCTGCGGGCTTGGGATCTCCGACAGGAGCCGCTACATCCGGTCGCCCACCGGATCACGATTGGAATTCAGGGATTGCGTCGTCGTGCGGCTGGGATTTCTCCGTTTGAACCGCACGGGATGTTGTCGTCCTTCGAGCCGATGATTGTTTTTGACTCTTCTCCGCGTCAAAGCTGTCCGCGCCTCGCTTGGTCGGACGGCGTCGTTTTTGTGCTCGCTCGTGGGTGGCCGCGGGTCGGGTGGGCTCGAGTATGGACCTGATCGCATGTCCGGCGAACCGTTGGAGAAGCACCGTGACTCGAAGTAGCATGAACCGGGCGGATCGTGGATAAAGCAATTTCCTTCTTAGGCTTGAGCCGGCCCGCTAAGTCTCATTTGGCTCCGATCATTTTTGTGAAGAAAATTCGATATTTATAAGGCTTCGTGCTCAACCCAATCTCAAGCATCTGGTCGGGACGCGCACATCTCTAGTAAGGTCCAATATGGATCTCGTGGTAATTCGCATATTTGAAATCCGTCACATTATTCAATATATTAATTTAGATAAGCTCGCATTATCTCCACCCTATAAACGGTTATAACACTTTACGGCAAATTACCCGTTAAGTCTCGTTTAGGTCTGATCGTTTTTATGAAGAAAATTCTATATTTATAAGGCTTTGCGCTCGATCCAATCTCAAGCATCTGGTCGGGACGCTCACATCTCTAATCAGGTCCAATATGGATCTCGTGGTAATTCGCATATTTGAAATCCGTCACATTATTCAATATATTAATTTAGATAGGTTCTCGTTATCTCGGCCCTATAAACGGTTATAACACTTTGTGGCTAATTGAGTTGATGAAAATAATCTTAAGAGAATTGATTAATAAAAATCACAAATCGAAAAATTGAAAGTTGATATTGATTGAAAATGTAAAATCCACGCATCAACTATAACACTTTCCTAATTAATCAAAATAACGATATTTTAGTCCACCAACTTATGTTATTTTCCATCTGTTTTTATACATACTTTGTTTCCTCTCTTTTACTTACCAATGTGCTCAAGCTGATTTCTATAAATGATATTTTACGATGGGTTTGAACATTGTTGATGATATTTGTTAAGTAACATATCCTAAATTTAAATTCTAATCATAAAAAGTCATCGACTGTACCCAAAGAATTCATCTAAGAAAAACTTGAACTAAATAATGATATATTATAAGGTGTTATTTCAAATTGAACTTTAGAGAGCATTGTAAATAAATACATTTTGTTAAAATTCTTTAAAATTATAATATCGATTGTTATATTCATTAAAATACTTTGAATGTTAGATGATTCTCGTTAAAGAAAATAACGAACGGATAAACTTCTTTCATTTAATCATAAAAATAGAAACAACAATTTAGGAAAGGATGGTAAAAATTATCAGATTTGATTGAATCTATATCAAAAATATGTTTTTCCTCTTTTATTAATCTTACCTTTAAGGGAAGTCTTGATGAGGGCTCTTTTGGACCATTTACATTTTAGGATGTGTCTACCTCGATTTAAGGGGTGGAAATAGTGCAAGCCATTGAATATATACTAATTATCGCTAAATTTTATTTTGGATTAGGTCCATTTTGTTCCTTCAAAAAGAAGCAAATTTGCTGCAGAAATTGCAGTATTCAGGCATGAATCACTCACCTCATGCATTGGATTTAATGATAGCTACGCATGAAATGAGACTTAATGCTCGGGAGCTGATTATACATCCTAATTATCACTTACCTCAGACCATATACATCATACAAACATGCGCATACAGGTTTCGTAGATGGATAGGCTTCATCTTGATACACACTATGCCGAAATCAACCATCCTGCAAACTGCGGTCATCGACCCGAATTATTGCAAAGTTCATCGCTGATAAAACCATTATGATCACCAGTTGAAGTACTCGGGAAAGAGAGAGCATCCCCCATCTTCACAGCACATGGAGATGAACCTGTACGTTTCACTCGATAGTCTGGGGTACCGTTTTTGAAATAGCTGTCCAAATCCTCGGGAGATGATCTCCTGCCAGAACCAGCCATCAGAACAGTACCAAATAAGAATATGAGCCGCAAAGTCCACGCTACTGCTCGCAGATACATTTCACTCTATAAAGCCTCGCCAAGATTCAGCTGCAGTAATCACATATAACCTTACAGCGATAGTTCACCACAGGACATGTTTAATGATTGTACAGTAGATAGATAAACAACCCAACATGAAATAACGACTTCACGTATTGGTGATAGTAATGTAATCAGTAATGTCCATGTCATCGTAGATGTGAAATTTTCCTGCAGTAGTTGCACTGGAAAGTTGAAACATACCTGAATTTTCGGTGGAAGTCCTATTGAATGGCTAAACATGTATCGCACAATTCGCAATAAGTCTCTCAACCCACGCATTTGCTTAATGACTCTACAATCTATCTTTTTGTTCCATTCCTCGTCGAAAACACGCCAAGCAATGCTCTCCAATTTTTCCAGAAGATCAGGATTAGTTCCCCTAGCTTTCAATATTACCCAGTCGCCGATGTCTTGGAGAAAGGACAGTCTCGTCTTTTAAATCCAAAAAAGTGGATGGTGAAGCACCTCCAATGTCTTTGGCCTGCCAGACATCAGAAGAATTCAGAATGCAGATGTCTTTGTTGTTTGGCCGTAGGAGATAGACCGACTTCAGTAATTCACTAAGCATCTTTGTCGAAAAATTAGAAGATGAAAACAAGTTTCTCTAACCTACTATTCTAGCAAGAAACATAGTTATAATCCCAGAGAATCATTCGGTCCCCTAAATATTACATTAGTAACGATTGGCGTGTGCATTTTCGAGTACTGACAAGTTGCAGGGGCTAACTGACCACGGTTTTACATGTAATTGGCTTACATTGGAACATGTATGACTATCAATGGCATTTATGGTTCAATGTTGTTTGGTCGTCGTACTTCTAGAAGGAACGGATACACAGAAATTTGAGTGCTACATATGACTGGCACAAAATCCACTGAAGGTTAGAACGAAAGAGAGATCATGCAAATTCTATGGCAGTACTCTCACCTCAGGTTAGGATGGGGGTTCAGTAAACGAGCAACAAATCTGCGACTTCTGGCATAAATTCCACGGGAGACAAATCCATCGAATTATCCTCGATATTACTATCGCCCTTTGGATTGTCTCCAAATGGATGTCTTCCGCCAGTGACGCAAAAGAACAAGATGCAACCTAGACCAAACACAACGACTAAACATGTTTGCTGCACATGACACAGGTGTTCAGACACTTGCAATCCCTATCAGCCACAATCTGCAAGGTAGACATCGGATGTTTAAATTTGTTAAAGAGCCATTGTCACTCGGACAGATACAGAGGTGGCATTACGGATTCAATGGTCAATCAAAAGAGACGGCAGCAGAAACTGTTAGATCTCCAAAATCATACCACAATGACGGCAGCAAAGTTTCAATATAAGGTTTTCCTTAGAAAAAAAGACAGCTCTTACAGCTGAAATTATACAACTGATGGTTATAGTATCACCTAATAGATTCAGACCTGCATGGATCAATCTCAAATGCAAAGAAGATCGAGGGTCCAGGTAAAGCTGTCAAGAGCACTTACAGTGACATGATATTCTGAGGAAGATGTATCCCAGGGAGGAGTCTACTACTGCCCATATCAGATAATTTAGCACATAATTCCCTAGTAATAAAAACATTTTGAGGCTTAAGTCTCAATGAATCATTACCAACCGATGTAAATGGATATGCCCTGAGACCACATCCCTGTATGATATAACCTGGAGTAGATCTTAGGACTTAAACCAACAAGACATCTGAACCAACCAATGTTTTCCATTAATTAGACATTTAAGATCAGCGAAGGCAAGTGTCAATGAGGTGGTTGTGTGCCCTCTACCAATAATTCATTAACTAGCAGCCAGGAACAGAAATCCTACTCGAAGGCATTGATAGCAATACCAAATTGACAGGAAATTCTTTAACACAAAATGAAATGAGACACAGTAAGAATGTCAAGACGACAGGGGAGAAAAACAATTATTAGGACTGGGTTTAACATGCAAAGGATAATATCATATTATGTCAAGTGCCACAAGAAGCTAGGTGGCACATTTTCAGATGACACAAGAGAACAACTCAAATTCGCAGGGGAAACCCAAATAAGGAACAACATGAGGACAACTAACTCCAAACTGATGCTACATGACCCTTCTACAAAAGCCAGTTGTTTCACATTGAACTACCCCTACTTTGGTTGAATTGCACTTACACTCTGTTAAGCTCTCCATCTGTATGTTTCCAAATCAAGATTCATTCTAAATACTCGTTTCACAATCAATATATGGTCCCAGTGGTGATAGCTGCTCTGATGTCTGCCTTGCAGGTTGTGGATCCTTCGGATGGCAAGCACCTGAACTGCTTCTTCCTGGTGGGCGCCAAACAACATTTGGTTGTGTCCTTTTCTTTTGCATCATTGGTGGAGGACATCATTTGGTATATATCGAGAATACGACATCAAAATTGAGAACAACACAATGGATTTGTCCTCGGTGGCATCCGTACCGAAAGCTCGTGATTTGATGTGGCATTTACTAAACCTGAAACCTGAATCCTAAATTGAGATGAGAGTATTGTCATCTTTAATTTGCATCGCTGCCATTTTCATTGCGCTATTTGATAGATTTTGTAACCATTGTTATTTGACTAATTTCCATTTTCTTGATCCTCAAATCTTATGAGTACTAAAAATAGCCTGAGTTTTGTCAAACTTGGCTTAAATATCTAACCATTTTTTGCTCATCAAGTAAAGGAACAGATATTTAAGCCAAAAGATGGTTACAAAAATCTATCATACAGCGCAATGAAAATGATAGTGATGCAAACGCAATCTCACTTTAATTTAGGATCTGGCTTTAGTAAACACGAAAATCAAACCATGAGATTCTGCTATGGATGCCATCGAGAACAAGTCTATTATGGTGTTCTCAATTTTTATGTCACGACGTTTACCAAATGGATGTCCTCCACGAATAACGAAAAAACACAACCTAAACTAAACATACCCATTGTGCGTGTTTGGCACCGATAGAGAAGCAGTTCTGGTGTTTACCATCCAAGGTTCCACAAGCCTGCTATCCCGAGGTTCCACATCCTGCAAGACAAACATCGGAGATCAATTATCACTGGTATGGACACGATAGATTCACTCATCAAAGAGAGGCAATGGCTTCAAACCTCCACAAACTTTACCACAAATAAGAAGCAATACAGAACAACCTGACTTCCAACATAACGTGCTCTTTAAAAGAAACGAATGGTCTAACGAGTAAATTATCAGTCTAAATTTTTTAGACAGGAATCTGGAGCTTCACATATCAATCTTGAGGAAAAGAAGATCAAAAGTCTGAATAAAGTTGTCATGGTGTACTCAATGGTGTACTTAATGATGGCATGATATCCCCAAGGAAGATTCGTTTTCAAGAAGGCATTTACTAATGCCCATATCAGACCGGACCCGGTCTGGTTCCTGGGTGGATCCAAGAATGGCCATTATAATTTTTTTTCCTAGGGAATAGAAAACATATACATCATAAACACAGAAGCCTGTGTGTACAGTCCACAGTGCACGAACTAAGAAAACATATCCATCAAAAACTGTCCTGAAAAGGAGACGACACAGCAGCAGTCTCTAGCTACACGTATGGCCAGCATTTCTCACAAAAATAGGGAGTAAACAAACAAACCCAAGAGAAGCAACACAGAGAAACATCAAATTCAAATGAGCGTTCATAATGTCAACCCTTGAGAACAGATTAAGATTTTCATGCCCGAAAGAAGCTCAAGACATTCAACCCATGAACATTCGCGGATCTGGAAACTCCGGCCAGTTACAGCAAGTTACCCAGAACCCGAAACCTAATCCACAGCCAGGGACCCAAGGAGCTCGACGCAACCGACCAAAGCGGAGAATGAAAAAGAATACTCAGAGACGCGCAGCAGAAAACAAAACCCAGAAAGGCCGAGCCTGAAAGACCAAATGGTACCTGAAAAGCCGTCGCTCTTCTTCAAATGTTCAGTGGAAGAGAGTCTGAGAGTGAGCGACGAAGCTGCGCGAGGTGCGAAGAAAGGGGAATTAGGGCAATTAGGCGCGAGAGAGGGAGAGAGCGTCGTGGGCCGAACGAGCGAGAAGAATTGGTTTTAGTTTTGTAATAATTGCAGGTAAAAGAATTCGTTATTTTGTCTTGTTTTATTTGAAAAATAGTTCTATATTTCGCAAGAATGCGTCTCTTTCCAAACACTGTGTTACGATTTTTCACGATATTAATATAATTTAACGAAAATTAACGGAATGTAAAGTTATTTCAAGTGTACCGGTTAGAGATTTTTTGTGGTTAAAAAATAAGTTTTGAATAAATTTGCCATAAATGTACAATTTTGGAGTTTTTGATAATTAAAAAATTAAGTTTGAATGCATTTATCACACCAATTTAAGATTTTTTGTGATATTAACCCAAAGGTTTTTAATATGTTAAAATCCATAAGACACTGCATATTTAATTCAATAACTTGCTTGTTATTTTTTCCATCAAAAAATCACTATCACCTGACTTTATAAGTTCGAAAATACATAGAGCTCTTTAAAAAAAAGCCTTATTAACTTCAAATTAGCACACCTCATTTCGGATTATACCGAGGTAAAGACAAACAAAAGCATGGAAGAAAGGGAAGAAAAAAGAGAAGAATAAAGTTACATTTATTATGAAATATACTTTGTCGATTTTGCTTTAAGGTCAACCTCGTGTCAAAATCTCAACACTGGAAAAAATTCAAAAGAAATCAACCCCGACGGCGATATGCCATTTTTATGTCAAAATCAAGTTGTGATCCGGCAGCATACCGAAACATACTCTTTTGTGCCATGTCAAGGTTTACTCACTGCTTAGTTAATTATAATCTTAATAAAATTAAGAAAAAGTTATTGAAAAAGGGTGGAAGGTGAAGTAGAGAAGAGTGAGAGTAGCCTTTCCCTCTCCTTGCGCGTCAATGAATTGGTCAACCAGCAAATCATAATGTATTTAGATGTGTATACCCTGAAGTAGGTGAAAGAAGTGCCTTTACATTTTTTGCCGCGTGCGTCGGCGACGCAGCTGATTGATTTATGACAAGGGAGATTTGAAATTTTATAGAGACTTTAGTTACTAATTGCTTATTCATCGATAGCCATTTTTCGGAAAAATGCAACATAAAGTCCGAAATCCTAAGTACGAAATGCATTCAAATAATAAGCCTTTTTAATTGATGCAAATGAATCTTAAACATTTATTGAAAAGTGTAATAAGGTAATGGAAATTTTAATGGGTGCAATCAAGTTCTAGACCTTTACTTTCAATTATAAGAAAAAGTTGTAAAACTCTACCGAACAACGCAATTTAAAGTTGCAATGCAGCCAATTTATGAGTGCCGCAAGGCAACTTGTCATTCCGTGCAAGGACATTGCATTTTTTGAAGAAGATATAGTATTATTGCAATTAACTCAAAAACATTAGGAATCAATTGTACTCTATACTTATAAGGTTTAGAGCTTTTAATGCCTTTTATTCCATTTTTTTTTCTTTTAGAGGCTTTGAAATACATGGAAGTCAATTTTTTTCAGTATTTTAATCACTTATAGATCATTACTTTAATATCCAAAGCTATTAGCTACAATGAGAAATTTTATCAACTATACGAGAAAGTGAATACCGGTGAGGCGGTGATGTGTTAGAAATTACATAGGAAAATCATTAACCGCGTGGGTAATTACTTCTTAACAGAGTAATGTTTATTTCATAGATAACTACTAACTTGCTAGTAGATTGACATTTATGACTGAGAAAGTTACCTACTCCTTTGAGATCTACTTAGCCTATATATTTGTCTTTTGATATTTAGATTTCCACATGAAAAATTACTAACTAGGTGGTGAAGTTGCTAAACTACTACAGGTGGGAAGTACTTTTTGTTAATAAAAGTCGCTGCTAGGGCTGGCCATTAAGTTTTTCAATAAAATACAGAAAAATAAATTTATAAATTGCGATATTTAAAGGAATTGCACGAGATGAAAATATAATATATAATATTTGCAATATCAAGAACAATACATTATAAATTTAAAGTATGAGGTGATAGTATACAGAAAGTATTTGAAATTTGATACGAACAACAATACATTACATACACAGAAAAGAGCCCTAAGGCCGTCCAACTCGATTTTCATTACCAAGACAAATAGACACAACAAAACAACGGGCGGAATGCACTTGTAATGTTTGAGCCACCACCGACTGGATTGCAGAAGAATCACCGTGGGTTAGTTGGCCGTAAGTACTTCTGAAACCATTCCTCTTCTTTGCAGAACTGGTATACCACTTTATATGACAGCATCAAGAGTCCCGGGAATCGTTCAGCAAAGTAATTGTCATAACCCTCGGGAACCGGTCCGACGAGTTCCTGCCAAAACCATCGCCAAAGCAAATAACAGGCTTGCTATGAGGCCCAAGTTCACACAATCCGAGATTTGAAAAGTTACTGCAGAAGCCTTACATGCATGTGCCGCTGCAGAAATCATTAACAATTCAACACACACAGAGAGTACCTTAACTTTTTCTGGAAGTTCTCCGTAGTGGCTCCCCTTATTTCGCACGACTCGCAATAAGTCTCCAACACGGCTATAGTCGTAGCGGATGGGCCTGCGCCCTCCGCGTATCTCAGCCATAAATATAGGTTCTATTTTGCTGTCCCACTTCTCAACAAAAACCAGTGGCGCCTTGCTCTCCAATTCTTTCAGAAGATCTGACTCGATTGCCCCAACAACATCCTTAACATTCTTAACATCCTTTTGTACTCTATCGCTGGTTTCACGGAGAAAATCCAATCTCGTCGCTGAACTCCAAAAAAATGGATGGTTAAGCACGTCCGATGACTCTGGTCTGCCAGTAATTAAAAGCAATTTACTATCAACCCTCGGAAAATTATCACAAAAAATGAATTGTAACCCAAAATGTTCAAAGAAATCAATTAAACGAACAACACGGAGATGGGGCCGACTTCTCGAATTCAAATGCGTCACAAACATGGCATCGGTACAATCTCTAAAACAATTAAAAGCACATTAGCTCAAATGAGAGAGTAACCGAAATGTCTGAAAACTTCCACGCACTTCACGACTTATTGACTCTAGGATGAAGGCTATTATTTGACTATGACAAGAAGCCAGGAATGATTTACTCCAAATATCTTAAATTAGCACTATAATCACTCAGTCCCTATGATTCTTCAAGACAAAAAATTGGGAAGCGAGAGTGGTATTCTCCAACTTCATAGTTAGCGCCATATACTAAATTCTCGGAATCCTCTTCAGTGGATGTATAGCAAGAATCCATTAAGTAGTGCATTTTTATGTTCGTGGGCAGGAAAGAAACTTATAGCCCTAATAACAAGCTTCTGACAATGACCATTTTCCATTGGAATATCACAATTGTCAAAAGCATTTAGTGTATCACGTGGTCAACATTTTCTCAGGCTTCTATTGTCATTTGTCCAAAGAAATGAATGTGACCTACACGTTTTTTGCTCATCAAGTAGAACCACACCGGCTGGACAGATATTTGAGCCAAGTTCAACGAAAATCAGGCTACCTTTCATACTAATAAGATTTGAGCGTACAGGAAGATGGAAAATAGTCAACTAATAATGGTTACTAAATTTATCAAATAGCCCAACGAAAATGGTAGTGATGCAAATTAAAGGTGACAGCACTCTCACCTCAATTGAAGATACGGGTTTAGCAAACACGAAATCAAATCATGAGCTTCTGGTATGGATTCCACCAAGGACAGGTCCATTTTATTGCTCATAATATTCACGTCGCGTTCTAGATATTCACCAAATGGATGTCCTCCACCAGTGACACAAAAGAACAAGACACAACCCAAACTAAACATATCCATTGCGCATGTTTGGGGCCCACCAAGAAGCTGTTCAGGAGCTTGCCATCCTGAGGTTCCACAACCTGCAAGACAAATATCAGAGATCAACAAAAAATTCACCATCACTGGAACGATATATAAATGAATACGATAGATTCACCAATCAAATGAAGGGAGAGAGTGGCAAAAACTGTTAATCACCACAAACTTTACCACAACATAAAAAGCAATGCAAAGCTACCTTAATATAACATATTCTTTATAAGAAGAGATTGGTCTAGCAAGTTAAATTATTCATTGGAATGTTTTAGCCAAGAATCTAAAGATGATAACCACGTAAAAATTCAGATTATCGACGGATCAATCATGAGGAAAAGAAGATCAAAGGTCTGGATAAAGCTGTCATGATCACTTACCGGTGGTGGCATGAGGTCCCAAAGAAGATTTATCTTGAGGAAGACATCTGCTAATGCGCATATCACACAGCTTAGCACCTAATGATGGATTCTCAGTAATCAAGACATTTTGAGGCTTTAAGTCCCGATGGATTATTTTCTTGCCATGCAAATAGGCGAGTCCTGATACCACATCCCTATATCATAATATAGAGAAGACATTAAGACTTAAACCAACAATGTATTTGGAACCAAATAGTATCTAGACCACTCGATCGCATCAAATACCTAAGTAAATTTTAGGGCATATCCTATTGAAAATTAAGGAATTTCTCTAACACGCTAAGACCCAGAAAGGATGCCAGAAGTAGATTAGAAGGTTCTATGCGTAAACTCTAAATGAAAAACCCGATAAAGACTTTGATCACTGTATCGATCACATCACCATTTACTGATTTGAGTGCCTAGAGGTTCTCTAGCATTCGTGAATCAAAAAGAAAGAAGGTATATTGATTTTACCATAACGGGAAATTAAAATTTTTTTTATTACTACGTAATTGATAATACCTAATTGATTTACATGGGAAGATAAGTAAGAGTTTAGCCTTGATAGTGACATTGAACTTAACCTATGACCCTAGAGCTGCAAGATTCAAAACTCAGCCCACGAAGTTAATTGCATTAGGCTAATCATACATCACTTGGAAGTTTTTGCAGGAGATCTATCAGGTCATAATACCCACATGAGCCAGCAAAGAAGAGTTCATGAAAGATAATGATCTCTATGAGATGCTTTTGAGTCATGTAAAACGTATGTTGGAAAGCCCAACACAAATACATATATGTGAGTTGATTTTTGGGGTGCCTCAATAAGCAACATACTTCATATATCTCTCAATTCAAATGAAAACATAAAAATTACCTCAACAAATTCAGTAAGACAGGTGAGGGATGTCCGTCTGGCCTCCACAACTTAACATCCTGCATCGCATGCCTAACAGAATCCAATTTGGATTTATAACTAACCGTTGATGCTGGATCATCAGGGAAGACAGAGTTATTTGAAGATTCTGAATGTGCTTGAATTAAATCGCCTAAGCTGCAAAAGCAACACTCTAGAACTAGATACACGAAATGCTGGTCGTTCTCCGCTCCATAATACCGATTTGGATGTAGATCAGATTCTATCAAATTCTTAATCTCGTTGAAGACATCATCATCATCATGATAACCCCTGACTTGTTGTTTGAACGCAACACGTCGAAGGTTTGAAGTGAGGTGATTGTCCTCTCTGTCAGGGGAGCTTGTTCTGGGAATAATCTTCAAGAGACTTCCTACAATTTGCTCGATGAAAAGCGATTGATCCCTGTAGTTGTATGGGAAGAACAAGTTCAAATATGACTAGCTATAGCCCGGAGACGCCATCGGCACATAAGCAAGAAACACACGAACTAGATTCAATCAGCAGTAGAGTTCAAATCGAGAACCAATATGAGCTTTTGCGGAACTGGGAATACAACTAACAAGAACATAATTTTCTTGGGGAAGAAGGTGCATTACCCATTAGCATCATATTTCAAATGCCATCCTGACGAATTCGCAGCTTCTTTTAGCGAATCCCTCCACATCTGCACCAGCAAATCGTCCGTGTGGGTGGCCAAACACCTTCCAAATCCATCCCCGAATCGCTCGCTCTCAACATCGTAGAAAATGGGCAGAAGCACATGACCCCGATGATCTCTGAACCTCCTGTTGCACTCCAGGATCTCCACCAGCTCGTTCAAGCACCACCGCGAGTCGGCGTAGTTGGTGGTGAACACGACGATAGAAACCCTAGAATGGCGAATCGCGTCGAGTAGCTTGGGCTCGATGAGATCCCCGGTCTCCAGCATGTCATTGTCCTTGAAGCAGTAGATCCCCGCCCGCTTCAGCTCGCGGAAGAGGTGGGACGCGAAATTCAACCTGATGTCCCCGCCCCTGAAGCTCACGAACACGTCGTACTTCCACCGATGAACCGAAGAGGAAGAAGATGGAACGAGTCCCTCCATCTCTTCGTTCGCCATGAGGATAATCCGCGACTGAGAGAGAGACCGCGAAGAAGCTCGAAACTTTTCCTCGCAGGCGGAGCGCACAAATGAGAGAGAGAGAGAGAGAGAGAAGGCGCAAGTGGTGAGCGAGAAGGGAACGAAAGTTCAAAGCTTCGCCACCGGCACACGCGCTCGGCGTCTTCTATGGAGTGCCGGGACCAGCTGGCGTGGGAGAGACTTCATTTGTTCAAAGAACCGGAGAGAACTTTCTCGCTCTTGGGTTTGAATCGTCAAACAAGACCATTCAACGATGTCTGCTGAGAGCTCAGGTCAAGCTGGGTGTGTACGCGACCGAGACGTGTCTGAACTCGCAGACCAGGATTTGAAGCTGCAGAACGCCGTCGCGCTTTGATCGGTGGAAAGGAGATTCTACGAATCTTTCCACGGATCTGTCCACATTTGCTGACTTAAACGCCATCTTACATGGCTGCTGCATGTGAATGCTAATTCTTTATTTCCTCTTAAACTTTTCTTCTCGCGATCTCTTTGCTCATTTTTTCGAAAAGTTGGTATCACCAAAAACCTTAATTTAATATATTTATAATAATTTTATTTTAAATTAATTAAAAATTTAAATTAATGTATTTATAATAAATTTATTTTTAATTTATTTTCATTCATCATAAATGTATCAGTTTGTGATTTTTTTGTATTAATCAAATTTAACGTAAACTAACAAAGGATAAATTTATTATAAATATATTAATTTAAAATTTTTAATAATTAAAAAACTAATTTAAAATAAATTTATTATAAATATAATAATTTAAAATTTTTAATGATCAAAAAATTAATTTGAGTAAATTTCTCCCACGCCAGCTGGTCCCGGCACTCCATAGAAGACGCCGAGCTAGAGATGGCCACGGGCCGGTTTTGGCCCGGAACCGGCCCGGTCAAACTCGGGCTCGGCCCGTTGACGGGGCCCGTGATTCGAAACCGGAACCGGCCCGTGCCCTATGGGTCTGGTTCCGGTTCCACCCAAAAAAAAAAATTGCAGCTGTGCAGTGCAGCAGACCGGCGAGGGCTTGACCTCGCCTGACGCCGGCGAGGTTGAGCCCTCGCCCGATCTGGCGAGGTCGGCCTCGCCCAGCCCAGGCGAGGGCGGCCCTCGCCCGACACCGGCGAGGGCGGCCCTCGCCCGACACCGGCGAGGGCGGCCTCGCCTGAGGCCGGCGGCCAGCCACCTCTGGTCCTCTGCAAACTGCCGTTGCCCAACGGGAAAATAAAAAAATATATATATTGCCCCCGCAGCAAGGCCTGCACGTCTGCAGGCCCTGCTGCGGGCAGCGCCGCACTCAGCGGGCTTGCGGCCCGTTGCCAAACGGGCAAAATTGGAACTTTTGCCCCCAACGGGCAAAAAGAAAAAGAAAAAAGATAACCGTTGCAAAATTGCAACGGTTATCTTCTCTTTTTTTTTTAAATTCTAAATTTTCTTCTTAATTTTTTCTTATAAATTCTTATAAATTCTCTCAATACTCACACAATTCTTACAAATTCTCTTCTCTCAAGTCTCAAATTTTCTCAATACTCGAAATTCTCTCCAATTGCCAATTCTCTTAAATTCTCTCAATTTTCTCAATCCACGCAATTCTTTCTTAATTCTCCCAATTAATCCGCTCAATTCTCTCAATACACTCGAAAAATGGCAAGTGGAAGTCGAGTGCCAACTGGCAAAGGTAAGAATATCGCGACGGAATCCCATCATTCTTTTGATCCTCGTGAATATGTAGATTTTCAAGACGATGAAATCAACATTTTTCCCGATATGGAGCGCGTCCCGATTCAAGAAAGTTTTCATCCTCCTGGCGAAATATCTACGACAAAGGAAGCAGAACGAGAATTTATATCTGACATTTGGAATCACTTCACGAAAATGGAAAGGTTTGATATTGGTGAAAAAAGGTATGATATAATTTGTAAATATTGTGGGAAAATATATAAATATACATGTGGACAAGGATATGGAACATTTAAACGACATCTTAGGAGCAAACATCCAACCGAAACGGGAATCGATATCGGGCAACAACAAATTTCCGGGTATGTCAATCCTAATACTTCCCCTTTATTTCGTTTTAATGACAAAACTTATAAGGAAGAATTAGCCAAATTTATTTCCGTTGAGCATTTAGCATTTAATTTTGGAGAAAGATTTGGTTTTAATGAATTTGTACAAAAAGCATGTGCTCCACAAGCAAAACGTATTCCTAGAAATACAACTAAGCGAGTAATTAAAGATCTTTACAGAAAAGGAAAAAAAGATTTACAAATTTTTTTTATGCAATTTAATGGATGCATGTATATAGGTAGTGATATTTGGAGTGATCCTTGGCAAAATCATTCTTACATGGGCATAACATGTCATTGGATAGATGACGAGTGGAGTATTCAAAAAAGAGTTATTGCATTTAGAGTTTTCGATGATAATCATACGGCAAATAATATTTATAGAATAATTAGGCAAATTTTAGAAGAATATTATTTGCTTAACAAAATTTTTTTAATTGGTTTTGATAATGCCGCAGCAAATACCACTTCAATTAGCGATTTAGAAAATATTTGTAAACCCGCTTTTGGCGGAAAATTTTTTCACGTTAGATTTGCTTGTCATGTTTTAAATTTATGTGTACAAGATGGTTTGAAAACTCTTGATATTTTTCTTCAACCAATAAAAACGACGATTCAATTTTTATGGAAACATTCCCAAAAAATGAAAGAATTGGGTAAATTTTGTAGAGAAAATGGCAAAAAGCCAAAAAGATTTCTAAGAGATGTTTCAACTCGTTGGAATTCTACTTTCCACTTGCTTAATGAATCTTTAGTATATAAAGATTTATTATGTGCATTCATTTTTAATAATATACCTCAGGTTAATTTATACCCACAAGAGTGAGATATTTGCCAAAAAAATTTAGATGTTTTAAAGATTTTTAATGATACAACTTATACTTTGTCCGGCGTTTATTATCCCACTACACATTTATTTTTAGTAGAGTGTACTAATATTGTCGGAATTTTTGATGAATGTGAAAATGATGTTGAATTACAACATATTATACTTGCAATGAAAATGAAGTGGCTACATTATTATATGGAAAATCCCATTATTTATTTAGTTGCTTGTGTTTTTTATCCGCGTTGCAAATTGGATGGCTTAAATGAGTTTTTGCGTGTGTATTATCAATGTTTACATTGTGATGAGATAAATGTTACAACCATAGTACGTAATGTTAAAAACGTAGTAATAGAATTATATAATGAATTTTATACTAAATATAATTTAGTTGATATTGGATCTTCTCAATCCATGGAGATACAAAATGACAGGTAAAATTAGTAGAGGGTACCAACTTTTATTACATAGATAAAAAAAATAAAATGGAGTAATAGGAAATATTTCTGAATTAGAGATTTATCTAACCGTTTCATTTGAGTTTACTGAATCCGAAGGTGGCACAGATTTTTTAATTTTGGATTGGTGGAAGAGGCACGCAAGCCAATACCTAATCCTTTCTCTTATTGCAAAACAGATTTTTTCAACCTCTTGTTCCACAGTTGCGGTTGAACAAGCATTTAGTGCCGAAGGTAATATTTTGGATGAACATCGTTCAAGATTAGATCCAGAATCAGTAGAGATTCAAGCTTGTGTTGCTGATTGGACGAAGGCTCAATACCGGCAACAAGAGATAGATCGGAATAATGAATCCGAATTCTTTAATGATGGAGATACCGCTATCGGTACTGGAACGGGTAGTGACAATTGAGGGTAAAAGAACTGAGTTGGTAAATGTTTCGGGAACCCTTGTTTCTCATATCGGGTACGCCCACATGAGCTTAGGAAAACCCAAGTATAATCCGACGACATGTGACCTCTAGTCCCCTGCGCACGGAATGTTTAGGTTTTGAGATTATTTTAGGGCATATATATATTGTGTTCCTTTTTTTTATAGATCGTTGTAACGAATTGTAATGTGCTTAATGATAATTTATTAGGTTCAAGCCCTGTCTTGTCTTTTTGTCCTCAAATTTAATTACAATTTATATTGAATAATGTTTCGTCACCGGAACAATAATTTTTTAATTTTCTTTTTTAGTTTTTCCTTTTCTGTTTTTTTTTCTTTTTCCTATTTTTTTTCTTGTCTTCCTCCGCCGGCCTCAGGCGAGGGCGAGCCTCGCCCTCGCCTGGGCGAGCGAGGGCGAGCCTCGCCGGTGTCGGGTGGCCTCGCCTAAGGCCGGTGACCTCTGCAGGCCCTAGCCGGGGCCGGCGGAGGAAGAACGAGAGTCGAGAACCGAAGAAAAGAAAAAAAAAAGAAAGAAATGGAAAAATAAAAAAAAAGAAAATTATATTCCGGTTCCGCACCGGAACCGCCAGAGGCGGTTACGGTTCCGGTTCATTCTTGGCCACGAACCGGAACCGGTCGGTTCCGAACCATGGCCATCTCTATGCCGAGCGTGTGTGCCGGTGGCGAAGCTTTGAACTTTCGTTCCCTTCTCGCTCACCACTTGCGCCTTCTCTCTCCCTCCCTCTCTCTCTCTCTCTCTCTCTCTCATTTGTGCGCTCCGCTTGCGAGGAAAAGTTTCGAGCTTCTTCTTGGTCTCTCGCTCAATCGCGGATTATCCTCATGGGGATCGAAGAGATGGAGGGACTCGTTCCATCTTCTTCCGCTTCGGTTCATCGGTGGAAGTACGACGTGTTCGTGAGCTTCAGGGGCGCGGACATCATGAAGAATTTCGCGGCCCACCTCTTCCGCGCGCTGAAGCAGGCGGGGATCTGCTACTTCAGGGAAAATGATAAAGAGGATACCGGGATTCTCATTGAGGCCAAGCTGCTCGACGGGATTCGCCATTCTAGGGTTTCTCTCGTCGTGTTCACCACCAACTACGCCGGCTCGCGGTGGTGCTTGAACGAGCTGGTGGAGATCCTGGAGTGCAACAGGAGGTTCGGAGATCATCGGGGTCATGTGGTTCTGCCCATTTTCTACGATGTCGAGCGACGCGACGTTCAGAAACAGAGCGGGCGATTCGGGGATGGTTTCGGAAGGCGTTTGGCCACCTACACGGACGATTTGCTGGTGCAGAAGTGGAGGGATTCGCTAAAAGAAGCTGCGAATTTGTCAGGATGTCATTTGAATAATGATGCTAATGGGTAATGCACCTTCTTCCCCAAGAAAATTATCTTCTTGTTAGTTGTATTCCCAGGTCCGCAAAAGCTCATATTGGTTCTCGATTTGAACTCTACTGCTGATTGAATCTAGTTCGTGTGTTTCTTGCTTATGTGCCGATGGCGTCTCCGGGCTATAGTTAGTCATATTTGAACTTGTTCTTCTCATTCAACTACAGGGATCAATCGCTTTTCATCGAGCAAATTGTAGGACGTCTCTTGAAGATTATTCCCAGAACAAGCTCCCCTGAAGTTTGGCCTACTACTACCAAGCTTGCCTTTGATCTCCGAAGTGACATGCTCGTCCTTTCTGTCAAGACTTGCATCACTCGCTATTGACTTGTGTTCTTTCTTCATCTTGGGAGGCATCTTCAAATTAGGATCACCCTCATCGTAGCTCCCACGATCACCAAGCCTGCCTCCATTCTCTGAACAGACATGCTCCTCCTTTCGGTCAAGACTTCCGCTGCTCTTTCCAGACTCGCGTCTTTTCTTCCAATTGGAAAGTGCTTTCAAATAACGATCACCCTCATCACCACTCCTCCCGTTACCAAGCCCGCCATCGTTCTCTGAAGAGATATGCTCGTTCTTGTCATGACTTTCATCGTCAATAATCGCTTAATGTATAAAGGCAAAAAGTCTGTGCCGGACGGCGGGAATAAAGTCTCTCCCTTGCCTCTTTTCTAAGCAAAACTGGAAGAAACCGTTGTACTTACAAGAAATCGGAAGAAACTGTACTCACCGTTGAAGAGACTGGAGAAACCCAACGGGCAAGCGCATCGACACTCTGTCTCGTCTGCTCCGAACCGACGCGGCGTTGCTCCGCCCAAAAGACAGCCGGCGAGGATCAAACGAGAACGTCCATAACACTCAGATCAGCTCCAAACTACAGACTGCCTGATGAAACCACGGGCGAGACTGAGGAGAGCCCAAAAGGTTCAGCAGCAGCCCAAGGAAGGAACACCCGAACCTTCCTGCGATCGCTGCATTATTGCAATGTAATTAAGGAAGAGCAAAAATTAAGAGAGAAGGATTACTCAGGACAATAATGAGTTCTTCCGGCCGTTGTCGAACTAAAGTGGGAAACATTATAGGACTAAAAGGTGGTAGAATTGATGCACACGGGGTCCTGCTGGCCCTACAATGCTAGACATAATGAACATCACTAATTACCACACTGATGAGCGCGAACCCTCTAACATGCTTATTGCTCTGTCATTCTCATATCGAATTAGGTTAGGCGTAACGAGAAATGTCGATAGGAGAGTGCTCTCCGAGAAATAGCAGAGATTATCGGATCGATCCGTTTCGAGAAAAATGCATTCATAAAACCGGTCGTACCATATAATAAAGTATAAAGCTTACGCTCATTTTTCTTTTGTTGGACAAGACTAAATGTGAATGTGAGTCACCGTTTCTCGATACTCGAGTAGTTTGGTTTATCGGACAAGTTTGCACGACTCTCTCTCGCATAAGAAAAGAGTGGAATCTTCGTCCAACAAGACCAAGACTTACATGGGCCAAAACAAAGAAATGATTGGGGTTTTGGTTGAGTTGCTAGTTGACTCTAACTGTACAAAATGGCTTCAGAAGTCAGCAAAGGAGAGTGCCGAAGAAGCACGTTTGACGCCAATCTAGCACAAGTGAATAGACGCTGAACAGATTTAGGCCTTTGTATTTTCCAGGCTATGCGGTATACACCCTCTTTGCTGATTTGTACATAGTATATAAATTTTTCTTCATCTGGTTTGGAGTACTAGGAACCATGGTGAAGTCTCGTTAGTCATCTTTAATCTAAGCAACGAACTGACCAATTGTCGATAGTTGTGTTTAAATTAAAATGGACACTAAAGTTGATATTGATTGAAATTCTTGAACTTCGGCGAAGGTTCTTTTTAAATTTTAGAGTAGGATGCATAGAAATAACCTCAGCACAAGCATCATGATAATCTGTCGATGATACATAACATACCCAACATTTCATGTTTGTCCGAACTTCTTTACAAAGTATTTGAAAGCCTGTTAGTTTGACATGAGCGTTATATTCGATTAATCCAAGGACTCCAGTTCCATATTCGATCAACTCTCCTGAGACCTTGGTAGTTCTAATGGTGATGCGTGAACTTCCCGTTAGAGCATACCGTTGCTTGACTGCCTTCAATTTGAAAACCAAAGCAGCATCATTTTCTATCAGCTCGAACTTTCGAATTGCGGGTTGCCGACTCAGCATTACATTGTTTCGCCAGCATTTTAGGTAAATCACCGGACATTTGTTTTCGGGCCTGTCAACTATGTGTCTGTTGTTGGCGTACATGACTATGAAGTTTATATAATTCTTATATGAATTACAAGCTCAGCTTCCCAAAGTTCCGGCAAAATTGGCTGTGTCCAAGTCTGACTCAATTAGCCTGAGAAAATAATATAAGGACAAGATCCACATGTACACAGTTGACCAGAAAGTGAGAGCTATGGCTGCAAACAAGTATGTCCAGAGGAAGAGCACTGAACACTCCTCTGGACCTACATCAAAGAGCTGGGTCATTGTCCCTGCAAATTTCACAAAACTCTCAGCAGCTTTCTTGAGAAAATCAGTAGCATGAAAATTCCTAGTGAACTAGCCCTACTTTGTTGAACTACACTTGCACTCCTATGTTTAGCTCTCCATCTGTATGTTCCCAAATCAAGATTCAATCTAAATACTCATTTCACAATCAAGATTCTGTCTATGTTGCTCGACTGAATATGTAGTAGTGCGAGTCACTAGCTGAGACGTGTTTCAACTTCAGAAAAATTGGACAAAGGTACAAGAAATCTGCATTGCTTCACATACCGAATCAAATAGCCCTCTTGACTTGAAACTAATAAAGTTGACTTCAAGACCTTTTTATCTGACTACCTTCTATTTTTTTCTTCCTTTTCCTTTCTCTTTGAAGAAGTTAGCTACACTTACCAAAATTCATGGCTGGTGGGAGTGAGAACTGAGCCATCAAGACATAGTGGTACAATGGGTCTGATGCCCGAAGGCCAAGCTTACCAGCAGCCTTCACGACTCCAATGCCAATCACTGGAAGTATCACATACCGAACACAAATCACCCCGGCGATAGCCCATGGTCTGATTCTTGAAGAGCGTAAACCTGTTCACACACAACAATCGATCAATAAACTCCAAAATTTCTGTTTGAGAGAAAATGGAGGGTCAAGAAAATCTTGCCTTGAGTGAGGTTGCCTCCTAAGATAAGTGTGATGCAAGGAATAGTCCCATCCCTGCTTCACAGAATTTCAGTTTAAGGCCAAAATCATTGAGATAAACTAAGGTTTACGGAATTCACAATTCATAAGGTTGATCTTTCCTACCCTAATATTTGAATAGCGTCCTGTATCACATGAAGGAGCGCGTTCTTACTGATTATGAGGTTCTTCAAGAATGTGATTGCCCCGACAATGAATCCAACTATCTGTTCACATAGAGAAAATTGTCACTTTGTGTCCTTTAACTAGAAAATATATTATGCTTCGCAAGCATAATGCAGGAGAATATTGATGAAACTCACTGCAGCAAGTGTACGTAGGAGGAGACATTAGCTCCTCCAGCACTTGGTGAAGAGGTTACTCTAACTATATTCCAGAGTGATGTATTGGTCTTATCTGAATCCCCATGTGAAATCTGAAATACAATTGCCCATGCAAATAGAGCAACGAAAATATGACTTTTCTTGCGCCACAAGTCGAATGGGAAAGAAAAGAATGAGTCTCACAGCTTGTGTTTCTGCATCTTCACTAGCCTTTGTCCACTGCACACTAACAATAGCTTGTTGCTCTCCATGTTTTTACTTGAGAAGGTGTGTTTCTGAACCGGAATTTGGATCAATGTTAGGTGCCTTCAGCAGGGCCTCCTTGGCAGCTTGAATCGCTTTATACTTCATGGATGATGTTCCGATAAGTTGGTAAGTGTAAGTCCAGATGTAGAAACCACCAAGCTGCTTAGACACCAGATAAGAAAATACACTATGTAGTCACACACTGAAACAATAGACTCAATGCAGCTAAAACCAGAAACATGAATCCAAGGCATTATTTGATCACGTTGAAGACGGTGAACAATGAAAGCGCGTATTACTAGACATCCCTGTTTTTCTTATACTGAGAAGCCAATTTCTATGTGATAAATAATTTAAACATACAAGGAAGGGAACTTACCGCCATCGAGAAAGATGCATATGAGGGTCCAGCGGAGTGGCAAGTATTCCAGTCTCCAAACGGGCTACCGCCCTCATCACAGACCGCCGGGATTACAATAAGGGGTAGATTTCCCAAGTTTCCTGACGGCAATTAGTTAAGTAAACAATAACAAACCAATTTGTCTTTCAATTCATGTGAAACAACGATGCCAAGGAACCGGGTCATCATATTCTTTTAGATAAGAATACCTGTTGAACAAGCAGCAATGATCAGACCCTCTAGGTGACTCATCGGTTTCAGTACTTTTACGAGAATCCATCCAAGAACCCCACCATCGAGGAAGGAAATTCCAATGTTAATGGGCATAAACCACCTTGAAACAAAATTCGAACAGTTCAGAACAGTGAAAGACCAAATACATCCAAGAGATTTATAAGCTCCACAAACGGCTCAGCAAGCTATGGGAAAACAAAATCCAATATGCACCTTTACTTCTATAGGATGGATGAGGACATAATTTAAACTAAATATCAACAAATACCATATCAAACATATATTTAACTATCTCAACTCATACCCAAAATTTAGTTACCCAAAATTCCTCGTCATACTTGCCACTAGCTAAACAACTTGAAAAATATTTAAGATCAATGGTATAATGAGTAGTACATATCTCTTATAAGCAGATTAAACATTCACTGTACATATTTATAAAAAAAAATACCGGAAACTCAATAATCCGAACTAGATTATGGTATACGTACCAAATCAAATATGAATTATTTCATTTCAATTGAGTTTTATACAAATTGGAAATACTTAATTAATCAACAATATCAAATTAAACACCAATGGTCCATTCTATTAATCAATCTACTTCCTAATATTCAACTGCGTCATGCTTAACCCCCTGTGACAGAGGCAACCAAGTTTCTTCTATGCTAGTTCTCCACTTATATGAGTCGGTGGTTCGGTCTAGAAAGATATTATAAAATAACATGCATATTTACAAACCCCTCAATGTGGTTCACAGTGATAATGAGCATTAATCTACTAACATCATCCGAAAATCCACAAAACCAATTTAGTATCTATTTCATAAATCGGTTTCACAAAACAAAATATATAACCTTTCAAAACATAATACATTATATAACCATGTTCCCAATTAGTACATATAACCTTTTTGCAAGTCTTTCATAAAGCATTTTATGAATATTTCACAATCAATCAATTCATAATTATTTTGAAGAAATGTTTTTCTATGTCATTTCAAATAATCAAAATGTTAGTAAATGCCTGATCCAAAATTTATGCAACATAAATGCTCAAACATCAAATTTTCCCTTTTTATATTATCATGCCGTGCTATGCCTTTCATTACTTATAATAAATCTAATCACTGACATAAGTTTACAATTTGAAAAAAGAGATTTGCAAAACCAAACAATAAAAGCTGCCTTGAGTTTGACGAACTTGAAATCTCTCTCGTTTTCTTTTCTTTTGTTTTCCAAATTCGGCTATATCTCTTTGTGCCAATTTCTCAATTTCAAGAAGGCCAAATATATTCCACTAATACTCATATTTATAGGATAAACTTCTTTGGCAGTAGTGGACGTGCAATTTGCTTAGTCATGTAACCTATTTCCAAGTGTCCACTAGTCGAAGCATGCAAATATGATAGGTGTCCGAAGGAAGCATTTTTCTCTTCTTCTTTTTTCCGAATCCAATTATTACGAGAATTCCCCAACAGCTTCGGTTGTTCGTTTGACACTTGAACGGAATAGTAGACAAACCAGTCGATGATAAAAAAGATTATCAATATGACAGATGAAGCTTCTGACTGCGCAAAAGAGATGCACGAAATATCGCCATAGAAGGCTGTATGGTAAGCCCGACCGACAGACAACTCGTGAATTATGGATCTCTGGAGCAGGTAGTGAAATTATCACATCAAAAGCATATCCTCGTTTTGCAACCATAATATCCATCTTCAGTTGCTGATGAAGCATGAGATCAGAAGAAGGAAGCCTCACTTTCTTGGGCTCAAAACTCAAGGATCGACCAATCTCAGGCTGATAAGGTCTAGAAGATGAATTGTACATCTGACAAATTCGAACGTGAACGACAATAGGCGGACAAGAGCAAGAGAATCGCATAATAAAGAGGTCTCCACATTCCCAACCAAGTCGATATCTCGAATCAACAGGGGATGCACTACCGGAATGACCATTGTCTTCTTCACCAAGTAAGGAAGCATCTGTTTCAGCTAGGAACAAGCTCCACGAAACCTTATCGGAAATCAGAGCAGAACAGTGGTCCTCGGACGAGGCTGCTCGTTGTTAGAGTTCGACTTTGCGAAATCCTTCGCAACATTAACTAATAAAACAGTACCTCGTCTCTCTTCCATGTCGTTTCTAGAGGCAGACGGAAAATCTGATGAACCATAGACGCGTACCAGTCTTCCAGTCAGAGAATCAACTTCAGACACGGTGCTTCTCCAAGATCCGAGACGAACCGTTCGATCCTCTGATATCGGCGGTGTGCTTTCAGGAAACGCAAGCATCACCACTGGACCAGATCGTGAGCATGTCTCGCTTTCTCTGATCCTATCAGTTCTTCCCCTCATATGCAGGGTTTTTGTCCTCGCAAAATTCACTAACTAGACTAAACACCTCTAATGCGGCAGATTCGACTCTTGTTCAAATTTAAAACTCGAAACACGAGAAATAAGCAGTTTCTTCTCGCCAGACGCATGCACGTCTGAAGACTTATACTCTGCTCGAACCCTATACTGACCAACCGCATTATGCCATTTGACCATACAGATCCTATGAAACTGTGGCATGACTTCTTAATACAAAAAAGAACCGAGCTCACAACCTAGCAACATACAGCAACATACTCCACCGAATTGCCACAACAGAATGGGAATCGATTTTCTAAGAAGGCTCAAGCCAGCCCGCTAAGTATCGCTTAGGTCGGATTGGTTCTGCGAAGAAAATTTGGGATTAACAGCACAACAAATATCAAATTAATACACTCACATCACATTTATCTGAAATTAATTTTCGTATCATGAAAAAATCCTAAACTAGTGTACTTGTGCCACAATTACCTCAAAATAATTTTCGTGTCTCAAAAAATCCAAAACCGGTACGACTACCATAATCTTAAGGCAAAATTGGAAGTTTTAGCAAATTTTCAAAATGTGAGAGAGCTCCTAAGTAAAATTAGCATATTTTAGCGGATATCCCAATTTGAGTTCAGTTCTTCACATTTGACGTCTTCAAACTGAGATCATTTAGGGAAACCATTTATGTTGAATTTCCACATTGGATTCTCATCACATGTTGATCATCCAAGTTGTACATGCGTGTTTTCACATCACAATTTACGAGATACTGGATAGAAGTTGATGGAGGGTAGATTTAGTTTGGGATTTTACATGACATGAAAATTAGATTGGACTAAATGTGCTACGAATATATCAATTTAGATTTTTTTACGACACAAAAATTAATTTATAATAAATGTGATATGGATGTACTAGTTTGGAATTTTTTGTGATATTAATAAAAAAATTCAATATTTTTAAGCCCCGCGCTCAACCCAATTCAAACAGTTGGTCAACACTCGCACAGTCCAACATGGATCACTTGGTAACTCGAATATTTGAAATCTATCACATCATTTAATATATTAATCTTAATGTAAATTATCACTCAATTTTATTTTGGATTAAGTCCATTTTGTTCCGTCAAAAAATAACATTTGCAGCAGAAATTACAGTATGATATATCTTACGCTAATGGAAAGTGGGTCAACGTGTTCTGAAAATTCTGTCTTCTCTCACAGGCATATACAGGCATGAATGCAATCGTCTCTAGATAGCAATTTACCACAAACCATATACATCATATAAACATGTACACACAGGTTTCCTAAATGTCTATGTCTCGTCTTGGTACGCATGATGCCAAAATCAACCATCCAGCAAATTGTGTTCGTTGACCTGAATTATTGCCAAGTTCGTTGCTGATGAACCATTGGGATCACCGGTTGAAGTACTCCTGAAAGGGAGAGCGTTCCTCATCCTCGCAGCACATGGAGATGAATCTGTACATTTCAATCAAGAGTCTGGGGAATCGTTTCACGATATAGCTGTCCAAATCCTCGGGAGACGATCCAACGATCTCCTGCCACAACCAACCATCAGAACAATATTGAATATGAGCCACAAAGTCCACACTACTGCTCACGGATACATTCACTCTATAAGCCTTGCCGAGATTCAGCTGCAGCAATCACATGTAATCTTACAGTGATAGTTCACCAGAAGACGTGTTTAATGACTGTAAACTAGATAGATAATTTTGAATATAAAGTAATGACTTCACGTATTGGTGATAGTAATGTAATTAGTAATGTCCTTGTCATCGTAGATGCGAAATTTTACTGCAGTAGTTGCACTGGAAAGTAGAAACATACCTGAATTTTCGGTGGAAGTCCTATGGAATGGCTAAACATGTTTCGCACTATTCGCAGCAAGTCCCTGACTCTTTTAAACTAGTAGGCCCTGAACCTACGCATATGCTTAATGACTTCACTATCTATCTTTCCGTTCCATTCCTCATCGAAAACACACCGAGCAATGCTCTCCAATTTTTCCAGAAGATCAGGATTAGTTCTCCTAGTTTTCGACTCTACCCAGTCGCTGACATCTCGCAGAAACGACAGTCTCATCTTTGAATTCCATAACAGTGGATGGTGAAGCACCTCGAATGCCTTTGGCCTGCGAGATTTTAGAAGAGTTCAGAATGCAAATGTCTTCGTTGTTTGGCCGCAAGAGATCAACTTAATTCAATAATTCCCTAGGCATCTTCATTGAAAAGTTGAAAGGCGAAAACAATTCTCTAACCTCCTTTACTAGCAAGAAACATAGTTATTATCCCCGAGAATCATTCAGTCCCATAAATGTTGCATTAGGAATGATTGGCATGTGCATCTTTGAGTACTGACAAGTTAAAGCCGCTAGCTGTCAATGGTTTCACCTGTAATCGGCTTATGTGGGAACATGTACAACTATCAATGGCATTTACGGTTCAATATTGTTCGGTCGTTGTACTTCCAGAAGGAACAGATGCACAAGATTTGAGTGCAACAGGGCATTGAGAGATGATAAATGACTTGCAGAAAATCCATTGAAGTATAGAAAGAAAAAGAGATCATGCACATTACATGCCAGTACTCTCACCTCAGGTTAGGATTGGGGTTTAGTAAATGAGTGCACAAATCTGCAGCTTCTGGCAAAAATTCCACTGGGGACAAGTCAATTGTGTTCTCCTTGATATTACTGTCGCCCTTTAGACTGTCTCCAAATGGATGTCTTCCGCCAGTGACAAAAAAACAAGATGCAACCAAAACCAAACACATTGACCGAGCATCCTTGGTGCGCAGGACAAAGTTGTTCAGGTGTTTGGGCTGCCACAATCTACAAGATAGACATCAGGTATTCGCATTTGTTAAAGAGCCACTGTCACTCAAACACATACAGATGTGGCATTGTGGATTCGACAGTCAATCAAAAGAGAGCAATAGAAGCTATCTCCAAAATCATACCACAATCTAGATTGCACAATTGTTGAGTGATCCAACTTTCAATATAACATCTTCATTAGAAAGAAAGACAGCTCTTACAGCTGAAACTATACGGCTGAAGGTTTTTGTATCACCTAACAGATTCAGAACTGCATGGATCAATCTTAAATGCAAAGCAGATCTAGGGTCCAGGTAAAGCTGTCAAGAGCACTTACCGGTGACATGATTTCCTAAGGCAGACGTATCCCCAAGGAGGAGTTTACTACTGCCCATATCAGATGACTTGGCACATAATTCCTTAGTAATCAAAACACTTTGAGGCTTTAAGTCTCCATGAATTATTCCTAAGCGATGCAAATGGACAAGCCCTGAGACCACATCCCTGTATGACAATATAGAGTAGATCTTAGGACTTAAAACATCAAGACATCTGAACGAAACGATGTTTTCCTATATCAAACAGACATTCAAAATCAACGAAGGTTAGGTCTATGAACAAGGTCGTCGTGTGCCCTCTACCTATAATTGAATAACCAGCAGCTAGAAACAGAAATCCTACTTGAAGACATTGATTGACAGCTAGCCCCGATTGATAGAAACTTCTCTAACACAACATGCAAGGAGACACGAAATAATGTCAAGATGACAGTAAAGAAAAGATAACTATTAGGACTAATTTTAAAACAAAAACGTGGAAAGGATAATTCCGTATTCTGATCAACTGGCGCAAGAAGCTGGGTGGCAAAATTTGAGATGACAAGAGAGAACTCATTCACGGGGAGAAACCTGCATCTGGAACAACACATGGACGACAAACTCAAAATTGATATTACATAAATTTTTTAAAAAAAACCAATTCTTTCATAATCGAAATTAAACTATCCGGCTCAACATGAAATGACAATAAGGACTGAGATGAACAAGGCAACACAATACAAATTGCCACCCCTGTGAGTCATATTCAATCAAAATGGGAAATATGTCACTTCATCACTAAATGGTTACTAACTGAGTATCATAGTAAGAAACCGCCCAGTTCAACCTAGATAATAACAATGACCTTAATTTATGAAACTGAGACGTGTGAGGTTCAAAACTCAGCCCATGATATAGACCTCATCAGGGTAACTGAAAGCCAGTTAGTGGCCTAATAATTGTCTGTCTCATGTATAACTTGGAAATTGCTGCCTGAGAACTGATTCAATGCCAGCAAAAGAAGAGGTCTAAAGGACTCAGTTTGATGGAGGCATGGAGATTGTCTCTGTAAACATGCTTGAGACTCGTGTAAAAGTAAAAGATAGGCAAGCAAGCAAAAAATACAATAAGAGGTCTGCAACAGTCGATTGTAGGAGTGCCACCAGAAGAAAAATACTTGCAGTAATCTCTTCAAACCCTTCTTTCACATTTCACGACATATAAATTAGCTCATCAGTTTGAGTAGCAAAGGCGAGGGATGGCCATCTTCCCTCCACAAGTTAACATCCTGCATCATCTCCTTAACTGAATCAAATCGTATTTTGTACTTGATGATAGCATTTGATGCTGGGTCATCAGGAGAGACAGATTTCTCTGAAGAATTTGAATGTGCTCGTATTAAGTCATCTCAGCTGCAAGCACAATGCTCCAAGGCAAGATAGATGAAATCCTCATCATTGTCTGCTCCATACAACCGAAAAATATTTGGGTCTCGGTCAGATGCTGTGAGAGACTGTATTTCTTGTGAAGCAACATAGTGATGAGCCCGGACAAGGCGCTTCACTGCGACAGGTCGACCCTCATAGAAGCCCTCAAGGATGATGGTGCCCTTACTTCCTTTAGAAATTTCCATATTTGAGACGAAGAGTTTGCCGATCCTGCACCCTGGAGTGCCTCCACCAACAGGTTTCTTTAGGTTCATCCACACATCATCAATGCCCGCACTATAACCAAGCCTGCCTTCATTCTCTGAAAATACGTAATGCTCCTTTCTGTCAACAACTCCATTACTCTTTCCAGACTCGCATCTTTTCTCCCTCTTGGAAAGTGTTTTCGAATTAAAATCACCTTCATCACTACTCCTACTGTTACCAAGCCTGTCTTCATTCTCTGAAGAGACATGCTGGTCCTTTTTGTCAAGATTTTCATTTCTCTTTCCAGACTCGTGTGTTTTCTTTCTCCAGCAAGGCACTTTCATTTTAGACTGACCCTCATCATTGATCCTATTAGACCAAGCTTGCCGTCGATCTTTGAAGAGACATGCTCGTCCTTTTTGTTAAGACTTCTATCAATCTCTATTGACTCGTGTGTTTTCATCTTGGAAGGCATCTTCAAACTAGGATCGCCCTCATCGTAGCTCCTACTATCAAACATCCTGTCATTGTTCTCTAAAGAACCATGCTCATCCTTGTTGTCAAGACTTTGATTTATCTTTCCAGACTTGCCTTGTTTCTTCCTCTGGGAAAGCACCTTCAAATCAGGATCACCCTCATCATCACTCCTACAATTACCAAGCCTGCCTTCGTCCTCTAAATAGACATGCTCCAATGCCTTTGGCCTGCTAGATATTAGAAGAGTTCAGAATGCAGATTATTTTTTGTTGTTCGGCTGCAAGAGATAGATCGACTTCAGTGATTCACTAAGCATCTTTGATGAAAAATTGGAAGACGAAAACATAATTGCAATCCCTCAAAAATCATCCAGTCCCCTAGATATTACATTAGGAATGATTGGCGTGTGCATCTTCGAGTACTGACAAGTTACATTTCACCTGTAATCGGCTTGCGTGGGAACCTGTACAACAGTCAATGGCATTTGCGATTCAAAAGTGTTTGGTCATTGTACTTCTAGAAGAAACGGTTACACAGAAGATTTGAGTGCTACAGGGAATTGAGAGTCAATAAATGACTGGCCTAAATCCATCGAAGGATAGAAAAAGAGATCATGCACATTACATGGTACTCTCACCTCAGGTGAAGATGAGGATGTAGTAAGCAATCGAACAAATCTGCAGCTTCTGGAATAAATTCTACCGAGGACAAATCCATTGTATTCTCCTCGATCTTACTATAGCCCTTTAGACTGTTTCCAAATGGATGTCTTCTGCCAGTGATGCCAAAAAACGAGACACGATTATGACCAAACGCATCGACTGAGCATGTTTGGTGCACACTACAAAGTTGTTCAGGCGCTTGCAATCCCGAGCTGCCACAATCTGGAAGATAGACATTGGGTATTTGCGTTTGTCAAAGAGCTATTGTCATTCAGTCACATAGAGATGTGGCATTGTGGATTCAACAGCCAATCAAAAGAGATCTGCAGAAACTGTTTAAATCCCCAGAATCATACCACAATCTAGATAGCAAAATATTGAGTAATCCAACTTTCGATATAAGGTCTACTTTCAAAATGAAAAAGACAGCTCTTACTGCCGAAATTATATGGCTGAAGGTTTTCGTATCGCCTATCAGATTCAGACCTGCATGGATTAACCTTACATGCAAAGAAGATCTAGGGACCAGGTAAAGCTGTCAAGAGCACTCACCAGCAACATGATATCCTGAGGAAGACGTATCCCTGAGGAGGTGGTTACTACTGCCCATATCAGATAACTTGGCACATAATTCCTTAGTAATCAAGACATTTTGAGGCTTTAAGTCTGGATGAATTATCCCTAAGTGATGCAAATGGACAGGCCCTGAGATCAAATCCCTGTATGACAATATAGAGTAGATCTTAGGACTTGAACCAACAAGACATATGAACCAAACAATGTTTTCCATTAATTAAACAGACATTCAAGATCAACGAAGGCAAGGTATGTGAACAAGGGCGGTTGTGTGCCCTCTACCACCAACAGCTAGAAACAGAAATCGTACTTGATGGCATTGGTTGATAGTTAGACCCAATTCATAGAAACTTCTCAAATTCACAGGGAGAAACCCGAATCTGGAACACCATGAGGATGACTAACTCAAAACATATACTGCATGACCCTTTTTGCAAAAACCAGTTTTTCCATGTTAAATCGACTTTAAACTAATTCGGCAATTATGAAATGACAATAAGGATTGAGATGAACAAGGTAACACAATACGAATTGCCACCCCTGTAAGCCGAATTCAATTAAAATGGAAAATCTGCCACTTCATAACTAAATGACTACTAACTGAGTATCATAGTAAGAAAAGGCCGAGTTTAGCCTAGATAGTAAAAACAGGTGGAATGTTCTTGTAATATTTGAGGAATTCCTACTTCATGGCTGGCCACCATCACCGGATTGAAGAAGTAATTACCATCTTCATTCACTAATAACACCAAGATCATTTGTAATGCCGTCACGGTGCCTTTACGGAGAAATTACTAGTTATTGATTTTATTGATGGTTATTCTCTTAAATTGAAGATTCACCAATCGTTTGAAGAATTTCATTTTTGTCATAATCATTTTAAATACAAGTAAACTAATAACTTATGGTTTGACCAAAAAAAAACCTAATAACTTATGGATGTGAGAGGTAAATATTGAAAAAATATGAAGTGACACTTACCTAACTAAAAAATCAGGGTCGCTAGTAAAGGTCACCCATAAATTTCGTCACCGGCCAGCGCATCACATGATTGTTCTTGCCGTTGGAGCAGGGGCACTTTTGTCCCCATCTTGCTTCTTGCTTTTGTTCTGCCTGTGTTGCTTTGGATTATATTATCAGAATGCGAAAAAGGAAAAGAACAAAAGATTACTACCCATAAATTCTTTGGGTCAAAAGTGCCCTTGCTCTGGTGGCTAGAACAACTATGTGACATGCCGGCCGGCTAGTGAGATTAGACCCTTATTTAATATTAACTCGATCACTTCATGTTTTTATTTGAAACAATATAAACTTGAAGCCCCTTTCTTTAAAAAAAAGGCTCTACTTTGGGGTTTTATTTAAATTCCAGCTAAAATATAAAAGCAAAGAGTGGGTGTCAGGAATGTCCTCATAATTTTCAAAGAATAGTCTGTCCTCATAATTTTCAGACGTGGCTGAGCAGTATCAGGGTTCGATTCTGCCAAATCATTGGCACTTTTATCATGTAAAGCAGTCTCTTCTATATCATTTGGAGAGGTAGATGGAAAATCCGATAAACCATAAGTACGTATAACTCTTCCAGTCAAAGCATCGACTTCAAACACAGTGCTTTTCCGAGATCCAAGTGCAACTGATCCATCCTCTGATACCAATGGTGTATTTTTTATGAAATCGTCAATGTTCATCCCCAGTTTCTGCATTGCATGGGACAGTCAGTTCTAAGATATATACAGCAGGCAATAGTGGCAGCAATTGACTTTTTTTATAGTTAATAAGAAAAACAGCCACAGTGATCAGGAGACTTCTCCCCAATTTCGGAAGTAGGACAGATGACATTCAAAGTTTCATGGGTCTAAAACATATAGATAAGGGTATTTTCCATTTAAGTGCAAATAGGAAAATGTGGAAATCCTTTTTACAACCTTTAATAGGCAAAACAAGTCCAAGTTAAATCTTTAGGACAAAAGTAATACAGCCATTTTTTTATCCTGAGCAAAGCAACATACCATGCATTTAAATATTGCAAACTTCATACTTTCCTATCATAAACATGCCTTGCTCTCTTGGGTAAAGATCATCTGGCATAGAGAAACCTTTAAGCAACAAGGTATTTTCCAGAAAACAGTATTGTGCAGTAGCAAAAACGAGAATGCACTCATCTACTCTGTCTTAGAAACATAGGAGAATAAGATCTCTCCCAATGGTGGGTTCAAGTTTTTTAACACTGTCAAGGAAGCCCTACCAACCTCAATCTAATGATGAAAGGCACAGGTAAGTGCTGAAGTTAGTGATATCCTTGATAAGACAAATGATCAAACAATTGTTCTAATTAGACAAAACCTAGAAGGATCTCAATTTTCTTTTCACAAATAGAAGTCTTAGCCATAACATTTTACCAAAGTGCTCGTTGTGCATATACAGCATCCAGTCATCACCACAGTCTATAAAGTAACCACTGTTGGGTCCAGAAGAACTTTCATTCTCGTTATCTTGGTTAATTGGAGCCTGATATGAAGAGTAGATGGGAGGTCCTGATGTGTATGACCAGATAACCCTCCTAGATTCACTGTCCACCAAATGTATTGTCCCATCTAGGACAGCAACTAGAGCAGTGTCATGATTTCTGTCAAAAAGTAGAAGCCATAAGCAAAGGCATGCAAACAAACAGAGAAATGGTAGAGTTATCTCCCCAATACAGAGGAGAATGGCAAGGTAAGTCACTGAAAAATGGACTCAGACTGGTCACTAATTCATGACTAGCCATTGATAGCTTAAAGGCCAACAAGACATATCAGAAGCAGGAGCTAGAACAAATTATACATCAAACCAGTACAGTTAGGGAGTCCTTATCAGCAGCTTCAACCACTGGATAGAAAGTACTAGTCATGAGATCCAAATGGTTGAATATACATATCAAGTTTTTCCAAGTTCTTGGCAACAATTTATTACTAAGCTCCAAACCCAAGCTGAATTTCGACTGATCCTAAATTTTAAAATCAGGAGTACACAAATCACGCACCCCTATCATGCATCCATTAGACCCAGATTTGCCACCAAACAATGACGAAGAAGATATTAGCAATGAGTCCCGACAAGACAAATTACCACGCAGAATTCCAAATCGGTGTAAGTCGGACATCGATGAGACCATTCCCACACGACTTCCACAGGTAGACAGCTAGGCAGGGACTTATTTTTTTAATACATAAGTAACACTTCTCTGTCCATTTCTGTTCTTCCCCTCATATGCAGGGTTTTTGTCCTCGCAAAATTCAATAACAAGACTAGGTGCCTCTAAACAAGAGAAATAGGCAGTTTTTCCCCACCACACCCATGCAAGTCTGAAAACTTATACTCTGCTCAAACCCTATATCAATCATCCTGCGTTATGCCAATCGACCATACAGATCCTAAGAAACTTTGGCACAAACTCCTTAATACCAAAAGAACCAAGCTCACATCCTACTGCACTGAATTGCCAACTAAACTAAACTCACACCATCGAAATCACGGCATCGAACCGCATATACTCGACTGGCCAAACGATTTCACAGCTCCAGGGCATAAGACTGCTTCATTGGGACCTGAAAAAAATCACAAATTTTTTTTTTCGTTTAAATCAATCGCGAAGCGCGAAATCAAAGCCGAACAGTAAGAGACCAACTCACGGCTGAATAGACTTGAGGGACCTCACGGGCAAGCGAGCCAATCCCCTGTCCCACGGCCTCGGCACCGACACCTCCGAGCTCTCCGACGTCGAGACGACGGCGGTCAGCCCCAAGAACCACCCGGCGATGGACAACAACGGCCATAGCCGCCGCCGAATCCCGCCCCTCATGGATCGAACCCCGGGAAAAAGCCCCGGCAAAACGACGAAATCGAGGGCGGCAAACGACCCGCTGGTCCGGCGATCCCCTTCCCTTTGCAGTAGGACGAGGAGCGGTCGAAGGTTCGGACAGACGGCAATCGGGAGGAAGATTCGAAGCTTCCCGCGGTCGCCGCGGGCTTGGGATCTCCGACAGGCGCCGCTACATCCGGTCGCCCACCGGATCACGATTGGAATGTCGTCGTGCGGCCGGGATTCTCCGTTTGGACGGCACGGGGATGTTTTCGTCCTTCGAGCCGATGATTGGTTTTGTCTCTTGTCCGCGTCAAAGCTGTTTGTGCGTTTTAAACTTTTACTTGGTCGGACCGTGTCGTTTTAAGTGCGTGCCCGATCGCAGGTAGCCCCGGGTCGGGTGGGCTCGAGTATGGACCCGAGCGCATGTCCGGCGACCCGTTGGAGAAGCACTTTGACTCGAAGTAGCATGAGTCGGGCGGATCATGGTGAAGCAATTTCCTTCTTAGGCTGGGGCCTGACCCGCTAAGGCTCGTTCGGGTCCAATCGTTTTTGTGAAGAATATTCGATATTTTTAGGGTTCTGCGCTCGACCCAATCCCAAGCGTCCGGTCAAAACTCGCACAACTCTAATCAAATCCAACATGGATCCCATAATAATTTGAATATTTAAAATTAGTCACGTCATTTAATATATCAATTTAAATAGGTATGCACCTTTTCCACCCTATAAATAGTTATAACGCTTTGTGACCGATTGAGTTAACGAAAATAATCTTAAGAGAACTGGTTAATGAAAATCACAAATGGAAAAATTGAAAATTAATATTTATTGAAAATGCAAAAATCAAGAGTCAATTATAACAATTTCCATATTAATCAAAATAACGATATTTTACTCCACCTTATATTATTTTGCATTCATTTTTATACATACTTCATATCCTTGGGAAAAGTGTCAAAAAAATTCTAAACCTTTTGCATTAGTACCAATTTAGTTCTAAACCTTTTTTTGTGCTAATTTAGTCCTAAACCTTTTGCATTAGTGCCAATTGAATCTTAAACCTTTTTTTGAAGCAAATTTAGTCTTAAATCATTTGTATTTGTGTCAATTCAATCCTAAACCTTTTTGTCTTTATGCCAATTTAGTTCTTCTGATCAATTTTGATTGGATTTTGCTGACATGGACGCCGACTAGTTAACGGCGCTGACGTGGACAACTTTTAATAATATTTTAATTTTTTTTGAATATTTTTTTTTTTTTGTCTCCCTTCGTCCTCTAGCCGATTGCCAGATCAGCGATTGGCCAGAGGCCAGAGGCCGGCAAGATGGACCTCGCCAGCAACGGAGAAGGTGAGCCTCGCCATGGTTGGGCGAAGGAAGGGGGGAGGGAAAAAAATAAAAAAAAAATGTTCAAAAAATATTAAAATATTATTAAAAGTTATCCACATCAGCGCCGATGATCGGCCACCGGCTGGCCGGTGTCCACGTCAGCAAAATTAGGCCAAAATTAGCTGGAAAGACTGAATTGGTACAAAGACAAAAAGGTTTAGGACTGAATTAGCATAAAAAAAGATTTAGGACTAAATTAACACCAATATAAAATGTTTAGGACTGAATTGACACCAAAAAAAAGGTTTAGGACTAAAATGGCACAAATGTAAAAGGTTTATGACTTTTTTGGCACTTTTACCTCATATCCTCTCTTTTACTTCCCATTTGCGTTCAAGCTGATTTCTATAAATGATTTTTTATAATGGGTTTGAACATTATTTTTTTTTTTGGTAAAGTAAGTAGTATAAAACTTTCCAACGCGCATATACAGCAGGTGAGCCGAACACAAAAACCTCGTACCTGAGGAGACAAACAGTGTCCCGACAGGTACAAAGGTGTTACGGCTATCAAAAAAGCAGAAATGCGCTACATAGAAAGGCTACAAGGCAGCCAATAAACAACAGTAAGTGCTACAATAGAGGGTCAGCTGAAAAAAAAAAACAATTGTTAAGTAACTCCTTACCCAAAAAAAAACAATTGTTAAGTAATGTACCTTAAATGCAAATTATAATTATGAAACGTTCACGACTTTAACCGAAGACTTCCTCTAAAAAAAATTCAACTAAAGAATTATATACTAGAAGGAGTTATTTCAAATTAAACTTTAGAGAGCATCGTAAATAAGTATATCTTGTTAATATTCTTTTAAATTATAATCATGATTGTTATACTCATTAAAATAATTCGAATAATAGATGATTCTCGTAAAAAAAGTTGATTAAAATCATCGGATTGATTAATCTATGTTAAATATATGCTTTTCCTCTTTTATCAATCTTACTTTTAAGAGGAAGTCTTGATGAGGGCTCTTTTGGATCACTTACATTTTAGGACCATCTTACCTGCATTGTCATCCTGTGGAACAAGTATCGAATTGTGGATCTCTAGTGCAGGCAATGGCAGTATAACCCCAGCAGCTTTTACATCATACGAGTTCTACAGACTGTCCATCTTCGTTTGTGGAGGAAGCATGAGCTCTGAAGAATGATTTTCAAGCTGAAAGTTCAATGATTGATCGATTTCATGCTGGGATAATCATGGCCACGGTTTGGCACCAGCCGATTCCGGTTCATGGCCATGCGTGAACCGGAACCGGAACCGGAACCGCCCCCTAGCGGTTCCGGTTCGTAATTTAAAAATTAAAAAATAAATTATGAAATAAAAAATAAAAAATAATAAAAATATGAAAATTCAATATAAATTATAATCAAAATGAAAATTGTATTGTAGGGGTGATCGATTCTTGATCGGAACCGGGAACCGAACTGATAAGACCGATTCTTTAATTTTAGAACTAGGAACTGGACCGACAAACCATAGAATCGGGAACCGGACCATTGGTCCAGTCTAGTTCTAGACGGTCCAATGGAACCCTTTGCTCTTAGCTAGCAAAGGATCATAGCCACAAAAGGCGTACAACTTCACAAAATCATGGTTTGGCTTGGATTTTATAAACAACCCTTTTGATAATCTCTTCATTCCCATTCGATATGGGACTCTTAGCATTTGCAAGACAAGCCAAGAGTCTCACATTGAAGGTGTTCAAGGCAAGCCGAGAGTTGCACATCGAATGGGAATGAAAAGACTATCAAAGGGGTTATTTATAAAACCCAAGCAACTCTTGTAATTAGAGTTCAATACACCCAAGCTAAGCATTGTAATTGGAAATCAATGTATTTACAATGCATTGTAATTAGAATTCAATTTGTTTTATAAAAAAAATTAAATAATAATTTTTTTTAAACAAAATTTCATTATTATTTTTAAAAAAATTTGGAACCGGGCCCATAGGCCGGTCAACAGGCCGGGCCGGGTTTGACCGGGCTGGTTCCGGGCCAAAACCGGCCTGTGGCCATGACTAGCTGGGAAGTTAGTAGGAGTTGTTTTGGACTGGAAGATGGAAGTTGCCTCCCATCATGAAGCCGAGGCCTAGAAAACGTATCATACTTATTAGGATAGCGAGAGCGGTAGACAATTGCTCTTGATTGACTAGAGAGTGGTATTGTAACGGAATTTCCAGATTCCAGACCAAGTTGATATCTTCAGTTGACAGGAGATCCGCTGAAAGGATTATCGTCACCTCGACAAAGTAAGGCAGCCCCTATTTCAGCCACGGGACACATTGCACAATACTTTGGTGGTTTTTGTAAGAATTTCCTAATATGGGCTTCATTAATTGAAATTAACTGAATTAATTTAGTCTAATAAAGGTAAGATATATGGGTTCTTAATAAGTCTAATATGGGGCTGGCTGGTGTGGGCCGAGTACGGCCCGGCCCGTAATGAGAGAGCCCGTGGTCGAAGACTCTATAAATAGCGCTCAAGTCCCTCCCCTAACCTGATGATGCACATTTTGACTCACATACGGATCAAGAGAGAACTTTCTTCTCGTGAGTGACAATCTCATTAAGCCAGTGTTCTAACGAAGGGTATAGGGGAGAAGATCTTGAGTTCGTGTTCCCGAACCGTCGCAAATTCCGCGTCAAGTACGATGGATTCCAAACCAGGTACGCGAATCGACAATTTCTCCTCATATCGTGTTTCGATTTCTAACTATGGTGATTCTGGGCGTGCCATTTTCGTGACCAACATGTGGTATCAGAGCTTGCCATAGATTAGAACCGAAACATGCGGATTAGAACCGTTTTCGTTTTGTCCGAGAAGTTTTTGCCCAATTTCAAAATTTTTTGTCGGATGAAAGTTGGTTTTTATTACATATTTAGAATCTACTCGTCGAGATGAGAAAAATGGTGGGCGGCACGTCGCCGGAGGACGCCGGACGAGCCTTCACGCGCCTACACGCGCCTTAGGCGTGGCGGCGCGTGAGGACACGCGCGTCCGTGCCGGCCACGCGCATCCGCGCCGAACCGGCGTGCCTCTCCGCCGATAACTGCATGCTGACGTCAGCGAGGCGCGGATCCGGTTCACCCGGATTCCGACCCGACCCGGTTCTTGACCTGACCCGGATCCAGACCCAACTCGAATGTTGACCCGACCCGATCGTTGACCCAACCGGTCAGCCGGTCGGACCGATACGTTGACCGTTGATCGGTTGGATCGGTCAACCGGTCGGACCGGCTGTTCAGACCGGTTTGACTGGCTGAACACGCGCGCACGCGCCGAGCCTTCCAGCGGCGCGTGCGGGCGCGTCCGACGTCTGTTTTGGACGATCTTGGTATCGACGTGCTCGTATCGATATGCTCTACATTGTGGTGTATTTATTTTACATGTTTGAAGCTTATACATATGTGAAAATACGTATAGAACCCTATGTACACGTATTTTTAGGGTATTTTTGCGTATTTTCTTGTATTTATCTATGGTTCCGGAAATACATAAGGTAGCTCACATGTATATCACCACATAAGGACTATGTAGAGTGTAATTCATTGTCTATCAATGAATGGAACAGTACAATTAGCATGGCATGTAATTTTAGAGACATACGCCCCTGTCTTTATATCTAGCATTACATGCATATAGTAAATGTGATACATAAAGTTTATATCCCTAATACGAGAGATTTTCAAGGATTCAGTTGGCTTGTGACCGCCAAAGTGGCACACTTGACTGGGTTTGAGAAATATCGGTCTCATATTGTGGTGGGATGTCTCCTGGTCTATTACGTGATTATACTCTCAAAGGAGGTGATCTTGTATTAGTTCATGAAGGGGTACATGTATAGCATGAGCTTGAGAAATGACTAATCTTAGTGGTTCATACACTCAAAGGTGGTGATTTCGCGAAAAATTAGAATATGTTCTCATGGCCGTTGTCATGTGGAGAGTATACAACTGCATGTTATATTTTCTGCCCAAAGGTGATTATGTGATAATGTATGTAACTCTTTGGATAAGTACTCACATGATGCTGATTGTATTGTTTGTTTATTATGTAGTCACCTTTTCTGTAAACGGCAATTCTATTTCAATTAAGGTCCTTACTGGTTTGAACTTTAAGAAATGGAAAGAGGATTTTCTGTTTGGAATGGAGCTGGCAGATGTTCATATTGCTCTTACAAAAGATAAGCCGGCAGATATCACGGCCTCCAGTACTGAAGCTGAGAAAACGGACTATGCTGCTTGGGAAAAGAGCAATCGGATTTGCTTATTAACAATGAAGAAATCCATTCAAGAACACTTGAAAAGTGGTTTGCCAGCTGACTGTACTGCTAAGGAAATGATGGCAGTTTTAGAGGCTAGAAACCGCATTTCATCTAATGCTGAGGTTGGTACACTTCTTCAAAAGCTCTTCAATATGAAGTATGATGGTACTGCTGGGGTTAGAGATTATGTCCTCAGGATGGTAGACTTAAAGACAAAGCTTCAAGCTCTTAATGTTTCCATTCCTGATGCTTGTATTGTGCATCAAGCCTTGAACACCCTTCCACCTGATTTTGGGATTATAAAGACAAATTATAATTCCCAAGATGAGACTTGGTCAGTTAATGACTTGATAGCAGGAGTGGTGGCAGAGGAAGAGAAACTTAAGAAGGAAAAAGGGTATCTAGCCTTATATGTTTCTAGTTCCCACAAAAAGAAGGATAAGAAGTTCAGAAATCGTACTCATAAAGGTACTCATGACACTACCGGTCAATCTGACAATATGGGTCCGAGGAAAACATCCTTCAAAAGGGTTGGTGGCCACTGCTTCTTTTGTAAGAAGAAAGGTCACATGAAGAAGGACTGTGCAAAGTTTAAAGCTTTGTTGTCTAAACGTGAGCCAACAGGTAATGATTCTTTGGCACTTGTTTGTGAATCCAACCTATCAGAAGCACCATCCAGTTCTTGGTGGCTCGATAGTGGTGCAACTAATCATGTTGCGTTTACCATACAGGGATTCATAAACCGGAGGAAGCCAAATCAGGATGAATCAAGACTCACTGTGGGAAACAACGAGAAAACTGATGTTGTGTTTGTGGGAGATGTAATCTTAATTCTAGACTCTGGTTTTAGATTAATGTTGAAAGACACTTTCTATGTACCTTCTTTTAGACGGAACTTAGTTTCGGTATCATGTTTGGACATGTATGGCTACTCTTTTGAAATCAAGAACAATATTATTTCTTTGTTTCTTAATTCAAATAAGGTTTGGTGCTGTTATATGTCCAATGGATTGTACAGATTGTGTTTATCTCCCAATGACATATACGTTGCTTATACGGCTGAAAATGTTGTTTCTAAGAGACCATTACCTAAAGAACAGTCTTATGCATTGTGGCATAAACGGCTTGGCCATATCTCTAAGGATAGAATAGAAAGGCTGATAAAAACTAACATCTTGCCTACTCTTAAAGATGACTTAGAAACATGCGTAGACTGTTGTAGAGGTAAAATGACCAAGATAAGGAAGAAAACTGCAGTCCGAAGTTCTGACCTGTTGGAGGTTATTCACACTAATATAAGTGGACCCTATACGGCAACCTTGTGTAGAAATTTTTATTTCATCACATTTATTGATGACTATTCTCGATATGGTTATCTGTACTTGATTAAAGAAAAGTCTGAGTCTCTTGACAAGTTCAAGATTTTTCGGACTGAAGTCAAGAAACAGTTGGGAAAAGTCATAAAGGTTGTTAGATCTGACCGAGGTGGAGAGTATTATGGCAATCATGGCGATGCCGGACAGCTTAAGGGGCCATTTGCCAAATACTTAGAAGATTCTGGGATAGTGGCTCAATTCACTATGCCTGGAAGTCTTGAGCAAAATGGTGTAGCCGAAAGGCGTAATCGCACCCTTATGGAAATGGTGAGGAGTATGATTAGTAGGACAAATTTACCTGGTTTTCTGTGGGGTGAAGCTTTGAAAACAGCTTTGTACATTCTGAATCGTGTACCTACAAAAGCTGTTCCATTGACTCCTTTTGAGTTATGGACTGGACGTAAGCCTAGCTTAAACCATCTTAAGGTTTGGGGATGTCCTGCAGAAGTGAAGTTGTATAATCCAACATTAAGTAAGTTGGACTTCAGAACCACTCGGTATTACTTTGTATCTTACTCGGATCATTCAAAGGGATATCGGTTCTATAATCCCAATGGAGGCACAAGAATTATGGAATCACATACAGCCAAGTTTCTAGAGTTTGATGTGGCCAAAGAAAGTAGCTGTTCACAGACTATTGAGGATAATAGTACGATGGGTGATATTATATCTTTATCTCCTCCCATACAGATAATTGTGGAAACTCCCACATCACAGACTGAACCTGTTGAGGCTCGAGACCCTGTTTTCGAGACAGCTCCTAATGAAGTTCCTCAAGGCTCTCAAGTGCAGGATAAGACTGTTGTTGCTCCAATAAGGAGATCCATTAGGGAGAGACGATTAGCTATACCACCGGACTATTTAGTCTATATAGGAGAGCAAGACTACGATATCGGTTCTGTGGCTAATCTAGTGACTTATGCGGAAGCTGTTTCTTGTCCTCAGTCAGAACTGTGGTTGGATGCAATGAGAGATGAAATGCAGTCTATGAAGCATAATGGAGTTTGGGAACTTGTTGAATTACCTGAAGGCCATAGACCCATTGGCTGCAAATGGGTGTATAAGACTAAAAATGACTCTAAAGGAAAGATTGAGAAGTTTAAAACCAGACTAGTAGCTAAGGGTTTCGCTCTAAGAGAAGGAGTAGACTATGAAGCAACTTTTTCTCCAGTCTCTTCTAAAGATTCTTTTAAAGTGATCATGGCATTAGTAGCTCATTTCGATATGGAGTTACACCAGATAGATGTTAAGACTGCCTTTCTCAATGGAGACCTTAATGAAGAAGTCTATACGATGCAACCCGAAGGCTTTGCGGCAGATGATTCAGGTACGCTTGTATGTAGACTAAAAAAGTCTATTTATGGTCTCAAGCAAGCTTCTAGACAATGGTACTTGAAGTTTCATAGTGTTGTTGCTTCATTTGGTTTTGTTGAGAACAAAGTAGATCAGTGTATATACTGCAAGGTCAGTGGGAGGAAATTCATTTTCCTTATACTCTATGTGGATGATATCCTACTTGCAAGCAGTGACCTTGGTTTACTACATGAGACAAAGCGGATGTTGTCAAAGAACTTTGATATGAAGGACCTTGGTGAGGCGTCTTTTGTCCTTGGCATTGAGATTCATAGGAATCGTTCTCGCCGACTATTGGGTTTATCTCAGAGGGCATATGTTGATCGTATTTTAGAAAGATTCAACATGCAGCAATATAAGCCAGGAATTGCTCCTGTCTGTAAAAGTGATAAGTTGAGTCTGTCACAATGTCCTCATTCAGATTTTGAGAAAGCCCAAATGAAGAATGTACCTTATGCTAGTGCACTTGGGAGTATTATGTATGCTCAAGTATGTACTAGACCAAATATTGCTTTTGCAACAGGACTTCTAGGCAGATATCAGTCAAATCCAGGACACGATCATTGGGTTGCTGCCAAGAAGGTTTTGAGGTACTTAAAGAGGACAAAAGACTATATGCTGATTTACAAACATGTTCAGGACCTACAGCTAGTTGGATATTGGGATTCAGACTTTGCTGGCTGTCAGGATGAAAAGAAGTCGACAACAGGTTACATCTTTAAGTTAGCAAGAGGTGCAGTATCATGGAAAAGTGAGAAACAGAAATCAATGACATCCTCTACCATGCAAGCGGAGTTTGTAGCATGCTTTTCGGCCGCTACTCAAGCAATTTGGCTCCGAAACCTCATTAAGGAGTTGACCGTATTTGATTTTGTGGATAGGCCCATACAGTTGTATTGTGACAATAACTCTGCAGTGTTGTTTGTTAACAACAATAGAGGTCTCAAGGGGTCTAAGCATATAGAGGTCAAGTACTTGACTATAAAAGAAAAAGTTCAGGATTGTGACATTGCAGTAGAGCACATTTCAACAGATGATATGATTGCAGATCTGCTAACTAAAGGCCTTCGCCCTTGTGTATTTGATCGACATGTCATTAACATGGGCTTAGGAGTATCATGGGATACTGTCAATTAGTGGGAGCTGTTTAGTTTTATGTTGCTCTTATGAAGTTTGTATATGATTTTGTTACATTTTTGTAATATTTGAATATGTATCAACTCTTTTGCATTCAATGAGGTATTTGTGAACGTAGATTTATCAAGTTGAGTACATATATGAAAATCTCGAGGCATTGTGTAAACCTTGAGTACAGGATATGGGGCATTCTTGGTATTAGCCTTAACAATATGTCTTGTTACACATAAAGTACGGTTAACTATCAAGCTAAGATATATGCAGGTTCGTTGGAACCATGAATGATATTCTCTGGTGACACACTAGGTTTTGTGACACTTAAGGAGAGAGAATTTGGACTAACAAAGTGGACAACACATGAAGTATCAGTCATTATGAGGTATTGTCCATTTGACACACTACCATATTGAATCCATATCAGTAAAGTTGAAAGCATTCGTGACTATGGAAGGCTCTGCGTGAGTACATGCAGTTACCGCCATGATTCGATGTTCGAGACTTTATGGGATCGGATTGACTATTAAGAATAATCTCTAGACCAATATAAGGGTGCGCACACAGTTGTGTTTCAATTAATATCGCCCAAGTGGGAGAATGTAAGAATTTCCTAATGTGGGCTTCATTAATTGAAATTAACTGAATTAATTTAGTCTAATAAAGGTAAGATATATGAGTTCTTAATAAGTCTAATATGGGGCTAGCTGGTGTGGGCCAAGTACGGCCCGGCCCGTAATGAGAGGGCCCGTGGTCGAAGACTCTATAAATAGCGCTCAAGTCCCTCCCCTAACCTGATGATGCACATTTTGACTCACATACGGATCAAGAGAGAACTTTCTTCTCGTGAGTGGCAATCTCATTAAGCCAGTATTCTAACGAAGGGTATAGGGGAGAAGATCTTGAGTTCGTGTTCCCGAACCGTCGCAAATTCCGCGTCAAGTACGATGGATTCCAAACCAGGTACGCGAATCGACAATTTCTCCTCATATCGTGTTTCGATTTCTAACTATGGTGATCCTGGGCGTGCCGTTTTCGTTGCCAACAGTTTTTGCAGCAAATGATTGCAAAGAATAGTCTGTCCTAATGATTTCCAGCCGAGGCTGAGCAGTATCAGAGTTCGATTCTGCTAAATCCTCGGCACGTTTATCTTGTAAAACAGACTGGCAGTTGGAAAATCCAATATACCACGTATAACTCATCTAGTCAAAGCATCGACTTCAAACACCGTGTTTTTCTAAGATCCACGTGTAACTGATCTATCCTCTGATGCCAGTGGTGTATTTTTTTTCTTATGAAATCATCGATGTTCATCCCTCGTTTCTGCATTGCATGGGACAGTCAGTTCGTAAGATGTACACAGCAGGCAAATTGCCACGAACCATATACATCATATAACCATGTACATACAGGTTTACTAAATGTATATGTTTTGTCTTGATACGCACGATGCCCAAATCAACCATCCTGCAAATTGTGGTCATCGACCCAAATTATGGCAAAGTTCGTTGTTGACAAACCATTGTGATCAACAGTTGAAGTACTCCAGAAAGGGAGAGCGTTCCTCATCTTTGCAGCACATGGAGATGAATCTGTACGTTTCAATCAAGAGTCTGGGGAATCGTTTCGCGATATAGCTGTCCAAATCCTCGGGAGATGATCCAACGATCTCCTGCCACAACCAACCATCAGAACAATATTGAATATGAGCCACAAAGCCCACACTACTGCTTGCGGATACATTCACTCTATAAGCCTTGCCGAGATTCAGCTGCAGCAATCACATGTAGCCTCACAGCGATAGTTCACTAGAAAACGTGTTTAATGATTGTAAAGTAGATAGATCATTTTGAATATAAAGTAATGACTTCACGTATTGGTGATAGTAATGTAATCAGTAATGTCCTTGTCATCGTAGATGCGAAATTTTCCTGCAGTAGTTGCACTGGAAAGTAGAAACATACCTGAATTTTCGGTGGAAGTCCTATGGAATGGCTAAACATGTTTCGCACTATTCGCAGCAAGTCTCTGACTCTTTTAAACTTGTAGGCCCTGAACCTCCGCATATGCTTAATGACTTTATGATCTATCTTTCCATACCATTCCTCGTCGAAAACACACCAAGCAATTCTCTCCAATTTTTCCAGAAGATCAGGATTAGTTCTCCTAGTTTTCGATTCTACCCAGTCGCTGACGTCTCGCAGAAAGGACAGTCTCATTTTTGAATTCCAAAACAGTGGATGGTGAAGCACCTCCACTGCCTTTGGCCTGCGAGATTTTAGAACAGTTCAGAATGCAAATGTCTTTGTTGCTTGGCCACAAGAGATCGACTTACTTCAGTAATTCCCTAGGCATCTTCAATGAAAAATTGAAAGGCGAAAACAATTCTCTAACCTCCTTCACTAGCAAGAAACATAGTTATTATCCCCGAGAATCATTCAGTCTCATAAATGTTGCATTAGGAATGATTGGCATGTGCATCTTTGAGTGCTGACAAAATAAAGCAGCTAGCTGTCCGTGGTTTCACCTGTAATCGGCTTATGTGGGAACATGTACAACTATCAATGGCATTTACGGTTCAATATTGTTCGGTCGTTGTACTTCCAGAAGGAACAGATACACAAGATTCGAGTGCCGCAGGGAATTGAGAGTTGATAAATGACTTGCAGAAAATCCATTGAAGTATAGAAAGAAAAAGAGATCATGCACATTACATGTCAGTACTCTCACCTCAGGTTAGGATTGGGGTTTAGTAAATGAGTGCACAAATCTGCAGCTTCTGGCAAAAATTCCACCGGGGACAAGTCAATTGTGTTCTCCTTGATATTACTGTCGCCCTTTAGATTGTTTCTAAATGGATGTCTTCCGCCAGTGACACAAAAAAACAAGATGCAACCGAGACCAAACACATCGACTGAGCATGCTTGGTGCGCAGTATAAAGTTGTTCAGGCGTCTGCAAGCCCGGGCTGCCACAATCTGCAAGATAGACATCAGGTATTTGCATTTGTTAAAGAGCCACTGTCACTCAAACACATACAGATGTGGCATTGTGGATTCGACAGTCAATCAAAAGAGAGCAATAGAAGCTATCTCCAAAATTGTTGAGTGATCCCACTTTCAATATAAGATCTTCATTAGAAAGAAAGACAGCTCTTACAGCTGAAACTATACGGCTGAAGGTTTTAGTATCACCTAACAGATTCAGAACTGCATGGATCAATCTTAAATGCAAAGCAGATCTAGGGTCCAGGTAAAGCTGTCAAGAGCACTTACCGGTGACATGATTTCCTAAGGCAGACGTGTCCCCGGGGAGGAGTTTACTACTGCCCATATCAGATAACTTGGCACATAATTCCTTAGTAATCAAAACACTTTGAGGCTTTAAGTCTCCATGAATTATTCCTAAGCGATGCAAATGGACAAGCCCTGAGCTCACATCCCTGTATGATAATATAGAGTAGATCTTAGGACTTAAAACAACAAGGCATCTGAATGGAATGATGTTTTCCTGTATCAAACAGACATTCAAGATCAACGAACGCAAGGTCTATGAACAAGGTGGTCGTGTGCCCTCTACCTATAATTGAATAACCAGCAGCTAGAACCAGAAATCCTACTTGAAGGCATTGATTGACAGCTAGCCCCGATTGATAGAAACTTCTCTAACACAAAATGCAAGGAGACACGAAATAATGTCAAGATGACAGTAAAGAAAAGATAACTATTAGGACTAATTTTAAAACAAAAATGTGGAAAGGATAATTCTGTATTCTGATCAACTGGCGCAAGAATCTGGGTGGCAAATTTTGAGATGACAAGAGAGAACAACTCATTCACGGGGAGAAACCTGCATCTGGAGCAACACATGGACGACTAACTCAAAACTGATATTACAAAACTTTTTTAAAAAATACCAATTCTTTCATAATCGAAATTAAACTATTCAGATCAACATGAAATGACAATAAGGGCTGAGATGAACATGGCAACACAATACAAATTGCCACCCCTGTGAGTCATATTCACTCAAAATGGGAAATATGTCACTTCATCACTAAATGGTTACTAACTGAGTATCATAGTAAGAAACCGCCCAGTTCAGCCTAGATAATAACAATGACCTTCATTTATGGAACTGAGACGTGTGAGGTTCAAAACTCAGCCCATGATATAGACCTCATCAGGGTAACTCAAAGCCAGTTAGTGGCCTAATAATTGTCTATCTCATGTATAGCTTGTAAATTGCTGCCTGAGAACTGATTCAATGCCAGCAAAAGAAGAGGTCTAAAGGACTCAGCTTGATGGAGGCATGGAGATTGTCTGTGTAAACATGCTTGAGACTCATGTAAAAATAAAAGATAGGCAAGCAAGCACAAAATACAATAATAGGTCTGCAACAGTCGATTGTAGGAGTGCCACCAGAAGAAAAATACTTGCATTAATCTCTTCAAACCCTTTTTTCACATTTCACGACATATAAATTACCTCATCAGTTTGAGTAGCAAAGGTGAGGGACGGCCATCTTCCCTCCACAAGTTAACATCCTGCATCATCCCCTTAACTGAATCCATTCGCAGTTTGCACTCGATGATAGCATTTGATGCTGGGTCATCAGGGAAGACAGATTTCTCGGAAGAATTTGAATGTGCTCGTATGAAGTCATCCAAGCTGCAAGCACAATGCTCCAGGGCAAGATAGACGAAATCCTCATCATTCTCTGCTCCATACAACCGAACAATATTTGGGTCTCGGTCAGATGCCGACAGAGACCGTATTTCTTGTGACGCAACATTGTGATGAGCCTGGACAAGGCGCTTCACTGCGACAGGTCGACCCTCATAGAAGCCCTCAAGGACGATAGTGCCCCTACTTCCTTTAGCAATTTCTGTATTTGAGACAAAGAGTTTGCCGATCCTGCACCCTGGAGTGCCTCCACCAACAGGTTTCTTTAGGTTCATCCACGCATCATCAATGCCCACACTATATCCAAGCCTGCCTTCATTCTCTGAAAATACATGATGCTCCTTTCTTGCAACACCTCCGTTACTCTGTCCAGACTCGCGTCTTTTCTCCCTCTTCGAAAGTGTTTTCGAATTATAGTCACCTTCATCACGACTCCTACTGTTAACAAACCTGTCTTCATTCTCTGAAGAGACATGCTGGTCCTTTTTGTCAAGATTTTCATTTCTCTTTCCAGACTCGTGTATTTTTTTTATCCAGCAAGGCACTTTCATTTTAGACGGACCCTCATCATTGATCCTATTATTACCAAGCTCGCCATCGATCTCTGAAGAGACATGCTCATTCTTTTTGTTAAGACTTCCATCACTCTCTATTGACTCGTGTGTTTTCATCTTGGAAGGCATCTTCAAATTAGGATCACCCTCATTGTAGCTCCTACTGTCACAGATCCTGTCATCGTTCTCTGAAGAACCATGCTCCTCGTTGTCAAGACTTTGATTTATCATTCTAGACTTGCCTTCTTTCTTCCTCTTGGAAAGTGCCTTCAAATTAGGATCACCCTCATCATCGCTCCTACAATTACCAAGCCTGCCTTCGTCCTCTAAATAGTCATGCTCCAATGCCTTTGGCCTGCTAGATATTAGGAGAGTTCAGAATGCAGATTATCTTTTGATGTTTGGCTGCGAGAGATAGATCGACTTCAGTGATTCGCTAAGCATCTTTGATGAAAAATTGGAAGACGAAAACAAAATTACAACTCCTGAAAATCATCCAGTCCCCTAGATATTACATTAGGAATGATTGGCATGCGCATCTTCGAGTACTGATAAGTTACATTTCACCTGTAATCGGCTTGCATGGGCACCTGTACAACAGTCAATGGCATTTGCGGTTCAATAGTGTTTGGTTGTTGTACTTCTAGAAGAAACGGTTGCACAGAAGATTTGAGTGCTATGGGAAATTGAGAGTCAATAAATGACTGGCCTAAAATCCATTGAAGGATAGAAAAAGAGATCATGCACATTACAGTACTCTCACCTCAGGTGAGGATGAGGGTGCAGTAAGCAAGTGAACAAATCTGCGGCTTCTGGCATAAATTCCACCGAGGACAAATCCATTGTATTCTCCTTGATATTACTGTTGCCCTTTAGACTGTCTCCAAATGGATGTCTTCTGCCAGTGATGCCGAAAAACGAGACACGATTATGACCAACCTCATCGACTGAGCATGTTCGTTGTGCACTACATATTTGTTCAGGCGCTTGCAATCCTGAGCTGCCACAATCTGGACGATAGACATTGGGTATTCGCATTTGTCATAGAGCTATCGTCACTTAGTCACATACAGATGTGGCATTATGAATTCAACAGCAAATCAAAAGAGAGTGGCAGAAACTGTTTGAATCTCCAGAATCATGAGTGATCCAACTGTCGATATAAGGCCTTTTTGCAAAATAAAAAGGACAACTCTTACAGCCGAAATTATATGGCTGAAGGTTTTAGTATCACCTATCAGATTGGGACCCGCATGGACCAACCTTACATGCAAAGAAGATCTAGGGACCAGGTAAAGCTGTCAAGAGCACTCACCAGCCACATGATATCCTGAGGAAGACGTATCCCTGAGGGGTTTACGACTGCCCATATCAGATAACTTGGCATATAATTCCTTAGTAATCAAGACATTTTGAGGCTTTAAGTCTCGATGAATTATTCCTAAGTGATGCAAATGGACAAGTCCTGAGACCACATCCCTGTATGACAACAAAGAGTAGATCTTAGGACTTAAAACCAACAAGACGTATGAACCAAAAGATGTTTTCCATTAATTAAACAGACATTCAAGATCAACGAAGGCAAGGTAAGTGAACAAAGGGGGGTCGTGTGCCCTCCACCTATAATTGATTAACCAACAGCTAGAGACAGAAATCCTGCTTGAAGGCATTGGTTGATAGTTGGACCCGATTCATACAAACTTCTCAAATTCACGGGGAGAAACCCGAATCTGGAACAACATGACGATGACTATCTCAAAACATATACTACATGACCCTTTTTGCAAAAACCAGTTTTTCCATGTTAAATCGACTTTAAACTAATTCGGCAATTATGAAATGACAATAAGGATTGAGATGAACAAGGTAACACAATACGAATTGCCACCCTGTAAGCCGAATTCAATTAAAATGGGAAATCTGCCACTTTATTAACTAAATGACTATTAACTGAGTATCATAGTAAGAAAAGGCCGAGTTTAGCCTAGATAGCAAAAAACAGGTGGAACGTTCTTGTAATATTTGAGGAATTCCTACTTCATGGCCACCATCACCGGATTGAAGGAGGAATTACCATCTTCATTCACTAATAACACCGAGATCATTCATAACGCCGTCACGGTGCCTTTACGGAGAAATTACTAGTTATTGATTTTATTGATGGTTATTCTCTTAAATTGAAGATTCATTAATCATTTGAAGAATTTCATTTTTGTCATAATCATTTTAAATGCAAGTAAGCTAATAACTTATGGTTTGACCAAAAAAACACCTAATAACTTATGGATGTGAGAGGTAAACATTGAAAAAATATAAAGTGACACTTACCTAACTAAAAGATCAGGGTCGCTAATAAAGGTCACCCATTAAATTCGGTATACTGTAATTTTTGGAAAGATAAAGGAGGTCAATGGACAGATTTCATGGTTAATCGCTTAAAATAAGGAAATTTTTATGTAAGAACCTGAAGTTAAGCCATTTTCTCAAAAAAGAACTTGAAGTGGACTTTATCTTAAATAAAAATACGAAAAAGTCAAGTTAGTCTCAAATGAGTGCTAGTACTCACCGGCTGGTCAAATTGTCACCGGCCAGCGCATCACATGATTGTTTTTGCTGTTGGAGCAGGGGCACTTTTGTCCCAAATTTTTTTTTAGGTTTTGTTTATTTCTTCCCCATCTTGCTTCTGGCTTTTGTTCTGCCCGTGTTGCTTTGGATTTAATTATCAGAATACGAAAAAGAAAAAGAGAAAAAGAACAAAAGATTACTACCCATAATTTCTTTGGGTCATAAGTGCCCTTGCTCTGGTGGCTAGAACAACCATGTGACATGCCCGCCGGCTAGCGAGATTATACCCTTATTTAAGATTAATTATTTCACTTTATGTCTTTATTTGAAAGAATATAAACTTGAAGCTCCTTTCTTTAAAAAAAAATGGCTCTACTTTAGGGTTTTATTTAAGTTCCTGCTAAAATATAAAAGCAAAGAGTGGGTGTCAGGAATGTGAGAATAGTCTCTCCCTTGCTTCTTTGCTAATCAAAACCAGAAGAAACTGTTCTAAGTTAATCTCACTAATTCTCTAGGAGTCGTTCCTAATTTAATACATATTAAAAAGAAATCGGAAGGAGTTGTGTACTCACGGTTGAAGAGGCTTGAGAGACCCAACGGGCAACCGCATCAACGCTCCGTCCTGTCCGCTCCGAACCGACGCCGCCGCCGGCTCAGACCCTTCCAACCCCGAACCGGCGTTGCTCGGCAGGAAAGGATGATTGATGACGTCTTCCATAACACTCGATCGGCTCCAAGCTGCATGCTGTCTGATGAAACCACGAGCGAGACTGAGGAGAGCCCAAAAAGCACTGCTGCAACCCACGGAAGGAAGATCCGAAGCTTCCTGCGATCGCTGCATTATTGCGATGTAACTAAGCAAGAGCGAAAATCAAGAAGAAAGATTCCTTAGGACGATGATGAGATTCTTCCGACCATTTTCGAACTGAAAAGAGAAAGATTATAGGACTGAAAGGTTGTGCAATGGATGCGCCGAGGGACCACTGGCCCAATAAAGCTAGACCTAATGAACATCGCTAAGCGCGATGCCCTTTCATCATCATAATGAGTTGGATGTAGTACGACGAGGAATGATGATAGCGAGAGTGCTTTCCGAGAAATAGCGGAGATTATCGGATCGACCCGCTTCGCGAAAAATGTGCTCATTGAGCTGGTCATGGCACGGAAAGAAAGTAGTAAAGCTTAGGTCCGTTTTTCTTTTGTCCGACGAGACTGAATGCGTGTCTCACCGTTTCTTGATATTCAAGTGGTTTGATTTATTGGGCAAGTTTGCATGCACGATACTTCCTCGCTAAGAAAAGAGTGGAATCTTCGTTTAGGAAGACCAAGACTTGCATGGCGGCCAAAAGAAGAAAAGAAGGGAAGGAATGACAGACGCTGAACACGGAATTAGGCCTCTGTATTTTCCAGGCTATGTGGTATACACCCTTATTTGCTGATTTGTACATAGTAAATAGGTTTTTCTGAAGTAGTAAACCACGGTGATGCCTTGTCAGTCATCTATATAATCCAAGCAATGAATGATCACACGAACTAACCGGCTGTTGATCGGGGGGTTAAAGTTGGAATGGACATTATAGTTGACATCAATTGAAGTTCTCGAACTTTCGCGAATTGAGTTCTTTTAGGGTTTAGAGTAGGATACATGGAACCTCAACACAAGCATCACGATATCCTGATTCTTACATCATTTAGTAGATCAATTTAAATATGCTAATTATCGCTCAATTCTGTTTTGGATTAACTCCATTCTATTACTTCGAAAAGAACATTTGCAGCAGAAATTGCAGTATCAACATGTTCTGAAAATTCTGCCTTTCTCTCTTAGGCATATTTAGGCATGAATCAGTCGCCTCGAGATGGCAATTAACGCATTGGACTTATTATAACCTACCCATGAAATGAGAGACTCGATAGTTTGTAGCTGACCGTGCATGCTAATTATCATCTCTCACATACCATATATGCATCATACAAACACGTCCATACAGGTTTGATAAATAAATATGCTTCCAAGAGTGTAATGGCATCTTTATATGTGATGCCGAAATCAACCATCCTGCAAACTGTGGTCATCGACCCAAATTATTGCAAAGTGCACTGCCGATAAACCGTTGTGGTCACTGGTTGAAGTACTCCGGAAAGCAAGAGAGTACATCTTTGCCACACATGGAGACGAATCTGTATGTTTCGATCAAGAGTTTGGGGAATCGTTTCGCGAAATAGCTGTCCAAATCCTCAGGAGATGATCCGACGATGTCCTGCCACAACCAATCATCAGTGCGATAACATATATGAGCCATAAACTCACACTATTGCTTGCTGATGAATTCAATCTATAGGCCTTGCCGAGATTCAGCTGTGGTAATCATCTGTATCTTTACATTGATAGTTCAGTGAAGGACGTGTTTAATGTTTGTAAAAATAGATAGATAAACATCGAATGTGAAATAATGACTCAACGCATTGGTGATAATAATGTAACCAATAATGTCCATGCCATTATAGATGCAAAATTTTCCTGCATTAGTAGCACTGGCAAGTAGATACACACCTGAATTTCTGGTGGAAGGTCTCTGTAATGGCTAAACGTGTTCCGCACAATTCGCAACAGGTCTCTGACTGTTTTAAACTCATAGGCGCTGAACTTGCGCATGTGCTTAATGAATTCACAATCTATCTTTCCGTTCCATTCCTCGTCAAAAACACGCTGAGCAATGCTCTCCAATTTTTCCAGAAGATCAGGATCAGTTCCCCCTCTAGCTTTCGGTTTCACCCAGTCACTGATGTCTCGGAGAAAGGACATTCTCGTCTTTGAATTCCAAAACAGTGGATGGTGAAGCACCTCCGATGCCCTTGGCCTGCCAGATATTAGAAGAGTTCAGAAAGCAAATGTCTTTGTTGTTCGGCCACAAGAGATAGACCAACTTCAGTAACTGACAAAGCATCTTTGATGAAAACTCAGAAACTGAAAACAAATTTTCCGACATCCTGTACCAGCAAGAAACATGGTTATAACCCTGAGAAATTCAGTCCCCTAAATTTTACTTTTGTAATGATTGGTTAGTGCATCTTCGAGTATTGACAAGTTACAGTAGCTATCTAACCCCGGTTCACCTGTAATCGGCTTACTTTGGAACATGTAACTATCAGTGGCATTTATAGTTCAATGTTGTTTGGTCATTGTACTTCTAGAAGGAACAGATACACAGAAGATTTGAGTGCTACATGGAATTGAGAGTCGATAAATGACTGGCACACAGTCCATCGATGGATACAAAGAAAAAGACATCATGCACATTACATAGCCATACTCTCACCTCAGGTTAGGATCGGGGTTCAGTAAACGAGCAAACAAATCTGCAGCTTCTGGCATGAATTCCACCGGGGACAAATCAATTGTGTTCTCGATATAACTATCGCCCTTTAGTCTGTCTTTAAATGGATGTCTTCCGCCAGTGACACAAAAAAACAAGACACGACCAAGACCAAATGCATCGACTGAGCATGTTTGCTGCGCATGACAAAGTTGTTCAGACGCTTGCAATCCCAATCTGCCACAATCTGCAAGATAGACATCGGGTATTTGCATTCATTTAAGAGCCATTGTCACTCAGACAGATACAGAGGTGGCATTACTGAATCAACAGTCAATCAAAAGAGACAGCGGCAAAAACTGTTAGATCTCCAAAATCATACCACAATGTAAACAGCAAAGTTTCAATATAAGGTCGTCTTCAAAGAAAAAAAAAGAAAAAAGACAACTCTTACAGCCGAAATTATACGGCTGAAGGTTTTAGTATCACCTAACAGATTCAGACCTGCATGGATCAATCTTAAATGCAAAGAAGATCGATGGTCCTGTCAAGACTTACCAGTGACATGATATTCTGAGGAAGATGTATCCCCAGGGAGGAGTCTACTAATACCCATGTCAGATAACTTGGCACAAAATTCCTTAGTAATCAAAACATTTTGAGGCTTTAAGTCTCGATGACTTATTCCCAAGCGATGCAAATGGACGAGCCCTGAGACCACATCCCTGAATGATAACATAGAGTAGATCTTAGGACTTAAACCAACAAGACGTCTGAACCAATCAATGCTTTCCATTAATTAGGCATTCAAGATCAATGAAGGCAAGTGTGAACAAGGTGGTCGTGTGCCCTCTACCAATAATTTGATTAACCAGCAGCTAGGAACAGAAATCCTACTTGAAGGCATTGGTTGATAGCTATACCCGATTGACAGAAACTTCTCCAACACAAAATGAAATGAGACATGGTAAGAATGTCAAGACGACAGGGGAGAAAACATACTTATTAACACTAGCTTCAAAAGAAAAACATGCAAAGTATATTTTCGTATTATGTCAACTGCCGCAAGAAGCTGGGTGGCAAATTTTCAGATGACATGAGAGAACAACTCAAATTCACGGGGAGAAACCCGAATCTAAAACAACACAAGGACAACTGACTCCAAACTGATAGTACATGACCCTTCTACAAAAGCCAGTTGTTTCATATTGAATCGAATTTAAACTACTTCGGCAAACATGAAATAACAATAAAGACCGGGATGAACAAGGTTACACAATTTGAATTGCCACCCCTGGGAGCCCAATTTAATCAAAATGGGAACTATAACTTTATCACTAAATGGTTACTAACTGAGTATCATAGTAAGAAACCGCTGAGTTCAGCCTAGATAGAAAGATTGGCCATAATTTATGAAACTGAAACTTGTGAGGTTCAAAACTCAGCCCATGATATTGAATCCATCAGGGTAACTTGAGGCCAGTTAGTGGCCTAATAATTGCCTGTCTCATGTATGACTTGGAAATTGCCACCTAAGAACTCATTCAATGCCGGCAAAAGAAGACGACTAAAGGACTCAATTTGATTGAGACACGGAGATTGTTTCTGTGAACATGCTTGAGAGTCAGGTAAAAGTAATACCTTAGGCAAGCAAGCACAAAATACAATAAGAAGTCTGCAACAGTCTATTTTAGGAGTGCCACCAGAAGCAAAATACTGCAGTAGTCTCTCAGTGCAAACCTTTTTTTCACATGTCATGACTAAAAATTTACCTCATCAGTTTGAGTAGCGAAGGTGAGGGATGGCCATCTTCCCTCCACAAGTTAACATCCCGTATCATCCCCTCAATTAAATCCAATTGCATGGCATTTGATGCTCCGTCATGAGGGACGACAGATTTCCCTGAAGAATTTGAATGTGCCCGTATTAAGTCATCTAAGCTGCAAGCACAACGCTCCAGAGCAAGATACACGAAATCCTGATCATACTCTGTTCCATACAACCGAACAATATTCGGGTCTTGGTCAGATGCTGTCAGAGACTGTATTTCTTGTGAAGCAACATTGGGGTGAGCCAGGACCAGGCGCTTCACTGCAACAGATCGACCTTCATAGGAGCCCTCGAGGACAATGGTGCCATTACTTCCTTTACTGATTTCTGTATTTGATACAAAGAGTTTACCGATCTGATGCCCAGGAGTGCCACCACCAACAGCTTTCTTTGGGTTCATCCACGCATCATCATGGTCCATACTATTACTAAGCCTGCCTTCATTCTTCAAAGAGACATGCTTCTCCTTTCTGTCAAGACTTCCATTGCTCTTTCCAGACTCGCATCTTTTGTTTGTCTTGGAAAGTGTTTTCACATTACAATCACCCTCGCCACCACTCTCACTGTTACCAAGCCTGCCTTTGTTCTCTGAAGAGACATGCTCGTCCTTTTTGTCAAGATTTTCTTTTCTCTTGCCTGACACCTGTGTTTTCTTCATCAAGCAAGGAATTTTCATTTTAGAATGACCCTTCCCCTTGATCCTACCACTACCGAGCTTGCCTTTGATCTCTGAAGAGACATGCTTGTCTTTTTTGTCAAGACTTCCGACCCTCTCTATTGACTTGTGTGTTTTCTTCATCTTGGAAGGCATCTTCAAATTAGACTCACCTTCATCATAGCTCCTACTATTACAAATCCTGTCATCATTCTCTAAAGAACCATGCTCATCCTTGTTGTCAAGACTTTGATTTTTCTTTTTAGGCTTGCGTTGTTTCTTCCTTTTGGAAAGCGCCTTCAAATGAGGATCACCTTCATCATCGTTCCTACGATTATGAAACCTGCCTGAATTCTTCAAAGAGATGTGCTCCTCCTTTCTATCAAGACATGTGTTGCTCATTCCAGACTCGCATCTTTTGTTTGTCTTGGAAAGTGTTGTCACATTACAATCACCCTTGCCACCACTCTCACTGTTACCAAGCCTGCCTTTGTTCTCTGAAGAGACATTCTCGTCCTTTTTGTCAAGATTTTCTTTTCTCTTGCCTAACACCTGTGTTTTCTTCATCAAGCAAGGAATTTTCATTTTAGAATGGCCCTTCCCCTTGATCCTACCACTACCGAGCTTGCCTTTGATCTCTGAAGAGACATGCTTGTCTTTTTTGTCAAGACTTCCGACCCTCTCTATTGACTTGTGTGTTTTCTTCATCTTGGAAGGCATCTTCAAATAAGGATCACCCTCATCATAGCTCCTACTATTACAAATCCTATCATCATTCTCTAAAGAACCATGCTTGTCCTTGTTGTCAAGACTTTGATTTTTCTTTCTAGGCTTGCGTTGTTTCTTCCTCTTGGAAAGCGCCTTCAAATGAGGATCACCTTCATCATCGTTCCCACGATTACGAAGCCTGCCTGAATTCTTCAAAGAGACATGCTCCTCCTTTCTGTGAAGACATCTGTTGCTCATTCCAGACTCGCATCTTTTGTTTGTCTTGGAAAGTGTTTTCGCATTACAATCACCCTCACCGCCACTCTCACTCTTAATAAGCCTGCCTTTGTTCCCTGAAGAGGCAAGCCCGTCCTTTTTGTCAAGATTTTCTTTTCTCTTGCCAGACACGTCTGCTTTCTTCATCAAGCAAGGCATTTTCATTTTAGAATGACCCTGACCATTGATCCTACTACTACCAAGCTCGCCTTTGATCTCTGAAGAGACTTGCTTGTGCTTTTTGTCAAGACTTCTATCACTCTCTTTGCTCTTTCCAGGCTCGGATCTCTTGTTTCTCTTGGAAAGTGCTTTCACATTACAATCACCCCCACCACCACTCCTACCGTTACCAAGCCTGCCTTTGTTCTCTGAAGAGACATGCTTGTCCGTTTTGTCAAGATTTTCTTTTCTCTTTCCAGACGCCTGTGTTGTCTTTATCAAGCAAGGCCCTTTCAATTTAGAATGACCCTTACCATGGATCCTACTACTACCAAGCTCGCCTTTGATCTCTGAAGTGACATGCTCGTCCTTTCTGTCAAGACTTGCATCACTCGCTATTGACTTGTGTTCTTTCTTCATCTTGGGAGGCATCTTCAAATTAGGATCACCCTCATCGTAGCTCCCACGATCACCAAGCCTGCCTTCATAGACATGCTCCTCCTTTCTGTCAAGACTTCCGCTGCTCTTTCCAGACTCGCGTCTTTTCTTCCAATTGGAAAGTGCTTTCAAATAACGATCACCCTCATCACCACTCCTCCCGTTACCAAGCCCGCCATCGTTCTCTGAAGAGATATGCTCGTCCTTGTCATGACTTTCATCGTCAAAAATCGCTTAATGTATAAAGGCAAAAAGTCGGTGCTGGACGGCGGGAATAAAGTCTCCCCCTTGCCTCTTTTCTAAGCAAAACTGGAAGAAACCGTTGTACTCCATCACTACTTACAAGAAATCGGAAGAAACTGTACTCACCGTTGAAGAGACTGGAGAAACCCAACGGCAAGCGCATCAACACTCCGTCTCGTCTGCTCCGAACCGACGCGGCGTTGCTCGGCCCCAAAGACAGCCGGCGAGGATCAAACGAGAACGTCCATAACACTCAGATCAGCTCCAAACTACAGACTGCCTGATGAAACCACGGGCGAGACTGAGGAGAGCCCAAAAGGTTCAGCAGCAGCCCAAGGAAGGAACATCCGAACCTTCCTGCGATCGCTGCATTATTGCAATGTAATTAAGGAAGAGCAAAAATTAAGAGAGAAAGATTACTCAGGACAATAATGAGTTCTTCCGGCCGTTGTCGAACTAAAGAGGGAAACATTATAGGACTAAAAGGTGGTAGAATTGATGCACACGGGGTCCTACTGGCCCTACAATGCTAGACATAATGAACATCACTAATTACCACACCGATGAGCGCGACCCCTCCAACATGCTTATCGCTCTTTCATTCTCATATCGAATTAGGTTAGGCATAACGAGAAATGTCAATAGGAGAGTGCTTTCCGAGAAATAACGGAGATTATCGGATTGACCCGTTTCGCGAAAAATGCATTCATAAAACCGGTCGTACCACAGAATAAAGTATAAAGCTTACGCCCATTTTTCTTTTGTTGGACAAGACTAAATGTGAATGTGAGTCACCGTTTCTCGATACTCGAGTAGTTTGGTTTATCGGACAAGTTTGCACGACTCTCTCTCGCATAAGAAAAGAGTGGAATCTTCGTCCAACAAGACCAAGACTTACATGGGCCAAAACAAAGAAATGATTGGGGTTTTGGTTGAGTTGCTAGTTGACTCTAACTGTACAGAATGGCTTCAGAAGTCAGCAAAGGAGAATGCTGAAGAAGCACGTTTGACGCCAATCTAGCACAAGTGAACAGACACTGAACAGATTTAGGCCTTTGTATTTTCCAGGCTATGCGGAATACACCCTCTTTGCTGATTTGTACATAGTATATAAATTTTTCTTCATCTGATTTGAAGTACTAGGAACCATGGTGAAGTCTCGTTAGTCATCTTTAATCTAAGCAACGAACTGACCAATTGTCAATAGTTGTGTTTAAATTAAAATGGACGCTAAAGTTGATATTGATTGAAATTCTTGAACTTCGGCAAAGGTTCTTTTTAAATTTTAGAGTAGGATACATAGAAATAACCTCAGCACAAGCATCATGATAATCTGTCAATGATACATAACATACCCAACATTTCACGTTTGTCCGAACTTTTCGAAGTATTTGAAAGCCTGTTAGTTTGACACGGTACCAGTGTAAGATGAGCGTTACATTCGATTAATCCTAGGACTGCAGTTCCATATTCAGTCAACTCTTCCGAGACCTTGGTAGTTCTAATGGTGATGCGTGAACTTCCAGTTAGACCATGCCGTTGCTCGACTGCCTTCAATTTGACAAACCAAAGCAGCATCATTTTCTATCAGCTCAAACTTTTGAATTGCAGGTTGCGGACTCAGCATTACATTGTTTCGCCAGCATTTTAGGTAAATCACCGGACATTTGTTTTCGGCACTGTCAACTATGTATATGTTGTTGGCGTACATGACTATGAAGTTTATAATTCTTATATGAATTACAAGCTCAGCTTCCCAAAGTTCCGGCAAAATTGGTTGTGTCCAAGTCTGACTCAATTAGCCTGAAAAAATAATATCAGGACAAGATCCACATGTACGCAGTTGACCAGAGAGTGAGAGCTATGGCTGCAAACAAGTATGTCCAGAGGAAGAGCACTGAACACTCCTCTTGACCCACATCAAAGAGCTGAGTCATTGTCCCTGCAAATTTCACAAAACTCTCAGCAGCTTTCTTGAGAAAATCAATAGCAAGAAAATTCTTAGTGAACTAGCCCTACTTTGTTGAACTGCACTTACACTCCTATGTTTAGCTCTCCATCTGTATGTTTCCAAATCAAGATTCAATCTATATACTCGTTTCACAATCAAGATTCTGTCTATGTTGATCGATTGAATATGTAGTAGAGCGAGTCACTAGCCGAGATGTGTTTCAACTTCAGAAAACTTGGACAAAGGTACAAGAAATCTGCATTGCTTCACATACCGAATAAAATGCCCTCTCGACTTGAAACTAATGAAGTTGACTTCAAGACCTTTTTATCTGACTACGTTCTATTCTTTTCTTCCTTTTCCTTTCTCGCTGGAGAAGTTAGCTATACTTACCAATATTCATGGCTGGTGGGAGTGAGAACTGAACCATCAAGACATAGTGGTACAATGGGTCTGATGCCAGAAGGCCAAGCTTGCTGGCAGCCTTCACGACTCCAATGCCAATCACTGGAAGTATCACATACCGAACACAAATCACCCCGGCCATAGCCCGTGGTCTGATTCTCGAAGAGCGTAAACCTGTTCACACACAACAATCGATCAATATACTCCAAAATTTCTGTTTGAGAGAAAATGGAGGGTCAAGAAAATCTTGCGTTGAGTGAGGTTGCCTCCTAAGATAAGTGTGATGCAAGGAATAGTCCCATCTCTGCTTAACAGAATTTCAGTTTAAGGCCAAAACCATTGAGATAAACTAAGGTTTGCGGAATTCACAATTCATAAGGTTGATCTTTCTTACCCTAATAGTTGAATACCTGTATCACATGAAGGGGCGCGTTCTCACCGATTATGAGGTTCTTCAAGAATGTGATTGCCCCGACAATGAATCCAACTGTCTGTTCGCATAGAGAAAATTGTCACTTTGTGTCCTTTAACTAGAAAACATTACGCTTCGCAAGCATAATGCAGGAGAATTTTGATGAAACTCACTGCAGCAAGTGTAGGAGGAGACATTAGCTCCTCCAGCACTTGGTGAAGGGGTTCTCTAACTTTATTCCAGAGTAATGTATTGGTCTTATCTGAATCCCCATGTGAAATCTGAAACACAATTGTTCATGTAAATAGAGCAACGAAAATATAACTTTTCTTGCGCCACAAGTTGAATGGGAAAGAAAAGAATGAGTCTCACAGCTTGTGTTTCTGCATCTCCACTAGCCTTTGTCCACTGCACACTAACAATAGCTTGTTGCTCTCCATCTTTTTCCTTGAGAAGGTGTGTTCCTGAACCGGAATTTGGATCGATGTTAGGCGCCTTCGAGGCCTCCTTGGCAGCTTGAATTGCTTTATACTTCATGGACGATGTTCGGATAACTTGGTAAGTGTAAGTCCAGATGTAGAAACCACCAAGCTGCTTAGACACCAGAGAAGAAAATACACTATGTAGTCACACACTGAAACATTAGACTCAATGCAGCTAAAACCAGAAACATGAATTCGAGGCATCATTTGATCGCGTTGAAGACGGCGAACAATGAAAGCGTGTATTACTAGACATCCCTGTTTTTCTTTTACTAAGAAGCCAATTCTATGTGATTTAAACATACAAGGAAGGGAACATACCGCCGTCGAGAAAGATGCATATGAGAGTCCAGCGGAGTGGCAAGTATTCCAGTCTCCAAACGGGCTACCGCCCTCATCACAGACTGCCGGGATTACAATGAGGGGTAGATTTCCCAAGTTTCCTAACGGCAATTAGTTAAGTAAACAATAACAAACCAATTTGTCTTTCAATTCATGTGGAACAATGATGCCAAGGAACCGGATCATCATATTCTTTTAGATAAGAATACCTGTTGAACAAGCAGCAATGATCAGACCCTCTAGGTGACTCATCGGTTTCAATACTTTTACAAGTATCCATCCAAGAACCCCACCAACGAGGAAGGAAATTCCGATGTTAATGGGCATAAACCACCTTGCAACAAATTCGAACAGTTCAGAACAGTGAAAGACCAAATACATCAAGAGATTTATAGGCTCCACAAACGGCTCAATAAGCTGTGAGAAAACAAAATCCAATATGCACCTTCTACTTCTATAGGACGGATGAGGACATAATTTGCTAGTAGCGAGAAAATACAAAATTGCCTAACCATGAGATTATATCCTGAAGAGTAACTGTCTTAGTCAGGCTGGCAAAAATGAGCGAGGGTGTGAAGGCAATGAACACTATCTGCATTCAGCAGAAAAATTAGCCAGCAATGAAACATTCCAGAGCCTCAGAACACAGAGTTACCGCTTAACTCTTCCAACTCCTAAACAAACACCATCTATGCTAAGTTTATACTTGGTTTTTTCAGCTTTTTACCTTGTTCAGGGCCTTCATAGTATCTGCAGGGAGAAGATTGCAGCGACCAGTCGCCATAAAAGCTCCCATCACACAAATGATGAGAACTTGCAGAACCAGCATCGAAGCCACTTCAAACAGTGACCAGAAACCCATCTCTTCTTTTCTGCCCCCCTTAAACTTGTTGGTGTTGGCGAATATTTCGGGGACCCTTGTTTCTCATACTGGGCATGCTCACGTGAGCTTAGGAAAACCGAAGTATGAACCGACGACATGTAACCCCTATGCACGGAATGTCGGGGGTCCCGCTCTGCTTGTCGTGGGATTAAGGGTTTCGGATATCGGGTTTGCTGACGCATTTGTTGTGAGATTAAAGGAATTCGGATAGACTTAGGCTTTGTGTCCATTTTAAATCCTATATATTATACTCATATGAGAGATCATTGTAACGAGTGGTTGTAGTTGTAAACCTAAATATCATAATGGAATCCTTTTGCTGGATGTAACCCTATCTGAGATGAACCTGAGTAAACTAATGCGTCAATTTTTCTATTATCTGTGTAATTGTTCTGATTCTGTTTAGAATAAATCCCATCAAAACTTGCTGATACTCGACACTAGTGTTGAGCTCTGAGGTTCTTGCTTCTGATAGTTGTTTGCCCTGGCCTTTTTAGTACAAGCGAACCACTAGTGATCCATGCACAAGAGCAGAGAGGCTAAATCGGGTCGGAATTGAGCAAATGGCTTCGGTGTTTTAGTTTGCGACAACATGCTTCAAGAGATAGTGTGGGCCTGAACATGCTTAGCAAGGAATAAGATGGATCAGAAACCAACCAATGAGGGCATCGCCACTTCCAGCTTAAAAAACCAAACAGTCAAGACTCAAAAGAGTCAAACATTCTCTCTCGCTCTTCCGTTTGGGATAGATGGACTTCATTCCTAGAAACACGAAGATGCAACAAGAAATGGTGTGGACCTGTGGTCCACGCTAGAAGCGACAAGGGATCACTGTCGGTGAGGTCGTTCTGTAGCAAACCAGGGGCTTCATATAGTGGCGCTCGACATGTACGAGGAGGATGATCCTTCCCTTTCTTTACACCATTACGGACTGTCAATTCATGAGAGTCGACAGACTAATTTCAAGTACCATCCGACGTTTGACGTTGGTCAAACGTTGTAGTCCAAATCGGAGCCGCAGGGGCTAAGATCACCAATGCCGATGTCTTCATCGTCCCCGGATTCGCCTGGACCTCATATTATTCAATAGACAGGAGTCTTTCGATATTTCTTGTTGGACCCAATTTCACGCGAAAAAATCTTTATATTGGGCCCGAGGACGGGGCCGTCAAGCCTTTATTGGATGTATCTGTCCAATATTTGTTTTGAAAAGAAGGAAGAAGAAGAAGTGATTACCCATGGATTGCGCATTATCATCACGACGAAAGGGACTTCGCATCCATCGTAAAGAGAAGCGCCCCCCCGTTGTGTCGTTTCATGCAATTACGCTTTTTTGGAGAAATCTCGATCCTGATTGCTCGCCCTTCCGGCAATCCGACGTGGACGTGGACGTGGCGGGCCCCACCCACGTTAGCAAAGGCAACCTTTTTTCATCGGCGTTTTCCGCCGGTGGACCCCACCGTCCAATTATTTCCCCCCCGCCACCACCCCACCGGAAGTCCAAATTTGACTCGGTGATGATCTCGCGAACCGTGGCGGATGGAGACCTCTTTTGCCCCTTTTTTCCCGTAGTTTTTCCGGTAGCTTTCAATCGCGCGTACGGGAGGCACGTGGCCCGGCGCCGTAAAAGTCATCGAATCGTACGATAAAATTAGTAACGCGCGTCAGTCACCTTAAGCCGATGAAACCTTTGCCAATTCTAAAAATTCATTAAATGGAACCAAAAAGAAATGGCCAAATAGAAGGGAGGAGAGATCTACGAGTAAAGAAATCGGGGCCCTTCATCTTTTCCCATTCGAAGATGTCCCTCTTTTTTTTCGGCACCTTGCAAGAACGCGCCGCTCGTTCAGAAACGCCGTCCGGTTTTTCTCTCTTATCTCTCTCTCGAACGGAAAAAGGAATTTATAGTTTGCTAGACTTCTAGAGGCGCCGCTTATTTAAATTGATAAGTAACGCTTAAAAAAAAGTAACGTCGTGGCTTGAAAATATCTACGTGTGAAAAAGTGAGAGAGAGTAGGAGAAGACTCCCAACTCTTCGTGCTCGATTTTAAATCAAGCCTTGACGTGGACTCTCGCGATGTGAATGGATGAAAAGGCAGACATCGTCAACGCGGGATCGTCGTTCGTGTTCATAAGAGGTATGAAATCGCTCCGTTTTCTCGACTTAGTATATGAACAACGACAGCAACACGGAAAGAACCTATATCGGTATGCTGTAGATGTCGGGTGTTCTTTATGATCGATCGGTCTTAATCTTCACGCGCTCGGCGAATTAAGATGCCCCGAGCTTTGATCTCGTTAAAAGACAGGCATCAAAGAGATGAAACGCGACGGTTTCAGCAGCGATTGGGGTGGCGTCCGAACCGGCTTTCGCGCGCCTCGATCGGTCCACTTACCTGGGCAATCCCAAGAACCCATTCCTTGCATTGCCCCCCCAATGTGTTCAGGATCTCACTTCATGAAGTGCTCTTGACAAGATTTGAATCCAGCCATCGCAAGGAAAACGAGCAGACTCGCTCGCCGTTCAAGTAACGTAGGAGTTCCGGGATTAATTTTTTTGTTTTTTTGGTCGAAGTACCGGGATTAATTTAAGCATCTGAAAACGTTAATTAAGAAGGCTCGTGTCAGGTTTGGATTGTGCTCCAGATATTATAGATTAGTTACCTCTACATTAAAAATTGATTAGTGGGACCCTAAGGTCACGTTCAACATGATGACCATTAGTTTAGTTTAATATTCCCCACTAAACTTCCACATCATTGGCTAACTATGTTATTTAAAGATAAAAAAAGGCACTGTCAGCTTTCCCAAACCTCTTTAATTTATTAGTATTTTTTAACGGACATATCTCATTCCACGTTTTTAATTAAAATCTCGTCAAAATATATATATATATATATATATATATATACTCGCGCAGCATTACGGGATAAAAATTTACCAAAAGGACTGCATAGACAAATGGATATTATATTTTATCAAATTTTTTTTATCTTTTTCATTAATTGACATTTCTTAAATAGCAAGCAACGTTGGTTAAATTCTCATTTATTTAAGCTAACAAAATAAGAAAATAGTTAATATAATGTCGTTAGGAGTTCTCATTAAATCATGATTAATAATAGATCACAAAAAAAAATTAGCACTATGACATCTGATAATGACATCGAAGTGGTTACCATTTTTTCTAAGGTACGAAAACCTAATTATTTCTTAAATTAAATTTGACTATAAGTAGATTATTAAGTGCAAATTGTCTAATTAGTCATAAACTATTTGTAGGATGCTAATTCAGTCCAACACTTTTCAATTTTGACAATTCAATCTTAAATTTTTGCGTAGAATTTCAATATAACCCTTTTGGTCAATTTTCGTCAGAAATAGCTTACGTGAACAACGGGCGATTACTATATTATCACATCTGCAAAAATCGATCAGAAAGAGTACATTGGAATTTCACACACTATGACTGAATTGTCAAAATTACAAAGTTTACAATCAAATTGGTGTTTGTATCACAATTTTAGGACAAATCGGGTAATTTTCCCGATCCTTAAGGATCAACTCGAGAATGAAACTAAAGTGGAAAAAGTAAAGTTTAAGCCTCATAAAAAGGGGACGCGCAAAGGGAATGATGAGGGAAAGTAAGATAATGATTAAACGACTGACCATGCGTATACACTAATTGAAATCTGGGGGACATTGATCAGACACATCAGACTATATACAATCTTAATATATATATATAAATATATATATATATATAAGTACACCCGTGACTTATATTCTCACCAACTAATGTGGCATAAACAAAATAAAATAAAAATGACACACTTGTAACATCTGACGCAATCAGAATACTAAGAGAGAGAGAAAGAGACTACTGCTCATTACATGCTCCTCTAATCACGGAAAATCCAATGTGATTACCATCGTCATTTTTTTTTTATCTATTCTATTCTAACTCTTAACTCGCTTTCAAACTTTTTCCATATCTCTTACCGAACGTGAGAGTTAAAATCCACACTTAAAACTACACGTCCCCACCTCTAATACCTCTTGAGAATGTACGAAATCGAACTCCCCGCCTCTCTCTTTCTAAATAAAAAAAGGTGGCCACTGGGGCAAATTCTAGTGGTTGATTATTATCATCTGGACAACGTTAAATCCTATCTATCCCACCCCGCCAATGCTGGGAGTACGCATTATGACAACGAAATTATAAAGCCAAGTACCCAAAAATAAATAAATAAATAATTTATACCACGAAGAACTCTAAACCGGTACACTCGTGACAAATTTATCCCGAACTAATTTTTGGGTTAATATCACAAAAAACTCTAAACCGGTACACCTGTTTGCCCATCAAACCTCAAACTGGTATAGCTGTGACAAATTTACTCTTCGTTAGCTTCCATTAAATTTTACCATTAAATTGCTGAGTTGGATGACACGTGGCAATTAACGGGTATACCAGTTTAGAGTTTTGTCCCTCTATTTGTCACAGATTTATCAATTTATGATTTTTCGTGGTATTAATCCAATTTAATGGAGGGTAAATTTATCACAAATGTACCAGTTTGAGGCTTTTCGTGGTATGAACTTCTAATTTTTTTACCACCCTAAATCGGTTTACCCGTGACAAATTTAGCTTTCGTTAGTTTCTATTAAATTTTATCACCAAATTGCCGAGTTTGATGACTTGTGGCCAGTTTGGTGTTTTACCCTCCGTTTGTCACAGATGTACTAGTTTTTTATTTTTCATAGTATTAATCCAATGTAACGGAAACTAACATATGATAAATTTGTCACAAATGCACAAGTTTAAAATTTTTTGTGGTCAAAAATTTAGTTTAGGGTAAATTAATTACGAGTGTACCGATTTGAAGTTTTTTATAGTATTAACCCTAATATAAAATAAGCATTTATGAGAGCTAAAAACATAACATATAAGAATATGTTTGTTTCACCGAAAATTTCTTGATAAAGAAAAATGTTTTCCATAAAAATCACTTTCAAGAAAAGTAGTTGATTTTCATTTATTTTCTAGTTTATGGAAAGTGATCCCTTTCTTGCTGAAACGAAAAAGTTGTTTTTCCCCTACTCTAAACTTGTCATTTTTGGTCCATGTAATAACTTTGGGTCGTGCTTTTTCCACTCCTACTATAGCTAAAACACTCCCTATGTCATGGTATTTCGACCATATTAACCTTTATGGGTTCCACTTTTTTTTAAGTATCTTTTTTTTTTTTGCTTGTGGTGTCCCGTTTGTTTTCTTCTTTATTTTGTCATTAGTTGCATTTTCCTCCTCCTCTTTTACTTCTCTACATTCCCTCTTAATTCTGATCATGGTTCAAGCCTAGGTATTATTTGTAAAAAACGAACACTCTCTTTTATGGTATGCCTCTGTCACTAGTTGTCCAGATCACGTTGCACTCATCAGTTTTTGAATCTTTAACCAGAGTTTGATACCTAGAAACATAATAGGAACACCTCTTCAGCCCTCTCAATCGATGGCAATGGCAGCTCGGCAACTGAGATTGACACAAGTCGTGCACCCAACAAAGCTAATTGCAATAGCAAATGGGTAGTGTTTATTAAGAAAAACAACAAGCAATCCACTTATGTAGTGAGTTAAAATGCAGTAGAGAATTTTATAGGAAATTTGCTAAAACTAAAGATCTCGTCACACCATATTCAAACTTCAAGTTTAACGAACAAAGAAATCAAGTGCAGAAAATAGAGGTATGAGATGCAAAGAAATCTTAATGATCAATCCTCACTTTTTCTCAATAACTATTAAACTCAAACCGCGATTTCAAAATTCAATTCCGCTTGCATAGCTCATTGCATCAAAAACTATCTATTATTGGCATGAGAGTGGTGTTTTAGAACGAGAGAGAAATAAACTAGAAGAAGGAAAGTGGACAAAAAAAGAGAAAGAAGAAAAGTAAAAGAATGCTTAAAAAAAGTGGGATCCACAAATATTAAGATTGTCAAAATATTATGATATGGAGTGTTATATGGAGTGTTTTAGGTATAGTGGGAGTGAAATAAGCATGACCCATAACTTTTTCATCATTCAAACACCGGAAAAGTCGACAAGTAATACCACCCGCCTGGGTGGCGCTGCTGGAGCGCGCACTCTTCCTCTCGCAAAAGATTGAGTGTTCGAATCCCGGACGCCGCAGGGTGACTTAACCGGTGGCACGTGTGTGATGGCTAGCGCGTGTCGCGCCCAGGGTCTACTTTCCGGCTGTCGGCCGTGCGGGGGTTCCCTGGGTTACCAAAAAAAAAAAAGTCGACAAGTAATTTCTCGGAAATAGTTTTCTTTCAAACAAATGGGCCCTAAGTGCCCAAATAAAAAGATAGCCAAGTCGACGATCTACGCAAGAAAGGCGCGAAATGATTTTAAAGTGACGGATGTAGAATTGATATTTCGGAACAACATACGCAACTATAAAATAGTGAGATTCAAATCGAACTCCATGAAAAATGACTAATGCCATCGAAAACCCCAAATTAGCACTCGAGACACATATCGTCTTGCATAAAATTTCAAGCTAATACCCCTAACTCAAATATTTAGCATTCTATCCAATGTCCACGCAGATCCGTCTTGCAGTATGTCGACATGTATACATTCTAATGAGATATTAGAGGAAATGTTGATGGAAGGCGGGCGGGTTCTAAATCAGAAGCACCGATTTGGGATTTAGATAACTATAATACGAAAGTTTTGATTCGGATGTTTGGTGGCACGAAAATTAATTCGAGATAAAGGTGAGCAAAAACCGTGTTTCTCATGTTCGGTACCGAGATCGATTCCGTCGATATTATAGAAAAATGCGCAAAACCTCTGCGCAACTTTTTCCGCAATCCTGGAGGACATTCTCCTCCACTTCCGTCTTGACCGCATCTGAAACGGAACCCACGTCGGCGCGATGCACGACCGGACAAATCACGGCGGGGATTCCTTAATTGGCGGTCGTGCGTGGCCGGCGGCCAACCAGATCGCGAGTTGACTTGTCGGTACGATGCTCCGTCGACATCATTCAAAATCGAAAATTATAAAAGGAAAGAAGATGAAAAAAAAGAGAAATAAAAAATTACCACCAGTACACTGCCTCGTGCAAGGCAAGCGAATAATTTATACGAATAAATAAAAAGGCAATAAAAATGGGGAATGCTCGAAATCCCAGATTGGATCTCCGACCTTTCGGCCATGTTTTCAAATTTTTTTTTCTTTCATCTTGCAATGGACAGCACGCCATTTACTTGTCGAACGATGTTACAGACTCGTGTTTTTCTCGATCGACAAAAGGTATCGACCGGTGCTTTTACGATCTCCGGATTATCTTAAGTTGGTGCCGTCAAAAGTCTCGCGCCGGCCCGCTCTCTTTGTGATCATTCGATAAAATATTTTCCGATTAGTTCCCACATGTGTTCCTTCTACCTCGCCAAAAAAAAAAAGCGCTTGAAATTCGAGTGCGAAATGCCCTCCGCTCTTGTCGTGGAATCCAGCGCACAAGACCGACAGAATCAAAAAGCAAAGCGAGTTCACCTAAAACACAAACACGTCTTTCAGACAGAAAAAGCCGTGAAACCACGAAGACTGAGAACCCACCAAGGCCGCGCGGTGTCTGAGAAAACGACAATGCGAACCAAGATGTTCTCATCACTTGGTAAGAAATTCAGTGGGATGTAGCCAAACCAGCAAGGCTTTGGGAGTTTCGTACCCGCCCCTGCTTCTACCTTCCTCATCTACCACCTACTGGCCATATACAGTACACCCTTTGGTACAAGAGCTCCCATTTTCTTTTTTCCATGAGTGAATGAAAGCATGGTGAGGTATTAAATGCGCTCTCATCCTTCGGGAGCATCCTCCTCGATCTTTTTCACGCAAAAAGATTGCTTCTTTTCCAAAGAAACCGAAAGAAACCTTCAGAGAACCTCTCTCTCTCTCTCTCTCTCTCTCTCTCTGGGCTTTCTGGCTTGAGAGATACAGGGACGGGAAATGGCGACGGACAGCAGTGGTTCGCAAAGCAGAGAGCTTGATCAGACTCCGACATGGGCTGTTGCTGGCGTTTGTGCTCTTATTATTCTCATCTCCATTGCGTTAGAGAAAGTCCTTCATAAAGTTGGAACGGTATGCGCTTCGTTTGTGCTTCAATGCTTCCTTTACTCTCTTTTTTTGTCTTTTGTGTATGTGGGTTTTTCTTTTTATTTACTTTTGTTCGCGGGTACGTTTCTTGAAGGTTTTTTCCTTTTTGTCTGTGCTTGTCCTACATGGGTTTTTCTTGATGCATGCGTTTCTTGGAGCAAGATTTCTGATTTTCTTGGGCTTGAACGAACACAGCAGAAATGCCAGAAAAAAAAAAGGAATAGTTCTTCAAGATTGCGAAAGTGAAGTTCTAGTAAAATTTTTAGTTCTGTTGCAGTGGCCTGTTCCCGATCTTGAGATTCTCGTTTTTATGATGAAGCTGACACTTTCACAGCTTACGCTAATTCTGAAGTTCAACGAGTACTAAGATGTTGTCGCTCTGTTCGACTGAAGGATACCCTCTCTGATCACTTTTATGTGTAATTCGTTTGCTTTTGGCATTTCAGTGGCTTACAGAAAGGCATAAAAAGGCTTTATTTGAGGCTCTGGAGAAAATCAAATGTGGTAAGAATGAGATTTTAATGTATGATTAGTAAATTAAATGAGTCTGATGATGCTTGTTCTAATCAGATATCATGTGAGTATCGTCGATTCCTAGGTTCTATGTCTAACGCTGGTGTTATTAGTGCAGAGCTGATGATTCTAGGCTTCATTTCGTTAATTCTGACGTTTGGGCAGAGCTACATTGCCAAAATATGCATCCCAACAAGCGTTGCTGAGACGATGCTGCCATGCGACAAAAAAAGTACGACATCAACCGAGACTGATGACAGACGGCGGAGACTTTTGTGGCATGAAAGGAGATCCTTGGCGGCTGGCAGCTATGCTTCTAATTGCACATCGGTAAGTGCATGCGTTGCTGTTTGAGCTATTTATGAAGGAAAAGAGTAGATCTTGAGTTGCTTGATAGCTGTATTCGTCTTCTTTATTCACGAAATGGTACACAGCCAGTGCCGTGCCAAGCCTTAACGCAGGAGGAGGGAGGGGCATGTCTGGGGTTCGACAGCTAACACTCCTTGTTTTCTCGAGAATCGCTATGAAACGTCTTCTATTTCATAACTGATTGTCTGCAAAAGAAAATCTATATTCATAATTCCTTGAATTTCGTGACTCGTCCGTGTGAAGATTGTTATGTTGATCAAAATCTGCATTCAAATGGTATTTTTTTTCTTTCCAAACGAAGCTGAGGACAAAGGTTTTGTAATTTATGCAAAGATGATTGTCACTTGTGCTCCAATATCTGTTGATTTCTATTTGGTATGAAGTTCTTCAAGTCCTTTTCCTCCAAATAAATGTGAAGCAAAACAAATTAATATTGCTGTTGCTTTGCCATCCCAACTGCCATAATGCCTTGTCCTAATTCTTTGTAATTAGGCACTTCATTCTTTTCGTCAATTTTTAGGTCAAGGAAGTTCAGTAGACTCTGGAGAAGTCGCAGTTATGATTCCTTAAGCCTAACGATCTGTCTAATTTTTCTCGACAGGGAACCCCCCTAATATCTGTCAATGGATTGCATCAGTTACACATCCTCATATTCTTCCTAGCCTTCTTTCATGTGTTGTACAGTGCTGTTACCATGATGCTTGGAAGACTAAAGGTATGGATGCTCCCTCTATCACGGTGACTCAAGCATTATGGCTGGCTTCTATGTCATGATGCAAACAGAAAAGCTCCTAGAATGCTATGATTCACATGATCAGAACTTCTTGACTTCTCTGCTTCGTGTGGTCAGTAACATCAAATAGTGAAAAGAGCCACTAGCATTCTCTTCATTGTAATTCTGATGCTGTCAACTTAAATCACCGTTTGACCAAAAAGAAAAAACTTAATTCACCTGGAAATGTGCCGTCATTTTTTGAGCAATCGCTTTGTATGATGATAATGAATTGCCAAATGTTGCTGAAACATTTGATAGATTCGTGGCTGGAAGCAATGGGAACAAGAAACTTCATCTCATGACTACGAGTTCTCAACTGGTATGGTACTCACTAATCAAGACAATGAGAACGATTCAGCACAACTTATTACTCCTTGAGGAGCAATGAGTTGCTATCAGAGTTAATCTAATATGCTTGCATGATGCAGATCCTTCCAGATTCAGACTCACTCACGAAACATCATTCGTTAAAGTTCATTCCAGCTTTTGGACAAGGATACCTTTCTTCTTCTATGTTGTGAGTAGCACATCTCACTGCGCATGCATAATTTCTCAAGGCGAAGATGCAAAGACATGATGATATACAGTGGTTTTGTAGTTCAAACCACTTTCAATTTAACCACTCAAGGTGCTCATAGGAACATAGTAAATTTAGTATGATCAGAGCAACTTGTGTGTTTGGCTTCATATTCGCTGTTTCATTGCTATAAGTGGTCAAATAGGGAGATATGCCTAGCAGGTCAGCATGTCTATGTTGCAGCTCATGATATGAATGGGATGACTCAATAGAGGTTAATACTAAACATCGACCACCTTACTAGTCACATGCATGCACCATTTACCGCCCAAGTGACATGCTTTTAAGAATGGTGCCTGTATAGTTAGCTTTTGGTCCAAATTTTGGATGGAATACCCACATTCCAAAGTCAGGCCACCAGAGGATTCCCTGAGCCATGTAAATAGAGAATTACATTCTGGCCGTTACATAAAAGGGAGAATTATTAAGGAACTCAAGGCTTCAACAGAAATTAATAAACTGAAAAAGCTTAAACCCTCGCAGCAGGCAATGAGAAGGACAAAAAACCATTGGATTCTCTCTGTTCCAGTTTTCTTGCATTTCATGCGTTTGTTGGAGCCTGAAATCTCTCCAACATCTTCTGTTGCAGGGATGTTTCTTTCGACAGTTTTTCAGGTCGGTTCATAAGACAGACTACTTGACATTGCGAAATGGGTTCATCGCTGTGAGTCTTTGGCCTCAAATGGACATTGCTTGTGACCATTAAAATAAGTGCTCTTGACCATGCTATGCATAAACAGGTCCATATAGCCCCTGGGGGTAAATTTAATTTCCAGAAATATATCAAACGATCACTAGAGGATGACTTCAAGTTCGTGGTTGGAGTGAGGTAATGACCTGCTTGCTTTGTAATTCTGTTTATGAAAATCCACACTCAAAGAAGTTGTGAAGAAGAAGAAGCTGTGTTCTTACATTAGCTTTTCCTTTTCTTGCCAGTCCTGTGCTGTGGGCTTCCTTTGTAATATTTTTGCTTCTCAATGTTAATGGTGAGTCCTTTTTATTCAGTGAAGAGCTTTTGGATATATTCTTCATCTTCATCTAAACGAGAAAGTGATATGATCGAATTTATTCACATATGAATTTCAGGATGGCATGCACTGTTTTGGGCTTCATTGATTCCAGTAATTGTAAGATATAAAATCTTCATTGTGGTTTATACTATCCGAGTCAGCTTGGAGACTACATCTCATGACCGTATAAATAACTGCAGATAATATTAGCTATCGGAACAGAACTCCAAGCGGTTTTGACAAAGATGGCTCTAGAAATCACTGAAAGGCATGCGGTTGTTCAAGGGATTCCTTTAGTACAAGGCTCAGATAGATACTTCTGGTTTGGTCGGCCTCAGTTAGTTCTTCATTTTATCCATTTCGCTTTGTTTCAGGTATTAATGCTTGCCACTTTTCACTTGTCAGATTATATTTGGAATAACAAAACTAATAGATCCGACACAATGTTCTCTCTAAACTCTTTTTCCAAAAGCAATTTAATGTAAACTCTTGGTTGCTGAAAGTTTTCTTATTGGAAGAAGCATGGTAAGCCAGCATAATATCATTTGTGAAGAGTCTGAAACTATGGACCAAGAGTACACTAAGGAACAAGGAAGCTTGAATGAGCAAAGAAGTCGAGGGACAAAGCTGCTTCTATAATAACCCTGTTGAATAGGAGGGCGAAGGCTTTTTGAAAAACTTTGTTTGTCTAGTAAATGAAATTTATTTATTTATTTTTTGAAATTCGATTTAGATGGAGGGGCTTCAAGTTCTTATAGCGTAAAAAATAATCTGCAGTTTTTTTCCATGGGTCTTACTCTAAGGATAAGCATGCAGATATAATTATACAGTAGCTTGGTTTGGTTGAGATCCTTCACTAAGCTTTTGTTTTTGGTGCAGAATGCATTTCAGATCACATATTTTCTGTGGATTTGGGTAATGACCTGATCTTTACAAGCTTCGTTGTACACTCAAAATCATCTTTAGTCGTCTTGATTCAAATAAAAGTTTCTTCCTCTGTAGTACTCATTCGGCTGGGATACTTGCTTCCATGACAATGTAAAGCTTGCAATCGTGAAAGTTGCTCTAGGGTAAGCCGCTGATCTGCTGTTTCTTCCCTTTGTGATATCGCTATAGCTTGGACATTGTTTATGTTAACAACACATTGAATATTGAAATAGCGTTGAAATCATCATCTCTTTTAAAGGGCAGTAGATTCTGTGAATCAAAGGGAAGATTGCCTCGTAAAATTGGTCGCAAAATTGCTTTTCTTCTTGTATTTGCATTTGGCCATGTAGTATGGTCTCCCAAATTCGGTTAATCCTTCATTGATAGCTGGCATAAGTTGAATTAAGCTGTCACTGGAAGTGCCTAGCAGATGGGTTCACAATTAAGTCCTGAAGCTTTATATAATCTCAAGGAAAACATTTGGTTTTCCTTGGATTGATTGATCAAATATTCAATGGAACTTGTGCAGGATTGGAGTCCTATTTCTCTGCAGCTACATTACTCTTCCCTTATACGCCCTCGTAACTCAGGTATATTTCGTTAACATAGAATTATCATTATAATGTATTTGTGTCACTTTAATCTGTATTTCTAGTACATACATTGAGAATCTAGTGCGGAATCTGATGTTGAATGCATTAAAATTGGTGCATGAACACAGATGGGCTCGGGCATGAAGAAATCGATCTTTGACGAGCAGACTTCCAAGGCTCTCAAGAAGTGGCACATGGCTGTGAAAAAGAGGCAAGGCACACAGGGTGGCAAATCCCCTACTCGGATGTTCGGTCGGAGCCGGAGCCCAAGCCCAAGCCCGTCGACCGTGCGATCTTCGAGCAACAGGCTGCGCCGCTTCAAGACGACTGGGCACTCGGTTCGCTCATACGACCGCGACGACAACAGTCTGTCTGATTACGACGGGGACACATTGTCGCCAACATCTGCCACAAAGAATTTAATCTCGAAAGTTGATCGCGAGGAACAAGTAATACAAGTGAACGACTCTGTTCACGGGGATAAAGCCAGTGATACCGATGAATTTTCGTTCGTTAAGACTGCCCCGACAAAAGAACCATGAACGGGCTGGCTAGGCTTGCGATGCAGGTTGAGGGCGACAGTTGCCTAGGGAATGTAGTTGTCCGGCGACTATTGAGAATGGCACGGCTTGGAGGAAGTGACCAACTCTGTTCTGCTGTTAGCTCGACAACCTGAATTTTTATTAGGGGTCTTCTACACACTGTTTGTAATTCATGTGACACCCATAGTCATTGTGGTAGGAGTGATCTATTTGCTGGGACTGGTTACTTACAAAGCTAATAGCCCGGTAGTTCGATCTCTGGTGTGTTCTTATTCAGCAGTCGGAACTAGGAATTTCCAGGGGACGACTCCGAAGCGATAAGCGAAACTATGTAGACTATTCGGGACGGATCTTTACTTACGTATCAAGTCATGAACTCAACCGCATTTGATTAGGAGCCTTGGCCGCCACATCTTGAACAGAAAGACATACTTTGTGTCCATTGATGCGACGAGAACCTTGGCCGCCACATCTTGAACAGAAAGACATACTTTGTGTCCATTGAAGCGACGAGAATCGAAAACTTCGGGAGCAGCATTTGTTTCATTGTTATACTGAATGAGAAGTTCTATGATCGAAGTACTTCCACTCATCTGAAAAAAGTACTTCTCATATGATTATAATCATTTTCAACTTATCTGAAAAAGGAACTTCTCATATAAATATGATCATCTCCCATCTTTCTGAGGTCATATGTGTTCGGAAGTTTTCGAAGTTTGTTTAGCCTTACAATGCGATAGCGTCGCGAAAGCTTGGGGCCCTAAGAGATGGTTTCGATCTAGTGATGAGTGACTTGTGCGAATTATAGGGCTCGGCTTTTGTCTTTATCCGGTGACAGATTTGTGTGGAACGTACGGCAGCAATTTTTGGTGGCAATTGAAAGGAAGGAGTGCATTGGAATTTCGCGTATAAATTTATAACTGCATTAACAAAATTAAAATATTTAAACCTAAATTGACGTCCGTATAGTAGAGACCTATTTGGTAACTGGTTTTTTTCTATTCTTTTGTTCCCCGGAACAGAAAAAGAATAGAAATATGTTTATGTACATCAGTTAATTTTTTATTCCCTAAAAAATAGGGAATGGATTTAGAATGAAAATGATAAGTAAAAAAAATTACTTTTTGGTTTTTGGGATTAGAAATAGACTAAAGTATTTTTGAACAAGAATTGCTCCCGAGAACAGAAATGTTACCAAACGCGTCAACGACCAATTGGGTTCTTATCTCCAGGTTTACGCATGCTAATTAAATGGGGGACAATTGATTTGAGTTCTTTCGATTCATCGACTTGGTGATATGGTGAACTTAGTTTAAGTGTACCACTCACTTGACACAAGTCATCAGAAATTCTTTTCCAAAAGGAGTTCTTCGTTTCAAGAAAGAAACTACTGAGCTTATTGGACACCATCAACACGGCAGACACATAGATCTTCCTAATTTAATTTTAGAAGAGTTTCAACCCTCGGTCCTCTGCACAACATGTGAGGTCAATGACCATCCCATATGGGCAGTCCACTCCAATCAATAAAAAGCTAGGAAAAGATTTCATGAATCTCGGTTGGATTTTGACGGTTAATGTTAAGAGTTAATTGTCTAAAAAGTCATAAACATTTTGTACGGCGGTAAATTTAACCCTAAGTATTTTGATTTGGCCAATTTTTTTTATTTAAAAGATATTTTCATTTATTTCCAAAACGATACATGAGAGGATTCGTATCAAATTCTAGTCATAACAAGACAAGCCGATAGAGCTACAATACAAGCCAAATTTTAGAAATCAAGATATATCACTAGAGCATTGTCGGCAAGGGTAAGCGCACGTCTGTCCCTAAAGAACAGATTTGTCACTGCATTCAAGCAAAAGCATCGGTGACCGGTCACTGAATCTCGCATTGTCATTAGTAATGAGCATATGTCGGGATCTCCCTATGTAGTTAAGGCTTTGCCTTTCGGCGTTGAGAACACTTAGATTTGATATTCTCAACGCCATCACAGTGTGGAGATAATAAAAACATATTGAACAAGCTCAGATCTGATGCTTGTGAGAGAGAGCCATTCAGCAAGTGCGAAACACCGGAGCTTCTCCTAATAAAAACATGTTGAAAGAGCACAAATACAACACCAAAGCTTTTGTGAACATTAGTGAAAGTGGTGTTGTAGTTTTGTCCGTTAAAACTTCTAGATCTAGAACTAGATCAGGGAAGCATAGCTACCAAATTTAGATCTAGATCAGTAGAGTAAAACAAGAAACAAAAAAAGGGAATTTTTTCATAAACCGGAAATTGCTAACATGGACACCGGCCGCCGATGCTAATATAGACAATTTTTGCAATTTTTTTTATAAAATTTTTATAATTTTTATGTTTTAGGGTTTTTTTTTTCTTTTCCTGTCTTTTCTTGTTGTTTTCTTCCAATGTTCATCTTCCCGAAAGGGTCGGAGGCGGTCACCAGCCATAGGCGAGCTGTCACGACATCCCTCGCACCTCGCCTAGTGGCAGTGACGACCCTTGCACCTTGCCTCGCATAGTGGCCGGCAACGGTCAGCTGCTGGCCATGTATATCCTTTCATTTTTCAGCAGAAAATAAAAATAATGTAAAAACCGTTCGCGTCAATGTCAGCTGGCGTTGAATGGACTTGTCACATCAGTAATTTTTAGTTAAAATTTAACAGAAATACCGTCTTGAAAATTTGTCCAGAGATTTAAAACTAAATTGGCCAAATAGAAAATTATAGGACTGAATTAGCCGCCGAAAATAGGTTTAGAACATTTTTGGACAATTTTCCCAATGATGTTGTGAAAGGAACTTTACTTTTATCAAGGGAATAAGCAAATTTCGGGATATAAGTCAAAACTGGGTAACAAGACAGCAAATCGCCTCATCAAAACTAATTATTACATGCACGTACTCGATACACTTTCTCATGCATCGTAATTTCTTGATATATTGAAACTTCTGTACAATAATTGCGACCGGTAGAAGTAACCGTAAGAAAGATGGCCATAAGGACAACGAGTGCTCCGCCCGCGTTAGCCTCACCACGGGAGAAGCGGTTTTTCCGGTTAGAACTAATCAATACTCATCTCTTTTATATATATATGAAGAATTATCGTTTTGATGGTTATGTACATTTACTTATCTTTTGTTGTCAATTTTCATTCTGTCCAAGTTCAATCTCGTCTCCATAACAGATGAGTAGAAACCTAATCAAAGCTATGCATGAGCACAAATGGAAAATAGTTATGCAAACAGTAAGCACATTACACTTGCCCCCCCCCATGTAACTACATATTGCCAATATACAGATGATTGACTCGATTCTATTCTTTCTTAATGGTAATGGATTGGCCCTGCCATTAAAAGCCAGAAAATGTTTCCCAAACTGTCCCTTGGCATGCCAATCGCCACATCATTTCCAACTTAGGTCCTCTCAATTTACCAAAGATATGCACAAAGGGGTCGGTCCATTCTTCAAATTAGAACAGTCGATACTCTATATAAACCCCCCCAATAAAATCAAACACCAAAGCCTACACCAACATCAAGAAAACGCCCTCTCAATCTCTTCCCTCAAATCATCTCCAAGAAGGGTTTTCCCCCCTTCAATCAAATCTCCACTATGGTGCTCCGCATGGAATCACAGTACTTCTTTGAAGCCATACCCCAAGGTTACTCTTACCTGACCTATCTGCTGTCACCCCCAGCACCACCGGAACCCATCAAAGACCACTGGACTCCTGAGGAGAACGAGATCTTTGAGAGGTGCATTGCTGAGCTTGACCATCTGTCCAGGGACTTCTTCGACAACATTGCACAAAGGATCCCCAAAAAGAGCGTAGGGCAGATCATGAGGCACTTTGAGGCATTGGTTGAGGATGTCGACCAGATCGAGTCGGGTCGAGTGCCAATCCCCGACTACGACAAATCTAAGAGAAAGGTTGATGTGAAGACAGAGCCAAGCGATGAGCCAAGGGAGGTTAAGAGCAACCGGCGAGCCCCAAGGAGGGGAGTCGGATGGAGCAGGGAAGAACATGAGTATGACTTTTTGCCCTAATGTTTACATGAGTTCTTTTTGTGCTTCTGTAATTTTGAAGCTCGAAAAATCACTACCCAAGCACGTTGGTGCCGCCGTCTAATCGTTTTTTTGTTAGATTTCATTCCTCTTATTCCCTTTTCGGTCTGTCGTTTTAGATGCTTGTCATTTATACGGAAAAAATCTCAATTGATTCATCAATCTTTTGACCCCTTGGCGGTGCCATTATTCCTGCCGCTTAGTCATTAAAAGCGCCAAATAATTTTTTTGTCTATCATACTCTAATTCTCAACTTACTCTCAGACTTTTGCGCTGCCTCTATATAAAGTGTGGAATTTAAAATCATATCTGAAATTAAACGTCCTTACCCCTAGTCCCTTGAGAAGGTGGAAAATCAAACTCCTCACCTCTCCCTTTCCAAATAGGAAAGTTGACCTAGTGGTTGCGTCACATAATTTTAGTGGATAAAAATCCACGAAGTGGGCTTGTCTGTAAGCTGGAGACGGCATGGCCACATGATTTCAAGTCTTGACAAGAGTATAACGATTATCTTGTCTTTTACCGTATCTAGATGTAGAAATTAACTATCATCGTTTTCGTGTACCTTTCTGTCTTCTTTGGCGATTGAATTTCATTTATTCCATGTGTAACCAAGAAAAGGCCCTAATCTTTCTTCTTTGTGCGCTCTGGATATATGTACTGATCAAAACAATTGGGGTGCAATTGTTGATTTTCAATTCACAGGTTGTTCCTCGTGGGTTTGGCGAAGTATGGGAAGGGTGATTGGAAGAGCATCTCCAGGAGCTGCGTGAGGACCCGGAACCCGACCCAAGTCGCGAGCCACGCCCAAAAGTACTTCAGGCGCCTCAAGAACGACCCCGACCGCTGCCGCTTCAGTCGGCTCTCCAATCCGTTGGCCCTGCCCAGCTCATCGGAGACGATCGACCGTCCATCGATCTACATGCCCTCGCTCCGATTCGCTTCGTTCAGGAACCGAAGGATTGGACACTCGCTCGCATATTATCGGTACAAGAACTAGTGGGAAACAATGGCACCTCGAATAATGCTTGTGGGGGGGCGGGGGGGGCAATTGTTTCGATTTCTCCCTGAAGCGGTTTGATGTTCATCACAGTTGCAAAAGATTGTACATAAGATCTACCAAGTATGAAAGTTGATATGTACACATAGCATATGATACATAAATAAAATCGCCGATAATCGAACTTGCAGATTGCGAAATACGGGTACTATAGTCGATAGATCAATTTGCCCGTGAATTTCGAATCGATCAGAGCATGACTCTCCAATGAAGATTTATCTTTTCTCTTTTGGCAACTGAATTGTGATGAATCCAATGGGATTCCATTTCCTTTTTAAGGTTGAAAAGTAATGGACCCGTTCAATTACCACAAGTGCCTGAACGTTACCTTCTCCAGAAAAAAAAAAACATAATCAAACCTTGAAATTTTACAAAATCGAGCATTCGTTTTCCACCATTTTCCACCCTACATCCTTGCTCCGGGTAAAATTCCAGTAAATTACCGCAGTACTAGTGCCTGGGGCTTTCGCATATAAAAGTTTGAAGTACGATGTCAATCGTGTGATTTCTATGACCTATCTCGATACGACGTGCGTATGGCGATCCCTCATCGACATTCCTCGTCCGTACGTGCTCCCGCTCTGCATCTCCTTTTTCTTTGTTGATATGGCGATTTGTGGCTTCACATGTATATCACGTGAGCAAAATGACAAAATGATAATAGGAAAAAAAAAAAAGGACCCGAGAAAAGTAAAGGCGTCGTATTTTCCTCCTATTCAGGTTGGTGACATACCCTGTTAACTAATGGGTTACGCTCATGAACACCGCCTGAGATTACATTGTCGATTAATTTTACATGTGAATAATATCCACTGCTTATGATCGCAACGTTTATAACCAAACGATCATAAGAGTGGTTGGTCGTCTCTTTAAAAGAATGAAGTTAGCAAAACAGTAAATCTGTGTTTGTTTTGTAAAAAACAAATGATTTGAAAAATATTTTCCTAAAAATGATCTTTTGTATTGTTTAGAAAATTGAACGAACAAAAAATATTTCTACCGTTCACGAAAATACTTGGACATAAATTATTGCTGGTAACAAAAACATTTTTCATTAATTAATTTTTTTCAGTCGATATTAACTAATTATTCCGAGCAATACAAGCTATCAATTTTTTAGGAAAATACTTTTCGAATGATTCATTTTGCACGAAACAAACGGAGCATAAACGAATAAGATTGAGGTCTCCACAAACTGACAACCAAAACGACAGCGTGTGGCTGCTTACAATTGCCGTTCGATGCGCTTCCGAGGAATGGGGTTTTATTTAGGGGTTTAAGCGCAAGATGTCCGAACCAAAATATAAGAGACGCGCACGTATGCGTAGATTCTCCAGGGGAATTTGCTCTCGCCGTCGTCTCTCTCTCTCTCTCTCTCTCTCTCTCGCTCGATCGGGTAAGTTGAGGAAGGAAACTGGTTTGCAGATGCAGAGCGAGGCGACGGGGGAGATTCTCTGAGACGGGCTGTTGGAGGTCTCCTGTTTTTTGGTTATGGGATCATCAAGTTTTGATTTTTCCTGTTTTTTTTTTCAGGGGAAATGATGAGGGAGGTGGCGGAAGAGAGAATGCGCGAGGAGTGCAGAGGAGGACATTACTATGGAGTTTGTGCGGTCGGAGGAGTTCTCAGTGCCGGAACCACCCACCTGGTTGTAACTCCTCTTGATGTCTTGAAAGTCAATATGCAGGTTTCTCCTCTCTCTCTCTCTCTCTCTCTGCTTTTTTTTTTTTGGTTTTTTTAGCTCCGGCTTTATTTTTATTTTCTGGGTCATAGTGAAATGGATGTTCTGTTTTTTGTTGGCATTCTGCTTGTTCAATGCTGTACTGTCAATTCTATGGATTGGAGGGACATGTTTCTGTTCTTTTGTTGAGCTCAGTGAATAAATTGAGTCAGTTGATTGTTTCCTCATCGGCGTATCAGAGGTAAGACCCCAAATCACTTTCTGTTTTTGGTGCTAATTTTGTTGATGACATAGGCTCAAGAAATTGAATTAAAAGAGGTGGTATGATATATGTTCCTGCAATGATTGAACTATTACTGGTTGAGTTTACTTGATTCATTAGATGACTTGTTTGCATGTTATTCTGGTGACAATGTGACCCGGAACTGCTGATATGGTCAAATCCAATTGAATGTTGAAAGTCCAATCTTTCAACAAGAATTGGATGCTTCTGCAGTGTGGCTCATGTTTTTCCTTCTTTGGCATGTATTTAATATTTCTGCAAAGATTTGTTTCTCTTGGACATTTTATATGTGAATCCTTGTTATCTTGTAGCTGTATCCAATCAAGTATAACAGCATTCACTCATGTTTCACTTCTCTATTGAGAGAGCAAGGCCCTTCTGCTTTTTGGAGAGGTTGGGCTACCAAGTTCTTTGGATATGGTGCTCAAGGTGGGTGCAGATTCGGTCTCTACGAGTACTTCAAACAGGTTTACTCTGATATCTTGGTCAGCAGCAACAGGAGCCTGATTTTTTTTCTCAGCAGTGCTTCTGCAGAAGCATTTGCAAATGTTGCACTTTGCCCTTTTGAAGCCGTTAAAATCCGGGTTCAAGCACGGCCGCACTTTGCAAAAGGCTTGGTTGATGGCTTCCCTAAAGTATATGCATCAGAAGGCCTTCTAGGGTAATATTTGTAGCCTTAGTATTTTTAACTTGTGTTAGAGTTAGGAGTGACATTCTAATGCTGTTCTTGCTTTCAGATTTTACAGAGGGCTTCTACCGCTTTGGGGTCGAAATCTTCCATGTAATCTTTTCATTCCTTCTTGTGCTAAGTAGAGTTGGTCAGCCTTTCTCGTATTGAATATTTCATCTAAAAGATGCTAGATGAATGGAAGCTGCTACAAGAGAGCTGTCTCAGACCATTCTCTTTCTAGGTGACATTAAAAACTTGATCCACAAAGGTTTTAGGTGGGAGAGCTGATCTATAGGTCGATGGTTTGTCCTCATGTTTTGCCCGCATCTTTTACTTCTTAATGTTTATAGTCCATATTATGTTCAAAATAAAGTACAGAAAGTCGCACCAAGTTGTTGAACCATTGTGTGCAAGGAACCCGGTATTATTGGATATTGATCTTCTCTTAATTTTGTCCCTAGGCAGTTTCAATGGTGATGTTCTCAACATTTGAGCATTCAGTGGATTTCCTGTATCGTAATGTTATTAGAAGAAGAAAGGAGGATTGCTCAAAAGTTCAACAACTCGGGGTAACATGCTTAGCTGGATATGCTGCTGGATCTGTTGGTAGCTTCATATCAAATCCTGCTGATAATATTGTTGCTTCGATAAACAACAGAAAAGCTGACAGTCTCATGCGGGTATATGTTTGTAAGCAGTTATTTACCGTAATGTCTCAGAAAAGTTCGATCTGATCTATAAGTTCAAAATTTGCGACAGGCAATCAGGAGTATTGGGTTTGCGAATCTGTTTACAAGGAGCCTTCCCATTAGAATTATACTCGTTGGACCTGTTGTAACTCTGCAGTGGTTGTTCTATGATACCATCAAGATTTTTAGTGGATTGTAAGTGCACACTTACCTTTCTAATTTTACTATTTCTTTCGTCATTAACTTGTCTTATTCACTTGTTTTCTCTTTATGGGTGAATTTTTCTTTGACAATTGCCTAATGGCCATATCCAAGAAATTTCGGTCAAAATTCGCTGGCCAAAGCCTGTTATAGTTTAGAATGAAATGACCCACCAGCAGGATTCTTCTAACTCTATTCTTATTTACAAGGGTTTGAGTATGGTTGTACAAATCCTTGTCTTGCAATTGATTAAGAGATATATGTTGTATTTCCATATGTATGGATCTTTGGGATACCGAAATGGCTTGTTTTTTCAAGATCGTCTGAGGCATGGATTACTCAAGTATGTGGAAAGAAAATGATAAAGTGGAAAGTCCCTTGTCCTAAGGCTTTTCTTCGGATTATATAGCAGCATTTGGATGCTTGTCTGTCTACTTGTTTTTGGACAACGTAGTAATGTACCCTTAAATTTCTGTAAGTACGTAACCAGAGAAAGTAAGTGCAAACTTTCTTTCATTTGTATGATAGACGTAGAATGACAGTTTCAAAAACTTGGATCATTAACACCACATAAAATGAAGATTCTGTTCCAATCTGGCAACAAATAGGGTATAGTTCATTCTGATTTTATTCCGGTAAACTTCAACACTCCACAATTCTCTGCGCAGTGACAAGTTGACGATGTCTTGCAGGCCAACTAGTGGTGAAGTTTCAGCTGATCCAGAGAGAGAGAATATAAAAGGCTGAGCTATGCCGGAATGATTGCAGTGTTCTTCAGAAAGCGAGGTGGTGTCCACATCATGGAAGGAAATTAGAGCTTTTTCTGGTGTTCAATATGCTGGAATGTGACAATCACTGCAACTACTGAACAATTCTGACAAACCATGAGATGTGATGGCAGCTTTTTATCGCCGATACATATCGTGGTTTATAGCTTTAATTGTTCTAGATTGCTCGACCATTGTTCTTGCTTTTAGCTCGTCGGAGTTTCTCTTCATCGGCGACCTAACTTAGATATGTCTGCATAATGTATTACGAATTCTTGTTTCTTGCCAAGAATATATGGTTACCAGCTGAACTTCAGGCGTCAGACTGCATTTCTGGATTTTTCATTTACTTATAGGATGTACTTGCTTTCTGCAGAGCCGTGGAGCTTGGTGAAGTACTAAATATATTCCACATCCAGCTCAACGACCGCTTACATTTCTTTACTTTTAAACATAACAATCATGCATCTCTTGATAAAACCCCATATTGAATAGATCAAAGTTAACCTTCCTTGCGAACTCATTTTAGAATCTTATTTAGGATTTGGATGATTTGATTGATTTTGAATGCTTTGGGTGAGTGAGAATTTAAAATCGGAGGATGGATTTTTTTGAAAAGAAACTGATATTTTAGACAGATAATTGATTTCAAGATGTGAAGTGATCTCCAAAAACAAATTTCAAGTATACATTTGACATTTTCAAAGGTAAAGGTACATAGGTAATCATTGGACAAACGAGTAATATTTGTGACATTTTCTGAATAACATTTACGGTGCTCCACCTTTGTATTTCCAAGTCATATTCGTATGACTACAATGTAAATGCTCGTTGGTAATCAATCAGAAGCGTATTCATTGGATCATATAATCCAGACTACTCTGATTGCCTTTGAGGTGACTCTTCACAGGGCACTCAAATTGCTATAAGAACGTTGGGATTTCAATCTTTGGCAATAAGTCCAAGTGTAAAGTCTTTCTTTAGGTGCTATCATACCAATAATTCTCTGAGGAAACTTCGCAGATGCATACATGGATGGCACCCCACTTTAGTACGCAAGTTCCACTCGATTAGCAAATAAACATCATATTCAATTCGTAGTCTACGAATTGATAAGACTTAAAATCGCAAAGTTCAGACAAACACATACGATCAAGATAAATAACTAGACATAGCTGTCGATCAAGGATTTCCTCATCTCATCCACAATAGCGCTGGGCTGCGCTTCCCTCAACTTGAAAACACTCTCGATCACGGATAGTTCGGTCGCCGTGGTGTCCGAACCGCAAAATGCTGTCCAGTCATTCACGGTCATACCGGCACCGATTACTTCGCTACCTCGGTTCACAGTTCCAGCCACCAAAGGAACCTGGAGCAGGGTCGAGAGCTCATCCAAGTCTTCAATGGATGTATGTGGATGAACCTGCTCCAACATATTTTAGCATCTCGTAAGGCAAAAGTTTAGCTAATAGGCAGATGCCCATAAAGAATGTGCAAGTACAAAACTGTACAAAAGACAATGTAAAGACTGTCCTATCTTACCAGTCCACCTCTGTTTGAGAAGGCACAATAGCTACCCACAAGAATGTTGCCAGCAATAGTCTGCCTAAAGACTTCCACTCCAAGAACATCTGCAATTATCTCCTCAGTTTCCTGATCCAACCAATAGACGGCAATCGAAAATCAGGATTCTTCTAAACTCAGTGGACCATGCAAGGAATTCTTAAAGGGGTAGAAGGTGATTTGATTCCATAAACCACACACTGGAAGGCACTAAATCCTAGCTGGAAGTGATGTTCCCACAGGTCCTACAATTTTTTCGACACAAAGATAGGAAAAAGCTTTGAACGCTGCTCAATATGCCTTATTTTTCATAATGCTTTTACGAATACATTTTTTTTTATATAGAAGTACTTTTTTTTGGCAACTGCCGCGAAAAATTTGAAAAAGTGAATGTTGCTGAGAGGTCCACAAAATACTTTCTACATGTTTAGAGAGATCACCCAAACAACCGAGTTTTAGTGCACCATACAAGTGCTGAATTGTAGCACTTGATTCTTATCGAAGAAAACACAACCAAACTCCATAAATTTGGGATTTCAACAGAAATTGCTTGACAAAAGACTGTTTCTCAAGGAAAAAACGACGTTACTTTGTCAAGATCGGTATGAGTAAGGGCAACATGATCATTGCATGCTATGCAGTTCCCCAGGGCAGATAGCTTTTCTTCAATACGTTGAACGACAACTTGATCCGGCAGACTATTTCTCAAATGTTGAAGCTCTAAGAAAGAAAAGAAAAATTAGTAGAGAATGGAAGTCGAATCAGCAGACCGGTCCAAAATTGACAAGAAAATTTATCTGGCTTGCACCTACACCACATGATGAAAGCTAACAGTTTCATCAGCTCTGAAGTACAGTTTACTTCACAGAGAACAAGTTTGGTGTATGATTTCTTTTTCTTATGGCTACTAACATATAGAGAGAATAGAAGAGAGTAGATATGATTGAAAATGAGCAGACAACCATAGCATCACTGTAGCTTACATGAAACAATATACAAACTCAGATTAATATCCCAACAAAAGAATTATAATCAATAGAACCTTATTCGTATAGATAGGTCCTCCAACATGTATCCTATAGAAACATAGGTCAGAATTGGTACGCCCTCTCACGTCCCATTAGAATTTAGAATTAGAATTGAACGCCACGCTATTAATCAACAAAAACTTACAAGAAGCTATAAGCAATCAAGATTAAAAACTTACCCTGGTCAGTAGTGTTGTGCGGCAAAAGAAGCCCATTCTTGTTTCCTGCAGTGAAATGTCAAAGTGAAGCGTTATCAAAAGTTGGCATTAGCTTAAACACACTTAGTACGCACAAGCAGCTTCATCCAATAAACATTTAGTATGGGAAAGGGGTAAAAAGTGATCATTACCTGCTAGAAGTCGCCCAATGATCCTAGTGCCTGCAATGGACGTTTTAACAACTGGGATAACATCGGCCAGTTCAGCCTCAAACGCACTGCCCAAAAGACACGAACTTTCAAAGCAAGATACAACGAAAGATCGTCCTCAGACCGCGCCGTAAAACCATTCAACACACCTGTAGAAGTTTTCCGATCCACCAATCCCAACTAAACAGTACGCATTTGTTAACTTAGAGAAGACTCCGACTTCACACGAGTTCTCAAACTGAAGCCCTGCAGACAATTCACAATTCAACGAAACTAAGAATCCCAACACAAGCACGACCGAATCGAACGAAACTAACTCCCGGTCAAATACGAAATCGAACGAACACTGACTCCTATCGAATTCAAGTCGCTGCCTTTATCGAAACCCACGCAAACGAAACTTCGCAGAGAGCAACAACCGGAACAACAACAACAACAACAACAACAACAACACCAACAACAAAGGAAAAAGCTGTCGGGGAGGTGGGAGCTCACTTGTTGCCATATCAGCCTGTGGTTCAGGATATACAAAGAACAACCTGCAAATGCCCAAAAAAGAGAAAACCCAAATCAGCAAACCCACCAAAACAACCGAAAACGAAGGCCTTTAAAACAACACCAATCCCATCAAACGCGAAAAAACGATCCCGACCAAAACACACGCGCGCGATGAATGATCGACGAACGACCTCCGGGCGAGGAAATCCTACACGTTCGGGTGCGAGAATTCGTGGGCTCTCAGCTCAAGCGCGAATCCCGCCCGCCCTGAAGGAGGAGTGAGGAGGAGGCCGATGAGGTGGATGGTCTTCCGGCTGAAATCAGGAAGTTTTTTTCCTAGGGTTTAGAGAGCTCAGAAGAGAGAATCGGAGAAGTGGACGATGAGAGCGAAAGGCGATATTTTTATGCGAAGCTGCCTTTGCTCTTCGTGCTCCGCCACTTGCGAACTATGAAAGGGGACACGTCCTGTCAGCGGTGCTAAATGCTGACTTGTCGGATTGTTGAAAAAGTCGCGTCAAATTTTTCTTTTTTTCATTCTTGGTTTTTCTTTTTTTGCCTTTTGGTAAATAATATTACGAGATAATGAAATAAATAATTTTTGAATTTTGATCCGATGTGTAATGTGACACGTGAACTTTTAATCCGTTCTGTATGGTCTATGAACTTTAACCCGGTGTGCAGTGTGATTGACCTGAACTTTTAATCTGTTCGATGCCGTCTCTGTACTTTTGGAACATACTCAATTTAGTCCATGTATTATACGAAAATGTTTAATATAGTTCATATAACTCAGAGATTATATTGAACATGTACCGAAATTCTAAAGATCACGTTGAATATATTAAAAGTTAAGGGAACATATTGCATATTAGGTTAAAATTCATGGATCATATTGCACATCAAGACAAAGTTTAAAAATCGTATGTGTTATTATCCCATCATATTAAAGAAAAAGAAAGTTTACCCACAAATTTAATTTTCTAAATAGAGAGCCGTAGAAATTATCAGCTCCTTTTATGGGTGAGTAAAGCGTGCCAATCCCAATAATTCATCAAATAAATTGTCTCGGTGAATGATTTGATAAGTGGTCCCGCTGGTAAAAGAATTAGGATGAGGACACTACTATCACAGGCATGGAGCTTGATTCTCGCGTTCTAGCATAACAAAAGTTAGAGATAGAACAAATAGAAAAAAATCAAATTTTGATTTATTAATACCTTTTTTTTTGGTCAAAGATTTATTATTACTTGATTAGTTCTTTTTCTGGGCAAATCACGCACGTGTCTTGCCGCTCACGGAACGTGACGCGCAAGAAAGGAAGTGGGTCAAGGCCGCGAGAAAGAACGTCGACGCACGTGACTTGCGGGGCCCTGCCCGGCCCGAACACCTCCAAGATTCCCGGTCGGACCCTCAGCCCTAAACTCGAAAGAGAGCTGAACATGCAGATACATGTCTTTGCCCACCGCCGAGATAGACTAATGTTTTATTACATGAAATTTCCTTTTTTTATGATTTCATAAGTAGAAATTTTTTTTTTTTAAATATTCTTCTAATGCATCTTAGGTACATCCACTACTTACCCTATTTTAGTCCCGTGTATTCGTTCTCGAGTAAAGAAATTTTAAAAGAAAATTTGTTAAACGATAAGTTATGGATAAAACGATACTGCGATGATAAAAATATATAAAAACTTATTTGGCAAGGATTGCCATAATTATATAAATAGCACTATCTCAAACTGTCAACTTAGATTTTACGTTTTCTATTATAGGTTAATCGGGCAATTTAAACCTCCCGACAACATGTCGAATTGTTCGTTTAAGCTCCAATAAATTCACATCAATAAGCAAAGAAAGAGATATGTTGGGTAAATATAAGCTTTGACATGGACGATAGTTTCACATGGCTTGGTCTTCAATAACTAGTTTACTAGGAGATTCAATTGCCAAGAAATCTATCATGAATCAGGCAAATATAGAGTTTTAAATCATTCGATCACTCAAATGTTTTCAAGCCCTAGATCACCCTCAAATAAATCCACGAGTGTTATCCCGCAATATTTCGAAGAGAACTCATCCAAAAAACCTGCAGAGAGAAAATCCTAACACATTTCTTGTTTCTTTTAGTGGGCTAAAATCAAAATCCTCCTCTTATGTGCATAATATCTGTATCTAAAATAGGATAGCCGACTCAAGCTAGTAATCCAACTCCGACAAGGATTTGTTGCCGCTTCATATGTTCGACCAACCAAAAGTCCAATCAAGTCTTTCCTAATTTAAAGCGCTATATAATTCTTCAAATGCTCCACGAGAAAAGAGATGGTAACGGACCTTGCCAACGATTACATGTGAAAATGCACAGCATTCTTCCATTCAAACATGTTTCCTCTGCTCTATCGCCAACCTTGGCAGCTTCGATTACGATACTAGTGGTGTTGCTACCTTGTGCACCTCCTACGAATAAAAATATAAAAGAGAAATCTGAATTGGCATAGTATTATATAGCTAGTCACATCCACATGTATCGAATAAGGAATGAAAGACCGAATTGGTGTAATAGCAATGTGAACGGACCGGATCAAGCTCCCAAGCTTCTTTAGACATCGCTTTACGAGTCGCATAAGCTACCGAATCGCATCATGTAACCAGTACATTAATTCATATTATCAAATAACTGACGCACTAAGTTCTACAACAATGCTCCAGCTTCGCTCTTTTCTCCTGAGCATGTAAACCAAATGAATCCTAATCCAATTGTTGTTCGAGCTGGAGCTAGAACTATCAGTTTTCTTTTCCTAGGCTCGGAAAGATAGGTTCGGGTCCGAATGAACGAATCAGTCCGAGTCCGATTCGATCGGGCTGGTTCAGGCTCTCTTGCTTTTCAAACATCTCGGGTCTTGACTCCCGTCGGTACGATCTGGTGTAGAAAGCCAAAACCACCGAATCTAATGCACCGAGTTCATGGTATCGGAAAGATGTAAATTTGCATGGTATGAAGTAGAAAATGTTCACTTTCTCATCCTTTTCAACCAGTATTTACTATTTATTGCTCGTCATGGTGCGATAGAATCAAAAGAATCAATCACAGAATCAACGGAACAGATGCAATAAAGCTCAAGAAGAAGAAGCAGAACAAGAAGAAGTAGTAGTTTGCAGGTGTTATTCATCTACAGCTCTTCCGAATCTAGAAGCGAAGGACCGACTACTGTAATACTCCTCTTCCTCCTGCTGCCACTCGCCGTCGTCGAAGTTCTTCGCGTAGCTCGACATGTCATACCTCACCAGCTGCCTGTGATCGCCGACCTCCAGGTGATAGTCCCCCGCCGACGAAACCCTGAACACCCTCCTCCTCACCTGCAGGGAGATCCACCCGATCCTCCTCGTGAGCCTGGCCGCCAGCTTCCTCCTGCCCCTCGCCAGCTGTCTCCACGCCCTCCTCGCCGTCCACCTCCACAAGAATGCCGGTGCCGGCGCTGCCCCCTGGTCGGACAATGCGTCATTTCTCAAGTACTTCGAACGGTAAGCGATCTCCATCTGCTCCGTCTCTCCCTCTCTCTCTCTCTCTCTCTCTCTCTCTCTCTCTCTCTCTCTCTCTCTCTCTCTCTCTCTCTACCTATCCGCGTCTACTATCGATTCGGGCGATAGATCTAAGGGAAGGGAGAGAGGGAGAGAGAGAGAGAGAGACAGACAGAGAGAGAGAGAGAGAGAGAAGCGGGGAAGGTGGCGCGATGATGGTTTGCTTTGTCTGTGCAAATACGTTCTTAGTTTAATGGGCGGATGGCAGCGTGAGCAATGGCCGTGCGCCGTCGTGAATGCGAGAGATCGAAGACGATGGCCGCTACTGTCGTGCTCGGCGTGAACTGGAGCTTCTCTTCTTTATTTTTCATGGGCTTTTACGTTTGACCTCGGGAATCACAAACACAGATAAGAATAAACAAAACTTACCAACGAAGAATCCGATGGAAGGAAGGAAGGAAGAGGAAGATGCAGAAGGAGATAAAGGACGACGACGGGGAGGATGATGAAACGACGTGGACTCTAAGGAAACAGCTGATGATAGTACGATGAATCTGTCCGCGTCCCGTGCGATTCACGTGACGTTTCCCTGCACCTTCTCTTTATCTAGTCCGTGCGACGCGTGCTGCAAAACGACGCCGCTCCAGGCCGTGCCACAAGGGGGGCAAATCGTGCGAAACTTATTATATGTCGCCCCTTTACACCTACATACAGCACGTCTGTTTTCGATGCAAGTTAAGCTTAATGAATTTCAAATTCATTGTTGGGCTGTACATTGAAATCAACTAATTGGATCGTCTTAGGAATATTCGGGTCGCGATATATGTTTCAAGGACGAGGCGGCAGCAGCGGCGATGACGTAGCAACAAAAGGAAATCTCGGTTCGGACTTTGTATGCGAACCTTCTTTGTCTCAATTTTTCCTCTTTCGGATAACATGAGACATTCAAACGTTAAGGTAAATGTAAACTAAATAAATATGACGAGAAAGAACAACGAAGAGAAGCGATGTCAATGGGCCTGTTCGCTTTGGGCTTTTCCAAGGGATGGCAGTGGGACCGCGAAAGAGATGATGGGCCGAATCCATTCGGACTTATAATCGCTTTGTTAATCACACTTTGCAAAATTAACACAAATAGTCACCACATAAGAGGGTGCATGTAACAATATTAATAATCGGGAATGTGCGTAGCGTGTGCATAAAGTCTAGTTATGTCAATGTAGAATATGAGGGGCTTGGTGCCATTAAGAAAATTCCTAATTGTCTGCGTTTTACGATATTGAGATGCACATGCGATTGTGTTAGAAAAGTCTCACATCAGATAATTGGTGTGATGTGCAATAGTTATTATATTAAGGAAAAATACCACCAAAAAATCCAATTTATGCCACTTGCGATAAATTTACCCTGAAATTTTTTTTGTAATACGAAAAACTCAAAATTATGCTAATTGTGACATATTTATCCCATAATACTTTGGTCAAAGGGCATTTTCATCTTTTTCCTTTTTCTATTTTTTTTTCCTTTAGTCTCCGGTTGAGAGAAGAGAGAAAAAATGGCATAATTTGAGGTTTTTTGTGGTATTTTCCCCTTATATTAAAATTGACTTACGACTCTTTGGTTTAAATTTTTTAGTAAAAATGAGCCCAATTGGATATGATGAAAGTATCGGACTTTCTGCTGTGTACCGACAATACTTAGTAGGAAGAATCGCATAATATGTTGCTTTTAATAATTGCTAATTTGTAACATTAAAAGCGATGCTTTCATTAAGGCAATTACAAATCTCAGCCGGAAGCAAAATGAATCGATAACCCAAGAGAAAACGCTCGCCGCAAGGAGAACAATTAATCCCCTTGCCTATTAGATCTTACGCATCTTTCTCTGAGGCAATTATTAAAGGAAAGTCCGCCATTAAATATCCGCTAACTAACCTAATGAAATCACAATTAAGATCAAATCTAGCTAATCAAAGAGAATATAAGAGAAACTGTACCGAACGTCCATGGGCATATATATATGATGCTTTTACTAACCGTCCGGATTAGTAGTCTAGGACGATCTTATTATATAGAAATATTATTTATCACATCATATAGAGTTTTGCGATCCAATATGCTGAAGCTAACATGCAAAGTCAAACCCGAGTTTTGGACTCCCTAGCTCTTTTGGAAGTTGGAAGGGCCTCCGGCGCCTAGCGGTGGGGCCTAGTTAAAATGCGGCACTTGGCGGAAATACACGGAATTTCGAGGACCGAAGTGCAAATAGCACAAATTTTAACGTATATAAAACGTACACCTTCGCCCTCTTGCTCCGAAACCCTCCTCCTCCTCCGGTCGTGAGCCTCTCTGTCCTCGCGCTTAGCAGCCGACAGAGAGAAGAAGAGACGTAGTGCGAGAGAACCCACTTCCGACGGCGGCGTCGCCGGCACGCTCGCAGCTCCGGCGGGTGTTCGGAGCGGAGCTACCGCGTAATTCGTCGACGCTGCGTGTGCAGAGGCTTTGAGCTCGGCGCTTCCTTTTTGTATGTGCCCGGCTCCTTTCTCGTTTTTCCCCGGAGTTCCTCGCGTCTGTTTTAGCTCCGAGAGGTAGTTTAGCGATTGCTGTTTAGTCTGTTTGTAGGGTGGTTTCGGAGATGGTCGGGTAATTGCTTGTACATGTGTGTGGGTCAGCTGTACTTGAAGTCTTTTGTACCGAGAAGAAGAATGTCGTGCTCACGTGGGTGTGTATGAATTGTGTTGGTGATTTCGTTGAGGCTTTGCTTGGATGAATGCTTGATCGAATTCGATAATTGGGTTGAACTTCGTTTTTTTATCAATGTGGAAAAGGAGTCGAATTTCGTGTTTGGTGAATAATTTCTTTGCGTTCCTTTTCAGGTTCGATCATTTATTAGCCCCAGGCCCTACTGAATTAAGTAGCTCAGTTGGGTCTGGGTCGAATAAAATGGGCGTGGAGTTGGCCAACGAAAGGGCAGGGTTTCGTGAGATGGAGGACGTTCATTACACCGACAATGAGTTGGTTTGTCACATTAGGACTGCTCTGAAATCAGTGTCTTCGGTAAGCCTTGCTAATCAGTAGATCGCGGTCTGCTACTTTTGCTCCGATGTTTTCACTGTTTATTTTTTTCCTTTTTTTTGGCTCTTCCAGATGGAATGATGATCTGATCATGTTTAATTTTCTGAGGTTAAGCATGCTGAATATGCTGCTTTATTTGGTATCTTAACAAGATTTCTCCAAAATCCGTTGGTTCAGGGTGAAAGTGAAAGTTATGATGAGCTCATTGGGGTCATGCATCACAGAGAACGACTTTCGCCTGATGAGGTGGCTTTGCTAGTGGTAGGATTCCCTGTACATTTATATTTTCTCAGTTGTCTAATGGTTACTTCTTACTGTTGATTTGCCTACGTGGATTTTGAATTGTTCCATTGGTTTGTTCGATAGACTTGTTTAAAGGCGCTATCAGGCACGGTTTCTTGCATAGATATGGTGCATCATGAGTCTCTTCTTTCTTCTGTAAGTTATTGATTTGGTAATATGTTCATCTACTTTAATTTTATTCTCGTGAGTGGCTTTCTGAAGAATGGACTGATTTTCAGATTTTTGGAATGAGCATGTGGAATTATGGGCCTGAAGTCATGGATGCGTTGGTTGACTTAATCATATCTCTGGTATGGTAATTTGGCCTGTTGTTGGCTTCTGCAGTACACAATTTAGCTTGGCCTGGTCTCACTTAATTTTCCTTTTCTTTTGTAATTTTATGCTGGAGCAGGCTGCTTCGAGTGGAAAATATGTCGATTCTTGCTTGGATATGCTCATAAAGAATTTTGTCCCACCATATTCATACCTGGCCTTGTTAAAGCAGCCACGGGGCCTCTCAAGAAAAGACCAAGTTCTTTCTCGGGTTCATTCAGCTCTAGAAAGTATTAGTCATTTGGTTCCTCTTGCTCCCATGAGATTATTGTCATTAGTCATCCAAAGAATGCCAAGGCAAAATGATAATGAAGCTGTGAGTTCAGTTTGCTTTGGAATGCTGATGCTAACTAACACCACTAAGTTGGGATTACTTTTTGATATTTATGAAACCTGTTACTTGGTTGATTGATTCTTCATGTATAAATTACTTTGATGGTAAGGAATGCTGAAACGTCTAGATTGCCTTCACCAATTGGCAAGTTTTGATAATTATGCTTTTGAAAAAGAGAATAATTGTAACTCAAAAAAAACTCAACACAATGGTCTTCAGTGTCACCAATGGAGTAGCTATATTTGTCTCTTCTATATGTGGAATCATATATTTCATTTTTTATGTATTATCTTTGATCCACAACCTCCTTGCTTCGACCTTGGTGAAAATTGTCGTGCTTTCCTTCATTTGTTTCTTTTAACATTTTACGTTTGCATGTTTTGGATGTGGCTCAACTAGACCTTGCTCTGACTTTCTGTTGATAAAAGAATACGATCTTCATTCAGTTTCCTCAAGTAGGATGATGGTGCTTCAGTGAGCTAATTGATGTTGGTAAGGTATGTGAAGATAAACCTTATTCATTTGTAGGTCATGATGACATACATGGAGAACATGTTCAAGCTGGAGAGTGGTAGTATGGGACAACTTGTTGGGAGCACAATGCTTATGGCAGTAGTGGACAGACTATTAGATTTGGATGTAAGTATAGTACAGCTCCATTATTAATACTCCTCACAAAGGGTTTGCTTGGTGTTAATACAATTTTCCACTTTCTGTAGTTGGAGATCGGGTGGGAGGATATTCTACAAGATGACTCTAGCAAAGGCATTTTTGAGATGGAATTAGAAGACTTGGAAGAAGATGAAGAGGACTTGAATGACGAAGGCGATGAGGTAAGATAGCCTTACAGGTTTGACTGGATTGGTTTATTGTGGATTCACTATAGTTTATAGGATATGCTTGGTGAAATCTCAGAGGATATTGTGAGCGAATCAGATTAGTTGTATATGTATAGGGGTTGCTAGCCTAATCTATAACTTCCCAACGGGAATTGGTCAACGGAGGTTCTTGGTTCATGGGAGGGTAGTCATGCACCTTTTGTGGGATATGACATTGCCTTGTGCGATAAATACTGATCCATGGTTTCCGCTACCTTTAATTTCTATCCTTTTGTTTGGTTTTTTGAGCTATAAGTTTGATTAATAGTCTCACCTTATGTAACGCACTGATTAAGCTACTTGCGCAGCTTCCAGGAATACATTTAAGCAGAAACGGTCTGCGAGGAAATGTAATTGCTGAGAAATTGGATAGCTTATTGGTGTTGACTTTTGAGTATCTTGAATCCTGTCAAGGGCATGGCCGGCTGCTTGAGGTTTTATCTAGACTCTAATAAATTTTTGCTGATTAGAATTGGTTTTGGGTCCTCTAATTTTCCAAACTTTTTAATCTGGTATATTGATCTTTTTTAACCTTTTTGTTGAGTAGGTATTCGAGACTCTTCTCCATTCTTTTCGCATCACTGTTCTGAATGCATACAAGTCCAAGTTTGCGCAGGTACTGGACATGTGCTTCCAGATTTATTTAGAGAGACAGACTTTTCATCACTCCCTTTCTGAGCTTGATCAAATCTGTATGGTGCAGTTTGTGATGTTCTATGCGTGTGCACTGGATCCTGAGAACTGTGGCGTGAGATTTGCTCGAATGCTTGTAGATATTTTTGTTTGCCATGATCACCCACCAATCACAAGGTAATATGGCCTATCCTTTGAAGTTCCATCGCAATGCCACATCGTTAGTTGACTTAGAATGGTGTGCACTGCTTTTCTTAAAATTATGTCGTTTTAATATACAACAAACAGTGTAGCTTGCCATGTATTCCCATTGTTATGGTTTTCTTGACCTATGAATGATCTCAATTTCGTTTTGTTTTGAAGAGTTAGAACTGGTATTAAGATTAACATATTTTTAGTATCTCTATTGACCTTGGCAGTTACTGTTTAAAGCTTATTGCTCTAGGTCTTCATTTTATGTCCTGTCTTTTGCAGGATGAGTGCAGTTGCATATCTTGCCAGCTATCTGTCTCGCGGAAAGTTTCTCTCTGCCAATTACATTACTACAATGTTGAAAAGGTTATGATTGTGAAATTTATTCAAGTTTCTGATGAGGCTCCCATGAGAGAGCTTTCAATATAAACCGTTGTTCTATGCAAAGACAATCTATTGATGAATTAATTCTGCTGACTATTAACATTTCAGGTTGGTCGATTGGTGTTTGGACTATAGCAAAGTTCAGGATGGGGACATTAATCCACTAGCCCATCGAGTTTTCTATGCTGGCTGCCAGGTAACATCATATCTTAGTTAGGTTATAGGTTGAGATTAAAATTGGTGTTCAATGTTATGAGGACAATTGAGTGCCTTTATGCATATATTCTTTTAGGAGGAGCCTTCTATGAAAATGTGTGTTTATCAACCGATGTTTTTTCCCATCCCGACAATTGGAAATTTTGGATGCTCAACTGGCTTGGTATGCGTGAAGAAATTTTATATGAGGATAATCAACAATGGTTAAGAAAATCCTCATTTTCTCTGCCACATATGAACTGATACAGCTTTTTGCTGAGACGACCTTGTCTTTATGAGGCAAAAATTATCAGTTGACCGTTTGGGGTCTTTGGACCATATCTATTGAGATAATGTGTAACAGGAAAGAATATTAGGGTGGAAGTGCTGATGCATTAGCTTTTCTATATCACAGGCTATTATGTACGTGCTTTGCTTTCGAATGAGGTCAATAATGAGCATTCCACGGTTGAAGTCACAGCTTTTCCTTATGCCGCTAGAAACAATTTTACTGCACAAATCGGATCCATTAAAGGTGAGCTTTGCTATCTTATATAATTATAGATTTGCCACGAATTATAATTTCTTCTGACCTTCTGTAACTTTTTTGTTTGCATTTTCTCTCTTGTGAATCTGCAATTACCATCATAAGCATTCCACATATAATTCTTAACAAGAATTTTTTCCAACCTTACATTAGCTTTTTCCATCCTTGACGTACAACCTCAGCTTTTCTCATCTTCTTACAGGTATGCCTGCCATCTGTAGTTGGGGAATTTCTTAAACAGGCAAGAGCAGCTGGGCTTTTTACAGTCTCCAAGACATCTAACTTTGATGACATCCTGGAGTCTGAACTTTCAAGGGCTTTTGGTGGACTGGAGAGGCTAGACACGTTCTTTCCTTTTGACCCATGTTTGTTGAAGAAAAGCGACAGGTTCATTCTCTTGCCTTAAAAGTATTGCAAATTAATAATTATGGGCCAAAAGATTATGAGTGCATATCAATGGGTATATTTTATTTTAGTTTGGTTTTGAATATCTGGCTAAGAAGTGATTTGCCTACTAGGCTAATTACTGGAATGCTTCTGTGTTAGTAGATTGTGAAAGTGTTAGTATAATGAAAGGGCTCAGAGTTTCTGCATAAATTGGGATATTTCGTTTTGTGCAAATTCTTGACATTAGAGTTGAATTTCAAGAGAACTAACTTTTGGTCACATACTGTCATTTCAACTTTTTAAGTGATAGCTACCAGTGTGGACTGTAACTTTACTGGGAAGGGTGTGCTGACCCTACTATTCGCTTTGAAACTTATGTTATACAGATTCATCCGGCCAAACTTCATATTTTGGTCAATGGTCAAAACTACGTATGATGAAGATGAAGACGAGGAAGATAGCAGCGACGAAGAAGATGGTGAAGTATTTGTTGATGGCGTAGAAGAGAACAGAGGCGATAGAATGGCTACGAGTTTTAACGAGCAAGATATTGATATCGAAGAATTTGACTACGCGTTGAATAAAATGTCCATTACACCGAAGCAGTCCTCGATGTACAAGTTCGGTGGAGGACTAGAGGAGCTTGTACGAATGCCGTCGAGGTTAAGACCATCTACTAGTCCGGAGTCATTGTGAAATCATTTGATGGTACAGCAATTCTTTCAGAAGCTGGAAGATTGTGCTGCGGGTGATATACTGGAGCGATGCTATCGACTCGTACCTCGGAGCTAAATTTTTTGGTGGTAACTCTGGCGTTGTAGTTTTGCAGTGTTAAAATTTTGGTCTCGAATGAAAGTCTAGATTGTAATGTGACATTGTGAATCATATAATGTGACAGTGTTGCTTCTGTATCATATAAGCCAGAAATCTCATTCTACATCATACGGGTTTCATTTGTCTACCAAACTATTTCTTGTCTATAGACATAGGTACTGAGTTTAAGGTTTTCAATATGAGTCGATGAACACAATGAGCCAAGGCAGGGAGAGAAATGAGCATCACGGCGGCAAGGAAAAGCTGGTATGCGCTGCGTATTGTCACCCGCGCTGCTGCTCAGAACGTACTTCTTGAGTCAGAGAAATGACGGAACTTTTATTGACAAAGTCATTGGAGATATCATACAAGCTAAGAATTTACCAAGACCCCATGCCTGGGGTTCAAACAAATTTACATTATTTTGATGGTACTGCCGGAAATTATTTTCCCGCTTCCGGCAAAAACATAGATCTTGCTCTGCCGCTTGGCTTCAGCCCATGATAGACCCAGATGGAAAAAGCAACCCATTGCTCTTTCACTGACTCGAAAGATCTTAAAATTCAGTTTGGTGGAGTTTTTGGTGGGTATGACGAAGCAGGTACCTGCAAGAAACAAAACACTAATTTACAGTCACACCTTTGCAAGCACGGCTTTAACCACACTGCGCCGGACAATCATAAGAAAACGGAGCGAAGCAAACGACGACATGCATGCAAAACAGCTTGATCAGACAAAACTCCAATTTGACGGTGCAGCCCTTCTGTTCCCAAAGTCCAAAGCTGGCTAAACCTCCCCCATCTCGCATGTACACCCCGAACCTTACAAGTGAAAAGATGAGCTTACCGGAAGGATTTATCTGCATCAAAATATTATATGACAAGATACCAGACATAGGAAGAGTTAAACGCCTCCGTCGAGATAAATCTTCCCACATCAGATACCTCGCACATAATATTTGATGCTCAGTGATCAACGCACATTCCTGTACTAACATGTCAATACAACTAACGAGGGTTGGAAGTATTTGTTCGAGAAAACTGGCTTGACAATGGCGGGAGCAATTGAAGACACGACCGGTTTCCGGGGTCGTCATGATGCCCCTCGATCCGACAGAATCGAGGCCTTGGGGATCGCCGGATCTCCGCTGGTGGCGCCCCCCCGGAGCCACCGAGTAATGTTGAGCAAGTAGCGCCGAACCTGCTGGCTAAGAAGGCAGCGTGGGAGGGCTTAGGTTTTTCATTTTCCATCATCGTCTGCCCATTTTATAGTTAGGTGTTTCGGGTCGGTTCGGGATTTGACCCGAAACCAAACCGAACTGAACCCTTTTTTATTTTATTTCTTAGGGATAATGATATAAATGGTCCGTGAACTTTGGGCTAACGTGCAACGTGATTCCTGAATTTTTTATTTGTTCGATGTGGTCTATGAACTTTAACTTAATGTGTAATATAGGCCTTGGACTTTTAGTATACGTTCAATTTAGTTCTCGAATTATATGAAAAAGTTCAATATTGTCCTTCTATTAATTCAAATTAAGAAACAATATTGAATATTTTTACATAGTTTAGGGATTAAGTTGAATATGTACCAAAAATTCAGAGAACATATTGAACAAATTAAAAATTCATAAATTACATTACACATCAAATTATAGTTCATGGATTACATTGCATATTCGGTCAAAGTTCATGAATAATTTGTGTTTTTCCAATTTTTTTAACTCAATATCCACCACTGTTTCTTGACTATGCCAAAGAACATTGTCCCTCCTAATAGGGCCGTGCTTCCCTTCCTTCTCCCAGGAAAGAGACATGCTCCTCCCTCGTTTTTGTCAAGATTTCTATCTTTCTCTCTCGACTTGTGTGCTTTCTTCTTCTTCCAAGGCGTTTCCAAAGTAGAATCACCCTCATCATTTGCTCCTACTATTACCAAACCAGCCATCGTTCTCTGAAGAGACAATCTGGTCTTTTTTTTTTTTTGGTTACTTTTCTTTCTCGACTTTCCTTGTTTCTTCTTCCTGGAAAGCCTCTTCAAATAAGGATAACTTCATCGTTGCTCCTAATATGACTAAGCCCGCCTTCGTTCTCTATAGACGCATGCTCATCCTTTCTTGACTCGTGTTTCCATCATCTTGGAAGCCGTAGCCAAATTACGACCGGCCTCGTAGTCGTTGCTCCTTATATTACAGTGCTTGCCTTCGTTCCCTGGTGAAACGTGCTTGTCCTCGCTGTTGAGACTTACGTTACTCTTTCCAGATTTACACCGTCTCTTCCTCTAGTAAGGTTCTTTCAAATTAGAATCCCCCAACAGCTTCGGTTGTTCATTTTGCACTTGAACGGAATGGCAGACAAACCAGCCGATGATCAAAAGGATCATCAGTTCAATAGATGAAGCTTCCAACCACTCAAAAAAAATACGCGAAATATCGATGGAGAAGGCCGTATGGTAAACCCGACCGGCAGACAACTCGTGAATTATGGATCTGTGGATCAGGGCTGTGACGGTATCACTTCAAAAGCATCCTCGTTTTGCAACCTTAACATAATATCCATCTTCAGTCGCTAATGAAGCATGAGATCTGAAGATGGAAGTCTCGCATTCTTGGGCTCAAAACTCAAGGGTCGACCAATCTCAGGCCAGAGAAGGTCTAGAAAATGGATTGTCCGTCTGACAAGTTCGAACATGAACGACAATATGTGGACAAGAGAAAGAGAGTCGCATTGTAAAGGGGGGTCTCCACATTCGAAACCAAGTCGATATCTTGAATCAACAGGCGATATACTACCAGAATGACCAATGTCTTCTTCACCAAGTAAGGAAGCTTCTATCTCAGCTAGGGACAAGCTCCACGACACTTATCGGAGCTTGGAGCAAATGATTGCAATGAGTAGTCTGTCCATATGATCTTCAGACGCGGCTGCTCCATTAAATTTCGACTTTGCCAAATCCTTCACATCATTCACGAATGAAACAGTGTCTCGACCCTCTTCCATGTCGTTTCAGGACGTAGATGGAAAATCTGATGAACCATAAACTCGTACTAGTCTTCCAGTCAGAGTATCAACTTCAAACACTCTGCCTCTCTGAGATCCAAGTCTAACCGATCCATCCTCTGATATCAGTGGTGTGCTTTCGATTAAATCATTGACATTGGCTCCTTATCTCTGCGTTCACGGGGGTCAGTTTAAAAAGGCGTATAAGCCGGCAATATGCAAAGCAGTTGACAATTTTTAACAAGTAATAAGAGACCAGAGACGTAAGTAACAGCCACAGTGACCAGAAGATATTCCTAATTCTTGAAGGCGAACAGAAACATGATATTAGACATCCATCCACAGGTCCAAAACCAAGGAATGCAGCAACCGATTTGCCACACTAAACCAACAGATAAATGCCTGAAAAGTTCATCATCCATATTTTAATGAGTTAGGACATCAACCGTATGTTCAAGACAGAAAGTAAGATTTTTCCTGGCATCATTATATGGTCTATTCAACATCCGTTTCAGAAAATGCAAACGTCCCAATGCCCAATCGTGAGCACGTCTTGCTTTCTAGAGAAAAGATTATCCGGCAAAATTGAATTTTTGAAACATATAGTCATCCCTTTTCCTAAGAAAACCGGGTCACAGTTCACATTCATATCTGAAATCAGAATAAAAAAGATAGCCATCGGCCCAGGTAATGTACGCAAATTAGGTGACAGCCTTCTTTGGTTTCCACATTTTCGGTTTATGGATTGCTCTAACACTACTTGTAAACAACCGACCGAATTCACGTGGACCAAGCCCGCAAAAAGATCAATCAAGCCACGGCCCTAGCGCTAGCAGACATGTCGCATGAACACAGATAATTAGTCAGGGTACATCAAACGGAACTAGCGCAAAGTTCAGGTTAATTGATTGGTGTTTGGACTATTGCAAAGTTCAGGATGTGGACGTTAATCCACTAGCTCATCGAGTTTTCTATGCTGGCTGCCAGGTAACATCATATCTTAGTTAGATTGTAAGTTGAGATTAAGATTGGTGCTCACTGTTATTACGACAACTGAGTGCCTTCATGCATATTTTCTTTTGAGAGGAGCCTTTTATGAATGCTCATCTCGCTTGGAATGCGTGAAGGAATTTTATTTGGGGATAATCAACATGGTTTAGAATTTCCTCATTTTCACTGCCACATATGCACTGATAGAGCTTTATGACGACCTCTTCTTTTTGAGGAAAAAATTATCCGTCGATCGTTTGGGGTCTTTCGACCATATCTCTTGAGATAATGTGTAACAGGAAAGAATATTAGGGTGGAAGTGCTGATGCATTAGCATTCTGTATCGCAGGCCATCATGTACGTGCTTTGCTTTCGAATGAGGTCAATAATGAGCATTCCACGGCCGAAGTCATATCTTTTCCTCATGCCGATAGAAACAATCCTGAAGCACAAATCAGATCCACTAAAGGTGAGCTTTGCTATCTTATATAATTATTATGAGAAAAATGTCAAAAAAGTTCTAAACCTTTTGCATTTATACCAATTTAGTCCTAAACCTTTTTTTGGTGTCAATTCAGTCCTAAATATTTTGCATTTGTGCCAATTCAGTTCTAAACCTTTTGTATTGATGCCAATTCAGTCTTAAACTTTTTGTATTGGTATCAATTTAGTCCTTCCGGCCAATAGCTATTCATGTATCGAAAGACTGAATTGGCACCAATGCAGAAGGTTTAGGATTGAATTAGCACTAATGCAAAAGGTTTAGGATTGAATTGACACCAAAAAAAAGTTTATGACCAAATTAGTACAAATGCAAAAGGTTTAAGACTGAATTGACACCAATACAAAATGTTTAGGACTGAATTAACACCGAAAAAAAGTTTAGGACTCAATTAGCACAAATATAAAAGGTTTAGGATTGAATTGACACCAAAAAAGGTTTAAGGCTAAATCGGCATCAATGTAAAAGGTTTAGGACTTTTTTGACACTTTTCCCTGTATAATTATAGATTTGCCATGAATTATAATTTTCAGACCTTTTAGAACTTTTTTGAATGCATTCTCTCGCTTGCGAATCTGCAATTACCATCAAATCATTCCACATTTTATTCTTTACAAGAATTGTTTCCAACCTTACATTAGCTTTTTTCATCCTTGACTTACAGCCTCAGCTTTTCTCATCTTCTTACAGGTATGCCTGCCATCAGTAGCGGGGGAATTTCTTAAGCAGGCAAGAGCAGCTGGGCTTTCTGCAGTGTCCAAAACATTTATCTGTGATGACATCCTGGACTCTTAACTTTCAAGGGCTTTTGGTGGACTGGAGAGGAGGCTAGACATGCTCTTTCCTTTTGACCCATGTTTATTGAAGAAAAGCAACAGGTTCTTGCTCTCGCCTTAAAAGTTTTGCAAATTAATAATTATGGGCCAAAAGAATATGAGTGCATAGCCAAGGTATCTCGTTTGGTTTTGAATATCTGACTAAGAAGCGATTTGCCTACTGTGGCTGACTAGGGGAAATCGTAAGAATTACATCAAAGGATGTTCTCTTTGCATGGTTGCTACAATCAGTTTCAGGCTGGCATCTGTTTGTGATGTGCTCTTTATCGTTGGATTTGGTTGGAGAACACGAAACCTGTCTAGGCTAAATACTCTAATGCTTCTATGTGTTAGCAGATTGTGTAAGTGTTAGAATAATGAAAGGGCTCAGAGTTTCTGCATACAATAGAACATTTTCTGTCTCGTGCAAATTCTTGATGTTTAGAGTCGAGTTTCAAGAGGAGCAACATTTTTGGTCGCTTACTCTGGTTTCAACTTTTTAAGGGATAGCTGCCGGTGTGGACTGTAAGTTAAATGTCGTTAACGTGTAACTATAGGGGAAGGGAGTGCCGACCATACTTTTCTCTTCTTTGGAAACTTACGTTCTGCATATTCATCCGGCCAAACTTCATATTTTGGTCAAAGGTCAAAACTACGTATGATGAAGGGTGAAGATGAGGAAGGTAGCGGTGACGAAGACGGTGAAGAGTGTCGATGGCGTAGGGGAGAACAGAGGCAACAGAATGGCTGCAAATTTTAACAAGCAGGATATTGATATGGAAGAATTTGACTATGCGTTGAATAAAATGTCCATTACACCAAAGCAGTCCTCGATTTACAAGTTCGGCGGAGGACTAGAGGAGCTTGTACGAATGCCGTCGAGGATAAGACCATCTACTATTCCGGAGTCATTGTGAAATCAGTGGACAGTCAGAAATTCTTTCAGAAGCCAGAAGATAGTGCTGCCAAATTATATGGGCCGTACTGGAACGACGCCATCGACTCATTGCTCGGAGCAAAATTTGTGGTGGTAACTCTGGCATTGTATTTTTACAGTGTTAAAATTTTGGTCTCGAATGAAAGTCTAGATTGTAACGTGACATTGTGAAACATAATGTGACAGTGCTACTTCTGTATAATATAAGCCATTAATCTCCTTCTCCCATCTTACGGGGTTGTATTTGTCTACCAAATTAACTCTTATCTACATACAGAGGTATTGAGTTTAAGGTTTTCAATTTGAGTCGATAAACACAATAAGACAAGGCAAGGAGAGAATGAGCATCACCGTGGCAAGCAAACGCCGGTATGCACCGTGTACTGTCACAAGCTACCGCTCAAAACATGCTTTTTGAGTCAGAAATGATGGAATTTTTATTAACAAAGTTATTGGAGATATCATACAAGCTAAGAATTGACGAAGAACCCATGCCTAGGGTTCACACAATTAAAGAATCATATCTTGATTCTTTGGTACAGTATTTACAAATTTACATTATTTACATGGTATTGCCGGACATTATGTTCCAGCAAAAACATCGATCTTGCTCTGCCGCTGGCTTCAGCCCATGACAGACGCAGATGAAAAAGCAACCCTTTGCTCTTTCACTGACTCGAAACATCTTACAACTGACTTTGGGGGAATTTTGGTGGATATGACAAAGGTACCTGCAAGAAACCATCGCAAATTTATAATTCACCCCTTTGCAAGTATGGCTTTAACCACATGGTGCCAGATAATCCTAAGAAAATGGAAGGCATCACTAGATCATTGATCCTGAGCTAGAAAGAAAATAACTTTTGAAGACATTCAAGTCAAGCAAAGAAACGACGACAAGCAACGGTAATCAGACAACTCCAATTTGCTGGTGCAGCAGTTTTGTTCCCAAGTCCAAAGCTGGCTAACCTCCCATCTCACATGCAACTCGAGCCTTACAAGTGAAAGACGAACTCTCCATATAATCTTATAGTAGAGACACCGGCAAACAAATATCAGTTCAGAAACGTAACTTTGCATATCGTGTTAAGCAACCATTTCTACCAAAACCTTTTGATGTGAGGATATTTATCCTAGAGAGTACATAAAGCATGCGCATTCTCTTTTCAGTTCAACTCCTTTTTAAGTCTGCTTTAGATTGTTCCATCTATTCCATTTTCTAACAAGCTAATAAGAACATTTATAGTTACCTCTAGAATGCAAATATGACAACTTGCAAGGCTAGATTTGAAGCTTGCCACTCGAGTAGCAGAGCTGCTGCTCTTAGTCCTGCTGCAATCTAAGGATTACCTGCGACATCATGGCGGTTCCAACAGTGATACACACGTAATGTTACAAGGAAAATATAGCTCTGTGTATGAACTCTACCTGACATTTTAACTCTTTGATCTCCCCCTCAACCAGATGTTTGATCAGAAGTGTTAGTGAACTGAGGAGGATGAGTTGGTAGTCTCATCTGCGTCTGTCCAGGAGCAGGTGCTACTATACCTGATCAACACAAGGAAGCTCACACAAATAAAGTTAAGCACATCTAAAAATTTCAATCATTGCAAGTAGTTGAATGAAGTAGGAAAAACATGGATCAAGAGTTAGCACATGATTATTGCCCAACAGGACAGGACAAAGCAGTCTTCTCTCGTTCACGATTCAGCAATCAAGTTGCTAATTATAAAAGTAGGGACTCCAGTTGCCACCAGCATGTGTATGTATACATGTGTGTGTGCATGAATGGCAGTAAAAGGGAGGAGAATCAAGCGACTTCTGGACTTTCTGTGGCAAGCCCATCCATTGCATGTACTTTTGCACGCTAATATCTTATGTGCTATCATATAGAAGTTTCTCTTCTGCACTAGTCATTCTACTTGGAGATGTAGATAGTAATATCACACAAGCGGAAGCTCGGCCACAAGATAAGTTGACATAGTACGACACCTAGTAAAGTGTAATTTCGTAACAAGGCAAAGGAATCATGCTCACCCTTAAAAACCAGTTAATTGACAATCCTTTGTAGTCGAGACAACTTGTTAATAAATTAAACCTAAATAAACGTACGACCCAGGTAGTATTGAGTAAATTGCCCTTAAAAGTAACTACAGTGTACAAAGCGTGGGAAAGACCACCAGAAGTGCATGATAAACAGGTAACTGTAAGTGTTAGAGTCGAAGGTCTCAACAGAAAGACATTGCTGAACAAACCCAACATAATCATAATGATGTGCATTCCCGACATTACAGGAACTCCAGAAACATCACTTTGTTAACTTAGAAGAGAGAGTGAGAAAAATACTAGTAGGGTAAGGCACTTGAATGGTGGGAACTGCAGCAGTAGTTCCTCCAGTTATATTAGGTCCCCCAAGTTGCATAATATGCTGACCTGGCATCCGATAACCACGAAGCATCGTATACCCATGATTACCAGGAGGTAGATGACCTGATTGCCCAAATGAGTATACATCACTGCTATCTGCGGATGGTGCCCCATACATTTGTAGGTAATGCTGTGCCATGTAAGGATTATAGACGCCCTGCAATATGGAAGAGGAAGTAAATAAACTCATATCAGAGAGCTCGATATGGGATTCTAAACACTTTATGTTACAACTTCTAAGAAAAGTTGAAATTTCGACAGTAAGGATATCTAGGATTAACCTGTGGATAGACATATTCAGGCCCATATGTAGTGTACCTGCAGTAAAGAAAGTGATTGAATCACTTCAGAAGATATAGACACATCAAGGTATTACATCGACAGGAATCTTTTCCTGTCAAATAATGTGTTGAAGATGGCATCAATTTGACCAGTTAAGTCAATATGCCGTCCTTCATACTGCAAGTGGCCAGACAAAAAGTTGAATGAATTTGGCAATCTTAAGATAAGAACAAAGCTTCCAATCAAAATCCGGGAGATGCAATGTCTTTAACTTTGCTCGCACAATATTTCCTTGAGTAAACAAAAAAGAAGATGCTCCATGCACTCAAGTATATGTGATTTTCAATTTTGCATGCAATCAACAAATTTACGCTGATTTTGAAATTTCTGAATGGCATGCTAATTGCTATATCTCTTGAAATCCAGATTGCGCAGCAGCGCAAGCATCCAATTCTAGCTGGGACTATTAACTGTAAGTTCCTTCCACGAAATGACATGACTTTGGAATTACCCATAAGGCGGATAGACATATCCTGGCTGATAACCATAAGAATTTGGATGGTGGTAGACAGGGCTCCCCACGTAACTCCCCCTGGGAGTCTGCACACTTCCAATCAGAGGTGGTACAGGTCTCAATCGCCCTAGGACAATACAACAGGCATCCATTAGACCAAGAAACAGAAACCAGAAAGTCTAAAAAGTAACTACTGCGTTTCACAAATGAAACATCAGTACATTGCAAAACTCATGATTGATGAACATGCCGAACAAGGACCCTGCTCACAGTACTTATTTAAAGAGCCACATCACGCGGTTTACAATGCGAGGAATTTATTTGGTGGTCAACATACAAGACGCCAAATTTAACAATTCATTTGGCAGTCATTTAACAAACTTTGAGGGCACGTACTATAATTTTCTCACTGATTCACTTTAAATGCAGATTTTCAGCATACATTGACGATGGACCAATGTCTGCGGAAACTTACATCTGACGATTACATCTTTGAACAAGCCAACTGACTGGTGCATGGATCCTTTTGACACCCGCTTTCATCACATCAATGAACAGATTAATTCTAGTATAAGTTCTTGGTAAACCTAGCTTGCTCTCTACTTACCACCATTGGTAACCTAACAATACGAAAAAGTTCTAGCTGGGATGCAACACTCCAACAGCGACTAACAGGAAACTAACTTCCATCATCCCATGTCATGCTAGATCTAGTGCCACAGGGCACTGCATAAACAATTCAATTCTCAAATCAAAGCAGTTGGAGAATTCAATGTTCACATTCAGGTGGTACTGTGGATCAAAACATAAAGTACCATAAGGAAGAGGTGGCCGCGGCCGGCCAAGAGAAGCCAAATTGCAATTAGCCCTTCTGCCATCGATAACAGGGCTGGCATTTTCACAAGCTCTTCTCGCAGATTCAGGATCGCGGAATGTCACCTAACCTCCATATAAATCCAATCCAAGAATAAAAACACGATAGCTATAAACCCATCGCCATCATTTCGAACCAGAAAAAGAAGGAAAAAAAAAAGCCCAACACACCCGCTGAGAAGGAACAAATAAAACCCACATCCCCAAATAACAACGGGCTAAACCGTCACAGTTACAGAACATCAACACTTACAAATCCGTAGCCTTTGGATCGGCCGGTGTTCTTGTCAGTGATGACGACAGCCTCAAGAATGTCCCCAAACTGCTCAAAGTGGCGCATCAAAGTATCACTCTGAGTCTCCCATGCCAGCCCCCCCACGAACACCTTCGTATAAGTCGTGTCCCCAAAACCAGTGAACGGAGAACCGGGCACCGGCTGGTAAAATGCCATCGAATCCCACCGAGACCCGCGAGGAATCAATCCAAACTCGAGATTTCCTCCATGAGCAACCCGACGGGGCTCAATTCACGTGACATGAAGGTAGACCCAGAAGAACTCGAGCTTCCTCATCATCACATACTAAACATATCGGGTCAAAACCATAAAAGCCCCTCTCCGGGTCAAAGACGGCGAGATTAGCGAGAGACCCAGCTCGACAAAACGAAGAAAGAGCCCACGAGAGCTAGCCAGAGACCGTAAAGTCAGCTCCTTGAGGTGACCCGGATCAATCAAACCCGAGAAAAAAGAAGGGGAGGGGAGGGGAAGAAGAAAAAAAAAGAGGCAAGACTTTCGAGAAACCCTAGTAGATATATAGAAACAGAGGGCAGTGCTGCTCGAGAGAAGAGAGGAGATACTTGTGACGAGACAAAACGAGGGGAGAATTGAACTTGGGATTCGGATTTCGAGGGCCGTGGGGAGAGTGGGGGGAGGGGTGGGGATCGAACGGGGAAGGCGGGCATGTGAAGGGAGGGGAGGATCCCAGCGGGGAGATGGCTATGGCATAAGGTGGCTCCGCCTTTTGCTGTGCGAGGAAAGCCGATCAAGGCCCCCTTGACGCTTTTGTATTTTTCGGAATCTTCGGGACGCTCATTCGCCCCAAAAAGCCAAGACACGCACTCATCAAAATCTACTCTCTCTCTCTCTCTCTCTCTCTCTCTCTCTCTCTCCTGTTGTCCAAATTTTCTAAATTCTGGTCCGGATGCATTACATTCTTAAAATAAATGACACAAGCAATCCCTCGGTCTTGACCCAATATATAATGCGATCTATAAATTTTTGCTTAATGTATAATATAGTCCCTAAATTTTTAATTTATTCAATATGATCTCTAAACTTTTCGTACATATTCAATGTAGTCCATGGACTATATGAAAATATTTAACGTAATCCTTTTAACAATTCATGTTCAGGAACTACATATAGTCCAGGGAATATATTGAACATGTACCAAAAATTCATGGATCACATTGAACAAATGAAAAGTTCAAGGACCACATTGAATATTAAGATGAAGTTCAGGGTTCATATTGAATAAATTAAAATTTTAAGAACCATATTATATATTGGGTCAAAATTCAGAGACTATTTATCTAATTATCTCTATTCTTAGCCACGAAGCTACTATTAATTTATTTTTCTTTTTCCCTTCTGTGAAGTGCGGTCCCGATAGAATAATGCCGACAAAGCTTGTCATCTTGCCCTTAGCAAGAGCAAAAACCCCAAAAATTTAAAAAACAGCCCAGATGCGAATTGGATAATGACCCCAAATATGGAGAGCGCATAACCCTTGTCCCAATGATTCAACGATACGCTGCCAATGTGAAACTTAGAAACATTACAAGTATTGGAGCTACGAAACTAAAAAGAGAATTTAATCGATGTGGACAATCAGTTTTACGATGCATGTCTCGTTTTATAGAAATTTTGGAATTTTATATTTGTTGTCCGGCATTAAAAATCACCCATTTATCGTTCAGAGTTCTAATTTGCCATGGAAACTCATCTAAATAAATAGATTGAGTTGGAATTAATCAATCTTCGAACTGAAGCCGTTGAATAATTAACGCGCTAATACTATTTTTGATTGTGACTATTTCAAATTTAAATTCAATTCGGTACTCGTGAGAAACTCGAAAGCATGTAGCCAATGAACTGCCGGTATAATATCGCTTTGAAAACATGACCGGTCCGATAATATATATATCGTGTCGATATGTCAAATGGACATAGCTTTTTCCCATCACCTAATTCTAAGATCCACCGATGATGTCTCGAGACCCCACCCCTTGAATCTGGAGACCAACAAAAAGGAAACAAAAAAATCTCTCCGCACCATTCATGGCGAGGGCTTAAAACCCTCGTTTGTCTCCACGTACTTTCCACAAGATCGTTGAATTTTAGGGTTTTGCAAGCATGGGGACATGATAGCTTTCATGATTTTTCATTTCGTCTGTCCCGGAGACAAACCCGTGGCTCAATCAGCATTGGAATAAGCTCGGATCATTCGAAGCGGACTCTGAAGGATCACCGAAACTACACAAAAGACATGCTAAATCAGAGCTGTAAGCACATAACGTGACGCCAACATCTAGAATCTTGAAAGCCATCGTCTCATCACCATTGGTCATAACTGGCCGTGTCCCACTAATTTCCTAATCAAGAAAGAGTCTCACAATCATCTGCAAAGTCTTTGACCATTCGGAGGTCCAAATGGTGCAAAGCGGGTCAACCCAATTTCGAAGAAATAGGGTCGGGTCCTTTGTGGGTGACTGGGAAGAGAGTCCCTCCCCCTCTCACTGTCGCAATGGGTCAAGCCAATGTTGAAGTAAAGTGGCTAGGGCTTGTTTCTCAGGTGGGCCAGAACAAAGGGTGATCCAACTTTCTGTACTAACTTCAAAATGTGATCAATCAAACAGGACAGTGATAGATTTTGACATTTAAAATACAGGGACTTTAGTTTTTTTTAATTTTTATTTCGATTGAGTTTTCATTTTGCATTTTCGTAAATTAAGATAAAGTTTGTCGTTGCAATCTTTATAAGCATCGAGATGATCTGAAAGACGATGTGTCCGGGACTTGATTTTGCAATTGCATCCAAAATAGTGTTTCTTGGCCTTAACCCTTATGTATTTGCTCTAAATAATGTAATTAGTATCTTTTTAATATCGCCATTTTAAATATATAATGTAAAGGAAAATTAATCTTTTTGGTGCCACGAGAACTAGGAAATAAGCAATGAGTTTATGTATTTATTTATTTATTTATTTATTTTTGCCCAAAAAAAAAGACCTGAGGTTGACTCTTGGTCAATGGACACATTATTCTCGAATGCAACAGTCATCCTCCAGCATCAAATCTGAAGTTCTTTTTATTTCTTTTTTCCAAGAAGTCATACATTTTCTTTTCCAACAAAAGAACAGAGAAAGAATTCACTCCCAAACAAGGTTGGGCCGAGATGGCCCGAAAAAGGTGTTGGGCAACGCCTGCGACAACACTAAAGCCCAAATTCAAAGTCCTAATCTTGGTTACTATCTACTTCTCCTTGCTCTGATTTCAAGCCAAATCGATCGACTAGCCATGTATTTTTCGATGGTCACGTGGGCAAAAGCAATTATTTATTAATCGATCTGTCCCTTGTCACGATAATATATCTTATGCATCATCGACACTGTGTTCCATGCTAGTATGAAAAATGCCGATTCAATTCTATCTCTCAATCCAATTTCCTCGATGATTAAAAATTTGGCAATCAAAATTATGTTGTTCATTTGATGATTCCATATTAACATGTAAAATGTTACCACGATGCATGAATGTACTTTCTCGACAACCACCTACCAGCCTCTCGTGAAATACAGGGATCTATGTGTACCAACTCCGGCGTAACCAAAACGAAATGTCAACTTGCGCATTGCATCATAAGGAGAAAAAGAAATATAAAAACGGAAACTATAATGTGATTGCCCATGTAGTTTATACGTAAGCAAGCACAGAATATATATATGTGTGTAGACATTAGCCGCAGCAATTAATAATTTCCGCATTGCACGCATGTAAATGATATAATACATACCACTGACAAGACCACATGGCAAGTTGAAACTATTAAATCGATAAGTACAGTTTTATAAACCCAGTGAAGAAAGACATCTTTTGCGTCTATTGCCCAAGAGAAACTCATTTTTAAATTTCTTAGTAATGAAAAGAGACGTGCATCTATAATCTATTGAATATGAAACATCATTTCGGATTTAAGTTATGAGATGAAAGATAAAGATGTAGTTCAACAAACTAAAGCTCAAACGACCTTCTTTTTATCCTTACAGTTACCCTTATTTTGACTATTATTCTAAATTAAGTGATTTCTTGAATCATGGAAATCAAATTTAAAAGTACATTCAAAAAGTACGAAAAAAAAAGACAGATCAATGTCATTTTATTTATTTAGCTTCATTTCCCTGTTACTAAAAGCAAGAAATACAATATATTATTTATCTAGAGTTGCTTAGAAAAAAGAGTTCGCTGTTTTTTTCATAAACGGGGAAAGCGAAAAGTTCATGGATCATTTGCACCATTCTGCCCTCTTTTATACGGTAGTAACTTTTGAAAGAGCAAAAGTTGATACAAAAGTGTGGTTCAGATTAATGACATTGCGAACACAGATACAACTGATTTCAGCTATTACAAACAGATTCTTGAAGTTCATTTAACTCATCAACACTCAAAAACACAGCGCAACACTTTGATTCACCTAGCAATCTTACTTCCAAGGTCATGACAAGATAACTCCACAGGTTGCTGAAGCCCTGGCCAGATCCTTGGCTTGAAGAACGATATTGACAAGATAAATGCTTAGGTAGATGAAGAAAGAAACGTGGACGTCGCACAGAAGTATGATAGGGAGATAAACAGAGTCTCGATTGGCTTAGCATAACCAAGTAGTTCATAGCTCGCAGCTCACATTATATTAACCCAATTAGCATCAACCGAAACGATCATAATTCTAGACAAACATAGCATAAAATTTCAGGAATGAACTGTAAGAGCCCTTTCTTGCTCAAAAAGGCACAAGAGCCCTTTATGGGGATTCCTATGTCCAAAAGGTGTGTCGAAATAGGCACCCAATACAAGCACGAGCGCAAGCAGACAGCACAATGCAAATGTTGTATGCTTCACATCCAATTGTATAATAGTCATCGTGGGCATAAACATGTACTGAAATATTAGTCAAATGATCGCTGCAATTAAAAAAGCAAAATGAACAATATAATGCCTAGATATATAGAGAGCTCCCTTTGTATTACTAGTGATTTGAATTTGCTTTCAATTCGAGAGGCCTCAAAGCTTAGGGCTCACGCCAGATAGTCAATCACTTTTACCTTCCTGGGATCCGATTTCTTGCAAATAATGTTCCGCATCGAGGGCTGCCATGCACCCTGCACCAAAGAAAAGGGCATTAGTTGGCTAAATAAGATGAACAAAACCACCACAGAGCAGCAGAATCAGCAATGGCAGTATCACAAGGGCATACATTCTCTCTACTCCTCTGTATTGTTGCAAGGGGAAGCAACATTTGAAATTATTAATTCGCCTATGCATCTATTATTCGACAATGAACGTTTTGTAGCTCAAGAAACCTCTTTAATATTGGAGAATGCTAGTTCTCATACAGGGTACAGACACTGGACAATCAGAAGTTTACTTTATGCAATGCCTGCAACTGCCCTTTTTGCTCGCTCATATACATCAGTACTCCATAATTATAAAACTAAATGATATTATCAATGAGCCACCTAGGGGTTACTAACCGTTATATGCAAAACCAAACAGTCCAATTTATACATGAGACCGGAGCAACTATAGGAGTATATCTATTCTAACCGAAACAACTATCTCAAATCCCCATGAATAGCCAAATCAAACAAAATAGCTGTACCGATACCAATTCAAACCCACTAAAACCCACAAACTTTTTTCCATAGGGGAGGGACCAAAGCAGTCCCTAAAACTTCACATAATATACACAGACAATCCCCAAGATCCCTTCTTATCTGGGACACCTGTTCTCGCACTTAAATATCTTCTCTTGCAAATCTCCTTCATATGCTTTTGACAATCTCATTTTGCTTATTGGCAAAAGAAAAAAAAAAAAAACCCTACATGCAAGTGTGATAGTACACCAGAGCTTAATGAATCACAAAGAAAATTGACAAGTTACTGTCAAACAATGATGATAAATGCTCAAAAAGCAAGTAGAAGCCAACCGTTCGATTCTGAATTGTGTATTTATAGGCTATGTGCAAAGATTGACAAAACTCATAATGGGTTTCATATGGTCCAACCCTAGAGGGAGAATATCAAGGACCTAATCAGTAGTCAAGAAGTTTGCAGTTTCGAGAGCTAATGTTAGCCAAGTCTGTTGCCATAAACTTTAGCTTGCTCATGGGTTAAGGGCATCAATGATCACATATCACATCACCAGAACAGCTGGTATGATCTTCCAAGATAATATAATCAGAAGGCAGGCGGGCCTATTCTTCTTGTTAGAAGCTATCCATCTTTTCTATTTTCAAGCTGGATTGAAATGCAAGGCACCAAAAATTTGCAGTTGGTCAATAGTCAAATGATCCAATAAGTTAGCAAAAGAGGGAGCATTCAGGATTGACTTGATTTGCATCTAAACAAACTTCCTCCAAAAAGAGAGAAAGTTGCTATTGTCGAGACAAATAATTCAGTCAGAAGCTAATAATAGGTAATGTTCATAACCTCATGTAACAAGCAGACCAAGTTTCAAAGGAGAAAAAGCCATTTCTTAAAGTACACTTAAACACAAACTCGCAATGACTTGGACCAACAAATAAAGTTAATATTCTAAAATATTCACAACCTAGTGATGATAGGTATCTCCCTGGTTACTTTTAGAACATTGTAGGAAGAGCAAAGATTATTCCCATATCATCAAGACCAATGTTTGGAGAAAGTGAGTTCACCACTGAACAGTGGTACTTGGGAAATTTCTATTCCGTTCATGAAACTGGACATCAGCGATCCTCATGATGATCGCTCTTACTTCGCATGTGTACTAGTAAAACCATTTAAGACAAGAGAATAAATCCCAAGCAGAATAGTTAACCAACGGTCCACCCAACTATGCATAGGTATGGTGGAAGCTAGAAGTTCACTGTCATGTGTCGTCCTTGTTGTACCCAGATCCTCAAAGGCTAAGGAATCTTTCCAATATGCAGTATTCAATTACATATGTACAGCAAGAGTCAACAAGAAGCAGAAATGAAGAGAACTTGATAAATTACTCAACCGCAGAAAGACATGAGCCACCGCATTGTCATGTCATGCTTCTAAACACAGCTAATAAACTAATGAGTGCATCGTTTGATCTCTCTGGCATTGCTATCTTCATAGAGCTTTCAGCTTGTTGAGTATAAAACTTGAGTAAACAAACTATATACTTCTAGCTGCCGAAATGAAGCTAAGATATACCATTTTCTACTGGATAAAAATTCAATAACATCACACGAAAGCACATCGAAAGATGACCAACCTGTCCCGGCGGCAGTAACAGCCTGCCGATACTTCTTATCCTGAACATCCCCGGCGGCAAAAACTCCTCTTACACTCGTGTGTGTGGTCCCAGGCTTCGTCACGACATAACCTTCGGAATCAAGCTCCAACTGTCCGTCCAAAAACTTAGTAGCAGGCTCATGCCCGATGGCAAAGAACAATCCAGAGACCTTCAAATCAGAAACCTCTCCGCTAACGACGTTCTTGACCTTCAACCCTCCCAAAACCCCTCTCTCTCCTTCCCCATACGCCTCCACCACTGAAGAGTTCCACAAAACCTCAATCTTAGGGTTACCCAAAGCCCTGTTCTGCATAATCTTCGACGCCCTGAACGTATCTCTCCTGTGGATGATGTAAACCTTGGACCCGTACTTGGTCAGATAGTTCGCCTCCTCCATCGCCGAGTCACCGCCTCCGATCACCGCCAGCGGCTTGTTCCTGAATATCGGAGCGGCGCCATCGCACACGGCGCACGCCGATATGCCGCGGTTCCAGAAACCGTTCGGCCCGTCTCCGGAGCCGGGGAAGCTGAGCCGCTTCGCGACGGCACCCGTGGCGACGACCACGGCGTCGGCGACCACGGTCCTCGAGTCGGTGAAGACCTTGAAGGGGCGGGCGGAGAAATCGACCTTGGTCACCGTCTCGGTGAAGATCTGCGTGCCGAACCGGAGCGACTGGTTGCGGCAGCTGTCCATGAGCTCGATGCCGAGGATCCCCTTGGGGAAACCGGGGAAGTTCTCGACGTCGGAGGTGGTGGTGAGCTGGCCCCCGGGGGCGATGTCGTTGGCCATCCACCCCTCGAACAGGATCGGCTTGAGCTCGGCGCGGGCGGCGTAGATGGCGGCGGTGTGGGCCGCGGGGCCGCTGCCGATGATGCAGACGCGGGTCTTCGTGGCCTGGAGGTCGTCCATGGCGGCGGCGGCGGCGGCGCAGGAGGCGGAGGCGGAGGCGGCGGTGGCGGCGGTGGCGAGGCCGATGAGGCTGCGGGATTTGCGGAGGAGGGAAGTGAGCCGCTTAGGGCAGAAGCTCATCTGAATGGCGGCGATTCGGTTTCGGGGCCGCGTGCGCTGCCCTCGACCATTTATTCTGTTTTTGGGCGCGAAAGCGCGTGCGACGAGTCGGCGGAAGCGAGCGCGGAATGTGAACGGGGCGAGTTCGATTTTGAACAACGTTGGCGCGGCGGCACTCGCGTTGTCCTTGTCGTTGTCGTGCGGGCGCATCGCCACCGCGTTACGAAGGCCTCGAAATCGGAGGCGAAATTGCGATTGGATTTTGCTTGTGCTCCGGCGGTGGAGATGATCGGCATTGGCGGCGCCGTCGTGCGTATGGGGCAGGAGATTCCGTTCTTCGCTTTGGGGGGTTCCCAAAGTGGGGTTTATTCCAGGTTGAACAGGCCAAGAAATGCTAAGCTTACGGTCCATTAATCTGCTGACGTTTCCATGTTTAAAGGAGATCGAAAGGACCGACCGGAAGTAAAGTATCGACGGATCGATGCAATGTGAGGACGGATGGTAAATCGCGAGGCTTTCTTGAGGATGCATCACGCACAGTATGAGATTCGCGCGCCCCGTTTGCGCATGTAAGAGATTGGAAGAGACGTTGCGTGGTGGGCTCTTTATCGAATTCATAATCCTAGGGTCGCATGGGGTTATGAGATTAAGAGTAGACTATGAACGTGATCTTATGATTTGAGTTTGCGAGCATGCGGTAAGAAAGTATTTGCAGAATCTCTTAACTTCGGAGAGATGAGGACGAAAAAATGGTTTGGCTTATTCTGCCCCTAAATATCTCCGTACACACCCCAAGAAATTATGTGACGAAAGTACCCTTGTGAGTCCTTCACCTCTTTCTCCATCGCTCAGCCCTAGTCATGGCCACGGGCCGGGTTGGGCCCGGAACCGGCCCGGTCAAACCCGGGACCGGCCCGTTGACCGGGCCGGCGGTTCGGAACCGGAACCGGCCCGTGCCCTACGGGCCCGGTTCCGGTTCCCGAAATTCTTGAACCGGCCCGGAACCGCCGGTTCCGGGCCCGGTTCACAAAAAAAAAAAAAAAAAACCGAGCGCGCAGCCGGAGGCGGAGGCGTCGCCCGCCTCGCCCGACGCCGGCGAGGGTCGACCTCGCCTGCAACGGGCGAGGCCGGCCTCGCCCATTGCAGGCGAGGTCGACCCTCGCCTGGGCTGGGCGAGGCTCGACCTCGCCTGGGCTGGGCGAGGCCGACCTCGCCTGCAACTGGCGGGGCCGGCCTCGCCCGACGCCCGCCGGCGAGGCCGGCCTCGCCCGTTGCAGGCGAGGTCGACCCTCGCCGGCGTCGGGCGAGGCCGGCCTCGCCCGTTGCAGGCGAGGTCGACCCTCGCCGGCGTCGGGCGAGGCCGGCCTCGCCCGTTGCAGGCGAGGTCGACCCTCGCCGGCGTCGGGCGAGGCCGGCCCCGCCAGTTGCAGGCGAGGCCGGCCTCGCCCAGCCCAGGCGAGGGCGGCCCTCGCCTGACTCCGGCGGCCGGCCTCAGGCGGCGACCGGCGGACGCCGCGGAGTCGCCGTCGGCCGTCCTCTCCTCGGCGCCCGGCGCCCGTCGTTGGGCCCAACCCAACGCCAACGGCGTGAAAAAAAAAAAAAAAAAAGTGCAAAGCACTTTGCAGGGCAGCAGGGCCTGCAGACGTGCAGGCCCTGCTGCACTCTGCAGTGCGGGCGCCCGGGCGGGCCCGCCCTTGCGGCCCGTTTGGCAACGGGCCAACGGGCAAATTTTCTTCTCTTTTTTTTTTTTAATTTTCTTCTCAATTTTTTTTTATAAATACTCACACAATTCTCTCAATACTCACACAATTCTCTCAAATTCTCTCAAATTCTCTCAAATTCTCTTCTCTCAAGTCTTAAATTTTCTCAATACTCGAAATTCTCTCCAATTGCCAATTCTCTTAAATTCTCTCAATTTTCTCAATCCACGCAATTCTTTCTTAATTCTCTCAATTAATCCGCTCAATTCTCTCAATCCACTCGAAAAATGGCAAGTGGAAGTCGAGTGCCGTCTGACAAAGGTAAGAATATCGCGACGGAATCCCATCATTCTTTTTTTTTTTTTTGGTAAGGAAAATCCCATCATTCTTTTGATCCTCGTGAATATGCAGATTTTCAAGATGATGAAATCAACATTTTTCCCGATATGGAGCGCGTCCCGACTCAAGAAAGTTTTAATCCTCCTGGAGAAATATCTACAACAAAGGAAACGGAACGAGAATTTACATCTGACATTTGGAATCACTTCACGAAAACGGAAAGGTTTGATCTTGGTGAAAAAAGGTATGATATAATTTGTAAATATTGTGGGAAAATATATAAATATACAGGTGGACAAGGATATGGAACATTTAAACGACATCTTAGGAGCAAACATCCAACCGAAACGGGAATCGATATCGGGCAACAACAAATTTCCGGGTACGTTAATCCTAACAGTTCCCCTTTATTTCGTTTTAATGACAAAACTTATAAGGAAGAATTAGGCAAATTTATTTCCGTTGAGCATTTAGCATTTAATTTTGGAGAAAGATTTGGTTTTAATGAATTTGTACAAAATGCATGTGCTCCACAAGCAAAACGTGTTCCTAGAAATTCAGTTAAACGAATAATTAAAGATCTTTACAAAAAAGGAAAAAAAGATTTACAAAATTTTTTTATGCAATTTAATGGATGCGTGCATATAGGTAGTGACATTTGGAGTGATCCTTGGCAAAGTCATTCTTACATGGGCATAACATGTCATTGGATAGATGACGAGTGGAGTATTCAAAAAAGAGTCATTGCATTTAGAGTTTTTGATGATAATCATACGGCAAATAATATTTATAGATTAATTAGGCAAATTTTAGAAGAATATTATTTGCTTAACAAAATTTTTTCAATCGGTTTTGATAATGCTGCAGCAAATACCGCTTCAATTGTCGAGTTAGAAAATATTTGTAGACCTGCTTTTGGCGGAAAATTTTTTCACGTTAGATGTGTTTGTCATGTTTTAAATTTATGTGTACAAGATGGTTTGAAAACTCTCGATATTTTTCTTCAACCAATAAAAATGGCAATTCAATTTTTATGGAAACATCCTCAAAAAATGAGAGAATGGGGTAAATTTTGTAGAGAAAATGGCAGAAGGCCAAAAAAATTTCCAAAAGATGTTCCGACTCGTTGGAATTCTACTTTCCACTTGCTTACTGAATCTTTAGCATATAAAGATTTATTATGTACATTCATTTCTAATAATGTACCTCAGATTAATTTATACCCACAAGAGTGGGATATTTGCCAAAAAATTTTAGATGTTTTAAAGGTTTTTAATGATGCAACTTATACTTTGTCTGGTGTTTATTATCCTACTACACATTTATTTTTAGTAGAGTGTATTAATATTGTCGGAATTTTTGATGAATGTGAAAATGATGTTCAATTACAACATACTATACTTGCAATGAAAAGGAAGTGGCTACATTATTATATGGAAATTCCCATTATTTATTTAGTTTCTTCTGCTTTTGATCCGCGTTGCAAAATTGATGGCTTACATGATTTTTTACGTGTGTATTATCAATGTTTAAATTGTGATGATATAAATATTACAGCTATAGTACGTAATGTTAAAAACGTAGTAATAGAATTATATAATGAATTTTATACTAAATATAATTTAGATGATACTGGATCTTCTCAATCAACGGAGATACAAAACGACGGTACAGGTAAAATTAGTAGAGGGTACCAACTTTTATTACATAGACAAAAAAAACAAAAAGGAGTTATGGGAAATATTTCTGAATTAGAGAGTTATCTAAACGTTTCATTTGAGATTACTGAATGTGGTAAGGATTTTTTAATTTTGGATTGGTGGAAGGGGCACGCAAGCCGATACCCAATCCTTGCTCTTATTGCAAAACAGATTTTTTCAACCCCTTGTTCCACAGTTGCGGTCGAACAAGCATTTAGTGCCGGAGGTAATATTTTGGAAGAACATCGTTCAAGATTAGATCCAGAATCAGTGCAGATGCAAGCTTGTGTTGCTGATTGGACGAAGGCTCAATACCGGCAACAAGAGATAGATCGCAATGCTGAATCCGAATTCTTTAACGATGGAGGAGATACTACCACTACCGGTACTGGAACGGGTAGTGACGATTGAGATTTGAGGGTAACAGAATTATTGGAGTTGGCAAATATTTCGGGAACCCTTGTTTCTCATATCGGGTACGCCCACATGAGCTTAGGGAAACCCGAGTATAATCCGACGACACGTGACCTCTGATCCCCTATGCATTGTGCACGGAATGTTTTGGTTTTGCCGTTTTGGGATCATTTTATTTTTTAGGGCATATATATTGTGCTCGTTTTTTTTATAAATCGTTGTAACGAATTGTAATGTGTTTAATGATAATTTATTAAGTTCAAGTCATGTATTTTTATCCCCAAATTTAATTACAATTTACATTTTAATTACAATTTATATTTAATTTTCTTTTCTTTTCTGTTTTTCCTTTTCTGTTTTTTGTTTTTTTGGTCTTCCTCCGCCGGCGCCGGCGAGGGCCGGCGGAGGTCGCCGGCGAGGGCCGGCGGAGGTCGCCGGCCTCAGGCGAGCCTCGCCGGCGTCGGGCGAGGCTCGCCTGAGGCTGGGCGAGCGAGGCGAGCCTCGCCCGACGCCGGCGAGCCTCGCCCTCGCCTGGATCTGGCGAGGGCGAGCCTCGCCGGCGTCGGGCGAGGCTCGCCTCGCTCGCCCAGGCGACGGCGAGCCTCGCCCGACGCCGGCGAGGCTCGCCCTCGCCAGATCCAGGCGAGGGCGAGCCTCGCCGGCGTCGGGCGAGGCTCGCCGTCGCCTCGCTCGCTTGAGGTGGCGAGGTCCGGTTCCGGTTCTGAACCGGTTCCGAACCGTTTCTGAACCTGACGGTTCCGGTTCGGAACCGGAACCGGACGGTTCCGAACCGGAACCGGAACCGCCTCTGGCTGTTCCGGTTCCGGTTCGTTATTGGCCACGAACCGGAACCGCCGGTTCCGAACCGGAACCGGTCGGTTCCGAGCCGTGGCCACCACTACTCAGCCCTGCTGGGACTCGCCTCCTGATCGCACGACATCGACTACATCAGCCTCCGCGCACTGCGGCCGTAATTCGTCCCTTGGCTTCGCCCATCTCACATTTTCGCTCTCAAATCTCGTTTGTATCCCCCCCCTCTCTCTCCGTGTTGATTGTGTGTGTCCGTTGCCCTCGACCACCATGATCCGTACGATCATGGTCCGTACGATCGAGGTTATTTGTATTGCGATATGATTCATACTCCCCATCGACATGAAGGTAAAGGGGTCCTGTTTCTCAATGAACAGGTGGGGGTCCAGGGGATCACCCCAGTAGGGATTGTAGGGGGCGCAACACACCGTGAAGCCAGGGAAATTTTATATTTCGAGTTTGTATTTTATTAGCAGTTTGGGTTTGGCCTATGAATAGCTATCATTGCATATTTATATTTTCTTTCTCTTGTAACTGAGAGATGAAACAAAAAAATGCGATGTATTAATTATAGTGGAATCTTTTGCTAGACGTAACTCTAGTTTAAGGCCGAACCACGATAAAAACCTTGTGTCTCAATTTCTTTTCCTTAGTTTTACTCCTCATTTCCTTATAATTGTATACCGAATCCTTAATAGTTTGAGGTGATTAATCTCATGTTGATCTAGGACTGAGGTTGTGAGGTCTTTGCAATGACCGACGCCACCAAGCATTGGCCAGTGCAAGTGGATAGAAGGAAAAGATGAAGGAGAGTAAGATTATCAATTACAATCAACTAATTGAAATCAATTTATTACCCAATGATGTAACTAGTGGCTCGTGGCCCGGTCCATAAATAGCGGTGCTGGGCAAGGAGATCTGGCAAGCCAAGCGACGGTTTTGATTGATTTATTTTTTTTTTTCATATTTTAACTCTCAACTCACTCTTAGATTTTTGCCATACCTCTTTACAAAGCGTGAGAATCGAAACCCACACCTGAAATTAAATGTCATCAACCCCAAAGAAGTTGATGGCTCTGAATTGTAACGCGTGATAGCGCCATACAACTATTCCATAGTGATACCGATTGTCACGGGAATCTCAACGGTGATAAGGAGGATCGATGGTCGTTGGTATTGCGATAACATGGAAGTTGCTAGGGTTGAAAGCGGACTTGCAAATATTCGAGAAAATAGTTATTGAATGGGAGATTGTAGAGTTTCCTTATGGATGTAATAATATGGACTAAATTGATTAGGCAAAATCGATCAAACTCCTGAATATAGATTTCCTTGAAATGGTTCGAGACTCGAGTGGGTTGTTAAACGATTCGCGCGCTCCGGTCGTCGAGCATATAAACCAAAAGAAGATGGAATAGCTTGAATGCTTGGATGTTTTTGTCATTCTACTTCACTAGGGTGTGGACGGAGCCAAACTAGAGCTGTGGAATTAGCATGGCCCCAGAAGAAAATTACATAGAACCCCCCCACGGTGCCCCGTTTCTTGGGGGGCGCGCCACGCGTCAGGTTTCAATTGGCTCTTCCTGCAGGGGCTCTTTCGTAAAATCGGAGGTGCCCCGGCTTCCTTTTCATTCCCCTTTTAATCCTGCTTATTTGTATGTTGATTATTATTTTTATTGATTTGGTAAACAATGCGGTGCTTGTATTTAACTCATACTTACACTTCTAATTAATTTTAGACATAACATAACTGGATTTTGGTGGGGCTTTTCTTTTCTTTTGGTCAGAGATCGTGGGCTCTGCTCACATGTAAATACCATGCGAAAATAAATGTGTACTAGAAAAAAAAATGCGAAGTCATTCATTTATCATTCGAACACGATTAAAAAGTCATGTATAGCAGATGATTGCAACAACTTTCACATTGTACTTTATTATGCAAAGAGCACGTACGAGACCGAACTCGACCCCGGCTCATCCATTGCGTATACTTTTTATAGAGAAAATGGTCCAACGTTACGGCCCGTAACGATGGTTGTAGAGAGATTAAAATTCGTCCCAAGGCAGGCTTGGGGTGCCGTATCCGGATGTTGTCGTATGAGTGCGATGAAGGACGCAAGTCCACGTCTTTTCTCGTCCTATGGATGCTTTATTTGTTTATGCCGCGGATTTTTTAGCAAGGTTATCGAGGGCAGATCACCTCGATTTTTTCCGTGACGGGATCCGACAGCCCATCAACTACCGACGGTACATGGTCGCGGACCGCGAGATTAATACACCCACAGCCCCCCGATAAGACGGTGTGAAAGGGACTATAGCCAATCAGCCGGCAATTAGCGGTTCGATCCGCATCATTAGCCATCATGAGGTGCGCATCTCCCCTCGTCATTAAGAATCCGGGAAAAAGGCGAGCATCGACACGGAAAAACCCAAGACGCGAACTTTCATAAAGCCGGGGGACATGATTGTGTCCCTGCCCCGAAATCTTACCTTAAAAAATTGTCGCCTTTTATCATACCCTCTTCACGTCCCAGCCCCTTCCGTTGATCCTCGTTTTAGCAAAGTAATGGACAATCACGTTAGGTGAAAATCACACCGCCTAAGAATCTTCAATTTCCACCTACTGAGAACCTTCCCGAGATTGCCTCCCCCCGAAAAGACCAATCAGCCCCCCCAGCTCCATCGCCCCCGTTTTTCAACTACTCAGGAGACTTAAAGCTCGACGAACCCGCAATTCAAGAATCGGAAAATATGATTAGCCCGTGGATGATGGTGGCGCGGTGCACAGAATTCTTCGATCTTGCTGCAGAAAATTCGTGGGCTTTCTAGAAAACCGGGGACAAATTTACATGGGCAGAACAGAAAAAGAAGGAAA